>JAYRBT010000181.1:18019835-18032113 GCA_036023395.1 Myiotriccus ornatus | reverse complement strand
TGTAACTCACCTAAAAAATCCAATGCGCAGGCTGGAAGGTGTAAAGACCTTCCCTGGTTCTTCATTCACGAAGACTGACCATTATTATTATATTTCAGAGGAATTGAAACATCTTGTTACCCTACCATTGGAAAGTGATCAAATATTTATCTATGGGAAAAGATTTCTTGGCATTACATTAATGCTGTATGAAAATTACCTTCTGTTCAGTAAATACTGGGAAAGGGTTTTGTTGAACGAACACACTGATATATGCATCCCAATTTCTTTGCCATATAATTTTTTCCATAAACTGTGAAAGGATTATTTGGGACTGTGAGCAAATTGCAATCACACTCCTGTGATGTTTCCTTTCCAAGAAAGGTGCTATAGAAAGAATGAGCAACAATAGAATATCTGTTCCAGATTTAGGTGGTGGAGAAATAGTTCCTAGAACAGCACACCAAAAATTATGCAGGGAGAGTTTCGTGAAACTGTGAGATGACAAAGACAGGAAAAAGCTTTCAATACTGTTTTAGACCAGACTAAATCAGGCAAGAGAACAAAAGTTATATAAAGTTTAAACAGCATTCTTTCTTAGATCTCTAGTAGTAGGCTTCTATTCCATATGTGCCACAGATTGTAGCTTCTTGGAAGTGGGAAATGTCCTGTTTTAGCCAAAGATCGTATTCTAAAAAGTGACAGACTTGTCGTGTATTGCTCTTCCAGTTGTAAATGCAACACCTCCTTCTACAAAATTAATGCAACATTTATTTGAGAGAATGAATGAAACAATGTTCACAACTGTTCTCAGATGTTTCTTATTTTCAGTGGGATAAAATCTCAACTTCCATTTTAATTTCAGTGTCATGCAAGTTTATTTTGTTTGGAATATATTGTTCAGGCAAACTGAATAACACCTTGTTGAGTTAGTCGTGGGGATTCAGGTTTTTTGCAGTCCTGTACTCTTGTGTTGTCTTGTTCTGAATAGGATGCATAATCCTGCTTCTGTTTCTTTGTGATGCTACTACTATTAATTGCATCAGAATAAGCAGCAATACTTAGTCTTCATGTATCTGCCCTAATTGCTTCTTAATGTGAACATGACTTTTTATCTTGTAGCTTTTCATTTCTTTTGTTTTTCTCCATGTATATATACTCAACTCTACTTTGCTGTTTTTTGGGTTTTTTTTTCAAGTAGGCCTTCGTGTGGTTTAACTTGGGACTGGGCATCTACACACTCAGGTATTAGATGTTTAAGTTCTTTATTAAGAACATTTTTGTTATCTTGCTGATCTTTCGTGTGTTCTGCATTTTCTATTTAGTTTTTATTTTACCATTATAGAAATAAATGGGTTTTTTAGGGATTTACAGATCTGCATAGGAGCAAGACTACAGAATGTAGATCTGAAGTTCATATTTGGTGCTTTGAGACTTCAATTTTAAATTTTCAAAGAGTTTGGTCACCACCAGAACTTTTTTAACCAAGTAACAGTAACACAGATAAACTTGCACTTATCCTATGTTCTTCCTCCTTCCTCCCTAGAGACGGCTTCTCAGAAGCAAAGGCAAGGCAGATGGAAAGTAGCAAGACTGAAGCCTTGAGTCTGGCATTAATTCAGGTACATGCTTGAGACCAGTATGCTTGAGGTAACTTGTAGTTCGTTCTCCAGGTGATACTTCTGGGGTGCTCAGGCACCACAAAACTGTTACAGTTCTAATTTCATTTTCAGGCATGCATGTGCTCTGAAAAGCAGGGTAGGAATTTATTAGTAGCATATATTACAATAAGATTTTTCATAGTATTACTGTTAACATTCTCCTAATCGATATTTTTTTATCACAGGCAGAAACATAAAAAATTATATTTCAGATTCTTTAATTTCTACATTATGGTAAATGGCCACGTTGAAAAATTCTCCCCCACCCCTCAATGTACTTTATTTCACATCGACCATTTCTCAGAGGTTCTGTTGAAATAACAGAATATATCCTATATCAGAACTGTCTCTTGAGAGTAATTGTTTGCTTTGGGGTCTTCAAACAGTAATTCCAGGATCTCTGCAGGCAAGGTTATTTAAAGAAAGACATGAGAATCATTTGGTCACTGCTGAAGCACCTGTAGCACCACTGCAGGGATGGACAATGCTAGACTCAGCAGCTACTTCAGGAGTCAGTAAATATAAAACAGTAATAGTCATAGTAATTTACTATCAATAGTAATTTTATACTATATGAATTACTTTTTGGTAATTTATGTATTTATTTATTTAATATTTTCTGAAATATAAACATTACAGATACATCAGGTAGAGAAATAAGAAGAGTAAACTGCTAATCCATTCAGAAAATGAGTGTGGACATATCTATTCTTAGGGAATAAGATGCTACAATACAGGAGAATAGCACTTTGTAACACTGAATGCAGAGCGTGTGTGCATCAGTGGAATAGTGCAAAAAAATCATACAAAATTCTAACATGATGGAAATATTTATGAACAGTTAAAACCAAAACATACCCTTGGGTCTAAGCATGAAGTCTTCCAGACTCTAGAGGCTGAATTCTGGATCTGGAGCTTCTGACTGCACTTATTGAGTTCAAATATTGAGTGAATTTTTGCCAATCCAAGAGCAGATACAGTACAACATTTGCTCAGTACAACTGAGTGCCCAATGACAAGACTAATTTTTATGACAATTTAAGAAGAGGAAGTCTGATGGATAGTAAAACTTGGAAATATTTCTGGTTAATCTCCTCAAGACATATTAAAAGGGATTAATTCAATGCGCTGTATTAGAAATGGATGCTCTTCAACATGACTGTCCTCATCAAATCACAAAGAAAGTAATCCAAACTGTTTAAGAAAACTTGTTTAATCTGCTTGTTTGTCATGTTGATAGAATGAGTCTGGATCTTTCATCTTTGTCCTATTTCATGTGGATGTCACTCATTTGTTATCCATGGAGCCCAAATCACATTATTCAGTTCGAACTGAATCAGCTGAAATGCCTGTGTTAGGAAAGATTTTACCATATAAAGTGTGGGGTTCAAGCAATGAAAGTGCCCAGGTTTGAGAAGCTTCATTTTCCAGGTGTCTTTGAACAAAGATGAAGACTTGTCAATTAAAAATTTTCCAATGCGATACAGGATGATACATCTTGTAAATCATGGACTGGAGTTCAGGACACAGAATAAAACAGGAGGTCAGCTAGAATGACTAAACCAGTGCATTGTTTGAGTCTTGTGAAACTGCAAAGAATGTGTTTGAAAAACTGCCATAATAGTTAGGGTCCAAATTCCACCCCTGAATCCAGGTACATCTCTGTGCATGGAAATGGAGGCAGAATTGGGTGCAAGTCATAACTCAAAACATGGGTAAAATAAAGAAGATTACTCTAGCTTACCTCCACTCAAAGAGCTGAAATTTGCTCACAAAACAGCAGAACTCTGACACTTAGAACCAACTCTGGTATTCTGCAACATAAATGATGTCTTAATTCCATTGCTCTACTAGGATACTGAAGCTTTGAGTTTCTGCTGGAAAAAATATAGTTAAATTTTAATTTAACTCAGAGAAATCTGGGCCTGTACACTACACATAACTGTTCTCTTGGGCATGCATAGCAGTAAAACCAAGACTAATTTTGGATTCTATTTTGTGAAAAAGCATAAAGAGGAAGACACTCTATTTATTTGCTTATTCTTTGACAGCATAAGTGCTTACTAAGAAACTATCTCTGTGCAAGTCAAATGAGGGACTGAGGCCTAAAGGTCAGTTAAGTAGCATGTAGGGAAATGAAAACAATGTATACATATTTCTCTTTCCACACCACTGAGAGCACATGCTTATTGTGTCTGTTTTTACAAACTTGCATAACATTTTTGCCACTAATAATCAACTTAGTAAAATTGAGTAGCAAAATTGGCATGACATAATTTCCAGAAACGTGTCTCTGGATCTCCAAATTGCTCTCTAGTGTACACGATACATGTGTTGAAATTGTTTATGGATTTTGACTTGATTTTACAGTGAAACCTAACCCTGACTTTTCATTTCTGTGACTTAAAGTCGAGAACTTTGTTGTGTAATTAAGTACAGTGGGTCACTGAGCGCTGTGGCAATGCTATTTTCTAGTGCATGGAGTACTGAATCCATAGTGCAGCATTAATTGCTAAGTAGGAAAGGATATTAATATTTTGAATGGTTGTAAGTGGTTTTGCATAAATGCCAGCAATAAGGAAATGGTTTTATGTTTTATTGTTATGCATTTTTAATGTCAGAGTGCACTCTAACCATAAAGCTTCTAACAAAAATTAAAGCACTGTCTGAATCTTACTGCACATTTTAGAAGGCTAGCTCTTCTTTTTCTTTCTTTCTCTCTTTCTCTCTTCTCTCTTTCTCTCTTCTTTCTCTCTCTTTCTCTCTCTTTCTTTCTCTCTCTCTTTCTCTTTTTCTCTTTCTTTCTCTTTCCTTCTCTCCTTCTTTCCTTCTCTTCTTCTTTCCTTCTCTCCTTCTTTCCTTCTTCCTTTCTTTGCTCTCTTTCCTTCCTTTCCTTCCTTCCAAATTCTGAGTAGTTTTGTGCAGTAGGTCACTACACATATCAGTGATCAGCAAATTCTTCTTTCCCTGATAGACTCCTAAAATTAAATCTGTAAAAATTCGCAGCTGAGATATTCTATGACTCTTAAAAACAAACAAAAAACCACAAACAAACAAAAAAAACTTCAAAAAACCGCACCACCAACAACAAAAAAACCACCACACACACACACACAAAAACCCATAACAACAAAAAGCCAGTTCATATCTTAAACATGGACATTTCACTTCTTTTTTTGCAAATCATACACAAAGAATACACTCATTCTCACCAACCTTTCCCAGAAGGCTTGATCTTCTTTGCTAGTGTGGCAATAGGAAACATTAGTCTAGGCCTATAGATGGGCAATCCATAGTCATTATCATATACAGATACTCTGAAATGAACAGGCAGAATATTTTCTTTTTATGTTTTATATGTTATTTCTCACTAAACAAATATTTTTCATATCACATTTTTAGGATGTGATCCTTTATAGGATGCAGATAAACTGACCTTATATCTAAGAATCAATGTGATCTCCTGGTCAATAATACAAAAGCTTTTTGAAATGACAGAGACATACATCACTGTCAGTTAACAGTTATGATTACTTGAACCATTCATCGTTAGTAATTAAACTTAAGAGAAATAATGAAATTGTCCTAAATTTCTCCTTAGAAAATGGTAGTCTGAATAAAGGCTAAGAGCCAGTCACAGAAACTTCTATCAAAGCCATTGCTGTAAGATTTCTGCAAGATTACAAATGCGTAGTTATTTTTTCACAACAGTTAAAGGCTAAGAAATATGTCAAAATGTGAATTGAGTAATTAAATAGTTAAGTGAGTATTTACTAATATTTTCTATTAACAACTCTTTGCATTCCAATGGTAATGTGCCATATAATGTTATTGTGGTCTTAAGTATTGTCAACAAACTTTCAGAGCAGCATTTTCTGTAATGGAATAAGACACTTATCTTACATAAAGTTTAAATGGGTAGAGCATGATTGCAGAAGCTTGTCAGACAATGGCTTTAATGAGAACCTTATGGCCACCATGTCTTTCACTCTATCTCTAGAATCCACAAAATTTTGTACTTTGATTTTTCCTTTTGCCAGATTTCTCAAGATAAACAAATGTTTCTATGACATGTTGGTTCTAGAAGCAACGGTTTTCATGGCAAGGAAGTTTGAATGTCTGACTGTACATTACAAGTACAATAATGCTTATCATGTATGTAGGTAGTTGTAGAGAGACAGAAATGTTTCTGTGCTTGTAGAATCATACATACAAATGTGTGGTACATAAACATTTTAAAATATTTATATCCAATTTCATGCGTAGAAAGAAACTAATAAATACATATAAATTCCTGGAAACAGATGAGCGATTTTAAGGCAAAAATGCATACAAAAAGTACTTTTTTTCCTGATAGTAGTGGTGCTCCGTGATCTCTGTAAAGGGTCATGGTCTAATTGCCCAGAGAAATGCATAAGCATATAAGGAGATATTCTCTATTCTGAAGATTTTACAGACTAAAATGACAAGCTATCTCTAAAGGTGGTAGTGCAGTATAACAGAAAGCCACGTAAATATACATCTGTGTATATAGACATATGTTTTTATATATTAGGAAAATTACATTTTGAAATATTCTCTCTTGTGAGTGTAGATATATATATATTCACACTTATACTATAAAGTATTGTATTCAATTTATAAAATAAACTGCATCTAATTTGTCTCAGCTTGTCTTCTTATGAGTTAATATCTTGTAGGAAGCATTGTTAACCCTTCTTGAGCAATATCAATATTCAGAACTTTTGCTGGTTTTAGATTGAAGTGTTTCAACTAAGTGAGGTATGGAAGCAGGAATAAAGATACTTTGGGGAAAAACAAACAGAATCATTATGATTCTTAAAAGAAGGCAAAGATGATGCATTAAGAGACAGAACAGAGGTAATGTAGATCTGTGTTGGGTCTTAATGGTGAAAATAGGAAATATTTTGGTCACTTAAGTTGGTATTCTTTATCCTTTTCTTCAGTGAAGAAGTTCAAGTAATCAAATAGCAGCAGATGACTTCCCTCACTTATTGTAAATATTGAAAAACATGGTAATGTTTCTCAAAAGAACTTTCTTATATCTGAAAACAATCTAATGTCCAGCAAAAATTAGTTTCAATTTTTCTTCATGTTAATCATAATCTCAATGGCATTTTTTATGACAATTAGTTTGATAAATTATAATCTGATTGTACGAATAATCAGGTTGACTATTAACACACTGTATAGCTCTGCCTTCAGCATCTGTCAACTCTATTTTTTCTGGAAGCTCCTGCAGTGAACGTCAGATTCAGGAGTTTCACTTTAGTACCTTTTTCAAGACTGTTGATGATTTTGCAAAAGGGAATTTTAAACGCACAAGTTTTCATAAAAATTTTCTTAGGAATATCTAAGAAGTTTTGACAGGAAAAGTATGTAAATGTGTGTTTGATGGAAATACTGTATTGACAAATTATTCTGTGTTTAGTTTTGTGAACTACATAAACACTCTCTGAAGACTTTGGTAGAACTATGCCATATTCGTTAGAGGAATATTTAGCACCCTGATTTATTCTGGGTTCAATTCTGCAAGTCTTGCTCGGGTTAAAAACTCTTAACTTCTTCAGAAAATCTTGCTCCAAATGACAAGGAAACAGAATGCACTTGGCACAAAATATCCACTTAGTTATCTGGCATCTGAGCGAGCAGCCTGACCCCAGGAACACAGAAATAAACAGGTTTAATTTCCTGAACAGTAACCTTCAGCTCAAACTCCATAGATATTCTAATTTTTTTAAAATACCAAGCATATTAAAATCCCATCAAACTTGGTGCCTCTGAAAACTGCAGTATTTTAGTAATACAACCTATTTCTTCTCATTCTTAACTTTCAGTTAGTGGACCAGTTTAGAAAGGTGATCTATAGCAAAGCATCATATCACAATAGTGTAGGCCCTTAATTTAAAGAAGGGTAACAATGACTGATGAAAATGCATCAATAAATTTTCAAGTCCCATCATTGCTCATTTTACAAGAATCGAGAAATGAATACCCTGAGACTGTTCATAAACTGTTAACATATTGAGATCTGCATTTTCTCTTGTGTATTCCCAAACTTGTTGTGCCCTTTGTAAAAGGAAGTAATTGTTTTTGACATTATTTGACTGACTTGATTCAAGCAGGCCATAATTACAGTGCTGATCGGGTTTCCCTAGACCACTTGAATTTTCAAGCAGGGCCACAACATGTGGAAACATGATGGTTAATCGCAAACAGATACACTACACGAATTTTTTTTTCCCCCCAATTCTCATTCTATGCTTCACTGAAGTTACTTCAAATTCACAACTGTGTAAAGGTGAAAAAAAAAGCAACAACGTAATTACCACTGGAAAAAGGCTGTTAGTAGCACTAGCAGAGAAGCTGTCACTGGTTAAATACTGTTTGAGCATACAAAAGAGTACTTGCATGTGTTTTGATCAGTACAGAATCAGTTTTCAAACTCTTATTTAAGGAAAAAACCCCAACCCACAGCAGAAGAAACACAAGACCCCTTTTCTCCTGTGAGACATTTGTCAGACTTATGAAGGCTAAGAAACAAAAAAAGTCCTTAGGTGAGGGTTCTTCAGTTCTTCATGTCCAGCCAATGTAACTTTCAGTGACCCAACAAAACAGTGAAGGGAGAACATTCACTGAAAATGTAGTGGTGGGAATCCAAAATAGAGAGAGTGAAACAGAGTTTATAATAAATAAATAAACATTTGTCACAGTAGTAGAAGAAGAAGCAAATAGGATGAGAGCAGGAACAGATTCATAATTTTAAAAGATGAGAAAAAAAGTCTGGATATTCAATTGCCATGACAATTCCTAAAATTTTGTAGGAGTAGGAGCACAGCAGAGGGTAGAGAATAAGAACCACAGGGAATAAGAACTGTATTTAATTTTGAAAAATAAGGTGATCCTACTGTCTGGGGGGTAATTGGAAATGATAGAAGTAATAACTGGACCTTTAGGATTGCAATTTTCAGTGTTGATGAAGTCTTTACTGGATATTTCACTGCTTCTGACTATCCAATTGGGTTATCTTTGGATCCAAAGTTAGGGAATAGTAACCACCCAGGTATCATCAAAACTGGGATCAATTTATTAACGCTGAATCTACTTGGTTACCCACACATGAAGGCCAAACAAAAAGGAGTTCTATGCAGAACAGTCTGTATACACTTATTATTTGTATTATCATTATCCCTGATAGCTTGATCACAAGCCTGTTATTCATTATGGCAGGTGCTGTACAAACAAGACTTAAAGGTGCAAAAAAATGATCAAAAGATGAGTCATGAACATGTTCAAGTCAAGAGGCAAAACAAAGACATTGAGTGAAAAGTGGTAAACTGTTAGTGGTATGATCACCACCCCTCAGCTGCTGAGCTGATTGGAAGTGTTTCTAGGAATCATTGGTGGTGAAGGCCCATTAAAGGAAGACATGGGATTGGGAATCAGAAGGAATTCTGAAAAGGTAGACTTATATCATAGGTTAATCAGAGGAAGCCTGTATTTACACAGGGAAAAAAAAAAAGAGTAATTTGGATAGATCACAGAAACTCTTGGAAATTCAGGCAAGGTACTTAAGTTTGACAACTGCATGTAATGATGTAGGAGTTGGTGAATATATGAATATTCTACTTCAAGTCTGTGCTGGACTTATGGTTACGCGCTTGACGTTGGTTTTGATTTTTTCTTGACACTGTAGTCCTGAAAAGTGAGGAGTTTTCAGTCTTTCCTTTGTCCAGCTTTAAACAACTTGACAACACAGAAGCAATTAATTAAAAAGAGAAGATTTTACTCCTAAATAATTCAATGAAATCCAAATTAATTTATGGCACATTTTTGATTGCCGATGTAAATTTTTAATGGTTGTGGCTAATTTTTTTTCCCAGATCCAGGTTGCATGTAAGTTTATGGGAGAGAGAGGAAGTATAATATTGCAAATAAAGCAGAAATCAAAGTAGGTTCTCATGAATTAGTTTGAATGCATGCAAATATATTTTTTATTCTAAAAAGCTTTTTGGGATTTCACCATGCAAGATAGAATTCTTAGAGAACTCACAGAAATGGATCACACATCACGCTTCACTTGACAGGAAATATTATCAAATGGTTTCTCAAGTGTCTTTTTCTTATATTTTTCTTTCTTTTTTTTTTTTTTAATTCCTTCATAAGCAAATTTTATTTTTAAGGATGTACATTTTTCTTTGGAATTCAACATTTCTGAATTCTGTCCAATATAATTTATATACTCTAAATCTGTTTCCTTTGATAATGAAAGAAAAAAGAGTATAAAATCAAACTTTGTTGTATTCTCTTTGATAAAAGAGTTCTTTTGATCCTTATATTACATTGAATTTGGTTTAATGTCATTAAAGTCAATTACATCTTTCATAAGCTAACAAACCCTGCAAAAACACACACACACTTTCTTAGTACTCTTTTTAACTCTTTTTAGTTTACCATAGCTAATGGTTTTATAGATTGTGACTGAAAGATAAGTCGAACGGTGCAACTGTTGTTGCAAGTGCACCACTCTCTCTGGATTTCTCAGTGATACGTATTTGTTAATTTTGGGTTGAGTGGCTCATTTTTAGAATCGTGTTGAGCACAAGATCGTAAAACAAGGAACTTCAGTGAAATCCAAATCTCACATGCATTGTCACTAAATTTCAGCACCGTTGTGATAAACATACCTTGTGAGAATACTTTTTGCTTCTGAATGTATGCAATAAAATGAACTCATGTGTGCATTACCCTTGGCTGTATAGTCCTTCCCCTTCCTGACTGCATACTGTATTTACTGCAATTGAACCTCTGGGGAAGACTACCAGCAACAACAAAACCAGCTGCAGGATGAGTGGGCACTGTACCTCTAGGGCTTTCCTTTCCTGCAGTAACTGCCTGCTTTGCTCTTGGTCTTCCTTTAGCAGAGACTGTCGTGTGAGTGGGGGACTCTCTGACATGAACAAGTCAACATTAAGAGGAAATAATTTTTTTTTTCATAAGCCAGATGTAGATATGGATTTGGATTTTGGTGTTATCTGATGTAACCTGCCAATTTCCCTTGTCATATGAAGTACCTCTTTCTTCCTATTCCCTACTTAGTCTGTGCTTTGGTTCTCTGTGTTTTTATGTAAATTCTGTATCTTTGCTCTTTCTAGTTAAGATATTCTTTTAAATGTTGCTATTTCAAAGCTCATTATACAGCTGGAAAGTAGCAGGCATACAAAGGTGTTGAAGAAATAACTGTGCTCAGATTTATCATACCTTTGATTGACTGGGGAAATGACTTTCAGTTGACATCTGAGCCAACAAGTTAGCTGAAATAAAATTTTGTTTAATACCTTTGCATCAATAATCTAGGCACAGCATCATTGATTGAGAAAGTCTGATCAATAGAGTATTACTGACTGCCTAACTGTAACTTTGCCAGACTTTTTTGTTAATTCTGCTGATGACCTTCGTACCACTGCTTTTCAGGTTCACCCTTTTTTTCCCTTTGAAATTCAATTTGCTCCATTTGCTATTATTTAAGGAATTTACACATTTAATTGATTTCATTCTACCTGATACAATATGAGTTTAAGATATAAAAGATTGTGCGTTCTTGGGACAAAACTTCTATAGCCCCAAATTAGAATCTTTTTGACAAATTCACCCCAGGGAAGACATAATCCATGGGAATAAAAAAGGGGAGTATAAACCATTTATTTTAACCCTGTGGATACTGTGGCATTTTCATCTCGAGATTTACATTCAGTGTAGATGAAGTAGCAAGTAAAAAGGGGAATAATAATCTCAGCCAGTCCCAGATGGTTATCATTCAAGAATAAGAAAACTATTACAGAAATAATAAAAAAGATTCCGAATTCTGACTAATAACTCAAGTAGGAATCTTCCATTCTGTCCTTTTAAATATTTTCTTCCTCAATTCACTTTCATTGTCTTCTATATTAACCCTTGTTTCTGTCTTTGTGACATTCTTCAAGCTATCTCCATTCACACTTTGATGGAACAAAACAACTATTTCTTTGGAAGTTATTTAGCAATTTGGGATTGTTTCATTCAGTGTCCCCTCAGAATACATAATGCTTCCCATATGCACAGACAAGATTGAATGCAACATATAGATATATTTCTCTTATCTAACTACATGTTGAGAAAAATGCATTGTTATTTTGCTGCTATTCTGGTATAAATTCATGGCTTATGTTTTCATAGTTATGAAGATATTAAAAGCAAAATATGCTAAAACATATCCATTTTTCTATGATTGCCCTACTAACATTTTATTGTTTGTGGAATATGCATGCCATCTACCCCTATACAATTTTCCAATATGTGGAATTGGATCCTGTGCTAGGTGTGTGCAGTGCAGTACATGGCAAGAGGTCTAGTAAACTTGTTTATTCTGAGGCTGGCGGCTCCCAAGTCTCCATTTAAAGCACTTCTGAGGCCCAAGAAGGTCCAAGAAGTTAAAAATCTGCCTTGTCAAAATGAGAACAGACTTAAAGATGTTATTTCTCTCTTTGATATTCTATAGAAAGTGGGAGCCCCTGGTGGTCTAGTGGTTAAGGCGCGGCGCTGTCACCGCCGAGACCCGGGTTCGATTCCTGGTCAGGG
>JAYRBT010000181.1:17970046-18019735 GCA_036023395.1 Myiotriccus ornatus | reverse complement strand
AAATCCAATGCGCAGGCTGGAAGGTGTAAAGACCTTCCCCGGCTCTTCGTTCGCGAAGGCGGGCCATTATTATTATTCTATAGAAAGTCCACCCATCATTACAAGGTCTTTCATGGTCAAGGGATCTTCCCATCATTGGTTATAAAATTTTCCTGAGTGCCTTTCTACTAGCTGCATAGCTCAAAATGTCTTTAATATTCTGTCTGGGTCAGAAATACAGCCTTTCCTAGCAAAAGGGTATCACATTACTCTGTTAATCTTCTTGACCTTGATTTTAGAGTGAGATGAAGACCTGTGCATTCCATTTAACTGACTAAGGAAATGTCACTGCTTGGGAGATGTCCAGATTTACCCACCTTCCCACCTATCTGAGCACTGCCTAAGTGCAAAAGACAAACAAAGTTGAGACTATTAATGTTTCCATGATTCAGGCTTAAGGGTCCATATACTATAGGATTGTTTAATAGCAAATTAAGTTTGGAGAGATACCATTCAGAATAATGTTAATATTAATGTTTTGAAAAAGGCAGTGATATCATTGAAACTTGCTAAATGTATACAGTGTATAAGATAATGGTATTAGCTCCAGGACAACATTCATTCATATTTCAGGTTAACATATTGAGATACATGCTACTCAAAGCAATTTTCATTTAAGGGCTAGATAGAGGCAGTAAACAAAAAATTAATAGACCCATTAATTAACCCATAAATTATGAAACTAAATATCAGTGTCTTAAAAATTCTAAATGTTCTGTAGATTTATTTCTCAAAATTGATTCTATGTAGAGACATTCATGGTGTTTTCTAATTTTAAAAATATATTTTTTAGAAATATTTAAATTAAATCAACCCCATTATATGTTCAGTAGAATAACCATACCATCTCTAAAATTTCATTATCCAGTGAATTGTTATTGTATGCACTCCTAAGGTGAGACAACTAGCAAATAAAGCTAAAGCTTGCCTGGTGCTAGAACCAGGAAATGACTTAAAGCCTGACTCGAGAATAAAATGTCTGCTATGAAGAAAAGGTTTGGAAACAGATCTGTTGAAAATAGGTAATTTATAAAACCTAGTTTGAAGATGAACATATTGCTAAGACTTTGAACATTTACACAATTTTTCTTGATTCTGTACTTCATTTACTCTTAAAAAATGGGTATTTATTGAGGCAAACGCCCTTCGACCTTTTAGATATTCAGGCATGTATTTAAAGAGAATTAGAAAGCTAAAGAACATAAAAGAAGTGGAATATTGTATCTCCAAAAGTTTGCAGATTTGCACTGTGGCTCCAGAATTGTCAGATTCTGGAGAGTGACTTTTGAAAAATTTTTCAAAATTTGGAAAGCCTTAAAATGTTTTCTTGAGGTAGGGATAGGAAAATATCTTCAGTGCTTTTAGTCTCTGTGCTAACAGAGTAAATGAAAGCATACTGTTGCATTTTGTTGATCAGTTAATCAGCACAAAGTATGTTCCATTTATCAAATTTTATTATATCTACGTAATGCCTGATTAGAAATATAAATAGAATTCGGCAAGTCCAAGGGAGAGTGGAGAGTGCAAGGCTCCCCTCTATTAAAGAATTATTTGAAGTGGTTTTAATTGTGGAACATATTTTAGTTCTGTATAATAATAAAACAATAGAGTCTGTGGCAATTCTTCTTAGCAAAATTAATTATATGTTCTCTATATTCTAAAGGCTGGATTATAACCTGGTATGATCTGCACTCTAATATGTTTTGGTTTTCTCTTCTATCTTGTTATTTTTTTTTACAATGAGCTTCGGGAATATGCAGTGCTTGAAATGTCCTACTGAAGTCAGTAGATAAATAAGACACAGACTGGTAGTACCTACAATTCCAGTATCTGACTCTAATTTCTTGAAAACTTTGCAATGCTGTTTCCTGGGCCTGCTATTTCATTAGTTATTCATCATCATAATGACTGTATTTATTATTACTTCTAAAAATAGGTAATGATGGCAGTATTTCATCTAATGGATCCACTTTGTCCCTACTTGGAAACCTTGATCTGTCACTAACAGTAAGTTTTCAAGGTTGTACTATTATCTTAGTAAAGCTGTTTGTGTTTCAAGTTTTTCATATTTGGAGAATTATAGGCTTTTTTTTTTTTAAATGTAGAACTACCAAAATCACATTTCCGCTTTTCTTACTTTAGAATAAAAATACAAGTGCCATTTGTAGACCTGTCTCTAAATACTATTTAGGTGTAATAGTTTATAATTTTATTATCAGATGCCATGATTTTTAGACTCTTGGGTTTGGTTGGTCTTTTGGTTTTCAATTAGCAGGATAAAAAGCTTTCTGGTTTCAAATATAAAAATATTTCCAAAAGGTTTTAATAAATTTCCATGGTAAACCTTATAGAAAAAATGATAAAATCCTTCAATGTGAGTTTTGATGATCTGAATGTGTTTATTTATGTGTTAAAATGTACATAGCTTTTTTGAAAGCCCTATGAACAATGAAAGGAATTGATTAAAATGTTTGGTTTTAAAAATAACTACTCATACAGCAAAAGTGCAATTGCTTATTCTTCTGATCTTGTAATTTAGACTTTTTTTTGGTATGTGAGGAGTTACTTCTTGTCTCCGAGAAGCCATGTTCTGGAGACAGAAAGGAGAAATGTACAGAAGGATGTACATTAGAAATTAATTCATTAGCATGGTTCTGTAATTAGTTTAGTGGCACGTTCCAAATTCTTCTAGCCTATCCATACCTACCTTTGCTTCTGCTTCTCTCTGAGAGCTAGGGAGCTTTAAAAGTCCCTAAAACTGAATTTGCTAATTTATGATAAACAGCAACGAAATTGTCTTGATCAGTGTCAGAGAACATGCTAAAGAAGGAATATTAGGGAAAGACTCCAGTTACATGGTTTGAGCTATACATTTATGCAGCTTCTAATAAATTAGGTAGGCCATAAACAAGTCTAAACTATGCCAATAACCCATTTAGTCCGCAGACATGTGCCACAGAAGGGATTATAAATCACTGCCTAAATGTCAACTAAAATACGCAAACTGTGAATGTCCAGCACCTTCTGTGAGCCATCGGTGTATCTGCTACACAGTTTTTATGTTCCTTTGACACTCAGTTTTCAACCTCACCAGTACTCTTCTGTCACTGCAAAACTTATCAAATGCACACTCAAGCAATGAACAGCTCATGCCCTTGGTAAAACTTTGAATTAAGTGTTAGTAAAGCGCTGAAAATTAGGAACAACAGTTCTACTCGTGGCTATGCTAAAGACAACATACATATATATTTTTATTGATTACTAAGAAGACTCCATCTTTGCCTGTCTTCCTGTAGATACTCTCATAACTTACTGGCTGCATACTCACAAGTGTTTGAGTTCGGTCAGTGATGTGTCAGCCACTTGAAGAGGAACAGTGGGCAAACACTATTGGATGTGGAATGGTACATTGCTGATTTTGAGCATTTGTTCATGCAAAAGCTTTCTGCATTGACTTTCACAAGCCAGTTTCTTTCCAAGCTCACTTCTTATACATGGTGCGTCTTTTATGGCTGCGATTTCACAGTCTGTGTTCTGCTTCAGTACTCAGCAATATGCATTTGATTCAGGTTTCTTTCTGTTAAGTGCCTAGAAAAGAGTATAAAATTCACACATTCTTTACACTTTTCTTCTGGCTAAAAGGGAGCTGCACTTTCTACTCCTGTGTTTACAATTCACTTATAGGATCTGTAATACCACCTTTAGTGCATCATGTAACCATAGCCATAGTTTTTAGGCTCTTTCCACTTTCCAAAAAATACCAGTTGTCTTCTGTTTTGAAGTTTCTGTAGGAAAAAGGTATACATGCTTTCTGTAAAATTCCTGGTTAGTCCAAAAGGGACTCTCATCCTCAGCTGTATTTTGGCTATAGAAACAAGTAGCCTTGAAAAGTGATGACTGTGGAATGACTTCACTTTTTAGCTGTTTTCAGCAATACTTCCCCCAGGCAATACAATACGGCACTGTTGTAAGGCGTTTTCTTGGGCCAATATATTTACAGGTTTAATGAAGGAGATCTGTCCTTGGAAAAAAATTAACCTGGCAAGAAGTGACTTGTTTGTTATGTTCTGTTATAGTAGCTATGACAAATGAAGAGGCAGTGAAGTGTTGACAAGTTCTTGGTCATTGCTTGCTGCCTCAATTTGGCATAATAGTGCAAACAGAATGTCACCCTACACTTTAGCTTCTTGTTTTGCTCTGTCTATAAATATATTGCCATATTACTGATACTGGGATTACTACCCATTAAAAAATAATGCTGTAAAGATGGCATCCTAGCCAGTCTTGGCACTGCACACTGAAAACAAATAAACGCACAGACTGAAAAATAGCCAACACAGTAACAGGGATAAATCACCTGAAAAGCAACATACTGAAGAAGTAAAGTAAACAAAGTTTCTTGGCTTGTATCTTTCCCTTTCTATATAAAGGACCTAATCTAGTGCAAATGATTAGCAAGATATACCAGCATTATCTCTGGCTAATAATAATTCTTGTACTTTGTGTTTCTCTTTTTTTTAAACTACGTCAGTTGAAAATCCTACAGTTCACCTTTTGTGCGCAACAACACAAGTTAACTGCTAGGATTTCACCTACCCCATTACCTACTATGATCTCTGTTTCCCATTTATTTAAAATTCAAATGAATATATCTACTTTTTGGAACACTGTCATCAACAGTGGGACTACTATTCACCCCATAGCTTACCTATGGGGTAGAGAAGATGGAAGATTATGAACAGTTTAGGAATTGGAATATGCTGTCTAAGCTGTATATCTAATAGACTTGCTTTATGCCTCTGATGTAAAATGTGTAGTGAAGATATTACTACCCAACCACCTTGACATCCAGCCTAATCTTTATTTGTTATTTTTTCTGTTGTGACTCTAGCCATATCCGTAACATTGTTTTCCATTCTGCTTATGCATTTTTTAAAAACATGTATCGATATGTTTTACCTTCTTCTACATTACTGGTACTCCTTGAGCAATGTTATCATTCTTTCTCCTAAGCATTTACTCTTTTTGCCATGTCATAGCTCAGTCTTCTGGGGATGCTTTGTTTTATTTTTATCTCTCAAAACAACAGTTCCTTCTCCTGACAAACAATAGCGAGGACACAGACATTTTATAATTCACTCTCTGTATACTTCACTGTCCAAGACAAAATAAATGTAGAATCTACATACAGAATATATTGCCCCTCCATGCACCCTAAGAGCTCTTGTACAGTATTGCAAGAGTGATCAATTACTGGTATGCAATCCCCATAATAATGAGCAAGTACTGGGACACACTCTGGCCATTCACCCACGATAATGATCAAGTTGTGGTGTAGTAAACACATTCTGCATCCATCCATGGGATGTCACCAATTCTGTATAATATAAAGGAAATGATCACATATAGAGATATACAAATATTGCAAGTACCACCCAGACTGAAGGATGGTATACGCAGATCCTGCTTTGTTAGTCCTTAGCAAACACACTGGTATATGGTGCAGCTACTAAACCAGTGCTTTCAATAACTCATGTCAAATATTGTTCTGTGTAGGATTAAACTAGAATATTCTGCTAAATGTCTTTATTTTCTGGTGATGACTTTCAAATTGGTTTTCTAACTTTGCCTACCTTTATTTTTATCTTGTACTTTTCTAGTGTCTCACAAGCTTTTATTCTGTGTCTGATCTTCTGGTATCCTGTATGTAGTCCTCGCTAAAAAATTTCTCTCACTTTGATTGTTCATTTTGAAAGCTGAAGAAGGAGGAAGCATAAAGCACACAAGCATACCACTTCTAGTTCTCCTATTATCTTTAAGGCTTGCTTTAGTTTTTTTAAAATGTATTTTTTCAACCAAAAAAAATCTAATTTTAATGGTTTTGCTTTTCTCTTTACTAATTTTGCTGTATGTCTACTATTTCTTGTGGGAGATGTGAAGAGAAACTGATAGGCTCTATTTAGTCTTTTCTATTTAGTCTTTAAAAGACATGACGAGTGGGTGGGTGACTTAAATATGAACTAGAAACATCATTGCTTTAGCACTTATTCTAACTGCATGAAACTGGTGCAAGCATACAGACTGATTTTGACAGAAATCTGATTTGAGCTTTAAATAAAAAGATTGCATGTTCATCAGTTCAATTTATGTTGAAAGGAATTACACTGGTTTTTCAAAAAGTTGGCCTGTTGGGGTTTCTGGGGTTTCTTTACTCCATTACTAAGCAGGAATCCTGTTGGACTGGAAAACAGGCTTTCATTAAGCTCTTCCAGTTTCCTTGCTTATTCCTCCTGTCTTGTGCCAAGGCTGCAGTGAGTGCAATGCATCTGAGTATATGCTCAGTACATAAAGCTGGGGGAAAAGAAGGGGAGGAGGGATGTTTGCAGTGATGGCGTTTGTCTTCCCAAGTCCCTCTGTGGTGGAGCCCGGTTGTCCTGGGGACAATAGAACACCTGCCTGCCCCTGGGAAGTAGTGGATAAAAGCTTTGTTTGGCTTTGCTGGTGTGTGTGGCTTTTGCTTTTCCCATTGAACCTCAACACACGAGTTTTCTCACTTTTACCTCCCTGATTTTCTACCCCATCTCGCTGCTGGAGGAGTGAGCAAGGAGCTGTGTGGGGCTGTGTGCTGGCTGGAATTAAACCACAGCAACATGATGGAGGCTAATTCCTCAGCAGGATCCTAAGAAAGAAATAGCCATTTACATGGATATTGAAAAAGTCTGTAGTTTCAGTGTTTCTTTAAACAAAGCATGTAACTCCTGATGTTTCACAGCATTAGCTGACTATTGACAATGGGAAGAAACTTCCCCTATGGCCAAGTTATTTTTTAATTATCCACTCTGGGATTTCTCATACTTTTCTCTAAGGCAACTTTTAGTAGCCTCTCCCATCACCAGTGCCACCAAAAGTATTTTTTTAACAAGATGGCTGCCTCCAGAGGTAGGTTCTTCGAATGCCAGGTGGGATTATTCTCCTTACTTTCAGGAGCCTTATTTATTCAGACAAGGTTCAACAATTCAGCAATCTTTATTACAGCTAAATCCCACAACTTTTCAATTTAGAACAAATAAGACATTTTAAACAATATAAGATAGCAGTTGTTCTAAAACCAGTTCTTTGTGTTATATTTAAGCATGTTTTCTTTTTTTTCTTTTTTTCCCCTTTTTTTTTTAGTTCAGAATGCTGACGAGCAAAAAATGGCTGTGGTTGTCTTTTTCAATGCTGGTAGGTCTGAATGATATAAAATCTACTTTCTTAGCCCTTCATTTCTTACGTCTGCATACAAAATCTGGGTATTTGTAGCCATCCAGTTCTTGAAACAAATAATTCAATGCTTGTTTTTCACAAGACATCAGAACAGCTCAGTGCCCATATTCAGACCTTCATGGGCAACCTTTTGGTAGAAAACTCATTTGTGGGATATCTTTCTACTGAAGGAAAGAGATATTTTAGAAGGAAAATGTTTCCATTTTGAAGCTTTCACTTGGTTTATTAAAAGAAAAGGAGGGAAAACCCCTGATTTCTAAACGCTTTACCAATATATTAACATGTATTCTTAAAACTAGTGGAAATTTTAAACTATATGTACATTTAACAAAAATTTAAATGAATGCCTATGTCTAATCTCAAGTGCATTTGAGTAAAAAATAGGACAATTTTGATGTTCCATGTACAATTATTAAGCAAAAATATTCAGTTATCAGATAGTTAATTAAGTGGAACTGACTGTATTCATTAAAATATTTGTTCCAAACAAATGTATTTAACATTCAGATATTATGCAGAATAGGTGACAATTGCATATCTCCATGGAGATCAATAATGGGATTCAGATCATTGTGTAAAGAGTCTGCAAGTTTAATGCAGAGAGAATGTCATTATTATTTCTCTCTTAATGATGGTCATTATGCGCAAACACTGATTGAATTCCATTTGTTACCTGCATTTGAGCTGAGAGGAATAATTACAATTTAAGTGTCTCCATTAAAATTCATAAAAGAATATGAATGCAAAAATTATACTTGAAACTGACAAAATATACTTTGAGGATATAAATTGTGTTTTCTGATAGGCCTCTTAAAAGTATTAAAAATAGCTTCGTTTTAATAAGATGGCATATAAAGATCATGCATTATCATCACCTTTATGTTAATTTTCATAATACATGACTAATACTAAAAAGTGAAGAAATTAACTTTTAAAAGTAGAAATTAATGAAACAATAGGCTACTTGTCATATAGCCTATTGGAATGGATACCTCTATATTTGGGCTATAGTCACCCATCTTCATAATACCCAGTTAACTCATCAGCTGTTGTATATTGTGGAGATTACCCTACCGTGCTTTCTGTGACATGTTTCAATATGTTTTTTTGCTAATTAAATGGGATATTATTAGTGCAACCATTTATTCAAGAAAACCTTTTACATGTTCTATGATTTACTGCATTGCACTGACTGTGTATTGTATCATGAGAGAGATTCAAGTGCTTACTACAAGTACTGAAGGGCCTGATCCAGGATGGTGCTCAGCCTTTCAATAGTTCTTTGTGCCTCTTGACTTCTCACTGAGAGGCTTAGTCCTTTATAGGATTGGATCCTTAAGCTGTAATTATTAATAGCAGCCATACTCCTGAGGGACTGCCTGATGACATATCTCTTAAAACAGTAAATGACAGAAGAAGACACTTCTTGCCATCTTTATATACTTAGAGATGACAGACTGGCTGGTGGGAGTAAGGTTTCTTCGTTAAGGGTATGTTAGTATGAAGCAACTCAACCTGTTATATATTCCTGAGTAAATACGTGGGGTCCTTCTGACAGGACCTTGAAATGGTTTTCAGTTTTGCAAGGTTTTTTTTGTGGTTGGTTGGTTTGTTTGTTTAGTACAGGCATAGCTGTTTTAGGTAAGCTTTTTGAATATATTCAGGTGAATTGTTCTGGATGGTCTTTTCATGTGTCGGTTCAATTTCTGGGATGACCAAGTGATCTCTGGATATCGGTGTTAGGACTGAATTTTGCCTTCTTTTCCTGGGTGTGATTGTGGTGGAGACTCAACATACCTTTTTGGCAGGGCACATAGATGTTATCATGCTCTAACATTATTATTATTATTAAGCTTATTATCTAGGTTGACAGCAAAAATCTCTTACTGAGATTATACATGGGTTGTTACTGAGATTATACATGAATGTTCTGTGTTCCTGATTGTTTGTCCCAGTTAAGAGATGAAGTCTTAAAAAGAGTTGATAAAGCTTTACGATGACAAAATACTCTGCTCAACAAGAACAAAAAAAATGAAACCAGAGAAAGAGCCATGATATTTACAGCATTTGAACTTGCATTTTTTTCCTCTAATCTTTATCTGGCACTTCACTATTAAAATTAAAAAGGAGAGTCTAGAATTGTATAACTATTTAACACTTGGTTAAACACTATTCAAGTATTTGTCACCAAGCAAATGTTTCCCTATTAAGCGAAATTTATGCTAAAATGGTTCTGATTAAGCAGTAGTCATTGCCATTTACAGTTGGTAGACTAAACAGTTTCCCTGGAAGATATCTCAATTAAGTGGCTGTCCAAATGAAACGTGTCACTATTAAATGGTGTTTGCTACACTATTATACTTTACTCTTCTGAATGATGTGATTTAGAATATAATTCAGTTACTAAACAGTAAGAACTGTTTCATATATATAGCTTTCATTCTTAGAAGAGACATGAAAAAATTGTGAATAGCACTTGGTTTAAAATAAAATTCAGGGTTTAGCATTAATCAGTAACAACTGAATATGCATGATTATTGGCAGAGCAAGTTTGTGGAATTGGCTTTGCTGGACTGGGATGAGAGACACAGAGGTGATAGTGCACATAAAGTAAGAAGTGAGCAGTTTCATGTAAATAAGCTTTCTGTGTCCAGCCTAGAATCTGCAACCATGGAAAAATTGGATTCTGCAAACCAGTGAGTTCTTGCTGAATCAGTGGGCAGAGCTTCACAGATCCATATCCTCTCTGCAGTGCCTCTTCCTCTGGACAGAATCCTAAAATGATTTTACAAGAATTTATTACAGCTCAAAATCCTCACACATTTTCTGTAACTTTATTAGCTTTTAAAGCACTTGTGATATAGCTAAAAAACATGCTATAAGAGTTACTAGAACTTTGATAGATATAATAAGCAATTATTATGGGACTGACACTCTAAATGGGAAAAAAGACCTCTGTCCTTTTTAAAGAAATGTAGAATACTTACCTTAAAGGAGTATAACTCCCTTTCACAGTCTAATATGTGAATTTGACCTAAGCTTTTGATTCTCTCAGCAGCTACTAATGGTAGTTCAGATCAACTGGTATTAAATCACAAGTATAAAAAAGCACGGGGAAAATAGCCATCAATTGAATTTCTTAACTAGTTACTCCTGATTGACCTCACATTCTCATGCTTGAACTGCTGTTTCTCAGGTATGCAAATCTCTCCTTGATTGTATACTTATGGGTAGGCTGCTTCCTAAATCCTTAGGGGAGTAAAAATCCCTTTTCACAAACGTTCAAGCTAATCAAACACTACCTTCTCCCATGTCTTATTTCTAGTTATTCTGACATGGCAAGAGAAGTTCAAGGCAACAATAATTGCCCTTATAATGCTTTTGGAACAATTCAGTGCATGTAGGTCAGGCAATGAGAAGTGGACGGTTTCAGAAATCAAAAATCATACTTGATCACTTTTTAAAAAAGCATTGAAAATGACCTCGTTAAAATCAAGTCATACCGTGCTGCTAGAAGATGTTTTCTTTTTGTGGCATTACTTTATTTTTTGGTCTTTTGTTTCAGACAATAAAAACTTGGAAATATACTCAGTATACTTTATGAGTGAATGCAGATAAACACCTCCCCAAAATTATAGAATGAACTCACCCTCTCCCTAGTCACTGCCCTTTTCTGTGTTGAATAAATTGTAAACCAGAAAAATGTCTCTGTTCACTTTGCATGAGCACTGATGCATCTGTGTCAGAAACACAGCTGAGGTTCCTCCCCCTACCCAACCATTGAAAAATAACATGGTGGCATATGCAAGTAACCAAATGGATTCATAAAAAAGCCAAATAAATAAGATTCTCAATAATTGTGATGGTAGAAAAATCTGAAGTAATGCAAGAATGAGGTTTCAATACATTCTTTCTATTAAAAGAAAAATATTCTGCTTCAGAGGAAAGGTGAGTCCATAAATTCCTTTTCCCTTGTTCCCAGTAGTTGTGGAGGCAATTGAGGCAGAATCAAGAACTCAGACTCAAGTTTGTTCTATTTTAAGGCTATGCACACCCAGTATTTACCTTTAGATTTCTTAAGTATTATAGAGCAGCTCCGTGTTATATTATATTCCATAATATGCTTCTAGTAATTCAATTATAAGACTACAGGAAAACAGCACATAGAATGCAAGAACTGCTCTGCTGCTTGGCAGGTCTGTGTTTACACAATCTCACAATACAGTTTGTATTGTGATGGTAGAGTTTAAATTCTCACGTGCTTTATATTGATATCAGGTAAAGAGACTTTTTTGGCTTTCTATTACCAATAACTCCCTCTAGATGTAGTATTACTTTAGCATTTGGTTTTTTTTAACTTTCCAACTGAAAATAAAAGAACGGATCTGAACCTTTACTACAAGGAAAATGCTCCCATACCTTTCCAAATCAGAGCAGAACATTTATATATTGCATTTTACCCAGATGCATCTGAACTTAAAATAAATGACCAAGTATTTCAAACCTTATTGGAGCTTCTTGTGTTAATGCTATGCTTCTTTTCTGAGTAGCTTTGTGGCATTTGTGCACATGTTTAACATTATGTCCAATTTACACAGCATGTTAATGAATGATCCACATTCGGCCTTGGAACTCTGTACTTCCGCGGTTAGGAATCCAAGGCTCCGCTCCAGCCATGGCTCTTGTACCTATGCATAAAAAACATTAATTACGCTGGTTAGACTCTTAAACCCCGGCATAACCAAGTGGTGAGTGGAAGGTGCATGAGCACCTGCGCTGTTAGGTACCCCGTTGTTAAGATGGGTTGTCTGTCAACAATTTATCAGTTGTAGATGTTTAACTTACACTCACTTGAGCAGAATTAAGAGTGTTTACTTTCCTCATAAGAGGGCAGTCAGATATGTACCAATTTTGTTTTAACTGTGGAGAGCAGGGAGCTGGGAGCGGCGCAGGGAAGGGATCCAGGAAGGCCTAATCAATCACTGACAGATTACAGCTAAAGCCACTTCCATACCCATTAAAGCAGGACAAATGCAGAATTGCAACTGAACAACTTCTAGTTTTAAGCCAACAGTGGGACTTCCTAGTTATTTATCAAAGTCATTGCTGGTAAGCAGCATGCCTCACTGCTCGATTGTACTTCACAGCAGACAGAGCTGACTGAAGCTTCAGCCATGAAAGAAGTGTTTATGCCCTCAGCTGTGGTGCTGTCAGCCCTCTGGAATTTACTGTAAATCACACAGCTTTTATTGCAAGATTTAGTAGCTGATCCTCTGTGGGCTCTATTCACTGCAAGCTTGTTACTATTTGGATGTTAGCCTCAGTCCATAAAGGGACTTGCTACACATCATCAAACAGCAGCGGAAAACCAAAGGTTTCATTTTTCAATTTTCTAAACCCTAAACTCCTCAACAGTCATTGAATTTCATTGCAGAAAGTGGAAGTCTACTTTATTATGGTACTCAATTTCCCCAATGGAGTTATACACTTATAACATTACTTTTATTTCCAATGACAGGATCTGGCCATCTGTCCTGGCTGTAATTTCATAACACACTCACTAGTTTTTATTTTAAGGGAATTTCTAGATATTACATTGAGCTTGTGACAAAATTGTAATGTAGATATAAAGGCCACAAATAATGATAACTACATTCAGTGCTGCCTAACATCTTAACAAAGTAATTTATTTTTTTTTCTATTTCAAATATAGAGGCATCTGGATAAGCTTACAACACAATTGAACTGACAAATAAAAAAAAAAAGTTTTGAAAAGCTAGAAAATACAAAAGGGTAAGAGCTTTCCTGAGTGAGCCACATCCAGGACAGCATTATTCCACAGGCAGTGTATTTTATCAAAAATGGTACCGTGCGTCAGTTTTATCAGAGTCATTCCTACTAAGATCAAACGAGGGAATAAAGGGGAATGCTGAAATGCTTCTTTGTAATCACTGTGGTTATTCCCTGCAAGGCAGAGGGACCTGACAGGGCATTTAATTGTGTTTGTCACGCAGTTTGCAGGGGACGCCAGGCCTGTGCCTTGCTCTTGTGTGGGGGGGAACCATGGTCCAAGCCTGCCTCAGGGACTCAGCCCAGGCACCAGGGCTGGCCAGGGCACACAACCTCCATGGCTCTGCCCTTCAGGTCACTAAGGGCCACTGCATTTTGGTGACCAGGTGGGCACTCTGCCATCCCAGGGCGGCGTCCTCACAGGAGCAGGTGTGAGGGTCCCCATCCCATGGTGCCTGGGCAAAACCAGGGATGATGAGGGGAGAGAAGGCACTGCATCTGCTGCTATTCCTCTTTGTTAAATGAAACAATTCATAGATAGCTTCTCAAGAGAGGGTTTCAGCATGGTCCAGCCAGCCTAAAGTTGAAGTTTTGTTATTTCTCTTGCTTTCTGTTCACTTTCACAATACACCATTTGTGCTTAATTTCAGCAAAGTTATGTGGAGTTACTATTTTAACCATCAGTTAAATCTGCTCTAGTTCCTATGTTAGGAAAAACTTTACAATGGTCTCACTCAGAGGATAAAACAGCAAGAGACTTACCTTTGCCACCACTTTCTCCAAAACTCTCTCAGAAAGTGTCTGGATGCACGTTCACATTTACAACTGCTATTTAGATAAAGAAAATAACTACCTGATATATGTACTAAAAACATCTTTTTATTTTCCCCCCATTTTTGTAGTAATTTTTTCTTCATGATCGTTTTAGTTTCACAGACAAAAATGATTGTATACCTTTTTAATCTTAATCCAGTGAATGAGCCAAAGTGGATGATTTATTTCTGTTTGATGGAATATATAACACATGACTTAAGTGGATGCTATCCTGCTTTTGCAAGCAAAAATCAGGTCTCAATGTCATAAGAAACCTAACAAAGGCCACAGAAAGACCTGTGGCTGTATATACCATGTGTATGCTGTCCTGTGCATACATTTAGAGACTATGCTTTAGTCTTAAAGCTAAAATTGTTTTGCCAAAGTAATAATTTGCTTATTTTTCATGACCACAACCTCGACTTTTTCTACAAGATCATGAGTAGTTAAGCAGTTACTTGGTTCCTCCTTCTTCAGTGAAGTACTATGTTTTTAAAACCTCAGCATTTCTAGTTACCTCTCCTGTCACCAGACTTCCTCCACCTGCTTTTTTTTTTTTTTAATTCAGAAAATATTTCTTTTGTCGTTGCTGAACTTTTGCAGTTAACGCAGTAATATTTACTACAAAATTTGTTCAAGTGTTATGTTAGTGCATTTTAGTAAAAAGTTCAGCTAAAGCTGCTGGCAGAAAAAAGCATGCCTGGTAAATCAGTCCCAGGCAGGAAAATAGGCGCATTTCCTACCGATTGTGTGCAGCTGCAGTGTTAAGGCAGTGTAAGAAATGTTCCAGATAGTATGTGCAAGGGACACAGGATATATATACCTACTGCGGGGTGACTGCCTCTCTGACACTCCCCGGGATGCCATGATGTGCTGGAGCAAACTGAAGAGCATTTTTGACAAGAGATGTGAGTGGAGCACTGGGGTAGAAACCCAACCCAGATGGGAGGGCACCTCTACCTGAAATATCAAATCACCAAATATTCTGAGTTGGAAAGGACCCACAAGGATCACAGTCCAACTCTTAAGTGAATGGCCCATGCGGGGATTAAACCCACAACCTTAATGTTCTTAGCACCATGTTCTATCTTATTGAGCTAATTCCAGGGTAAAATCTTTGTCAGGATACTCTGAAGGTATGAAATAATCTCTCCCAAAGTAATTCTGTCTGTTTAATCTAAGTTCTTGCCCAACAGAGAGAAGTGATCTCTCTTATATATATGTTGCACAAACAACAAATTGATTTTCTTCCAACAGCAGGCCTGAAACTGAGCTGTTCCCCAAAGAAAGGACTCTCTAACCTGCACACAATATGCATGTTAGCATCAGCACTGCATTGTCAAGAGTTTTAGGTTTTTAAAGATAATTACATTTCCTTCATGGATGTGAAAGGTCTTTTTATTATTTGTATTGCTGAGTTAGCTTTCCTTATCTGAGCTAAGTTTTCCTCCCCATTATCCCTCCTTTTTTCTTTTTTTTTCTTTTCATTTTGGTCCCTCTTTTACCTTTCCTGTGTTCATGAGTCTGCTTTACAGTTTTGATAAATGCTTTGTCTTTGCTACTCTTCTAGATACTGCAGAGGATGCTCCATGGAGCCAGGATCTCCTTTGTAGAAAGGTGGAAAAACTGATCAGGCTGGAAAAAAACAGTCAGTATAGTAAGGAAAAGATGTTCACAACAGATTTGTTGAGTCTTTACTGCATATTTAAGGTCACATCACCTTTTCTGTGAAGGTTGTTTCTAAAGACTGAGGAATTCTGTATCAGTATAGCAAACTGTGAATAGGCTCCACTGGAAAGGTGTGGGTGTTCAATGCTTTGATAATTTTGTTATCATAAGGAGAATTAGTTTAGTCAGGTCTGCAAGTTTGGTGAATGAGGCACAGATCAGAGGACCACCCTGGGAGTTCCCATGTGCAGGGGCTTGTGTTCTGAAGGTGGCCACTAAGAGCCCTGGCAAATCCACAAACACCTGAGCCAAGAAGAATAAGCAGCTCACAACAGGCCAATAGAAGGGGACCTTGTCCTCTCAGTAGCACTATCCTGCTGGTATAATTATGATTTCTTTCTGCTAGTATAATGACACTGATTTCACATAAAATACTACTGATTTACAGAGAAGAAAAAATACTGTAAAGTTTGTATATAAGCTATGGCTACTGTGACTCAGATATTTTTCACATCTCAGTTACCTTACTTCACAGTTCCTTTTCTCATGACCTCCATCATATAATCATCAATTCTTTCCTCTTGAATTCGACCAGACTAATTCTCTTTATGATAATAATGACCTAATAGGTTTCTGAAAGAAAGGGCTTAGTAGTTTGTTCCAAAATTGGCAAAGACACTAAGTAAATGAAAATTATTGTATCTTAAATTATCAAGCTAAGAGGCCACAATAGAAGAATAATTTACCAATATTGAAAGAATAGGCAATTTACTTTGACAACTTATTCCAAGCAATTTAGGTATGTGTGGGGAGCAAGAAGGGACACATAGTAATTATTGTGTATGAAATTTAAAAAAGTATATTCTCATCATCTTTTGTTTCTCTGAGAAAAATCACTGGCATTTTAAAGTGAGTTTATCTTGGCAGTCCAAATTTATCAGTGCTCAAAACTCACATTTCCATAGATTAGACAGACAGCTTTAACTCTTCTCGGTATTTAGGAATTGTATGTGGGAGATCCCTTGGGGTTTACTCAGGCTGTAAAGCACATTGTGATCACATTTTGTGAGTTCTCTGTTCACTAAAGCCCCTCCAGCCTGTTCGGTGCTTTGCTGTGTGTTGGTCCTAAGGGATGTAAACTCAAATAAAGGGTAGGCTTGAAACATAAAGGTATTTTTAGCTTAGAGGAGAAATAAAACTGTATATGTAAGGGCCAAATTCACTGTTGTTGTAAGTAGATACACAATTATTTACTTCAGTGGATTTTGCCTGCTTCTGCAAGTGGATCAGGGTGTTTGGCTCTAGATATGTAAATAGTGGAAAACCTTTTTAGAATAATGCCTGTGTGAGAAGTAGACATACAGGAGGGCTCTAATTTGCTTTCTCCCTTCCATGAGGTTTTATACAATTCCCAGAAAATGGATATTCTCAGTGCAACAAATGCTCTCCTTCCCATTATTTATGTAAGAGTATAAATAATATAGAGAAGAAGGTACCATTGTATACAGCAGACCTGAGTTAAGCAAAGAAAAAAAACGTGCAAAAATCTCCTTCTCTTAAATTAAGTTTTTCTGAAATCCTTCTTGCTTCTATGCCAGGAAAGCAGGTTACTCTTCTGGTCAGGAATATCTCCACCAATTTCAATATTATCACTTCTGATTCTGATTTAGTCTTAAATTTCTCCTTTTTTGGGTTCAGGGGAATAATCAGTAATCTTATAACCCTTAAAGATGACTTTCTTTTTTTTTTTTTAAATATGAAGTGGTCGACATCCTTTTTGTTTGCTGTATGTCATTACACTTTGATCCTTCAGGAAGAGAACAGCTGAGCTGCAGGCAGTGAGGAAGCTACCACCTCTGTCCTGTCCTGGATGCTGCAGCAGGCAGGGGATTTCCTGCAAGGGTGGCAAACTCGCCTCACTGGAGAGCAGCTAGTGCTTCCTGGGAAAGATTTTGTAATGAGGGGATAATACGGGAGTAAAACACAGCCAGGAGGACTGGGTTGATCAACAGAGGAGAGTGAAAGGCAGGGAGAGAACATCCAGGCAGTTCCCAGAGCCTGACAAAAAGTAGACTTTTCATGCTCAAACTCCATAGAGTTTGCAGCTGAAAACCTTCTGGGCTGAGTCCAAGCCCAGAGGAGAGGCTGCACGTCACAAGGCTATAGCACACACAGGAGGATACTCTCTCTGGAGAGGAGCTTGTTTATTCATCTCTTTTAGCTAGTACGGCTTACTCCTGGCCTTCTCATGTCCTAGGCTCAGGAACCTGCACCTGCCAGGGCTCTCAACACCCTCCTGGTGCTTTCTGGGGTGCTGACTTCTATAATGAGCTGAGGCAAATCTGTATCAGAACTCAAGTTGATTCAAGGGATGGTCACAGATGGTAAAGGTTTTCACTGCGCTGTGAGTGCAGAGTTGATCAGATTATTGAGGTGTGAGTAAACTAATTCCAGGTTATCAAGTGTTTGTGAAATGACTTGTTTAACTTTCATTGTAAATGGGAAGGATTTTTCAACCAGCTTATAAAACTGTTTTGTATTGATTTGCCATAAAACCCTTGGTTCAGATGTAAACTATTCTCTGACCATAAATTGTCTTTAAATCTGGGATAGGTTTCTTAATTCATTTACTGAGTTTTCCTTTTTATTTTTCTTAAATATGTGAGAAAGAATCTGTCTGTGTCCAGGTCCTTGTACATACAAGTGGTGGCTCAATTAATGTCCTTTAATCATTCAGTCAACTGTTAGCTGATTTCATATTTCCACTCACTTTAAGATTCTTTTACATTTGCTTAAATGAGGCTTTGGCTGCAAGCATCTGTACTTATACCATCAGTAAAGGAGGCACAATGATTAAATCAAACAAACACCTCAGAATTTGCATGTACTTAGCTTCCTCAGATTTGACCAGCTTTTGGTTCTGTGTAAGTGCAAGAGCACATTTGCGTGCCTGCCATGAGGCCAGTTTGTCTGTTGCACCACTGGTGAATGGCACTTTCTTTAGCATTTCATATCAGTAAAATTGGCAAGCCATTTGCAATCAATGGTAAGCAATCTGACACAACTTCTAATCGAGCAGCCTACTAGCTGCAGTACAGGAAAAAGGATTTTTAGATTTGTGCTTATAATGATACTCTCAGTATTTCCCTATCATGTTATTTTATCCTCTCCAGTATAATAGTTATTTGTGACTATGTAAAGACTTCTATACGAATCAAAGTCAGAGGAATATACCACTGAGAACGTAAGTGGAAGAGTCAATAGAGTATCAGTGGATGAGATACAGACAGTACATCCATCCATCCTTAGTGCTCAGAAAGTCTTGCAAATAAATATTCCTCTTTTTTTTCCTCACTAAATGCTGAGAACAGTAGTACTTTTTTCCCCCAGAAAAAAGGTTTTGAATGTTAATTTCAGTCCTTGCCTTTCCGAAGTCTTTCACAGCTACTGCCATGTCTTGAAACCTATCAAAACCAGAATGTCTCTCTCCTCTCTCCTCCTTGGTCCGTCTCAGGTCTTTACTTCTCTGGGAGTGGAATCCCTTAATACACGAGCTCTCGGGTCATGCTGAAATCCCATGAGTACCAGCCAGTGACTAATTTTGCAGGACCAGGCATGGGCCCTCCTTTATCTTGAAGCCTGGAACAGTAGCTCTCATTAAAAGGACCCCCAAGCACTTTTCAGCATACCAAAGTAAAAAGCAGGCTGTCTACACCCACACCCACATACCAAAGTTTCCCTGTTTATCCACAGTTCATTCAGCATCACCATCTTGTTCACATCTGAGCCAGGAGAAACAACTTGCTTTGCTTTAAAGGCTGTTCTGAGTGCTTCTGAATTTTCCAGGATGACACCTTTTTCTCACTCTGGACTGTCTTTTCTACTTCATCCCAAAATGCTTTGCTGTCTGAAGGAGAGGATCTTTTAACAGATCAGTGTTTTCTGATCTTCCTCTTCTCAGGCAAGGACACAAGGAATCCTTCTTTCTAGCTATAAATCCTGTGCCAGTGTTTTGAGGGAGGTTCCTTATCTGGGCTAGTCTTTGATCTTTCCTTCCCAGTTCTTTAACAAACCTTTTGCTTCTTCCTTCAATTGAACTCAGTCCATTTAGTATAAGCACCAATAGAAAACTGAACAGGAAAAAGACACATTTAATATTTGTAAGAGGATATAAGTATGTTTTTCCAGTTTTTCACCCATTTCCTTCAAAAGCGTCCAACTTGCCAGTTATTTGTTTGCTTTATACTCTCTTTCAGATATGTTGTCATATGTCACACATAAAAAAGTGATAATCCAGGAGTGCTTATTATCTGTTTTGATTACCTGAGGACTCAGATTCAACAGGAGCACTATCTTTCCTGCCCTGTGCATGCTTCTTTTATAGTGTTTGGTTGACACCCATGAAGCACCTGTACCTTGAAGATTAAGAAATTCTTATGTGTGACTCAATTCAAACGTTCCTGGTGCTGCCCCTGCATCACTCTGTGTGAGAGATTGTTGCATGGCCACAGCATTGCTGAACTCTGTCTCTTTTTGAAAGCTGAGTAACTTCTTGGACTGAAGAACTATCTGGGGTGATTTGTACTGTTACAGATGATACTGCTCCAACTACTGCTAAGGCCAGCTCAGGTTTTGTATTAGTGAACACAGTAGACTTCATGGATCGATCTTGACCTAAGGAAGACACAGTGGAAGACACCTCTGGGCTTTGAGTAAATGTAAGAAGGCAAGCAAGTGGGACTGCAGCTGGCAGAGGTCTCCACATTCCCAGTGAAAGTATTGGTCCCCTTTATACTGAAAAGACAAAAAAAAAGTTGACCTTGGTAGGCTAAGTGGACTTTTGGTCGGAATAATTATTAACACATCGCAAAATGCTAAGTCTTATGTGTATAAAACAGCCAATTTCAAATGGCTTGAAAGGTACAGCTAGGGTTTTGGGCTTTTTTGTTTGTTTGGGGTGGGGGGTTGTGGGCTTTTTTTATGCTTTCTTGAAAAGAAAGTGAATGAGATGATTTAAAAATAAAATCTTTACTTTACTTTGATTACTGGACTCAGACTGTCATGCTGCTTCACTGTGATAGTTTCTCTTTCCTTTTCCCCATTACAATAGCTTGGCAACTGCAGTGAAATGAACCTAAAGTGACAGCTTGAGGAAAACTAATATACACTGTGGAGAGTGGGGACCAGCCAAGCGGGTGACGTCACTTGGAGGGGCACTATCTGAGTGTCAGAGCTGTCACGATTCATTCCCTGGATATCAAATCTGCTCTGCTTTTGTGTGGACTAGAAGCTTGTTACCTTAGGTGCTCGAATCAAATATCCCCTTCATTTGTTTGTATTTACTGAAGTGTGTTCCGAGGAGTCTAAAACCAACTATGTCTGTAGACACCAGTCATCAGCTGGGTTGTGTGTGCAATATGAGTGGCTGTCAAACGTTTGATCTTCTAATATGCACTCTTTTTTGCCTCTCCTGGACTGCTAGCCTTTTTGAGCATCCACTCTACTTGTCATCTGAAATAAGAGTACAAAGCCTGTGTCGTGTATACAACAGTCTCTGGTAGTCAGCCACATCTTCTCCTTTAGGCCATTGTCTTTTCAGCCTGACTGAAACCCCCTGCTGCCATGTGCACGAGCAGGAGAAACCCTGCTTCTTTCTCTTTTCTCTTCTGCCTATTTTCCTCTTTTGTTGAGTTCACACAGAACTCAGTGTTAGATGAGTGATAACACGTAGTGAAATGCTGTTAAATATATGGGATTCCAAACATTAAAATAACTCTCCTTTCTTGAATTATCTTTCATCGCAGGTTGTCTGAAAGCCCAGAGAATTTAGCAATACAATGTCTGGGCAGGATGCTTCTGTGCACTGAGATATAATAAGAACTCATTAGGGACAAGTCACTAAAAGGACCAGGTGGGGGCTGCAGCATCACAACTATGTTAAAAGCTCATATGCGGAGTATTGGAAAGTATCGGAGAGGTAATTTCACCGTTACCACTCTCACTGTTTGATTGCCATCACTTTGAGCTGATGCAGGTGTCCACACTCAACTACTATGCACAAGGGCACAGCTATGTTGGTGTCCTCAAAATTACCAGGTACAGTGTAGCCTTGTGAACCTGTGTTTTGTGTCTTGTCCTGTTTCCATTTTTCTAATGGCTTTGTGGGATCTTTTCTGGAGTTGTGAGCAATCCATAGTCAGTGATTAGTCATGAGGCAGTCCCAGTTGCTTGCAGGGGAAAAGCTGGACCTCCCTGCTTTAGCAGTTAATCTAAAAAAGGTTCTGCCCCTCTCTTCTGACCCGGTTGCTTGTTTGCCCACATGAAGCCATGGAAGCCCAGCTGTAGTCATGGGCCAGACCTTCTGGACAGCAGACACTAATTATTCCTGTGCCCTAAAGGTTGTTGTTCTGAAAAAAAGACTGCCTGTGGGGCAGATACTTTTTTAAGTCATCTGACACCAGCTAAGGGTAGACAAGTATATTTCTGCTACACATGGCCACATGTTTATCAGGATGAGTCTTGATGTGTAAATGGAGCACCTCTTGCCTTCTTATGTGGGACTCTGGTACTTTATCGCCTTGTAGCTGTTTTACACCGCAACTACTTGCTTGTTAGCAGAGAACAACTCTATCATATAATCAGGTATCTCACAACTGTAATGCTTTTTTTTTACAAATATTAATGTATTTCTTTGCCAGATTTACCCAAGGGTATCCTATTCCCTACTCATATATGCAAGACATTCATGCTCTTCAGAGTTATGTAAATTTCCAAGTAAACTGGGAGATGGATTTGAGAGAATAATAACATATCAACAAAGAACCAGAATTACACCCATGCCTGTCCTGGCTTCCGCAGCGGAGTGAAGGCTCCTGTAGTAGCAGCTCTAGGCAGGAGCTCAGAAAGTGCCACAGCTGCCCTGCCTGTGCCGTTCTGCCAAGGGAATAGGGAGGAAAGGAAAAGGAGAGGAACAGCGCCCAATACAAACAAGTGTTGTTGAAGGGGCAGAGGAAGTTTCATTCATTCATCTTCACTGCTGAGAGCCCTTCACTGCTGGGCAGTGCTGCAAGCGCTCTGATGCAGATTTTCCCAATAATTACCCACCCCAAAGCTCATTTTTTCATGAACTCTTTTCTAATTTCTCAATCAGTTTCATTTCAACCAAATCCAAATATACTAGAATAAGCTTTTTTTAAACTTCATTAATGTGAAATGTGTTGACATTTTTAATTCAATCCTACTGTCATATTTAAGGAACATATGGAAAACAGTCTGTACAGAATAATCTAAGGAGCATTTTAATGTGACTTTCCTTGAGTGAACTGGTTACATTATGGTTAGATATATCCTAACTTGAGAAGTGTTGAAACTGCAGGCAAGAGCTTTCCGACAAATTGATGTCAAATAGCAGAATAGAATCATGTATTCTGGATCTTGACCAGAAAGAAGAATGTGACACTGTGACACATGCTTAACTAGTCTTTCATATGCTTGTATGCTTTTAGTGTTTATACTTATGAAAAAGTAGCAAGATAAATAATGGTGCAATCCAGATCATTTGTATATATGACCCAAAATCACTGGCAAGATTTCAGAGGGATATTCAGCAGAAGAAAGGCAAGAGTTTAAAGTCAGAAGGTAAATGAAGTAATTGAGAGGTTTGTAAAGATGGGCAACCCAACTCTAAAGCAGAATCATTCACGAAAAATGATGTGAAGTGACTGCTTCACTTCAGTATTGAACCTGATATTTCTAGGTTGTTGCTACTGAAAACCACAGCAGCATCTCTTTATAAAGCTTTTGAGAGTATCCATTTTTTGTTCCTGGTTAGGTAAGAATTAAAAGAGCATCTCCCAAAAATTGATATTGGTGTTTGCATTAATATTAGAACACACTAGGACAAGAATTTGAAAGTCATCTTTACAGCTGTCAAGCCATGCAGGCAGTGTGGCTATGTTTTCTGTAAAGCCGTGTCTCTGTTGCCTGCCTTAATTCAGACTCTACAGAGTAAATCAAAAATCTCCCTGTTACCAGGAACACTGTATATTGTATGCCAATGGATAAGTAAAGCATGCCAACACTGGAGGAATTAACAAATTAACAGGGAGCCTGGAGCAACAAGTAACCTGAAATGTCTTAACAATAAAAAAACAAAACAAAAAAAAACAAATGTGAAGGGAAGTTAAAGTGCAATTCTTATCTATTGACTTAGCCTGGGAAAGATAATAAATTCATAAATTCTTAAATTCTTGGTGGAACTGTTATAAAAACAGATAAGGAGAACACACAGTATTCAAATCCTGAGAATCCCAGAGGGTTAAGAAGGTAAGAAGCTACCATATATCCTACATTATGCTACAAAGAACAACTCACTTATACTAACTGTATATTGAGAGCTTATCATGTTGCTGTGAAAAGGGCACCATAGGAGACCAGCAACTGCAGAACTGCTCTCCTAAAGTTAATGGACTTGGGGGGTCAAGGGGAGAGTATTTTTGTCGGTACAAAGCATCAAGGACATTTAGTTTAATAAGTGGCAAATTTTGATTTTTTTTTTCCCAATGCTGAGTCCTGCACTCAGCAAAATTGTGCTCTTCAGTGTCCAGAAAACACAGTTTCCAAGAAAATAAGTGCTATCAGTTAGTGTAGTCTGGCTAAGTTGTGAGTCAAATAGCCCTGGAAAATGTACTTATTCTATGTGCAGTTGAAGGCAAAATGTATGTGTATGAGACAGAGAAAGTTCTTCAGTTGAAGACTGAATAGCTGTATACACACCATGATTTCAATAGGCTTTATTGTACTTTGATCATGATTTTACATTTCAGCTGGTGTCACGTTATAAATAATAACTGAATTTCATAAGCAAATGTCCCTCCTGAAGCAGGATACCATGGCAAAATGAAAGGAATGAAACTCTTTTTAGGATGCTAGGAAATCTATTTCAAGTTCTATTATTAGGTTAGTTTATCTCCCTGCCCCCCATTTTTAATAAAATATTTAAAACCAGCAGCATTTTAGCTGGAAATCACTATATACCTCTGTTTTTGGAGGGGTTTTATTTGCAAGTATGCATTTACATTGGGAAATATGTTCCAGGCTGGGTGATGTGATGATGTTCCATGTGCTAAACTTATGTGGCACTCATTGAGTCTGCTCTGTTTGGGCAGGTATAGTTCATTTTTGGGTTTATGCTGGTGGATTCAATGGCACTGTACAGTAAACATTTTGAGTTTAAGCATAGAGGTTTTACTGTAGTTTGTAGTGGTTGAGAAACATGAATCACAAGTTGTTTGGTAATAACCATAGACAATAATAGCAGAAATAATGGCAGTGATAATCTAACCTATATTCTTGACTGCATCCTTATCTGCCCTATTCTTTGCTTCTTTCTTGTTCCTTTGCATATCTCAGCTACTGCACTCGCCACTTGGATGCTTTCTAATCATGTCTGCCTGTTTGGTTTTGTGTTGTCAAAAATCCCCTGGTACTCTCAGCTTCCAGTTTCTACTTGACACTTTTTCAAATATACTGTTCCCTGTCCTATGCTATAGAAAGGAAATCCCAATCACATTTGCAAAGCTGTCTTTAAGACTTTAAAAGTCTGCTTTAAAACTTTCCTTTGCAAAGAAGCCTGCAAAAAGTAGAGCTTCGAGTTGCTAAATGAATTGATGTCAGTGATACTGCTGATGAACGTTGTCATGTCCTAATTCTCCGTAAGTCCGTACTCTTCCATCACCTTTTATTTAGTCTTTAAAGGGTATCAATCAGCAATCATGCTTTTGTTCTGGGTTGGGCAACCCATAATATAATGAAATCCTGCTCTGTGACAAACACTCCTAGGTTATATGGTAATGAAAGTAAAGTAAGAATTGTAAGCATAGTCTTACTGTGGGGGCAAACTGTCAGTTATTACATTATTACATCTAATTTGTTTGTGATGTGAGCAATAAAATACAAGACACATCTGAATTTTGTTTGGTGAAGAATAGAAGGACATCAGTCATCCTCTGCAGCATGTGTCTGCCAAGTCACCAGTTTTCTGCTACCGTTTTTCTCCCTTACAGTTAGAAGTCCAAATCAGTGCCACATATTACTAAATAAGGACATTTGTAATGGGCTTCTTGTCCTTTACATGCCTTCTGCTCAGATTCCATCATCACTCTTCCTCTTTCCGTGTTTTTAAATGATTGCATTTCTCATATTAGGCAAATCCTGTCCCTTACCTGGATGATGTCATTAATCTTCTTTTACACCATGATACATTACTAAGTGACATACTGTGTTGTATATGTATTGTTACACTACTCACACGCTTAGTGAAGACATTGCTGGCATGTGGAATACAAACGTCAAGTCAGCTGTGAAAAAGTTCTTTTTAAAAATCATGGAAAATGTGCCAGCAGGACAGACTGCCCTTTTTGCTGCAGATTAAGACACAAAGGGATGAATTTTAAGAGAACCAGGAAAACTTGCCAGGGCTGTGCTGATCAAATTGCTTGTGTATGATGCTTTATATTCCAGCTTGAGAATACAGGAGAAATGTGACCCTTTTGGGTCATTTTCAAATACTAATTGTAGAATTACAAGTTTATTCATTGCAAAAAGTTAATTCTTTGTCCCCCTTGGTATTAAACTGACAGTTCTAAAAGGCCTTGTCTTGTTTATTGTTTAGGAAGCATAAAAATCTCTTGAAAAACTCTAATTGTAGTGAAACTCCTTTTTGTGACTGATAGAAGGGTGCAAGCAAAAATAAGAGACATAATTTTGGGGACTAACAGGTATAAAGCATGAGGAAAATTATAAAATATTCAATTCTATTGAATTTTTCTTGTTGCCAGCCAGGTATTACTAGCTCCTGGATGAGCCATGCCATGTCATTCATAAAAATGGGGACCAGCACTCACTTCTTGTCATTCAGATAGCAAAGAATTTCATAAATTGAAATGCTCTTTACAAGCGTGCAATCTGACCTCCCAGCATTGTCTTGGAGACTGTATTCCAAACAGCTCAGTCCACCCAGCATAAACGAAGCATAATGTAGTCATCAATCCTCTTTCTAGTGGCATCTTACACCACCTCTGGCCTCTCTGTCATGCTACATTTTTGCTTAGGATTAAGGTATCCCTGAACCTTGGGGAACATCCATCCCATACCAGTCCTCTCTTGGAGACTGCAATTTGAGAACTAGGAAGATGCCAATTAAGGGATCAAAGCATAAAAATAGTTGGTAGAGAAGATCACAATGGGGGCAGAATACTTTTAGTTTTATTATTAGAGTTTTGTCCTCTACTGGATCATGTTTTCATAAAGTCTTATCCTGGCTCAATTTTTAAACCGTTGCTTATGTTTGATCTTTTTTAGAGCCAAATACAGCATTAAGAAACTTGATGACATGTGAGATGAAAAGCTCCTGCTCTGGAAGCTTTTTTCTTTGAGTTTGAGAGAGGAAAATAAGTCAGTGCAGTGTAATGATGTTCTGTTGAAGAATAAGTGAAAATATTTTCATTGCTTTGGAGAACAATAGAGTTGGCCTAGTTCAATATACGTCTTTCATCTACTAAAATTCCATTTCATTTGTTAAAGCTCTAAATGTATCTTTGATTACTTTCTTATTACCTATTATGTTGTAAAATAAATTTATTATGTATTGTTTATTTTCATGAATATTTAAACACTCTCCCATTTTTTCATAAAAATATTTTAATGTAATTTCTGAATAATAAATTATGAACTAAAATCTTCACTGTGCATAGAAAATGTGAAATGTAGTACTATTTACAGACGTTAAGCCATCAGTGTTACTTGAGATGTTTCAAAATCATGACCCCTTTAGGAGACAGATAGCACTAAAGCATTCCTTCCTTAGCAACTATATTCACAGCAGCAACCTACCAGAGCCAGTCAAACTAAAGAGAGCATCAGAATTTCCATGCTGCTGATGGGTTGTTGGGATTTCCATTGTCAATTTTTTTCTGTAATCACAATACAGGATAAGTGAAATATAATTTTCTTTTTAGTGTGAGGTTTCTGATTGATACTCCAGTTTCTGTATAGAGGGATCTGTGGGTAGTGGCACCAAATTTTATTTAAAAATGCTGCTATGAAAATCAGTTGTTTTTTTTTTTTCAACAGAAGGTGACAAATGATTTTTTTTTTCTTATTTCTTCCATGTCTCAGCTACATACTGTCTGTTATGAAGTCCAGAGTGCTGTATTGGTCTGACTCCCAGTTTGTCTTCTGGGATCAAACTGGAATGAATACCATGTTAGCATGGCAGCTTGGCTGATGACATCATGAACAACAGAGAAAGCCTGCTCCCATGCAAGCATTGTCTGAAGTGGGACACTCAAAAGACAAAACCTTGTTCATTTCTAAAATGTAATTTTTAATGTGTTTTGATAAAGATTACTAGAAATTTGTATTTTAAGCTCATAGAAAGCTCTGAAAGAAAAAAACTTATTCAAAACAGTTCATGAGAATATACTTTTCTTGATTTCTTTGTGGCCTTTACGGAAGAAACATAAACTCCCAGGGAGTGACAGGAAAATAGAATATAAAGGCTTCACATTAAAAATTCAGTTTTTGTCTTTCAATATTTTTAAGGGAGGAAAGAAAAACTCAGAAATTTTAATTTTCAAGCTTTAAGTTTATTGTTACACAGCAAAGATGTGAAAGCTTTTGTTTACTCCACTCTTATAGTCATGGCACTGAAGTCTAAAGGAGCTTTTTATTCTTGTTACTAATTCAAGTACCTGACTTTAACTTGTGAAAGATACCATTGGTTTCAAGGTGCCACTGAGGACAAGGGTACATCAAAAAGTTACTCTGAGGTAAGCCAGGGTGCACATTTCCTTTGTCCTAGTGTGCATAACATTGTCTCTGTGTGCTCTCACTGCATTCTAGCTGTGTGGTACTTCACTTCTAACGAGGGGCAAGATTTTCTGCTTCCTTGTATATAAACATCTTAACTTCAGAGATATGTGGTTCCCTCACCAGTTTCCTCTCCTAATTGAAATAACTTACATGACCTTGTGTCTGGCTAGTTACTCACATCTAAAGCAGTACCTAGTGATGTACTTGTAACTGCTGAGATTAGCATGATATATTTTAAAAAATAATAAGTTCTACAACAACTGTTGCTCGATGATGCAGAATCTTCTGCTTTCATAGCTCCACAAAAACTATAACTTTATGTCCTATTGTTAATTAACTATCTTCTTTTGTAAGCTACTATTCTCAGATAGGTAGCAGGTAACTGCTGAACGTTCTAAATGAAGGGTGCAAATCAAAGAGTTATGAGTTATTGTAGCCAAAGGTGAGGAAAAAGTGGTCCCAATAGTGTCACACCAATCTTCCATTATTGAAGTGACAGTGAATGCAAATTGGACAATAAAACTCAAATGCTGTAGACCCAACAGAGATGAGGTCCATAATAGGAGAGTATAGGAATTTCATTTCCACCCAGAGCTTAATGCAGTAAAATCCTCTGGTATTATATGCTGGATTCAGTGTACTAGATGAGGCATTTTCTTTGAAGACATAAAATGGTCATGATTTTGGTTAGGTTTGTGACCTTAAGGATGATTCCCTATTACTGCTGGGGAGTTTGTTTGCTTGTTTGTTTGTTGTTATTTTGAACATCACTCTAGAAACGTAGAAACTTTGCAGGAAGAAATAAACTGTCTTGCTCAGTTTTTTACTTCTATAGTGTTGCTATTCCAATTTTACAGAATTCTATTGTATTCTCATGCAGAAACACATTGTAACTTCTACTTTTCATTCATTCAAAGAGACAGTTACATTAAACGTAATAATTCTGTTTCCTGCTAACATTAAGGAAGATTGTGGAACTTCTCATTAGGTTATATGTAAAATATAAAGGTTTACCCTTCAGCACAGAGAGAGGGGGTATCACCAGAACATCCCTCTCCTGCTCTCACTCAAGGGAAAGAAAAGCTTCTCTTTTTGTATTTTAGGATAGTCCTATTTTAAGAACTAGTCCATGGAGCAAGAGTTTAATGTCATTGCTTCACTGGAATACAAAAGGAAACTGGAACATGAAAATAAGCACAAGCAAAGAAATAATATTCTGGCAGTGAAGCATTATGGAGTTCATTTTCAATGAGGAACAAATAATTTTGCTCCCCTCAAAAATCTTGTTAAAAAGTAACTAGTATCCAGAAGAATAAGCAATAACTCAGATGGGGGGAAAAAATCCCAACTCTATTTCCTCCTTTACTAGGGCCTGCTCCATATCCTGGTTATTGAAGAAGCAAAACTCCCACCAGTGAACCTTGAGAAGCAGACCTACAGCAGACCCCACAAAACAGGCCTACTTCCCACTTTCCTTCCTTGTTCAGGAATTGGTAAATTTTGTCCGTCTGCATAGTAAGTTGCTGTTATTCCTGGCACTGTCAGTCTGGAACTGTTCACAAACATCCTCTCTCTGTTTATCTGAAGACTCCAAATATATCTTTTAAAAAAGTTGCATCTATTGGCAATTCAGAGAGCCAAGTTACTGTGTGTGCCAGTGATCTCAGAAATAGAACTGAAATATTATCATTATATTTGGTCACCAACATGCGCACAATTCACATAAAATATAGGTCAGTACATACATATTGTACACCAAAATGAGCCCTTTTATTTTTTGAAATAAGAAGATTTTTAAAAAAAATTCATACAATACAGATTTATGCCCACCTGAAGATCTCAGTTTCCTGACATAATTTCCCCAAATATATATACCTTTCTTCAGAGAGTAGAAAATAAATCCCTGAAAAGAGGTAAGTAACCCCTCCAGAGCAAACAACGAAGCCTCTTCATTTCAGAGACCATTTCTCTTCCCAAAGGCAATGGGGATTTGACGGACCTGGCAGACTTAATTCCCAAGCCAAATTCCTCTTACAGACAAAACCCTGCTGGCTAAGCCATTCTTTAATATTCAACGAGTTCCAACATAGCCTCTGATCCAAAGCTGGCAGTTTGACACAGGAAGAGAAGTGATTTCTTGGGTGAATATATTGCAAACCATGTCTCCTCTCTAAACCTCTAGATTTTTTTCTCCCATGCTGAGCAAGAGGAGTAACATCGGTCCCTGTGGTATCTTCTCTGTGCAGGGGAGCAATGACTCATCATTAATTTCTGAGTTTTCACAGAAGAGAAGGAATTGGAGAAACTCAAGAGGTAGTCTCTGTTGCTGGTAACTACAGATATCTCAACAAAAATATAGGATTTGGATGTCTCGAAGGATAGTGGTTAAACAAAAATAATCTACATTTTTTTAATTTCTTTTTTGTTCGGTAGCTGGGTCGCTGCATACCATGGCTTGTAGCGAGACTTAGGCTGACAGAAATGTAAAGCCTTAAGTTGTTGGAGTGCCTTGCTGTGGTATTTTGGTCAATTTTTGGGGAAAAAAGGTCGGTTTATTAGTTCACAGCTATCAAGGAAGTCATCACATACATCTATTTTTGTTTCTCACCTCATTGTTTGTTTGCACTGATAGAGAGATTTTATATCCAGCAGCAGCCATGTACCTCATCAGCTTTTCTAAGGCTGTGTTGGTACCTCACTGATTTTAAACTAATAACTGATACTATGGAATGTTGTCATGACAGAGCAGCTGAAACTCAGGCAAACTGGATCTGCCCTGTGAGATACTGTTAGTTTCTGTAAGAAAGCACAGCTTTGAGATTCCATCTGAGCAATCCGATTTGAAATTCCTCAGAGCAATCACAAACCAATTCAGCTTTCAACTGAATAGATGCAAGTGGGATATATGAAGTTATCAATTTTCACCAACTGTACTGCCATTGAGATTTTTCAGACATTAACACAGAGCCATGTTCTGCCTTTGACATACAACTTGTCCTTGGATGGATTCTAGGCATTCTCCAGCAATTTATGGCCTGTCCTATCCACACGTGGGGCTCCAGCACAGGGCACATGGACTCGTGCAGTAAGAGGGTCCATGGGTCCATCACTTCTCTAAACTCCACACTGGTCAGTGTTTTAACAAGTTCCAAATGTGGCTTAGTGATTCCTTATTATCACTTTCCATTTTCAATGTCTTTCTCAGCTTGGACTATCCCTCTAATATCTTTCTTTGTGGTTTGTTCTCTTAGCTGTGTTCATAGCTATATGTTTTATGTAAATCCACAGTGATATAGCTTTTGCTTTCTTCTTTTCTTCAGCCATATGAGAATATTTTCTAGTGCTTCCAGAAGATTTCCTCACAGCCTTCCTCCCTTCCTCATTTGGTAAAATTAAGGCTGAATTCCCTTAACCTATTCTAGTCTTCCTAAAGCAGCTTTCGTGTCCCTCTATGTTGTGTCTGATTGGTCATCACAGCTTGCATTTCTCACAAAGTAATTTCAAGTTCAAATTATGATTCAAATTACGAAATTATGATTAGATGAGATATTAGTTCCAGGGAAATGGTGATGTTGAATCTGTGATTGTCCACCATGTATTTATCAGAACAAAGTCAGTCACAGATTTTTAAATGTCATTTGGTGCTTCCTGGGTTTATACTTGAAGTTGTTTTGTGTGTATGTTGAGCTACTTAATAAAATCAGAGGTTTTAAAACAAAGACAAATGGAAATAAAAATGTGCCACAAAATAGGAACTAAGAGAATGGACAACTCAAGCCCTTATGCCCACAGTTTGCCTAAGAACTGAGTAAAGATTTTCAGATTCCATCCAGCATGATAAATTGTTCTACTTCCTAGCCTTTCTCCAATAACATCTTATTTTTATAAACCAGTAATTAGCCTCCTGAATTACCAACAGTAATTACCAAGGGCTGGCAAATGGCAGATTAATAAGTATCTGTTGTTCAAAGTGTTATTTCTGAGCAAATATGATGCTCAAAAAAACAAGGACCAAATAACATTGATTTGAAAAAAGGCATAATGCAGGCAGTTGCTGTGCAGGTTTTCCATACACCTCCCTGCCAATGAATCTCACTCCTGACTGCAGCACCCCGTGCCATTCCAGTTCTGGGCAGCTGTTGAATGCAGGCTGTTAACCATAATGTGCTGACTGCTTTGTTTTTCTGATGGGAACAGAGGCCCTAGGTAGAAACCATCAAACCCACATTCCTTCACATCAAAAAAGGATAGCTGTGTTTGACGCATTAATTCAAATTATGGGTAGGCTTGATTTTATGGGTATGTTATACCATGGATATTTAAAAACAACTCCTTAAACAAAAATTCCTTTACAAAAAACCAGTTCTATAAAGAAAATATGTTTGGCTTTGGTTTCTTGATATGCTGTAGGTATCTTTTAATCTTCTAAAAGATATAAATTGAATCAAGAGTTTTAAACTGGATAGGAGGAGAAAAATTCACCATGAGGTCAGTCAGGCGCTGGAACAGGTTTCCAGAGAGGCTGTGCAGTCTCCATCATTGGGGATTTTCAAGACCAGACTGTCAAACGTGCTGAGCAACCTGGTCTGATCTTAAAGCTGACCTTGCTTTGAGCAGGGGCTTGGATTACAGACCTCCTTATGTCCCTTCACATCTGAATTGTCTTACAATCTTTTTGAGATTTTGTTGATGAGAATGGTTGATGGAAATATCTGTGATAACTGGAATGGATTTGCTGGCCTGCATGCTGTTGTGATTCTTAGGACATACCACAATGCTCATGGGGGAACTTTAAAGGGGGTTTTATTGCGACTAATTCACTTGTGCCACCAGGTTTCTGCTTAGCTCCATTTCTCATTATCAATGACTTAACAAGTCTCAGAGTTGACTGGAAACTTCTGACAAAACCTTATTTAGCAGAGTATGGAAATCTGTCGCTTTGAGTTACATTTTTATTGGGCTATTATAGCATTGCAATTACACAGAGTGAGAAAATAATTTTCTGTCTTAATCATGATTTTCCCAACAGGGTCCTAGTTTCACTCTGTAGAAGAACAAAAGCAAATGAAGAACCATTTTAAATTTTAATGAAGAGAAATATCCTTCTTCCTAGGAGTGCTTCTATACCTGGTGTCTGAGCTAAGTGGCCAAAGTCCATATGCTTCAGCTGCTGCCATGCAAGTTTCTCGACGGATTGTCTGCAGTTGATCTACAGAGGTAGGTACTATTGGCTCTAGTTTCTGCGGATGGCCTGTGGTTTAATACAGTGATATCTTGCACTCAATACACTCCATACACTTTCTTGCAGATTGACAGGTATAAAACTTACACAAAGAACATGTATGACCACAGAACCTTGTACCTGATGTTACGCAGTTATGGCCTCTGCCACACAACCTGTATACCTGTTCTGGAGTGCTGTTTCACTAACAGTGACTCCTCAGTAAAATTATGCTTTTCTTGGTCAATGTAGTATGCATTCTTCTTAGGCTGAAAATATGAAAGATGGTATAGTGAATAGCAACAGAGACTAATAGTGTCAATCACTAAGGCATTTTGAAGCACGTGCAGGGCATAATTAATTACTTTTACACTTTTTGATAGCATCTGTTTACTGTGTCACAGAAACAAGTTACTTGCTCATAAAGGGCAACTTATGAGTTACTAAAATTTGGTTTTGTCTCACAAGCACATGTCAGATACCATAAAACTCAAAGTCAACCTGGTGCAACTGAATTGGGCACCTCTACATCTCTTTTCTTGTTATTATTTCCTGAGGGAACACTTTGTGGTAAAAAGACAACTAATATGTCAAATGAGACAGTAAATTGATTTGTTATGTCAAGCTCATTTAAAACAACTTTTCTACTACGACATTCATGCAATTTTGTTCAGGTTTTTATACTTAAATCATAATAATGGCAAATTTAAAGAGATACTGGTGATCTGTGCATCAGGCTACATACTCACTGAGGCTTATTTCCCTGATCTATGAAATTCAGCACAAGCAAAGTTCAACCCCAAGAACTTTTGTCAAATCTTTTCCAAAAACTAAAAAAGTCAAGAGGGTTTGGAAAGTCCATAGAAGTGGATACTTATGTGACACAAAGTATTATCCATTAGGTTTCAGTCAAGTTACAGCACGTTAGTCGGTTCTGAAATCTAATCATTTGAGCAAACATTGAATTTTCTGCATGTACATACTCCCTCCCCCTGACCACACACAAACTATTGGAAAAAACGTATGTGCTACATTTCAAAGCAGAAAGTTGTATATATTTCCTGATTTTACCCATAGTTGCATCCTAATACTAATATCTATTTTGATTTCATACCCCCAAGCAAATGCATTTAACTGCAGTGCACTGGTTGAGAGCTCTGTTCCACGTTCTGTACTAGGATACAAGGTTTTTAAGAATATACAAAGTGTTCACTTGTGGATTCAATCATGGCAGTGTGCCTGGGAGCAGCATTGCAGCCTCTCCAGAGCAAACTTAAATGATTTAGTGTAAAATTTAGACTATAGCACAAATGAAAAGTAGGAGAAAAATGTCAATAAAATTGCAAGGGAGAAGTAAAGACCCTTATAGCACTTTGAAACATTACCAGTTTTATTCAGAAGAAATTGCAGTATATGCACACTTCCGCAGCGTGAAAGGTCATGAATCTGCCTTCCACACTCAGTTGAGCTATTGTATTAAATAAGAAAATTCACCCTGGCTGCGGTCATACTTGTGTACATCCCTGTATGCTTCCCAAGGGAATATTGGGAGAGTGGATGTCTGTTATATATTCTCCCTCACCCATGTACCCTTGCTAATCACAGTCCCTTTTTGCCAAGAAAACAGACAGACAAACAAAGTTGTATTCTTAAGTAACATCAAGAGTATTTTGAGAACATCAAAAGTAATGCCAAACTGAGCTGAAGTTGCAACTACATGCACCATTCAACCAGGGTGCATATTTATGGGAACTCATACCTGGGGAGGTATCTGAGCCCCAGTACTCAAACTCAGTGCACGTACTAGTTCTCTGGCACTCCTACACTGATGCCCATCTGCTGGAGTGGCACTGTGCCACTCGCAAGGTAATAACACAATTTCAACTGAAGAGAGTTGCCAAGCACAAACAGGTTTGTAAGCTGAGCCTTCAAAACACTGTGCTGTGAAAAACCTTTACTTGTAAGATCCTTCTGGGAGAACACCCACCATGTTATGCCTATATGCATGTGTCTAGGTACTCAGCGTCCTGTCTTTTGACACCAAGTATAGGATACACACTGTGGAATGCTATTGTTATCCCAAAACAGGCAGCATTTGTTCTAGGCAGTTGGTGAGACTGAAGAGAAGCCATAGAATCTCAGCAGCAATTAAGATGACAGTAATAATAATAATAATAATACAGAAATAATAATTAGTGGGTGCGGAATTATCTCTAGTGGGATGCAGCATTTCAACAACTGCATTGCTAGCTTCACTTGAATACAGAGAAAGTTACACTGCATGTTAAGCAGTTAAAAATCTGATATTCTCAGCTGATCTTGTATCTATTGAATTTTGACTGTAACAAATCTTAAATGGTAATAAGGGAAAATTCTGTAATTTCTGGCCAAAGCTATAGCCAGGCTGAGGTTGGAAGGCACCTCTGGAGTTTCTCTAGTCCAACTCTTTGGTCAGAGGCTGATCATCTGGAGCCAGTTTTTACAGGACATATCAAGCTGAATTTTCAGTATCTTCAAAGATGAAAATTCCACAGCCTCTCTGTGTATCTTGCTTCAGTGTTTGACTACACTCACAGTAAAAAAGTGAGTTTTCATGTTTAAATGAAATTTCCTGTATTCAGTTTATCTCCATTGCCTCTTGTCCTTCCACCAGATACCATTGGCTCCATTCTGATTTTGCTCTCTCTTAAGGTGCTTATACACACTGATAAGACCCCACTGAGCATTTTTCTCTCTCAGCCTCGTCGTAAAGGTGCTCCAGTGCCTTAATCACCTTCTTGGCCCGTTGTCTGTATCTTTCTTGTACTGGGAAGACCAGGAATTGACCCAGCACAAAAGATGTTTCTCACCAGTGCTGCATAGAACTGAAGGATCATCTTCTCTTCCACACTGCACCATAGGATGCCATTGGTGTTCTTTGCCATGAGGGTACGTTGCTGGCTCATGTTCGATTTGTTGTTCACCAGGGCCCCCAAGTCCTTTTTTTGGTGAGCTGCTTTCCAGCTGGTTCGCCCCTAACATGTACCAGGGCGTGGAATTATACCTCCCCAGATGCAGGACTTCACATTTCTCTTGGATGAACTTCATGGCGTTCCTGTTGGTCCATTTCCCCAGCCTGTTGAGGTCCTGCTGAATGGCAGCCCAACCATCTGGCATATCAGCAACTCCTCCTAGTTTTTGATCCTCTGCAAACTTGCTGAGGGTGTTGCTCTTCTGTCATCCACTTAGACAGTCACTTCATCACAGAGTGCTATCAAGTTTGTGTGGCATGATATCTCCTTTGCAAATACATTCTGTTTACTCTAAGTCACCTTCTTCTACTCAATGTGACTGGAAATGGCTTCTGGAATTGTATGAAACAACATTTTCCCAGGGACCGAGGTGAGGCTGACTGCTCTGTAGTTTCCCAAATCCTTCTTCTTGAAGATATGTGAGTTTTGCTTTCTTCTAATCCTCAGGAACCTCCCTTGATCACCATGACCTCACTAACATAATTGAGATCAGCCTCACAGTGACATCAGCCAGCTCCTTTGGCACTTGTGTGGGCATTCCATCAGGTCCAACTTGTTTAACGTTCCCTGACATCATCCTCTGCTATACAGAGTAAGTAATTTTTCCAGATGTCCTCACTGGTTCTTATCTGGGGGAAGCATATTTGACTGAGTCGTAGCACAGACCATCATTCGAGTTGGAGCTTGCAGTGTGTAGTTTGACTTACTGGAAATATGATGGATTATGAAATAGCTAAATATCACAATTCAAAAATACTATCAAGCCCAAGATTACGAGAGACTTCATTCTCACCTCCAGTTTTAGGATGTAACCTTTTTCTCATAATTTAATGTGAAATACAATCCAGAACATATCTTTTAAAGCATGTCAGGCATTGGAACAGGCTGCTTGGGGAAGTGGTTGAGTTGCCATTCCTTGAAGTACTTGAAAGACATCTAGATGTGGCACTTTGGGACATGGTTTAGTGGTGAACTTGGCAGTGCTGGGTTAATGGCTGGACTTGATATCTTAGAGGTATTTTCCAACTTAAACAATTCTATCATTCTATGTTACATTGCCATATTCACTATTTTAGGTTTGAAAAAAATATTATAAATGTTAGGAAGATTATATAAAGTGTGTGTAATATTATAAACATGTCAAATATTATCTAGCTTGATGATTTTTAGATATAGTGACACACTTAGCCCTTCATGCATATGCTCATGTGATTAGTTGTTTTTCCTGTAAAGTTAAAGGTTACTAGTAAAAATCAGGGAAGAAAAAGAGAAACAGAAGCTGAATTCTCTCTAGTGCAGAATGTATATTAACTACTAAAGACAATGACACATAAGGAGATCCATTTTTTTCAGGATCAAGTCCTGTATACCACAATCAGATCTTTCTCAATCATGCTTATCACCCATGGTTGTAATATTCTTTTATCCCATACAAACTTCAGACTTTCAAAACAAACCCAATGAGGCACAGAAGGCTACAATGAAATGAGCTGTGCTATTTGTAAAATGATGAGTCAGGAGAATGAACATTCTTGTCTACTCTTTTGGGAGTTACCCCAGTGGTTTCTAGTTTCTGAACATTATCCTATCAATAAGTTTTCTCCAAAGCTAGATTATTGCAAGCTGACACAGGACTTAAAAAATTCTATTTTGCCTACTTTAAGTGAAAATTAAAGACAAATGTGTATTTAAACCTTGGTAGCCATGGAATATGAGAGGATGTTATAAATTTATATTTGTGTATGCATCTCGTTCAGTAAAATTCAAGCCACAGACCCTTTAGGAACTTGCATCCTTGACTTTTTGCTTAATAAAAACATTTATGTTTTGAGAGAAGACACAGGATATGCATACCTTCCTTGAAAAACCTTTAATGAAGTTTTTAACCTTCAGGGTTCTTTCAGATACTGACAAGCAAAAGCAAATTTCAAGACTTTTTAACAGTTTTGGTGTAGAAAACATTGCTTGTTCATGGTTCCATCACAGAAAAACTAGAACAAAACCACATACATGTTAAAAAAAAACAAACCCTGAGGAAAGGGAAAGAGCATTGCAGAGGCCTGAACTAAGGACTGAGCAGGGCTTGGGAGCATGAGCCACTAACTGTATGTAATAACTGGCTCTCCAGAGCTGGAGAAGGTAACACCTCTGCATTCTTTGTGGGGAACTGGATATAAACCTTTGATCCAGTGACTACAAAAGCAAGTTATTGAACACTTTTGTGATAGTGGCAACTTCAGATCTTTGCAAAGCAAGGAAAAAATTATTTTCAAATAAGTAATACAGAAAAATAACAAATTAATTTTTTTCTGTATGTAATAATTGATGAAATTCCAAGATTTTCTTGCATTTTGAATTTATTTCAGTAAAGGTGAGAAGATAAATTTGAAGTAAATGATACACAAAGGATGGGTTTTGTCACAGTTCTTGGATCTGTAGATTTGGTCTAACCCAGATGATGACAGCACTTGTCTAACTTGATTAAAAAGGTATTATTTGTATATTCTGCAGCCTATCTAGAAGGAAAATTAGAAAAAGGATTGTCAAGAATTCTGATTAATTCAAAGTACCATGTCAAATTATTACAGTGGCCAGTTTGGCAAGAGTCCAAAACAAGGAATTCTATGAAGTTCTTACTAGTGCTTAAAATGGAAGAAAAGCATTAACAGAGAGAGGAAATTAGTCTGGGATAAAATGAAGGGGGGGAGGTTGGTGATGGAAAGGTTAAAAGAAAGGGAAAAATGTGATGGAAAATTATTTTGTTTAAAAGCTGGCATTTGGTATTTTCAAAGGGCAAAATGTATTTTTTGTTTTATGACAAATGAATGTAAAAATGTGCATGCCTTGTGGCCTAGAGGACGAAACAGTAGGATCAATGTTCTTTTTGTACTCTATGAAGCTTGAGATTAAAGTCCCCACTGATAAACTGAACATTCTTTGAAAGTGACCAGAAGCAAACAGTGTCTGTTTGCTGCTACTTTATTAGAAAGATACCACCGAGAATAGCTAAGAATACTATTTGATCTTAAACAGGTTGACCAAATTATTGCACTTGGCTCCAGTTCATGAGATGCTTTCTGCAAATTATTGTTTCTGGTTATAAACCTTTATAATATCTCAGAATGAATTATGTATGTATTTCATGTTTTCTTTTCTTTTATCAGCCTTGATGTTCTCATTTCAAGTTTCACCCTAGCCTCCTAATAATGCAATATTGAGGCCATTCAGACACTAATTATGCCTCCATGGCTTTCTTGAAATGACTAAATCAGCATCAGTTCTATAATTATCATTAGTAAGTTTGTATCTGTGCCTCACATCACATGAAAAGCACAACTTTAAAAGATTTATGAATATATGCATCTGTAACATCGAATGTGCACTTTCTATTACAATACATACAAGAGGCATAGAGATACTTCAGACATAAACACACCTGTATGTATGTTATCTTATCTTCACTGAACTCTGCAGTGTATCTTACACAAACACAGCCTGACTATATAAAAACTAATACAATATTGTTTTCTTAATAGATGTACGTGTGATATACTGTCAAAATGTATACATTTAAGCACCCTGATTATTTAAATAGTACAAAATATAAGCAAGTGTTCATCAAGACTAGCATTCAGACTTGATGACATCCTAATTTTCTTTATGTTTATGTAAAAGTCTAGCAAGAATGACAGGACAGAAAAAAGTATACAAATGCAATTCCTCTATATTTTCATTGTTTCTCCCTTTGAATTATTGATGTTGCCCGTAGTCATTTGTCAAGAAAACAAATCAAGATACATGTACTATAGTGTTGCACTTCTTATGTTTGTAAACTGTTTGTGCTGCATAGTGCTTATATTTCAAGCAAAAGCAAAAAAATAAAAGGACAATAATATAAAATAAATAATATTCTTAAAATTTTTATATAAAAGTCATGAAGAATAATGAATGTACAACTTATAAATAGAACATAAAGAGAGCTTTTAGACAGCTTTGAGTCAATTACACACTTCAGAATCACCTGTACAATTGGAAGCTGAGAAACATAAGTAGACCTAAACAAGACAGCAACTTGCAAAGTGGCACAGAACTTCACAGCCCAGTTTGGTCTCTAACAACTGATTTCTGCATTTCTCTCCTCCCTCCTTTCCTCTCTCCCAATACAGATTCTTTGTTTTGTGGGAAAAGTTGTGCTGATCACTGGTATTTTATGACCTACATTATTACCCTCTAGGTAGCAGAATGATAGTGCCAAACTAATTATTGCATTGTCTAATTTTAAATCCAGGTCTAGCGAGATTAACAACTTGCACATTAATTCTGAGCATCAATAGTGCACCTACCATAATGTAGTTTTAAATGAAAGAAGCCTGCTCTGAAAACTTTTATGTACTTTCGTCTGGATCATCAGCTAATGTAAATTACTACTACACCATTGACTTCAATGGAATTATGCTATTCTTCCCAACTGGATGATTTGGCCTTTTTTCTTTTTTTTTTTTTTAATTCAGGAAATGTTTTTGGTTTGAGCCATGTGAATGTCAGAGCGGAAAACACTGATTTCACTTTTAAATGTAAGGTCTCATCTACGTAAGCCCAGAACGTGTCTGTTAAACTCTGTGGATTAATTCCAGATTTTCATCCCTGTAAATGAGATCAGAATTGGCTTGGAATGTGCTTTTGGTTCCTTGACATCCCCCTCCCCCAATACAAACACTCTCAGTATGGAGAAAGATTTTTCAGCTCTTCCTAATTAAAATTTAAAAGAAAAAAAAAAAAGATGGAAAAAGAAGGACATTCACAGTCATGGAAAGTGTGAAAACTGCTTTGTAGATAGGTAGAAAATCAGACTTGGCAGTGTGTCCTTACTTGCTGTTTCACCCTGCTAATTTTTGTGAAGAAACTTATGTGTTGGAAAAACATAGAAGCTCCCTATATCTGAATACTGTCAACAGTCAGGCAAATTTGGACCTAAAGTGTAGCTTCTAATTCTAAAAAAAAAAAAAAAAGAAATTAATTTCATGTATTGAGAAGAGAAACAGTCCTGGACAGATGCTGAACCACGTCAGTTTAGCCAGAAAATTAAATAATTGTGTAGTACAGTGGGTAAAATTTTCATTTCAGATTGAAAAGCTGCAACTGAATTGAAAAGATTCTTGTACTATTTAACTATCCTTTCAGGTGCATGGAAAGAACAAATGTCATCAACAATCACTCTCCCAATATATTTGGCATAACAACTGTCAGGAAACATTTAATAAAAACATTTATTTTGGAATATTATACTCCCAGAATCAGAATCCTAGATACCTAGGTTGTGGTGCTAATGGCAGCCTGTGCATGGCTGCTGAAGGGCTGTGTTGACCCCCATCATAATATTCTGTGCTACTTTGACTCATGTTTAATTCTGATTAAGCTGTGCAATTGTATCAATTTAAGGTCAAGGTCTTGAATAAATTCTTTTGTGAGAACTATTTAAAATTAAAAAGACCCACATGTCTAATGGTCTTATGAGAATAGAATTACAAACGATGATCTTTAAAATAAATTGTGATTTTATGGATACTTATTAAGAGAATTTATTGTATTGGTAATTCGCTATATTGTAAGTACTGCTGCCAGTTTAGTGACTTGTAACAGAAGAAAAGAATGCAGCAGCTACTTATTATTTTTCACCTTGCCTTTGGTACTGCGGAGTCGAAGTGGGTAGAAGGTTTGTACAGGCTATATAAGGTTTGTGATCTCTTACTGTGCAGTAAGGATGACCTGCAAGTTGCCATGTTTTGGTCCTGATCCAGCAAAGCACTTAAGTGTGTGCTTAACTTTGAGCATTCAAGTTCCATTTACTGTAATATGATTACTCATGTGCACAAAATTAAGCACATACTTAAGTGCCTTGTTGATTGCAGTCAGTGCTGTGCATTTAGCAAATTTGAGCTTCCTAAGGAAGTTAGAAGAAAGCACAAGTTAGCAAGATTTATCTGTTACGCTACAGGCAGTGGAGAAGGATTCCCTCTCATAGCACCAAACCCAACCGTATTAATTTACTTTGTTAACAGCTTTGTCTCCAGAGACAATATATTTCTTGCAACAGAAGAATATCATATATAGGACAGCTGTATTGCTCAGATTGTCTGAATAGAGAGATTTTGAAGTCTGAATAGTTTTTTTCTTTTTCTTCATCAAAAATGTCGTCTGAAATGCTGGTGCGTTTGCATGTTGGAAAGGTATTTTATTTTAGATGTTTGATTAAGTATCGTAAACATGACTTTCTTAAAGATGATTCCCTAGCAAGAATTAAAAAATGTTTCACTTGTTTGAAAAGCTCTAGAGAATGAAAAGCCTTAGAGAATACTGCACAGATGGATTGATAATGATATTTCGAGAGTAAAATACACCTACATCAATGCTAAAGGCAGTGCTAAAAACAGTAGTAAATTATTATATAAACTACATCATTATATAAAAGTCATAAATGTTGTTTTAATTTTACTATAAAAATAATTTTATCCTGTGAAGATCAATAACATGGTATAGGAATGTTGAGCAGAGGAAGATATTTGTCTAAGAGAAGGGAACTTTTACATGTTAAAAGGAAAAAGTGAGTAGTAGTTTGCTTCTAAAGCAACAGCAAATAAAACCCCATGGGTATTTTATCAGACATGCAGATCCTATGGCAAGTATTTTATTAGGGGAATTTCTTCATGTGCATATCTTGAGCAAGTCCAGTGCTAAATGTTTTTCTTTCCTTTGATTCCAAAGTTGATTCCATTCATTTGTAAGGTAAATGAGAGACTTTTCAATGTACATTTGGAGATGAGATACAAAGCATTTTTGATATTAAGTGCTTGGAAAAAGCACTTGGGAAAAAATTGCAGTTTTGTGAACACATGACTGTTTGATTTTCACTATGCCACTCCTTCTCCAAAATACAGTGTTGTTTGTTGATTTGTTTTTTTTCTTTCTAGGCATTGTCTAAATTAAGTCAGTAAGTATTAAGCATTATGTAAAATACATTCTGCTGTTGGTAATCATTAATTTTAGGCTCTTGCAAGGGGATACTTTGAGTCAGTTTCATTGTACGAACCTTCTTCCAGTTGCTTGTTAGTTTGTCAAACATAAACAGCTAGGCAGCAATTTTCATGCCAAATATCTGCCTTGGGCTATTTTTTCAAAACTTTCAGCAAATACGGTCAGCTGTTTCTCAGAATGCACTGAGGGAAAATCTGGTTTGCTCAGGTTAAGAAATGTTTGAAATATTTTGTTGATTACTTGCTTGTAGTGGGACTTAGTGTTTGGGAAGGGATACTCCTCTTTCACCAGCCTATGAAAGTCTTCCTCGGTCTGGAGAAATCTGAGACTCTGTAAAATTGTTTGCATATTTCATTTACTAGCTTCTTCAAAGATTCTGTCTGCAGTGGTTGTATTCTTTCCTGGGGCTTGCAGATCTGAGCAGGACTTGCTCTCAGTTTTCTCTTTTCAATTGCCAGTGGTGCTAAATACAAAGAGAATAAAGGTGTCCATCAGATGTTCTCAGTCTTCTTCCTGCAAATCACTGAAAAACATGGAAGAAGACGCAGCCTGATCAGAATTTAGAAAAGGAAGACCCATCAAGGAAAGGGGGTAAAAAAAACCAACAAAAGAAAATGTGTCCAGGCACAGCAGGAAGGTGCAAGTCAAAGGTCTTAAAATATGGTAATAGTTTAGGACAAGGACTTATGAGTGAGACCAGTACTAGATAGGGGTAAGAATGGGAAGGATTGCGACTGAGACGTGGAATCAGGGAGAAGGCACCAGGCAGTCATGGTACTTGTAAGGCAAAGAAAGGGTGAGAGACAGGAAAACAGAAATCGTATTTCTAGCTGTTATTCCTGTGTCTTGGTCTTGCTGGACTGTCAAATGTCCTTGAATCCTTCTGACCTCATGTGGATACCTCATCCTCCTCTCATTCAAATAAGCAGAAGCTGTTTTAAGTGAGGAGAAAAAGTTATTAATGTATTTGTTAAGGCAAATGAGAAGAATCAGTGTGGTTCTTACCCTGTTAATGAATCACATTGTGAAAAATAAAAAGACAGAGAACAAAAACCCTAAAAACATTCAATTCCCTCCTACAGTTCCCTAAGAGGGACTTTCTGTACTAAAGTTTGCTTTAGAAATATGGAGAAATTGCATTAAATTGCATTTGTGACCAAAGAAAAAAATATTAAGCATTCAAAATTCAAAAAATGCCAGAAGGCACATGTCTTGTCAGATGTTTATGTGACAAACATCTATATATTGTTCTGTTATACAGGGCACTTGCTAAATGAATATTTTTGTTGGATATTGAGAACAACTTCTCCTCCAGGACTAAAATGGAAAATAGAAATGACTTCAGAGGACCAATAGTTTTATGATGCCAAAGCACCAAGTATTCAGTAAGATTGTAGAGAATGACCAATAAAGGGTTTACTGAAATTAAGGAAATTCCATAGAAGTGGAGGTGTAAGAAGAAGAGAACAAAAATATTGGAAACACTATCCGTTTAACACCCCAGGATCTAACTCAAAGTAGTTACAAGTTATAAAAGTTATCAGTTTTTACACTGGCACAACAAAGATGCAAGAAGTGCCTCTAAGGACAGATGTTCTCTATAATTTTTTTTTTTCTGATACGGTCAGAAATTACATTAAATATGCCCCGTGGTCACAGACTCATAGAATGGTCATAGAATGGTTTGGGTTGGAAGGGACCTCAAAGTTTATCTAGTTCCTTTTGTCTGCCATGGAAAGGGACACCTTCAACTAGACCAGGTTGCTCAAAGCCGCATCAGACCTGGCCTTGAACTCCTCCAGGGATGGGGCATCCACAGCTTCTCTAGGCAATCCATTCCAGTGTCTATTTTTTCACAGTAAAAAATTTCTTTCCAATATCTAATCTAAGCACACCCTCTTTTAGCTTAAGAGAGCAAATGATGTTTTATTATATTAGGTACTTCCAGTACCTAAGCCAGCATGGTGTGTGCTAAGGAGTCCAGGAAGAAATTATGTGTTCCTGGCTTAGTCACTGACCTCAGTTTTGGATGCTTTTGAAGTGAAACTGTGCAGAACAGTAGTATGGCTAGAAGGGAGGATTTCATCCCTTGCAATCTCCAGGGAAGAAACTTGAAGCAACATGTGACAATATTTAGAATTAGCTACTCCTTCGTGTTTGACCACTGTTCCATTGTTTGATATGGGGCTTGTTTAGGACATTCATTTAACTAAATGTTAGTTGCCTGTATGCAAGAAAGAGGTCTATATTTGTAAATACTTTAGGGCCCATACTAGTGTTGTTGCCTCTTGGAATCTCAGCTCCAGCAAGCTGAAGCAGCCATTGCACTCATGCTGACACATAGGAAGGTGATACATAAAAGGCAGCAAGTGGGTCCTTAGTTATAGAGAATGAGGTTCCTCTGATGACCATTCAAGTCAGAGAGAGAAGAGACCCAGGAAGGACTGTTCTGCCACACACATTCCGGAAATGTCACAACGTGTGGGATCTGGAGCCACCTCAGCTGCTTAATAGGGATCCATGTGGTATAAACATCACATATGAATTGCCTGAGCTCTTAAACAGATTGTGCTCCTCACAAAGGAATAAAATAATCCATGCATTCACTAGTGACCACAACTCCAAAAAAGAGCACTTGCAGCCTGTTTATTGCAGCACATCCTAGTAGGCAATAGTAGCTGTAGTTGCCTCACATGAAGTCTGAGAGTAGGAGACTGGAGGGATTCCCAGCACAGAGGAAGGGAGACAGGAAAAAGGCCCTGCCCTGGAGGTCTGCTCTGCCAGCACGCAAGGGGAGCGCAGGTGCTGACAAACTGCTGGCATTAGAAAAACTCTGACATTGTCTGCCGTTTTGAAAACTTGCTCTCATTTACAAATGAAATCCATATAATTAAAGCCACTATAGAATATTTCATAGAGCACAGTTGTTTTTATTATCGCTTAAAAACCTTTACTAGACATACCCAGTAGAAACTACAAAGTCCACATGCATCACATCAACATCCCATAGTAGCACAGTTAGATGTTCTTGCTCTTTGTTTTCTGTGATTTTTGTTTTGTTTTCACAATTCACTTGGTTTAAATGTTATTAATCTAGATTTGCTGAAAAGGTCTGTGAACCTTTCAGAGTCTGGTCTGAGTTTGGAGTTTGCAACAAAACCTGAAACCAGGCAAGTTTCGTGTGGTTTAGAATTTCATTGTGAACATTTCACCTAGATGTTGAAATAGGCTCAAAGTAACATTCCCAGTTTGAAAGTCTGTGAAAATTTCCCATTCAGAAGGACTGATGGCATTTTAAACAAAGAGTGGAATTCATCCATGTACAGATGAGTGAAACAAGGCCTTCACTTCAGCCTAATTCAGATCTCAAAATAAGAACTTAATATGGTACATAAGTCTTCTGCTGACCTGCCCAGAGATGAATGTCAACCCGTACAAACATATAATCCATACCTATTGTTTCAAATCAGGCTATTCTAATGGGGCAGGAGAAGCTGTAAGGGAAGAAAAATATAGATATATAAAATGAAAATACTGTGGTTAATGCCATACAAAGATTGATAAATCTGGGCAGAAGGTTTCAAAAGCACATGTGCTCATCTAGTAATGCCTTAGGGTAATTGCCAGCCGTTGTTTTCCTACAGCTACAAGTCACAGAACTCTGTAACTGTGCAAGAAAATAATCTTTCATTTGAGAGACAAAGTGCATAGTGCCATGTTTTGGGAAACAAAAATGGAAGAAGAATCCAGATGCATAAAGTAGCAAAGACAAAAAGAATCCTTTTTATGTTTAAAAGTATGATTTTAAATCAATCTCATGATCTTGGGACCATGATGACTTGTTTTCAGCATTTGCTGCTAGCAACTACAGCAGTGGCAATATGCTGTATTGAAGATCTCAGCATCAAAGACTACTAAATATAACATATAGTTGGGTCAAATTAGTGAATATCAGAGGCTACTGACATGTTGCCTGCATTTGGAGCAGGTCTGCTTGCCTAAGCAGCTGCTTATACCCACAAGCTCTTGTAGAAGGGACAGTGAGCAGCTCCCTGCACAGGCAATGGGCTGACCCAGGCTATGAGCCTGTTGCTTGTAGCCACACTATGCTGAGGACCAGGAAAAGGTGTCGTGGTGCAGACTGGACCACAGTGGGTGCTGTGGTGGCGTGTCTCACCTACTGGCTACCCTGAGTAGCTGTCTAAAGCTATTTCTAGAGACTTCTGTTGCTATAGCTGTGTTGCAAGTTCTAAAAATAGCTCTCTATATCCCAAGATTCAGTCAAACTGTGTTTTCCTGTGTATGTTTTGTTTTACTTGGGACATACTGGGAAGCAAATGCAGTTATGCTAGTATAAACTGTAATCTGCTCTAAAACAGCTCCTTGCTTCAGTACACTTCTGTTATTCCATCAGCAGTGCTCTCCTTATGTAGCAGTGCTAGAGTTATCCTCGGCTGTCCAAGTGATCCAGGAACACCTTCCATATTCTTAATAAGCAGAAGTCTGTCTAGCTTTTTTGCTCTATCCTTTTATTTCCAATCTCTAGGCACAGCTTTGTCACCTGGGCGGGGGGAGCTCAGACCTCCCAAAAGTCTAAAGCAAGTGAAAATCATTTTGGGTTAGCTGAATCACTTCATGGACCACATCAGTCATAAAGGCCTTCCTGTCCTCTCTTTTCTTCTTCCATTACCTGGGTAGGATAGGGACTGCCTGACAGCTCACAGCAGCTTATGCTGGCAACTAGTTCAGAGTTTTATTTAGGCCTACTATATTACTGAAAAGGAAAACAGGCAGGAAAACAGACTATTGCCACTCTTCCAGAAGCTAATCCACTGGGACTGGTCTCCCCTGCCTCCTCCAGAGCCTTAACTGTTTCTGCATCTTCCATTTTTACTGAGAAAATTTAATCAGTTTCCTCTATATCCAGGATGGACAAACAACCCTCTCAAGCCATCCTTAACTCCACAGCAGGACGAGGAAGAGAGGAAGTGAAACCACTCCAGGAGGACTCTAAACCAAAACCCAGGAAAGGCAGCTGGACAGCGTGGCTTCTTCCCCGTTATAAGGTAAAAATGCGCATACAGACCCCTCAGGTGTAAACCCAAGAACGTGGATCTGTCTCGCGGGAAGCTCTCACTCCCCGTTCCACAGCTGCGGTGACCGGGATGCGGGGGCGCAGCCGTGTGCGGGGATGGCCCGGGGAGAAGCGGGGTGCCGAGGAGCACCCGGGCACGGGGCTTCGGCCGCGCCGGGGAGACCCGCTGGCGAGAGGCAGGGCCGGGTTTGTGCTGCCTGGCCACTCCACGCGTTCCCTGCCAGCACGCGGAGGCTGTAAAGCCCGTCCAAGAGCCCCCCCGGGGAATCCCTCTGATGCAAGGGGAGTCCCCGGCAGCTGTGGGCCGGGGTAGCTGAGCTGGCTCCCTGCCATCCCCCGCCGAGCCGGGCTGGGAAGTGCGGGGAGAGGGAGGTGTGGCTGCCGGGGCCCCTCAGCCATTGCCGGCTATCGGGAATGCCTCTCCGCGGCTGAGAGCAGCCGGGCTGCGGCGGGCAGCGCCCGGGGCTCCCCGGGAGCAGCGCGGGGCCGGGAACGGCTGCGCGGCCCCGCCGCCGCCGCTCGGGCCGGGACTGCACTTCCACCCCGGCCATTTTCCTGGGGCCGGAGGCGGTGGCGACCGGCGAGCCCCGACGCCGCCCGCCCGCCCGGGGACGCGGCGCAGGAGCCGCCGGGCAGGGCAGCCGCGCAGGCCGAGCCGGGGCGCCCCGCCGGCCACAGGCGGGGGAAACGCGGGGCGACCGCTGCGAAGCGGAGGCGGCCGCGGCCCGGGGAATCTCTGCGGGAGGGGGGGAACCTCCGCGGCGGGTGCGTGCCCGCCTGCCCCGCGGGCGCGGACGCCGCTAGGCCCCGGCCCCGGCCCCGCGCCGCCGCGCCCGAGGGGGGCCCCTGGCCCGTCCCGCCGGGCCGGGCAGCGGGAGCGG
>JAYRBT010000181.1:17866685-17969067 GCA_036023395.1 Myiotriccus ornatus | reverse complement strand
CCCCCCCCCCCCCCCCCCCCCCCCCCCCCCCCCCCCCCCCCCCCCCCCCCCCCCCCCCCCCCCCCCCCCCCCCACGAAGATGTCAGAGGAGCTCTTGCAGTAAAATGTAAGCACATCATCTTGGAGGGGGTACAGCGTGGTGGGCGTATTGTTGGCTCAGGAGGGAGAGAAAGATGTATAATTTAATGGTATATACAATCCACTGATCCTATTACTATCCTCCCTGGAGCTCTTGTTAGTTTCAATGGGAGTGAGTGAAATTGACATGGACTTGCATTCCTGGTCATGTGCTTTTTTTTCCCCTTTCTTTCTTCTCTTGTGATCTGAGATCCCCTTTTTGTTGATGTTGCTTTCCCACTTAATTATATGCATGTAGGTTAAATGAATACCTGACGAAAGGGCCCACGTTTCAAGGCAGTGACATTTGATAGCTGAGAGGAAAAGTGGCTTTAATGAAAAGCAACCTTTGGAATTCCTGCTTGTGAAAAATCCAATTCAGCTTTTTGTGCTGCCAGCAAGAAATGATCAGTAGCACCAGTGTTTATGGTATGTCCGTTTTGGGATCTACTTCCTTTGCATCTAAATAGCAAAGACAAATTTAAATAGCATGATAACGCACTGAGGACTCTGCATGCAAATATTTTGTAATAAATACCTAATGTTTAATAGTATATTTTCATTTGTGTATATATAAGCATTTTTTTCTCTTGCTATCATTTGTTTATAATTTCTGCTTCGATTATAACATTATATTTGTCCATTGTCTTGATCTCAGTTGTAAAACCTGAAGTTGCATGTTACTAGCAGTGCACTATATACACCACTGAACTCCAGTGGTATGTAAATTAGTAAAACTCGATGAGTGGAGAAGGCGAAAATGTGTAGCAATGAATACATACACTTACACATCTATGTGCTCGTACATCCATGCCTAAAATGCATCCTTTCCTTTTGCAAACTAATATTTTTTGAGCATTCATTTAAACCCCAGCTGTTTTTCCCTCTTTTACTTTCAGCATAATCATCTGCTAGAGGTTCTAACTGATCTGGGGTGAGGGAATGTTTTGCATGTAAACAAACAAAATTACTGTTGTGGCCGAATGTTTAATACGATTTAATAAGGGTTATTTTATGCTCAGTTTACAAGTGTCTGGTTCACGCTGCTGTGCTCTCAATTTGTAACAGAATGAAATAATCAGGTGCTGAAACTGGCTTATTTTTAACGGTCACTCTCCAGCCCCCCATGATGCCCCCTCCTCCAAAAAGTGAGATAAAATGGAGCATGGGAAATTTCAGTAGATTTCCTTGTGGTGAAGTACATGCACCTCTAGGTATGCAATTAAGGCTAAGGAAGTAACAACAAAAGTGACTATTAGTCTGTTTTGTGCAACCAAAGAGGGGGTACGTTCACTTTTTAATTGCGTGTGGTAGTAACAAATAAGGATGGAGAGAGACCCTAGGAGAGTGTGTGTGTGTGTGTTTGGGATAAGGGGGAGGTCTGGCGTGTGTGCCTGATGATCTCTCGTAATAACATATCTGAATGCAGGAAAGAAATTGAGAGAGCAGTTGCACAGTGTACACTCCTATTTTGGTGTTGTAGGTGACTATATTGCTAAACATATCCTGGGTGCTATATGATGGGAATGGTCTGATTGCATTTTGCGTTTAGAACTTGTTGACTTTGAAACGATCAATAAGGGAACTGTTTATTTTAGATGCACATAATTTGCTCTGAGAAATGTTTTAAGCAGAAGAGCAAGCAAGCGAGAACGGAACATTTTTTTCTTTTCTTTTCTTTTTTTTTTTTTTTTTTTCCTAGAGCTGTTGGAGCAAATGTGATTGCCAGATGGGAGATTTCCCTCTGTGATGTTAAAGCTGTAATATATATTCAGAGCAGATTGGACTGCTGCTTGTGATGAGGAGGATATTACATTTATAAATTTTAAATCGGGAATCGGACAGTATGCTGAGAGCTGAAATTGGATGGTGTGGATGGTTTGGACTGTTAAATGCGATTCCCAGATAATAATAATAATTATAGTAGTAGCAATATATGTATATATAATAAACATGATACTATTAGGTAGCTATATATATTCTGTGACACTTAAGTATATATTTCCAAATATGACTTCTCTCTTTTCCCCCTTCCCTAAAATGTTAAGGATTGGAGGTGGTTGGGAGGGGTGTTTAAGAGCCCACTGTTAGGAGAAATCAAATGTAATCAGGTTCCTGTTTGAGGAAAAGTTTTGCTGCAATTCTTGTTGCAAATGCATCTCTTTCTGAGTTTTTGTTTTGCCCGTGCATGTGGCCTGACAGTGCTACAATCCTGAAAGGCTGGAAAGTGGGAACTAGTCACACTCGAGCAGCTCTGCTGTTGCAAATTAAAAGTGTGTTGTGGTCAGGAAATGAAAGCTACAATGTCTCTTTTGAACAAGTCGTTTATCAAGAGAAACATCTATCAAGCAGTGACTTGTCGCATTGATTCTCTAAAAGTTAGGTCCGAAGTGGAAGCTACTTTGATGTTTTTGATCCCAAATTTATAAAATTGAGAAAGCTGGAAGAAGTAGGACTGATTTGCACTTAAAAATGCCTCTGCTTGGGGCGTGACAAAATCATTAAGTATCTGTGATACAGAGCTGGTAAACCAAGGAGGTATCGGATCTTCTGCCTAATTTTTATTTTCAGATTGAAACTTTAGCTTTTCCACACATGCAGTTTCTTTTCATACTTCTAAAGATCCTGTCTGTATGAATCTGTGCATTATTTCAACAGGGATATTTTCTCGCTAAGGAATACATCTGTTGCTTCCAAATGGAACCTTTTTCTGTTGTTTTTGTGATGGTATTTATAGTTTTATATTGCCTTGAGAAGGCAATTTTTCCCCTCTCATCTCAGTCTTGTTTCTTTTTCTGTATTTGTAATCTCAGTTTCCACCTCTTCTCCTTGTGAATCAAAGTTTCTTTTACAGCCAAAGCAATGTTTATTGCAAGCAAAGTACATTTGAAGGTATCTGTTTGCACAGCTTAAAGCATAGTAAGAGTCCTGTTAAGTGTGTCTTCCCTTTCTCATCCTCTTTTTGTTTCCATTTTTGGCACGTGAACCACGCTTTCATTCTCAACAGAAGCAGTATATTTCAAATTGAATATAAAGTGCAGGTTTGACTTAAAAAAAAAAAAAAAAAGACCAAAACAAAGTCCAAACTGATCTTTTATCTCTACCTAATTTCAGTAATTTGAATTGTTTAGCAACTTACCTAAAAAGTTTTTCATTTTGCATAAAGTTTGTGTTTGGATTATCAAGGAATCCCTTAGATGAAAGAGGAGTTTGGTGTTTGCTTGTTGTTGGGTTTCTGGTTTTTGTGCTTTTCTTTTTGGCTAGGGTATGAGTGAAATCTTCCTTAAAGCAGGATGCTTTGACTTCCTTTCTTCAGTGTCGTAAATGAGACTAACACTGCTTATGGTTACTTGATAGAGACCCATTTGCAAATAGGCAGCAAACAGCAGCGTGGTGGGAGTTTTGGTGAGTGTTATACTTGCTAATTAATCATGTTTTAAATGAAGGAATCATAGCATGTCGATAAAGACTCATTGTTATTTGATGTTTGTAACACTCCTACATGAATCTGCTGGGTTTGGGGGTTTTGTTGTTATTTCCCCAGCCCTCCTTAATAAGATACCTTCAGTACTAGATCAAATTGTTTTTATTTATTGCAACATTCTGAAAGCACAGAGATGTTTACTTCTCCTATTCTAGCAGTATTTTAGAAATATGAAGACTGTATTGCTATTAATATTTTTATCATACAGTTCCTGGGAAAAATGATGAATCTTATGTCATTAGCTGTTCTTTATGATTTTTTAATATTTAAGCAGAGTCAAACATTCTTTTTGGTTGTTTTTTTTTTTTTCATCTTCATATAAGAAGACTTACTACTCTTTTCTTATAATTGAAAAATGGCACTTGATGAACTTTTGTGCCCTACTTTTGCATATGTAGTAAAGGATAGCAACTAAAAATATATTCCACAATAGTTTGTACACTAGCCCTTTAAAAATTAAACTGTAAAACCCTTGGATGGTGTTTTTGTTTCCTTGTTTTGGTTTTCAGTATGACTCTTATCCGATGTGTCATCTTTAGTCTTTATTTTTCACTTTTCTATTCATAACTGCTATATTCAATGGAGAGAGAAGTGGTAATCTCTTTCAAACCAGAAAGCTTTAATTTCAAAATTTAATAAGTTAATTAAGGCTATTTTATGCTGCATGAACAAGGTTTGAGATCTGCTGTTGTTTAGATGCTGTATTCCTTTTTTAAAATATAATTCCTAGAGGAAAATGATTCTGTATGGTTCCTGTCAATAAGTTTCTTCAATGAATGCATACAAGAAGCATGGAATATAATGACTGATCTTTCTGTAGTCTTAATCATCAATTAATAAGCTTATCTGCTTGTTAGGAGTGGGTTTAATGGTACAGAATCAGCATGAGATCTGTCTATATGAAACATTTGTATGTTTATAACAGACTGAGTTTTGATCTTGCACCCCCAGATCTAATAATAGAAATATTTGGCTCTTTGCCCTCAATCAATATATCCCTTAGGAGAACAAACTTCACATAATACTTTCATAAAGTGCCAGATGTATTGATACCAAGTTGATAAATTTAATTACTGGGGTTTTACATTGATTCATTGATCTTATGATTGGAGGAAATTGTTTCGCAGACATTTCTGAAGTATCAAGGAATATCGTATGTGGATAAAGCTTGATTAATTGATCAATCAGTGCTTTTTGTTCCTTCTTGGTCATTGATAAAGAAAGACATAAAAATAATTGTAAGAAGAATTTGGAATAAACTAATTCGAAATTCTCGTGTGTTATGAACAGAGGAGATGAGAAGCAGAGCACTATGGAGGTGGGAAAAATGAACTTTGAAGTGGAATTGTGCATATTGGGCCAAATCCTTAGCTGATGTAAATAATGTTTAGCTTTCAAGAACTACAATAATTTACAGTTCCCGGAATCTGTGGCTTTTTAATGTTGTTGTTGTTCATTTGGTTTGGTTTTCGTGGCATTTCTCTTTCGCGTTTTTTTTTTTTTCTTCCCCAGGTACTGTTCTTTGGCTCATTGGAAGCTGTTTTAAATTAGATATTATGGCTACTAAAATGTATGGAATTTCAGATAAGCATCTGATCCAAAATGAATAGCATAGCTATAAAAGCAATTTGAAGAGCTGTAAATTTAGGATTGCGTATCCCTGATATTGTTGCAGAGTATTAAAATCTTGCTAGCTAGAGATGCTATCCTCTAAGTGAAAACTTATCTTCCTTATGCGAAAGATGACTTCAAGGAACTCTAGGCTGGGAAAAGGCCTGGAGTTTCTTTTGTTGCTAAAATAATAATAAAAAAAATCCAATACATAGAATTAGTTATAGGGATATTTTCCAGGTGAAAAACCTTACGGGAGTATTTGGCTCCATTTCGGTGAGGTATGTGACCTTTTCACCCTATGTCAATGATATTTTTATAGAGTGTGTGAGAAATGCGAGCATAAAGAAATTCCTTAAGATCATTCAATTTTTATTTTCTCTTAAAAAAATAAAAAAAAGGAAAAAGATCTCTGAATCTCGAAACAACATATACGTCTCCCTTAGTGAAACTGTATTCCTTTAAAGGATGGTAGCTAACAGAGAAAAAGAGAGAAAATCCACTTGCAATATGTTACCATAGGTTCGGCAAATACAGTCTTATCCTTCAAGGAGCAGAGAATCTTTAGACTGTAATGGAGGTCAAAGGAAACCTAAGGCTTTCAGTCCTGTAATAATTGTACCTGCCACCCCCCTGATTGGCATGTTAAAGAGAAGACATATATATGTATTATGTTTCTTAGAAGATAATTTGTATTTGCAGCAACCTACTAAACACAGGTGGACTTCTCCACTATTACTTCTAAATACCTGTTGATGTTGGCCCTGCTGTGTGACAAGTGAGGGAAAATGGAAAGAGAAAGAGTTGGTCAGTCTTGGTTACCAAAGTCTTGAGAAACTGGGAGAGAAATCAGGCTTTGACAGGTCAGTCTGAGAAATGGAAGAATATGAGAAAGTGTAATCTGCAGAAAGCAGCACTGATTAAGAGCATACGGAGATGTCTGCAGTGATGAAAATGTGGAGTCTGTGCTTCCCTCTTGCCGAGCTATGTTGCTGTGAGGTATCGGCACACACAGTATGGTAATAACAGTATTGTATGTCTGTTCCGATCGTGCTGTAACGGTACCTGTCAAACATATCATAATACTGAACTATCTGTTTAATCATATAAGCAACACTACTTACTACAGAAGCTGTTGAATTTGTACAATAGAAAGAACAGCCATATATTATTTAAATAATAGACTAAAACTTTGTTCTTTAAACCATTTTTCTGCATAGGGAAAAAAGTTTTATGTGTCTTGGCTATAATTAAAAATAATGCAACTACAGATGATTGTCATACCACTGGCTGATTTTTTAATTTTTTTTTTAGTCTATTAAGCATGTAGTCTGATGTGCCATGAAACACTGAAATAGCAATTACCAGTCATATTATTTAACTTTAACTTACTTAGAAACTATTTTCTTAGTTCTTTTAAAGTATAGTGCAGCTACTACTAGTACGTTGTTAGTTAAATTTCAAATACCCTGGAAGTGATGTGGACAAGGATGCTGAGATTATTTTGATACGATAGCAAAGTTTAATGATGTAAGCACATTTTTGCTCCATATTCCTTAAAATCATATATTCCTTTGACTTTTTGCTATCTGTTTTTAACCCCTTTGTATTCTACTTTTTAAGCTGTCATGTAGTTTTTTAAAGCATAAATTCACTTTCTGTATATGAATTGCTCAATATATGAAGATGTATGCCACAATTTATTTTGTGTGATATGTTAGAATGTGTGCATGTGTCAAGCTGGTTATAGATTGGTGAAGATAAATTGGTTTCACTAATCTGTATCTTATTTGCATTAATGCTCTAGCAGTAAGAGCATAGTGTGGTCAAACTTCATGATCTAAGGTAGCGATCTCACATCTAATTAAGCAGGATCTGAATGAATGATTATCTGGTATGGGTCACAATTGAACTTTTTGTTTCTCTTATTCAGTGTGATAAAATGCTTAAGGGACATATTAATGCATGTTTGTGTAACTCCTGCTAATCTGAAGGGAATTTGAAAATGAATATTGAGAGGAGATGGGAGAAAGGGCTGAACCTGGTGGGTCACAAGGGTTTGTGGCAGGAATGTATCTCCATGTTTTCATTCAAGTTGTTGGTTTTTTTTCCCCCTGATTTAGAAGAACTGCTGTTTGCCTTTTAATATGTTGGAAATCACATCCCTATTTTCCTCGGAGAGTTTTTTTCCCTTCTGTCTGCTCCATTCTAGCACACAAGCAAGTCATTAATAAAAAAGCATTTATACAGTGGGCTTGAATTATCACTTAATAAAACTGAGAACTGTAGTGCTGCAAAGATATTCCTAGACAGTACAGCAGATGTTACTGTGTGTACTTGTCTTCTGGAGACACGGTGAGGGGAAGAACCAACAATTACTTTATATTATCAAGTGACAGCACAGGGTGGATGGGAATGATAAAGTTATATGCAGAAATTATTAATCCCCGACAATAGTATCAATACTGATGTTTAAAATATTATGAACTGATAGCCCTGCTATACAAACTGCTGTGATAGCTGTGCTTTTAGATGAAAAGTAGCTATTTATATGCCTTACGGCTCAGTGTGGTCATGCTGAAAGTATGAACCTACTCATCATAGACTCTGAGAAAGTGCAGGTTAAGATCCTCTGTCTTCTTTAGACCTATCTGATTACTTCAGCCTCCCGTGTTGACACAGAGAAAGAAACAGCTAGATTCTATGCTGGAAGAATAAAGTTTGCAAGCACTGAATGATACAAAGTATCCCATTGTGATACCTAAACCAAATTTTAAAAAAATCAAGCATCCTTTTCAAGTTAAACTTGAGAAACAGAGAAAGGAACAGCAAAGATGTATCTGAACACACTTGAAGGAGCACCATTTACTTTCAAAAGAGATCTTTCCCATCACTTGTGGATAGCTCCACCATGAAGAGCAGTATCAAAAGATCTCAGAAAAGTAACTATTCTTTTATGTCTTTGGGAACTCAGATGCTTACAAGATTGTTTCTGAGAAGGAAAAGAATTGATCCTATTTTCAGTCCCTTGTTGGCATTTGTGGACCACATGATTATATACAGTATTGTAGAAATACATTCTTGGTGTATGGATACAATTCTGTTTCCTCTTGCAGCTCAAAAATAACAGTGCAATGTGGCTGTAAGAAAACTCAGTTTGAACAATCTGTTTTTATTAATTTTTTTTTGCACTCTATAAAATTGTTTAATTTAAAATACAAATGAAGTTGATAGGTCACTGCATTATTAAAGTAGAAAAATTAAAATTAAAATATTTTGTATTGTTTTTTCATGAAAATATAGACTTAGAGTCACCTGTGATAATTTGTGAACTATATGTCTCCAGGCAGAAAATTGCTGGGTTTAAACCATCAAGATTCAGTTATTTTTAATATGGAAGGAGATTATAAATTTGTTAACTCTTCAGCTAAATGTAGACTTGATTTACAAAATTAAGTTGTTTTATGTTTAGAAATGATAGATCTGCAGCTTTATATTAACTTCATAACTATACTCGTACTGTATTGAGCATATTGTAAATGAGCAGATATTCCACTTTAAAGATAATAATTTTTCACGTGTTTATAGAATTTCTGATAATTTTTTATTTCTTACTCTTTGCCTTCGATAAAAGCTGAAATAAGTATATTTTGGAAAGTGTTCATGCAGCAATTAACCTTTTTTAATTATTGATTTTCATTTTGTTTGATTTTCATTCATTTCGTTTCATACTCCTGTCCTGTGTAGGCATTCCCTATGCTACAACACTGGTTTATTTTTCCACTTTCAGTTTAAAAACTTCAGTGGTAGCATTAGTTCAGCTGGTATCATGGTTGTCTTATCAAGAAATTTAATGTTATTCAGATTAATATCTGTAAATCCTATGTAATGAGTGGTATGAGACACTCCTTGTCATTTGCCCCTAGTATTTGTCAATGTAACCTTTATATTGAAGGTACATTTTAATATGCAGGGAACATATTTGTTAGTTCTATAAACACATAGTTCAGAAGCTTTGAGAAGCCTTTTTAAAATAAAATTAGACATAGGTAAAATGTATCTCATCATGTGTTTATGGAGACTGTGAATAATCAGTGCCTCAATTTTTTTGAAAGTTTTCACTAGTTAGAAATGTTCAGAGTTATAATGTTATATAGATTATCCATACAGAACAGAATAACAAATTGACACTAGTATTCACTTGGAGTAATAATTTTCACCCTTAATTAAATAAAGATGTTTTGTTATTGATTGATTAGCAAACACCACCTCCAGCCTCCCCATCCCCCCCAAGATGTCAGCTGTTTAGAGCTCGTAGAATTCACTACTTTCATTCACGACAGGCAACTCCTTTTTGGCTAAAGTTACTGTTCCTTTCTGTTTCAAAGCTGCTACAACAGCTGCAGTTTGAGCTTGAAGGCTCTGAGTGGCTGAGATAACATCACGAATAGTATAGCATCTCAGCAAGTGCAATTCAGGTTTCCGATTTTGGGTGCTCAATTTTCAGAGGCACGGAGTCCCTGCAGTTTCTGTTGGCTTTGGATATGCAGGTGTGCAACAGATCTTAGTAGCTAGGTCTTATAAGGAATTTCCCCAGAAAACGGTAGGCGTTAGCTTTATTTGTACTTTTTAAATGCTACAATCTCTTTCTTGAGGTATTAAAGCTGTATCATAGAAGGAACAGGGCTTTTGAATTTTCCGGGTTGTTGTAAAAATATTTTTGAAATTCATCAGAACAAAAATACACGTGTTATGTAAAGGTATAACAAATGATTCGTTTGTGATTTTTCGTGGAGGAAACTTTAAACTCAGTTTGTTACTGTGTAGATGTTCCAAAGAGCAATACACAGTAGATGATGCTGTTCTAATTGCAAAATCTCCCTTAGTTATCTTCTCTCTCCTCCTGATCCTTCTCCCTTCCCCCTCCCCTCCATGGCTTTTTTAAACAATTATGGGCATTGTACTCCTTAATGGTGCATAGATAGTTACTGTAATGATAGATGTCCTCAAATAATGAGTTTCTAATAATAATCAGAGGGACTTAGAATAAACTGGTTTTGTATAGAAATCTCACAGTGTGAAAAAGTACACCTGAAATCCTGAGATATATTTACAGGAGCTATTTACAGAGAACTAACCCAGTTTTGTATCTGTACATGTGTGTGGGGCAAGGGGAGTAGAGGCTTATGTCTGTATGTGTCTATGTTTTTTCCACCTGCTTTAAGGACTTCAGAAGATTGTGGTTTTTTTAGTACAGATTTCTGTTTTGCTTTCTGATAACAGAATATGTTTTAAAATCACAGCATACTAATTAGCTTCTGTGTTTACACTGGAAAGCTTGAATCCTTTCAAATGACTTCTACCCGCACTCTTCTTTCTATCTGTTGCTTCCCTCCCCGGCACTGTCATCCTCCTCCCCCCTACACAGTGAGGTTTCTTACATTGGATTTGCTGCTTTCTTCCTTGATCTAAAGTTGTGAAGGGAAGTAAATGAAAATGATAAGTACAGTAACAGATAATTTTACTTTAAAGAGTTGTCGCTATATTGGGAATAATATCTTTCCTAACAGGTACTGAATCAGCAAGGCTGCACAATAAAAAGAGCAAAATAGTTTAACTTATGGTTTAGAAATACATATGCCATTTAAATGGAAACAAACCCCCAAATCTCCCACATACCTTTTGGGGTTTGGAGAACAAAAGCTTACTTGTACGCTCCAAATTCCCCTGGGCCTTAATTTGCAATACCATTATTTAAGCCTGGCTGATATAAACCCATGGCAGAGAAATAGAATCTCTCTTCCCTGCCTTTTCAAAGCCATTCCATGCCCCCCTCTCTCTGCCTACCAGTGTCTCCCAGCCCCCCCCATCCCATTCCCAGCCTCTTAGTCTTACCCTGCCACTGTGAAACTCTCTTGTATATGAAATATAGTAAACGTAGAAATAGTGCACTTCTAAAACACAGGAAAGTGCCATTCTGCATTGTTTTACTGACATCTCTACCAACACATACGTAATTCTATCTTCTCATTAAGATCAAGGCTATAATCACTTTAATATTTGTTGTGTCCTCTACCAGGTGACCTACAGTCTTTTATTGTAAAGATAAGAGACCCTGATATAGTAAGTTATTTCTTCTCTAAATCAGATCCTATAGAAAATGCTAACCATAAAGTGAGGAGAAACTTGTGCCCACTTAATATGCTCCTGGGGTGCCAGGCTCTCTGGATATCAACTCCTGGGTACGGTACTGGTATTGTCAGATGCTCAGCTGGAAGCAGTTCTGGAGCAGAACTGGGTTTGTGTGTAATCCCTAACAGCTGAGAGTAAACACAGGAATCACTGTAGCTTGATGCAGCATCGAGTACTACAGCTGTATTTATTTTGTTGCTAATAAAATGGCAGTCTATTTGTCATTAAGAAGGTTGTCTGTTTGAAATAGCAATTGAGGTATAGTCCTGAGCATTTGAGTTAGCGGGAAAAGCTAAGAAATAGATGAGCTGCATTCCTGAATGTGGGTGGAAAGATGGTGAGTAATACATGCCTTGGCATGGCATCTGCCAGAAGCACTTTTTTCTTTTCTCCCCACGCCTGCTCCCCCTGTTCTAGTTTTGAAAGGTGTAAGGTATTCTGATATGTAGAGGGGAAAAAACAAAAGGGAAAAATACTTCCGAGCAAAACCTTAGCACATCTTGATGACTGTGCTCCACATTTAATTTAATTAGAAGACAACTGCACTGGAAAACTGGTCTTTTTAGTCATAGGTAACCACTGGATCTCTCCTACCCCCAGTCAGAACTGATTATATGCCATGTTGTATAATGTAATTTCTACAAGAAAATTAAGTATGAATGGGCACGATAGTACTGTGTAGTTGCAATAATGAGGTTTTCATTAATGATATTAATTTATCATTTACCTATTTTAGAGGTGAAAAAAACTATTTTACTTCTGGCATTTGGTTTTACTATATATACCAACCAGTATCAAATTGGGGTATTTTCTAAATATTTTAAGCAAAAGACTGATGGGATAGCTATTAATATGTTCATTATGTAGCAAAAAGGCACTGAAAGAAGTAAAACCTTGTATGTGCATGTTTCTTATAGGATAACTGTCTTCAGGAGGGATTTCTGTTATGTTGTAATATAATTTACTAGTGTACGGTTTCTGAAATTTTGTGAGTAGTTCAATGCTGGATTTCAGGCAAGCAAGTTTGTTTTCTAGTTAGCTGGAATAAGACTTGCTGTCAGTAGTAAGATAATAAAGATAAAGATCATGTACAGTTTAAGAAAAAAAATCTTATCCATTTGCATTAGAACACCAAATTCTACTTGGTGATATGCTTGTTAGGCTGAGCTATTAAGTGGTCTGTGGACTCTATTTCAGGTAGTGTATGACTGACTAGGTATGTTATAGTTTTTTACTTATTGCCAGTGCAGAAGTTAACCCTGGTTTTACCCTGAGATGTTTCTGTCTTTTAAAAGATCCACATTTCATGAGTACAGAGGTGGGTGATAACAAGATTTATTGTTGTTATTTGTAGGGTGTGGCTCCATGTTAGAGTAAGAGTAACCTGAGTCTGAACTGATGCTGAATAGATCTTATTTTTTAATGTTGATTCCAAAGCTCAACTATGGGAATTGATGTATCATCTTAAGATTTCAAGTCTACATTTTATGCACTGTGCAAAAGTACCCATGAGCTCATTAAGCAAAGACTTTTTCAATTATATCTTGTGTTTATGCATGTATTTATACTTGACAGGAATCCTTTAGAGGTTTGGTTTGCTGTATTAATGCTTACAGTGTATTAGAGTACATAAAATATGCTAAAAAAAAAAAAGGAGTGAGTACTGCTTAGAGCTCTAGTGCTGGTAGCTTCCACTGTATTGCAGTAGCTGCTGAAAAGTTCCGTGGCCAGACATCCAGCCTCTAGAGGGCACACCAGTAATCTCCTCTGCCAGACCCTCACCTCCACAACCATCTGCAGAAAGTTTTAATGCTGGCGCCTACAAAGAGAATCCCTTTTGTGTTGCATTAAAAAAAAAAAGTCTCAGTGTATTCTCATTATTCCTGGAATTTTGCTACAGTAAGTGGTTTCCTTTTCTTTTTTTCCTTTTTTAAGCTGGGGGATGTTTTTGTATTTGCTTTTTTTATTTTTCCTTTTTTCTCTCTAGTGGTTATCTTAAGGAAACTAGACTCAAATTCATATGTTGCGCACTTGCAGATATTTCTTCACCTGGTAGAAACATTTCTTTAGATATACACTGCTCTTTGCTGTAGTAAAGGCTACAGAAGCCAGTGCATGGTATTTGAGACTCCCAGTATTAGGTACTAAATTTTATTATGTACTAAAATCTGGATAATAAGTAATTCAGGTGGGATTAAACCCAGTTAACCCTACTCCAGTTGTCTGGGTCCAATTGCTTGACCCTTTTCTCTTGTGAGATGCCATATTACAGTTTCTTATTCTCCTATGGATTATTGTTACTAATGTTGATATTTATGTGAAGGCACATTTATTCTCTAGTTCAAATGTTTCAATATGGTTCTCTACTCCAGTGTATCGCTGTTAGCAATCAAGATTTACAGTAATTCAAATGCATCTCATAGTCTGCTTCAAATTTTCTGTAGATCTACCAATCAACAAAAGCTAGTATTCTTGAATTTGGTACCATAAATTAAGACATGCCCCGAACCATAGGTTAGTTTTGTTCTAAGACCATGAGTATGTTTAGGGAGAAATGTATATTTAAGAAAAGTTTGTTGCTCCGAGTGTCATTAACCAAGTAGACAATTTTTCTTAAAAGTATAGTGGTATAACTTGTATACTTTTTGCTTGAAAAATTGCCTTAGTACAACACTTTAGCTACACATTTAATGATGAGCCATAAAGCTTAACTGCATCGTTGAGTTTTTGCATTTCTGTACAACAGAAGAAAAAACTGAGAAAGAATCCAGCAAAATGGAATTGGTTTGGTTTATTTTTTAGATTCCCTGACCTGTAACCAGGACATCTTTGCTCGGTTCCCATTTAGCTTTCTAACCTTTTCTTCAAAAGTAATTAAAATAAAAGTTGTTTGGTATACAAAGGGTGTGGTGTCTCCTTTGCGGTTGACACTGGACCAAATTTTGTTGAGGCAGTTTGACAATAACCTGTGAACAGTTTGGGAGATTCAGGTAGTTTGTTTCCATGTTGAAGCAACCCCCTTGGCAACGTTTTTCATTGCTTCAAAATGTCAAGAGTTTTTGTTGGTCTAAGAATAATTACAGTTTATGGAGATTCAGGGGAAAAAAATTTCCAGGATGGAACATAATCTGTGAAAGTGCTAGGTCAAACTTCTATGTCTTCATCACCTGTGACCAACAGATAGTTAACTTACTGGGGAAATAACTGTGACATTGTTTTGTGATTCATCTAATCCACTTTTTCCCAGGGGGCTGAGAGAATCACCAGTGTGTCACTTCAACCTTGGCACACACCCAGGTTTGCAAACTTGGTCCTTTATTCAGTGTTGTTTGGTGGAGCCATGCAGTGAACTGCCCAACATACTGAAACCTCAATAAAAAAGGATGTGTAACACCTGGAGGGCATCATGATTAACCCCTTTACAAACCTAATCTCTGCAGGGCTAGGTGTACTCTTAAAATAATCTTCAGCTGTCATGGAAATAGGTTGGAAGTATAGTTAGGGTATCTGGTCAGTCTTAAATAACCAAGTTTTTTGATGACAGACTTCTTTACAGTCAGTGACTGTCCCTGCTGTTCTGCCTGAGAGAGAGCAATCTTTTTTTGCTAACTGCTGATGAAGGATTAGTATCATCCAAGTATATCCCTTATTGTCCTCCAAACACCAATATCCTGGGCCTTTCTCTTCCAACTGTCAAGTTGGTGACTTTTACCTCTTGTTCTGAAAGCCAGAAGATCAGGCTGTGTTGAAGTGAGTGGGGGGAAGAAAGCCAGTCCTAGAGCCAGCAATGTGCCCAGAAGGGACATAGTGTCATTGGGGTGCCTCCTGGAAGGCTTCTGCCCACATCACCTGTGGTATCGTAGTGGCAGGCAAAGCTAATGGACTCTTAGGTGGTTCAAAATAGCAGGAACAAGTGAATATGCTGTGAAAGTGTTGATATAGTTTATACAGGATTAAAAAAAAAAAAAAGTTACATTGGGAAAATAATTCAAAATAAATTTTAATGGGGAATATTAAAGCACCAAGCAACTCCAGTGTAAGCTGGATGACTAGTCACTGGCTTTCGTAGCTGGAAGGGTGTGTGTCGTGTCTTTTGTCTGAATTCAGAAAAATGTGAATTTTGTCCTTGTGGTGAACACTGTGCCTCTTAAACATTGGACAGGGGAGTAAAACAGCAAAGGAATTTTTTTTTTCTGCCTGAACAGATGAAAGCAAGAGCAAAGCCACATTGATTTTAGAATTCAGGCTCCAAATTTCTCTTTAAACCATTTTTAATAGAAACAGTAGGTTATAAATCATCTAAGCCATTACATGAACACAGAAGGAGTGGGGCCCAGCCTCGGCTTCAGCCCCAGATGTTTCTGGACTACAATAATGGCCCAGCCCAGATATTTACAGCTTAATTTCTGTTCATGTGCACTTGTCCATAAATGGTTCCTTTTCCATTTCCAGTTCAGCAACTGAATCACTTATAGTAGAGCATGATTTAAATTTGAATGATGGCAAAGTGTGAATAGAGACAATTTACCTTTGGAAACTTTCTAGTCCATTTCCCATGTTTAAAATGTAAGGTAACTCTTGAACAGAGAACAATTGATCAGTAAGTGCCCCTTTTTAAATGTTGAATTCTTCTTTTTTTTTTTTTTTGTCTATATATGTATATAAAATCTGATTTTATCCAACCCCCCTCCTTTTTTTTCCTTTTTTTTCTTTTTTTTCTTTCTTTTTTTTTTTTGTTTTTGTTTAGGTTTGCTTCAGTTCTGAGCAGACTTTTTTTCCCCTCCTTTTAATGCTATGCCATCTACATGCATTGCAAGCCAGTGCATGTAACCTCACTGCTCTCCCCATTCCTGTCCTCCGCTCTGCTCCTCCCAAACAGCCCCATTGCTTGAAACTAAACAAATTGAAAATAATGATTGGTAACCATCTGCTGTGCTGAAATTCCACGTACAGCAGTTAACTCCATTTTACAAAACAACTTCAATCTAGTGAATTACAGTGCAGTTCTTGGTGGCAGCAGATAGCAACAAGCAGTTTTGAGTTCCTCTAGACAAAGCAGTTCACGTAGGGAGCGTTATGCAGAGTCATTTGGTGGTGTTGGGGTGGTGGGGGGATACTTGTGCCGTCAGACAGTTCACTGTAATGCACTGAAAACTAGAGAAAGTCTGACCACGGCCTAATTGTTTCATCTGATTAAAAAAGAGGCCGGTCCATAAACCCGTGCTGACAGGCAATCTTGCAAATCTGTGCCCTTTAGTTTGGTTTTGTTTCTGCAGCTGCAGCACAATGTGATGAGTAGCGTCTTCGGCTTTCAGTCACTTCCGTGTGACTTTTGGAGTGCCCAATGAAAACCTCAACCAAAAAATTAGGTTGCATAGCTGGTTCAAAGCGTATTGAAGAAAAATAATTATTCATAGATTTTCTATTGGAGATACTCTTTTATTGATACATAACTCTAACAAGAAGCACTCTAGATAGTGATGGAGATATTTAAATAGCAGCAAACTATGATGTAATATTAAAATAGGTACCATTATCCTGTATGTTTTTAACTCAATTTCAGTTGTTTGAGTTTAGGTTTTGATTGCGTATAAAGAAAGTTGCTTAAAATGGGCAGTATATTGAGTTCAAAGGACCCATACAGTTCATAAATTCTCTGGTGTCTACTGGATTTTTCATCAGGGAGACTTCCAATAAAAATGATCTATTTTAGAAATAATATTGTTTAGTAGGTTGAAATGTGGTATAATAAAATTAGACCTTCAGTCTTCTAAAGTTACTACTTAGATGGCACCCTTGGGATGGTAAAATGGCTGTATAAGCAGATGAATCAGACAGTTTCACTGATGGATACATTTGTCAGTCTCTGTTACAGATATAATATATTCTTATATCTGTAATCCTGACACTGTTACATCCAAATGAAATCAACATGAGGTTGTCATCTTTAAGCAAATATGTTAAGTGTTGTCTTTTGTGCTTTGGATTTGAAAGAAAGGGGCCCAAGGGAGCCAGCATCATGCAAATGGAACAAATCCCATTTCTTCTGAGCTGTGCTGTTTCCCCCTTCATGGCAGCTGGCTGTGTTATCTTTGTGTGTTTCTCTGAGTGCTGACAATTCTTTCAGTGATCTAAGTTAGGGCACATTAGAAAGTGGAAGCAGCTGTCTGTCGTTATACTGAGAGACGTGTTTGCTCTACTGCAAAGATGAAGGACCATGAATCCTTGACACACTCTCTCCCCCCTCCCCCTTTACTTTCCAACATGATCAACATTCAGACGCACAGATTGTCTGCTTGGACAGTTTTTTGTTCTGACTGACAGCATCTGGCATAGACAAATTTAAAAATACATAGCATGCCATGCTTGGAATTGGAACATCCCTTCTTTATTAATCTTCTCATTTAAACCATTCATTTACATTTCAAGAAAGGTTACAGCTTGATGTGATTGAAACATTTATTTTAAATGAATAACCTCCTAATGAAATACCTTGAATGAGCACCAAACAGTCAGTGTTTATTAAAAATTACACCTGATTAGTATGGCCTTGGAACTGTTGCGAAGACATGAGATTTCCCCATTGTCTCAATCCATAATAATAATAATAAAAAAGATGTTTAACATGTATGAGTGTTATTTTTTTTTGTTGTTTACCACAAAGCTAAATGAGAATAGTGTTTTCAACCCCCATAATTTTCAAGAGTACCGTGTTATAAAGCAATAGTCTTTAAAATGCTATTTGCCTAATTAAATCGGGTTTTGCTGGAACAATACATTTGAAGGAAATGCCTAAATAGAGCTTTTTCTTGTTTTATTCTGCCAATGCATTTATGATTTGAGAGACAAGATGCTTTGTGATTTGATGTAATCTGAAATCCTACATATATATTTTTTTCTACTGGCAAGTATTCACTTATTTGTATACAGTACTTTACTAGTAAAATAGAACTGAAATGGGGGACCACCCACTAAAATGTTTATGCACGTGCACATATACACACGTACATTCTGTGCACTCTCATCTTCATGATCCAGGTTAGCAATGCAGACATGCTTGTCTAGCATTTATGTAAAAATAATATGAAAATTGGCTGTACCACTCAGAATATGGACTTGAGTCCATGGAGGGAGGAGGAAAACCCTCGTCTCGTATTAGGCATTTTAGATGCTTTATTGAATTGCAGCTTTAACTATTCGCGGTACAGTAAAAAAAAAAAATCTTCCAGAAGGAGTTGGCGGGGGGGGCAGGGGGAACACCAGTATTATAATAAAATAGAGGACTGTTCAAGTGCTTGGCAGTAAATATGTAAAATAAGTATTTGGAGAGGAAAGAGAAGCTGTAGCAGACAGGCTCAATTAACAATTGTAAGCAGGAGAGGACTTGTATTCCTTCGGTAAATGTAGGAGAGGTCATTTGCTTTAGGATAAAATCTGACAAATTTCAGATATAGACATAAAGGCTGGAATAAATATGACAAAAGATTTTCAGTTGCACATCAAGCATTTTGTATTTGCAGTGGCCATTTACATTTTTTCTCAGTGAATAGATTTCTTTTTTTTATTAATGTTTTCCTGAATAATATGTTCTTAAATTAATTGACTGTGAAACAAGCATTTTGGGACAATAAGAATTTTAATACAAGCTTGAAATATCATTTATGCTTTTTAAAAATTCTCTTAGTAATGCCTAATCTATTTTTCTTTTTCTGAAGGAAGATAAGTTTTCAGCACAGCTTTTACTATGCTAGTTATGTGTAATCATAAAAGAGAAATCAAATTTTATATTAAATGAAATCACTTTTTTCCCTGCACAAACTGTTCCATTTATATGATAAACTTCTATTTTTATTTATTTATTTTTTTAATGACTTGTTATAAAGGCTTGTAGAGATATGCATCTGTAAGCAAACTGGGAATAGGTTAGAGAACACAATTCCCTGGTGTAAAAAGCAAGGTTTAGCAGTAATGCTTTTAATCTGGACTTGTAGAGGATTCGGGAGCATCCATAGATCTGCTTCAGTAATTACCATACCCCAAGTGGCACTGGAAGAGACATTTGCCTAAAAACTTGATGTCTTCATTACACTGTTTACATTTTAATTAGAAACATGAAAATTAGTGATTCATACGGACAACTATAGTTTAAGTGGGTTTGCTCACCATCCAATAAATCAGAGGGGAAAAAAAAGGAGGGGGTGGGAGAAAAAAAAGACAACCCCACAACCTGCATCTGCAAGCAGCAGACCCTCTCCAACCTTACAGTTGTAATAAACAGTTTACTAGGAATCATTCATGGGAATAATGTGTTGGTATTAGAAGCTGATTAAAATGTGTTTTGTATATTATCAGGGAGGAAATTTCTATGTAAATTAGAGACCGTTATTTTAAAGGTAGTGCTAATTGCATGCGGTATTGCATGTATGTATGTGATTGGTGTGTGTATGGGGTATACATATGTAGCTTCTGTATCTACGTAAATACGTACATTGTAGCTGTATTATGGAGAAGAATTGGTGTAGGAATATTTTGGCAGTGCTGAGCACAAGCTATGGCTGCAGAAGCCAGTTTAGTCTGTTTCATTATGTCTCCATAAATACTTGTAAACATTTGTATAGCTGTACGCAGAGATGCATATATACAAATACACGTGTGCACGTGCATAGTGGAGATGTGGATAATTTCTCCCTGAATTTTGCATGTACCTGTCAGCACGAGTGGCCTAAAACCATTCTGTCCAGGAGTGATGGGGAGAAGCAGCGGTGCCTGTCAGTGTCCCTGCCTGAGTCAGCAGCATGTCCACTGCCGGTGCCGGGCGACAGTCACTCGTGCAGCCCTGCCCTCCCCGGGGGCCGCCGGCCTCCTGTGCACCAAGGAGAATGACCCCTCTGTCTGGCACGCTCAAGATCCCGAATCTCACCGCATCGGTGTGCGAGTTCAAATCCCTACTCCTGAAGGCAGAGCTGGGATTCCAGCTAATGACTCAGAGATACAGAGGGTCAATGCACTGGTGATCTGGAGTACTGAGCCATTGCACCAGCTTAGCTGTACTTTTTTTTCCCCTCTTCCATAACTTAATGTCTTACCTTCCACATTTCCCCGCCATTATGAAAAAGTGATGGTATGCGAAATTGCATTTCTTCTTTTAAGAATATTTTATGGGTCGTATTTCTTCAGATTTCAGTTTGATCCACTCAATTAAAAAAAAAAAAAGTTTTTCTTGGGAGGGGACATAGGGGAATTGTTTTCTATGCTATTAACTTTGTGCTAGGTTAGTTCCATGTAGGCTGTTTTGGGCATTATGCAAATAATACGTGGATAACCAATTTCTTGGAAAAGGAGAGCAAGCCTCTGTAGCAGTATGTAAAAACTTGTTGGTTTAATAATAATCATTTCTTTCTTTAACCAAAAATTAGGAAGTTTCCTTCTCTCTTGCTTTTTTGGTTGGATTTCTTTTTGTTGAAATCCTTAAGATTTGTAGGATCATATTTTTCTAGAACTGTCATTCTGCATTCCATTATTTTCTTTATATATATATATAAATTTACGTGTATATATTTATAAGTCTTCCATGTACCTCAGATTTTTACATATTATATGGTATACATCAGAAGAAGCATTTTATACAGTTGTTTCACATTTACCAATAAGAATCATATTTTTGTTCCTTCATCATTGAAGTGGTATTTTTGAGCCACAGAATAAGTAAATCCAGGTATGCCTTGTGTGTATTTTAATGCTTTAATGTAAGGATTTCACATGCCAAAAATACAGAAGTGTCCCTTTTTGCATTTGTTTTACTGCTAAAATAATGTCTCAGTTTATATCAAAGAGCTTCATTTGATGTAAAGAATTGTTTTTCTTTTTCTTAATTTAAATTTTTTATCAAATGTTTTTAGCATTGTCTCTAATTCCTGGTAATTTGGAAGCACTGCATTGAAGTAACTTGAGTGCACACTTTGTAGTGTGATTGACTTAGTGTCAGTTCTGTGTCTTCATTTGTTCTGGTTTTTTCTTTTCTTTTTTTTTTTTTTTTAGACCCATTTCTTTGTGTCTAGGCATGTTATAAATGTGACTAAACAGAACTGTTAACATCTGTAAAGACAGAAACATGCTGCTTGCTTGTACATACTGCAAAATTCTAATAGTTTTGTGCTATCTGTTAAATTCAGCGTGCTTTTTGCATTGTGGCATGAAACAGTTGTGCTGTGAGGGAAGCTGGCTGCCTGCCAGCCATCGACTATGAAATCCCGGGTACCTGAGAGCTTATCAGTTCTTTTGATTTGTAAAAGAAAAAGTGATGAAAATGTTGGTAAACTGCCATGAAGGTTTAAGGTTGCTGGAATAAGGAGCCGTGTAATCAGATTGGAAAATGAAGCTTGAGATTCTCTGCATGGGAAGCAGTTGCCTGTGGACCTACTGAGATGCTGTGCAAGTGCCCGAGCTGACCACTTTGTTAGCAAATCAGCTTGTTTGCTGCAGCAGCAGGGTAGAATAGGCTGGTCCTTGTGATGGTATGTAACACAGGTAATATCTCTTGCTTTGTACAATGTAATCAGCTTGCAATTAGCTCAGTCTACATTAACCTTCTTGATATTTTTCCCTTTTGTAAGACTGTGCACTTTAAACAATTAACTATAGAAAGTAATCCTTCAAGCAAATCAAAGCAATCCTTTAATTTTATCACCCTGCTGAAAAAGTATCAGGTGGTCAACTGGTCTTCATCAGCTGCTGGAAATTCTCAGGCTTACTGTAGCGTGGAGAGGTTCTTTAACCCATTCACATTTAGAAAAATGTCAAGATTTTATATTTCTCACATAATATAATGCTGCATCGTGAAGCTGCAATTGGAATTGTTTTAATGAAAAGCCTTGGGAAAGCCCTTTCGTATACAGACAGCTTTTACGCTTCTGTTTGTTTAGGCATTTCCATTCACTACCTCTCAGAAAGCTTTGATGACACAGCCACTTGTACTGATAATTCCACTGCTTCACCTCCAGTGAACTTGATTCACTGAGGTTGAAGAGAACAAGGCTATCGTTGCTGATCTTCTGCGTTGCTTTTTAATCCTCTGAAATAAAAGCCAGATAACGGGAAAATTTGTGTGGTAGGCAAACTTCCTTTTAGGTAGGAGAGTGAAAGTTTTAATGCCATTTGTGGAAATGTGGAAACTCAAAGTTTTTAGCTCAGAAAAATAAAACTTAATTTGAATTAAGAGAGTAGAACAATATATGCCTTACTGATATTTGAATGGCTTACCCACCCAAAACTCCCTTTGTGTATTTGATGGTTTTGGATTTTATTATAGGCTGGAATTTTCCAGAGTCATCCTATAAAACATGTGATTATTGATATCCTTGTCATATAACAGGATTATGCCTGGTATTTTGTGTAAAAGTTTATTCCTTTTTAAATAATTGTTTGACATGCCTTGCTGATTTCTAGACTTACATCACTCAACAGTTACGCTCATATGAGTAAGAGTAATGAAATTAATCACAAAAATGTTACGAATAATAGTGCTGTGCATGAGCCTTGTTAATTTCACATTCATTATATGAAAATAAATATTGGGGGTGATTTAAAGCTGTAGTAAATTAAGTGATCTGAAACTCCTGTGAAGATATTTTGTTTAAATATTTTGGAAATGGTCAGCAGCTGCTTTGCCACCCCTTACAAAAAGTCATTTCATTGAATTCCAGTAGATCAGAGCAATAAACTGAATTTGTGATCTGCTTTTACCAATGATATCTTTGAAAGCAGTATTGACTGGTTGTGTTAAAGTCATCTTTTATCTCTCTTTGTAGAATGTGAGCATGTTTTGAAAATACAAAGCCAGATCCCGCTAATCATACCACATTTGTAACAATTTAATGTTGGCTTTGACTTAGTTTTAATATGTATAAAAAATCTGGAATTTATGTGCACATCTGTTTTCTACGTGTCCTGATTAAAAAAAAAAATAAAAATAAATAAATAAAAAAATAACGTGCATACATCATATGCTGCAAAGATCTACTTTATATTCTTTTAGAGGACAAACTCCATTAGATATGCACTTACTGTACATTGGATTGTAAATCTTACAATTTAATGGTAATTCAGTGAGCAGTTATTGCTTCTGTGGCCTTTTTTTCTTTCTTTTTTGTCCCATCTCACTTGTGAAATAGGGTTACCCTTTACAAGTGTCACATCCATAGATTCATCTTTTGTACTCTATAGTTGTTCCTAGTGCATCATTCTAAGTGAAAAGAAAAATAGGAAGCCAAAGCTACAGGAGGGGCATTGGGGGAGGGAGGTCTATACATAGAAATACAGCATATAGCAGCAGAAAGACCAAGGCAGTTTAGCATCAATCTAACAGATTAAAATTTTGCTGTAAAGGTACATTTTCTTTAACCTCATTCTCATTCATTTTCCCATACCACTATGGCTGGTGTTTGAATTCCCAGGAAGCAGAAATGGTTTCTTAATGATATGAGCCTTTTTGCCTTGCTTACACTGTTAATACTCTTATCCCTTTTCTGATATGAAATACTTTTTTGCAGAAACAATATACACATTTGTAAAGAAATTATAAAAGGATTCTCCTTTTGAAGATAATGAGTTCTCTTCAGGAACTGCAGGTTACGTGAAACACAAATGAGCTCTAAGTGGAGGGATTTAAAGTCCTGCTACAGCATTTAATTTCTTGAGGAAAGGAGTTCAGTTCAAGGTTAGCCTGTTATTGTGGCACTGGCAACTACTTCTCTCATTCCCGTTCTTCTGCCAGCAGTACTGCACAAAAGGCAGTCATTTTTATTTAATACATAGGGAGGTATTAATCACTGCAGTGTTTTCTCACAAAAATTTGTCTTATCAAATTCATTGTTTCACCACTCATGACAATAATAGGTGTTTAATTACTCAATAAGAGCAGTTTATAGATTCTATTTTTCCTGTTTGCTGGACAAATGGTATTGATTTTGTACTTTGATGCAACATGAAACTGTATTAAACACAATTAGAATTCTAAGACTGGCAATGTGTATCAGTTATGGTAACTGAGCTCCTTGGTAAAGAAACTGCATCTTCCAAATTTTCACTATATTTAAATTCCCAGGAGAAGAAAAGATCCAGGACATTTCTTTTATTTCATGAGTTCTTGATGTCTTTTCTCTTGTTTTTCCCTAGCATTTATGATTGCTATGAACTTTACATATTCATGAGTAATGGTTTTTGTAATATTTTTTCAGTTAATAATCCTTTTACAGTGGTAATAAGTTGTGCAGATTCCAAGCTCCTCAACAATTTTACCATTGTCTCATCCTACCTTCACGCCATACTTATGAGCAAGATTTCTTGTGTGAAAAATAAACATGATGTACCCCAAGCTGGAGTTTGGACAGTAAAAATTTATGAGGCTAGGGAAGACAGCAGACTTCTATTTTTCCTAGAGGTCTCAGTTTTCTTCAAAAGGTGGCTATTAAGGCACATGTGGGGGTTTTTTTACTTTCTTTTTTTAATTTTGTTTCTAGTAATGGTTCTTATTATACTGTCATTCATAGCATTTTTTTGATATATCAATATCTCCATAGGCTTGAGTCCTTTCTTAGGTAGGATTTTAGCTGATTTACAGAAGTTGCCCAGCCAAAATGATTGTTTATTGCTTCCTTTGTGGACCAGTACATTTTTAATTGCAATTCTTCTCTGCTGCTGGTGCTTTTGTAACAATTTTCAGTTGGGAGTGTTTAATGTTTTCTTATTTTGTTTTTGCTTTTGTTTCCAAAGAATCAGAATTAAAAAGCATGAAATGAAGGTGAGCATACTCAAGTATCTATATCTGAATCAAGAAAAGAAGAATGATTCCTGTTAATGTGCATTCCATTGTACAAACTTAAGTAACCAAAACTTTATGATATTTTATGTTTGTTGGCTTCAACCTTCTAGGTAATTAAATTAGATAAAATCCTTGATGTACAATTCTTACTTTTTCTTCTTTGTTGTTTTATTTCTAGGTTCTGTTTGTAGCCTATATTTTTCTTCACTTAGGTCAGTTTGGGTATTTCCTAAAAATACAGACAGAATTTTTGAAAAATGTATCATGACTGAAAAATATTTTTGAAGAAAGCATGTTACAGACAGTAATGTCTGTGTGAAATTTTTTCTACATTTACATGCTTTCCAAGGACAGTTAAAATAGAGAAAGCAAATGCAAGTATTTGAAAAACACTTTGAGTTGCAAATGAAGGTAGGATGTGTGCTTGTTGAGGAACATGGTTAGTATCAAGGAACATCCATTGTTTAATCACCAGTTTTTAAAGGAAGCCATATTTTTGCTCACTTCTTTGGGGATCTGTTCATATTGCGTAGTTTCACAATATGCATATTAACACTTGTATTCATGTTTGTGTCATAATTGTTTCACATCTTTCACAGAATATTCCCTTAACTCTGAAAAGTTCTGGTTCCTTATTTAAGCTTACTGTAAAAGTTTAGTGGGACTACTTGTGCTTGAACTTAAGGACATGCTTAAGTGCTCTGCTGGATCAAACTTTATACTGGATGGACCTTCTTGTTTCTCCTTTCAGACAAATGATTTATTTTCTATGTGTTCTGAATAACTTGGATAGCATTGGCTCATTCCATTGTTTGTGTTTTAGGTAGTGAGTTAGGTGTTCTTCGCTTTATGAAAATCAATACAAATTTCAATTACACGAACAGCAGGTAAGACATTTAAAATTAAAAGGATGTGGGATGCACATTCTAATCTGTGGTGATGTCTCAGCTATCCAGATGTTATGGGAAAATTGAATAAATGTAAGTGGGATTCTGAATAATTGAATATATTGTTCTTATTTATTTGGATTACTGTAGCACTTAGAGGTCTCAACCAAGATGGTGACCTTGTTGTGCTGGTATTGTAAAAACATGTAGTGAGAGACTGTTCTGCGTCAGAGGGGTTACATTCTAAATAGCTGAGACGCACAAAGGTTAATAGGGACACAAAGAGGCGCTGAAATGTGAAGAGACTTGCCCAAGGTCATATAGCAGGTCAGTAGCAGAGCCGTGAGTTAAGCCTACATCTCTGGACTCCTATGCACTAGATTGCTTCTCCAATGATTAAACTATCTGCCTTTAATAGCTATTGAGGGAAGTAATTGTCTTTGATTTAGCAGGGAATTTTGGACGGTGATATTTGTCTGCATTTCTACTTGGTTTTTGCATGTCTTAGAAAATCTAGAGATATAATTCAGTAACATGTAAAAGAATACTAATACATAATTCTTATTTTGCTTCACTTACTGCAAATTTTTTAAATACTTTCTGAGAGCTTGATGTTGTTTCACAGAATGCTAACTATGACTGCTGGTGTTTGTTGCTGGCTTACACACCTATTTTTGTTTTTCAGGTGCAGTGTGTGTAAGGAGAGGTAGGGCTAGCCATCTTGATTGGCTCTCAGGGAATAAAGTTTTAATTACTTTGGCCAAGCCATCCTGAAGCCTGTATCCTCCTTATGACAGTTCACTTCAGAAGCTACACTGCTTCATTTCAGTAACTTTATTACCATTTGGCTCAGAGATTGCTATTTCGCCTTGGCCACAGATTTCATCAGTTGCCCGGTTCACCTTTGTCCACACTATACTTGTGAAATGACCTGCTCCTTTAGTGCTTGTCAATAGTAAATTGCTGCATCCTCAGTGTCCAGGCTGAGGCACAGTAAAGAACACAACTCTTTATTAAATTACTGGATTTTACACTAAATTTTTTTGGATTAAACCTGAGTGTGAAAAGTCTTAATTAACATTTAATACCAAGTAATTAAAGCACTGGCCAGGGTCAACTATATAAAGTGCATCCGTTTGAACTGCCACCTGATTAATAGGCTTGGTGATATAAAAAGTTCAGCACAAAAGCATGCTCTGCCAGGGTCACTGCTTTAACAGCTGTAGAAAGTGCAGTTTTTGCTGTAATTCTGTTCTAACAATTGGATCAAAATAATAATTTGTGAGGTGTTCATGGTTGGCTTCTCCTGCATGACGTCAGGAATTATTTGAATTTGACATCAGTTAAATTGGTTTTGTGGGATATATTGATGAGCAAACCTGTTTGGCTCAGATCGTTTCTTAATTTCATTTACATTCTTCAAAGTGAACAATCAAATATATTTTTTTTACAGCCTTGTATTTGAAATGAGAGTTAAATTCAGGGAAGGATAGAAAGTAGTTATATGCATCAGTTCTGTGTCCATATTTTCATCTGTTTGCATACAATCATTGATTTATTGACGCTCAGGTGCTGTATGCACTTAGGTTTGTGTTTGCCTGGGAGTGTGTGTTTGGGAGTGTGTGCACACAGAGTTATACTGAACAGCTGGCTTAATAGCTGTGTTTTTATATCCATATATATATATACACACCTCCAGTATTGTATTCAGTTATGAATGCTTTTCCTGTGCCATGCTTAGCCCCAGAGGCTCTGGTCTGCAGGATCATTCGAAAATTGTGCTGTGTTCACATTTAGTATAGTGGGGTTTTGTTTTGTTTTTCAAACTCTTAACAGTTTATTGATGGGGCCTGAGCAAACTGCTGCACCTTCAGAGGACTCAATTAGCTTTTGCCGGGCTCAGTGTGTGTGCAGCAGGCAGCCCATGCATTAGCAATTGCAGGATGGGATCTATAACGATTTTCACCTACTGTCGAACCTGTGAGCATTAATTTTGACAACACCCTACGATGTAGGTAGGCATGGTTATCCCCACTTTATTACTGAGCCCTCAAGAGGAAGGATTAAAGCCTTGATCCCACTCATAAGTGTGCATGTGCTTAGCTCTAAACATGTAGGCAGACCTGTGTGTTTAAGTGTAAGACCCTTCTTCAGCAAAGTTAGGGACATACGCTTTGAACAAATTTTCTAAGTGAGCAGAAGAGTTCCATGTCAGAGCTAGGTTTTGGGTGTGGGATACTTAATTCTGTCTTTGTTCTTCATACTTCAGCACCGCTTTAAAAAAATTTTTCAAATACTTGTTTCTATTATGTACTACAATGATTACTTAATATATCATAGCAAGATTCTTAGCTGTCATTTTTCCAGTGAAGATTGCTGACAGTTGTGGGTTTTCTGCTGTTAATTCACTTCAATTTTGATGTCAATGTGGATCAGATGTTTTACTTAGCTTTTTTGTTACTGTCTTGGAATGCAAATTATGATTTCACCTGTGCTCTTTATAGTTATAGCACACAAAGTCCTTAACTGAGATTTGGGTCTCTGTACTGGATGCCCCACTTCTCTGTGAGAGCATGTGTGAAGAGGATGCAGTTAAAACCAACAGAGATGAAACCAGCAGAAAGAGTTCTCTTGATGTTTTTTTACAACCTTCTTTGGAAACTACAACTGTGGCGTGAAAGGGGCCAATGTGCTTTTCCTCCAGCCTGGTTGGAAGTGATTCCCCCACCCCTCTAGGCAAGCCAAAATTTCCTTGAGAGCTCTTCTTGGCAGACTAGCTTATGGGCTCCCTCACTCGCAGCTTCCTGCTCCGGTACTCTCTTGCACAGACTGCTGGCTCTGGGGGCTACATACAGGTTTTGCAGGGGGCCAGGATTCCTTTTATTCCATCCTCTGTCCTGAGCTTCAGGAGTTGGTTTGTGTCCAGCTCCACAAATGGAGCGCTGCATGGCAGCTCAGGACCATATTGCAAATGATGCCGTATGGGGCTGGCACAGTTGGTGCTGAGTTCCTGTTCCTTTCTCTCCGGATGCTCCTAAAGCTCTCTAATTTTTCAGTTGTGGAGTGCACATTTTAAATAATAAATGGGAAATCTAAATTTCTTTCTGTTTTATCTTAGGATTTTCTCATGGTCTGTTTCTGATTGTCTCCTACTAGATGGGAATGAAAACACTAATATATGTTCACAGGCTCTGATATAGCATTCAAAGCAGTTACAGGTTTTTTTGTCAACAATAGGCCTTTCAGTTTTACTGTTAAAACAGGACCAGCACAGCAATAAATTGAAACTTCAATATTCACAGTATTTCAGGTTCTGATAAATAGACACAGCAAGCCTAGTTATATTTTAATATTCCCACTACGATGAAATAAGTTTAGCTGAGTGATGAACAATTTTGGCATACTGAGGCAGGAGAACGGAACCGTGTGATGCGAAGTAAGTGATTCACTGATTAAACTATAGAAATTATGCCTTGGGCTGTGCTGTACTTGTACCTTCCTATAAAACTGTTCTTTTCGTAATAGAGCTCATAGACACAAGGCAATATAAAAATGTCAGTCATTCAAATTCAGGTATTTATACACACATTTCCAAAAGTCTTGCCCTATTTTTCAGGTGCTAAAATAGAGGCTGAGAAAAGTTACTTGAGTAGCACTGTGATCTAGCAATCAGTGATTCTTGTGGTAGTCAGATAGGATTACTGAAGCTCCAAGGTGAATTTGTAAAAGGGTTATATTTTGAAAAGGTAGTGGGGACAAACCAGAAAGGATTTATTATTGTATTTGAAATTGTTTTCTGTTCAGACAGTAGCAGGGTGATGACAATAAAGAATTTTCATATCCTCTGATAGAATCTGTTGAAAATCTGTTCACAGGACTCCAGATCATCTCAGCTGAAAAACTTAGACTGGAAAAATTAGTGTCATGATAAAAAGCACCCACTGTTTTCCAAGTCCCTTGTTCCAAGACTTAGTTTCACAAGTTCAAAACAGACCTCTTGTGAAGATGCTGAATAATTAGAGCTTGAGTTCTCTGTCTTTAACTATACTGGTTCTTTACTATCAGAGATTTAAAAAACTAGCTACTAGTTTAAAATTGTTCATAGAGAACACTTTTGATAGGAGAATATCCATGAAAATGCTCTGTAGAAACTCCCTCTGCTGCATACAAACAGACCTAAATAAACAGCAGCAGAGTGGGTTTTGGCTTTGTATTTTTAATATTCTGGAAAACTGTCCCCTGACAGACTAACTACATGACATTTCAGCCTGCTCTGAGGACCTGAAAGTTAGTAACTGTGATGAAGAAAAGAGAATTATTATTAAGGTTGATACTCAATCTAAATAAATATTTGAAGGCTTTTTAACAAGTGCATCTTGTAGATTTTTTTTTCAATGTGCAAAACTATTACATGCAAAGTAAGATACTGAGCACACATATTTCCTTTGATAAAATGAGTCTATCTCAATTCTGATACCTGCTTGACACAGTTTAAGAAAAAAAAAAAAGAAGAAAGAGTTGACTGAACAAAACAGAATTGTTTGGTTCTATTAAGAAATGTCACCATTTATCTAAGTAAAACTGTTAAGCCGTAACCTGTATCTTTTCTTTCACCTTGGTGTATGTCAAGGGTAAAGGTTCAAACCAATGCTTTTCATGTACATAATCGTGGACTGCAATTAATTACAATCTAGTTCTTTTAAAAAGAATCCATTAAGAAATCATACCAGATGAACAACCACTAAAGTAGAAAATTTGATGCATTAAGGATTACAGGGTTGCCATGTAACTTTGTGTAGCTTTTACTAACATGTAGAGGAACATTAAGTGTAACTTATGTGTTATGGCAGTATTCACAGAAATGAAAATTAGAGGAAAAAATTAACGCACAACTAAACCAAACCTCTATCCTTTTCGTTAGGAGTCATTGTGCAGCAAGGAAAGCCTTTGCATGATCTTATGACAAAATGTTAAATAATAGTTTACAAACTATTAAGTGACCACAAAATACTGCAAACCAGTTTTTAATGTGGAAAACTTGTCTTCCATAAAAGAATACAAAATAAAAAGAAAAAAAGTAATTTATTGCCCTGGAGGAAGATAAACTGGGTCTAAACAAATTATCTGAGTTCTTGTGTAGCATTGCAACTGCCACAAAGCAGCCCTGGTAGGCTGCTCACTAAAACATTAGGCAGTTGAGGCCCATCAGCCATTTCAGGTACCTAAATGGTGCTCTGACCAGGAATCTGGAGGGTGAAGTAGGAAGATATATCTGAATTTAAAAAGTACGTTTGCAAGAATGAAGACAGTGACAAGAATCATGAGAGCTTAGACTGAAGACCTGTCTGTCTGTCTCTTGTCAGTGGATGGTAGTGTGGATGCCACAAGTGTGGAGCTATGCAGGAGCTGCAGACATGTGCAAGAGGCAGAGGCCATTTGCACCCACACTGCCACAGGCACGGCGGTGCTCAGCTGGGTGTTTAGTTTCCAAAGGGATGGAACTGTTTGCACTGCATAAAGCCACTGAATGAGAAATAAGAATGTTTTAACTGATTGCCATAATGTCTAGCCATTGAACAAGATTCAGGGAGAGCCTTTTTTTTTATTCTGTGTACAGTTGTTAGCTATTAGCTGAAAATATACTAATGGATCTAATAGGAATAAAATAAGGATTCCATAGAAATGGCTTGAACTATCACACTTAATAGGCAGGGATAATCCTTCTGTAGTGTTTTTAATCACTATTAACTTCTATAGAAGTAATATTTTTTCCCAGTCAAATTTCATAGATGTCTTAAAATTGTAATTTCCAGTAAATTTATACAGACTTTTTCAAAGGAATACATATACTGCTGTGGGTACTGAATAAGAAAGTTTTAAAAAGGAAATAATTGTAAAAGTAGAACCTTCCAAGACACAGTCTTCATGGAATCCGTCGGTGGGAAGATTCTTACTTCTGGTATCTCCAGAAATGTTCTACCAGAAGGAAATACTGTATTTAAGACTGAGATAAGAGAATGGTAGATTTTATTCCCAGGAAAAAACCCGAAGACTGGAGTGTTTGGGTTTGGTTTGTTTTTTTTTTTGCCAGGCTCACAAAGTACAACTGGTGTGGTGGAAAGAGAGAGAGCTGCTGTATCCTAGCAATATTTTATGGCAGCTAGGAACGGCTGGGGAATGTAGGCAAAGGTTTTGCAATGGTTGTCTCTCATCTAAAAGACCCCGTGGTCCTGCTCATGGGGTGCTTGACAGGGACTCGGTGTTCTGGGGTTATGGTTCTGGGGCGGCAGGAGAGTGGCTGTGGGATGCTGTGGTCATCTGCATCTTTTGAGGTTTACCTCTGCGTCATCCTTGCTCTGTCATCAAACTGCTCTGTGGCTTTTACTCTCTGATGGTGGTGGTGATTGAGGTGGATGTCGGGAGGCAGAGAGGCAGCAAGTGCAGTTTTATTATAAGTTGTACCTCTGCTAAGTCAGTAGTTTTTGGAGAGAGAACTAAAACAAATGTCTGGCTGGAAGAAACTACCATAAGTTTAAGTTGCTTTTGTATCATTTAAATTGCTTTTCATCATTCCCAGGATAGCTTCTTAGTAACAATCTTAGTCTTATACAATAAAAGCCTCATTCAGGGAAAGCCACGTTTAAGTATGGTTTTAATTAAGTGCATGAAAAAGTTTCAACTTCTTTAAAGTGAGATGCTCCTCTAGATGGAGTGTAGCTATATTAATAATTCCTTTTCAACATCTCTGCTGTAGAGTACTTGGACAGGCTCTTTTGACTGGTTGGGGTTTGCGTTTTTGTTTGTTTGTTTGTGTGGTTTCTTGTTTGTTTTGTTTTGTTTGTTTTTCATATGTTAGGCCAGGTCCTGTAGTTAGGAAAAAGCAGCCAAGTTTTCAGCACTGCAAACCTTCCTTTTAGTCAACTTATTTGAAATCTCCCATCTTAAAATGGAAGTTTTTATGTCATGTCCAGTGCTTTGGAAGTCCTTAGACTGTGAAATAATGAATTTATATGTGAAACTAATAATGTGAAATAAAACATCTTCAGTAGCATTTAAATACATTGTGGAAATTTTGAAGAATGTTCCCTAATATCATGATATTCTGATTTACATTTCCAGGTGTATTGCAATCATTAAATATTGAGAATTGGCTTCAGATACATCAAAATTATGAACCTCTTTGCACAACTTTTGTGCTTCATTTTTCTTAAAAATTGGTAATTGGGGTATTTAACTTTACTCTCCCCCTGTTTACTAGAAAATGCTATTTTTTTAACAATTGTAAAAATACTAAAGCAGATCAAGCAGTTATTTTGACAAAGAGATTGAAACATTGTTTCCTAAATTCCACAAATAAAAAAGCCAGCTAAATAATCACCCTGAGCAGATTTGCACAGGGACCTCAGTCAACCTTTATAAAGGATAATTACACTGGTGTTTTAACATGGGGCAAAGGAAATGATAAAATTAGGACATAAGAGACACTATTCCTATTTTGAGAACACAGTAGAATAATTGGTAAGGGATTTTTATTGCTGCTTTATTATGCAGAGGGTTTTTTTTACTTTCACTCTTAAACCTTGTGTTTTGTGGCACGAATCTGGGCAGAGATCTCCGCATGTATTAATAGAACATTTTTGAAGTTGTGGATGTTTGTGCTTGTTTTCATCCTTTATTCCTCTTCTATATGGGTATAAATACAGGACAAAGCTAAATTTTTTAGGATTGTATTGCCTTAATTTGACTATTTCTATTGAGTAAAATTCTAGAATTGAAAAAGTGGCACAGTGAACGTCTTGCAGTCTTGAACTTATTTTCCAGTGTTGCTGTAATACTTGTGTTCTGTACTGCACCATCATTTCGTGAGATCTAAAAATTGGGTTTCAGCAGCAACTGCAAGCAACACTACAGAATTAGTATTTTAAAACCAGGTAATAAATGTTTATTATATTTTGGTACATCTATTTGTCAGTTTTAATTTTTCCAAAAGAAAGATTTCTTTAAAATACTTGCTTTCAAAGGGTTTTTGTTTTCTTGTCTTTCTTGTGCATTTTTTGCAAACAGAGATGAAGAAGGAACTTAGCTCTTCTAGATTCCATGTCTGTCCTGGAAATAACATAAACTTATATGCTAAAGAAGAGTTTCACTGTTAGGGAATAACTATTTAAGCAATAAATATGCAAGTTATTGAGTAACTCTGTGGGACATTTAGTTATTGCCTTGTCTTCTTTGCAAAAGGATATTAAAAATTAGAAATCAAAAATTGGAAATTTTTCATTTAATCTTGCTTGCACTTTTTCAGGTCCCCTCTGCTTAATTTAAAACACTTTAAAATTATTTTGAAAGGAGTTGTTCTGTGCAAAATGCAGGCATGAATTACTAGTTTTGTTTTGGTTTATTTTTCAGGATGTGTTTGACAGAATTTCACCTCATGCTCTATCCAAACCAGCAAACTTGACTTAGTTTCAGCCCCAAATTACATCATTCAACCCTAGTAGAAGTTTCCTCCATTTCAACAAATCGAGCCCAAGTTTGCGTGACAGTGGGTAGATGAGGTGAGCTGATGAGGGCTTGGGAGGCATTGCAATCAGAGTGGCAGGTGAGGCAGCTCTCAGTGAATGGATTTGAAGGACTAAATGTGAGGTTTTAGAAATGGAGGAATTGCCATAGTGGATTACAGCTGAAGTCCATCATGAAAATATCTCAAGTTTGTCAGTAGCTATCAGAAAACACATTAGAGAAGGGTGTACAAAATAGGGGTAACAATCAAAAACAATCTGAGAGGAATTGTATCAATTAAGTCTGGATCTGTTTTACAAAATCTGTTTCCTAAAGTCTGGTATTGGTAATCTTAACCCAAGGCAGTTTATCATGGTATAATTGGATTGCACACACATTATCAGACTGGTATGAGTTTTCTTTTCCTATTTTTTAACCCCAGCTGTGGATTAATGCAGTTAGACAATGTGTTCCTTGTGAACTATGAGTTATCTGACAGGAGATACTGAGACTAAGATGAACAGCAAGGACTGCTTTTAGTGTAATCCAACAGCTTAATTGAGTTTGGGACATTTGCTTTGATTTAAATATAGTGGCAGGAAAAAAATTTAGGTAAAGCTGAACCTGCCTGTACTAAAATTTGCTCTTAATGTGGAGGCTCTTACAAGGACTGGGTAGCTGCAGAGGACTCACTTACATGGTACAAATACACATGATTCATTTCAATTGGTCTTTAAGTTTTTAAAATCATATTTTTCCTCTTGCTGCACTGTTTTTGCCAGTGCAAAGATCATAGGTTTTATTTGATTATATTTTGGTAATCTATTAAATGAGACTGGGTCGCCTTGTACCATGCAACATTTCACTACACTGCTAAAACTTAATGCCATCTTTTTCACTGAGTGGATATCGGAGGGCACAACACTAATATAAGACAGGCATTTCTAATATTTCATGAATGGCCTTAAGCCCCTCCCCACCCCCCCAAAGCTCAAAAAACAAACCTGGGAAGTAAAAATTGTCACTAGGCTAGTGAATTTAGTCACCCCACTCAAATGTTGAATGGTTTTCCATGTATGTATCTCATCTATTGCAAAACCTGTTTTCTGTCAGACAAGGCTATTAACAAACACAGGTGATTTCCTTAGTTGAATATATTGTTTTTCTCTTGGGGTGGGAGGATGGAGAGATTTCCATGAAAAAGTGGTCAAGAACTGAAGGTAATACCCCAAAATAAGACCCGTAACTTTTCAATGGATTTAAGTTCACTATTAAAAACTGGGAGACCTGGGATTTTGTGCTCTTTTGTAATTTTTTTTTTTAATTTACTTTACTTCCTGTGCCTTAGAAATTAGTCTGTATTTTCCAGTTCTATAGCGTTGTCATGTAGGTTAAATCAGGACCTTAAAGTGTTCTAAAAAAACGTGCATACTGTTAGTAAATAATGGAGGCTTTGCCTCTATCTTTTTGTATACTGCATTTATCAAATGTGCTATTCCAAAATCACATGGCCATATATACAGATGGGGATAGCTATGTGTACATTTATATCTTTTTATGTTATATGCCTACAAATTTATTTAGCTTTATCAGAATGTTGGGGTAGATACAGCTTTTAGTAGCAAAAATTTTGCATGCTAATTTTTATATATGGTAGAAAATACATGGTGCTTATCTGCTAAGATGTGAAGGTGATGTAATTTTTTTTTATTCTGTGATACTTGAGGGTAGAAGAACTCTAGTAAAATTCTGAACATTATGTCTAATACTTTTTTGGACTAATTGTGCTATTAGGTTAAAGCATAAGAGAAAGAGGGATAGCTGGAGTGGTGTGCAGGACTTGAGCAGAATTTATCATTTAATATGCTGGATGATGTAGTGAGAGAATGCATTAATGTTTCAACCCTTAATATTCATGGCCAAAACTTGCTTAAGGTACTAGTGAAACTTGGTATCTAATTTATATGTAATAGTTTTGGAAAACAAGACCTTTAAGATCATTAGTCCAGTCATCTGTTACTGCAGATGCCATGCCATGGCAGATATCAAAAGTGAACTGTATTAGTGTAGGGTGGATGCTGGCATAATCTCTTCCCTAAATTTGTTGAATTCCCTAAATTTATGGAGCTCCATGCTTAGCATTGATTATCTCCATAAAACTGATATTTTATTTAGCAAAAATCAGTGTTAATATGTTCACTTATAGTAGCACGGTATCAATTTGGAAATTAGTAGCTAGACATACTGGTTAAATAAATAGTTTGATGGAATTAATTGATTCCTGGTTTCTAAGATAAGTTTGGAAAGAACTGTCACCAGTTTTTTTCTCTCCCCACAGTCCTGCCATCTTTTGTACAGAACAAATGCAGATCTGCCTTCAGTATTGGCACCCCCCTCACCTGGAATTAGATGGTTTTAACAGACTCCTTGATTTCTTTATAAAATGTTGGCTAAGATAGGTGGCTTTCCAGGCAGATTTTGTGAACTAATAAGTAACCTTTACCACAACCAAATGTCACTCTTAAATTTCCTCAGCCCTTTAGACTCAATAACTATGTTTTGTTTGTTTTGGTTATTAATGTGGGTTCTTTTTAATTCCCATATGCAAATGTAAAAATCTATCACATATGACAACATCTAAATTTGTGGCAGTCCCGAGAGGACCTTGGGTCCATAAACCAGTGGGTTTATTATGTAATGCTGCATAAATGCTGTATTTTCATCTGTGACAGATATAATCTTGATCCTGTATTTTTCGTGTTACTTAACTGTTTCAGAACATCATGTGTGAGAGAACGCATCAAAATGGAAATTGCTTTTACAGAGGCAGCAATAAATATTGGTTGGGTATATTGCACTGTTGGGCTCCATGTGTTTTAGGATGTTCTCAATTCTCTTGCCCTAATCAACACTGTAAATACATGCTGCATTTTCTGGTCATCCATTTGTTGGATTAGCAATTTGGTCCTTGCAGTTTCTACCATACATTTTGATTCTTTACTGTATATAGTCGTAGTTATATAACAGCATCCCCTAACAAAATTACTCCTGTCTTTTCCAGCTGTTCAAAGAAGGGACAATCATGCAAATTCTGTGCATTGTGTTTAAGTTAACTTGTGGTAACTTGAAGGTTATCTAGTTAAAGTGAGAAAAATCTTTACATTCATGTGAAAATCTGTATCCCTGTGACACAGAAATTTGCTATCTTCTCATTTAAACGTTGGGATGGATTATGTTTTATTTTAAAAAAGGTAGTTACTGTGTAACCTCCAGCAGAGATTAGAATAATTTATAGTGTATTATTTAAATGCATCAATATTTGCAGTGATATGTGATATGAAAAGGAAAAAGAACCAACATAGGTTAAATATGTTTGATTTTGACAATTTCATGCAGGAGATTTTAGACAGAGTTATTGGCATATTGCTTTTACTGAATACTCCCTTAAAGGATTTTGCTTAAGTCATTTCTCCTTTAAAGTCTTTATAAACATGTAGTTCATGTCCCATTTTTTATCTGCTGTCTCCTTTATGTCGTTGAGTTAGAATAGAATCATAGTTCCCCCACCTTGTCTTTCAAGTGAGCATAGCACTGTGATGGTCATGCACCTTATCTAGTTTTAGGGCCCTTTACTGTGTCAGTGATACCACTGTGTTTCCCGTGGAGCCTGAGTACTCTTATAAATGACTTTCCAGCACCAGACGTAGTATATACCAATTTTCTATTGTATACTTTTCTCTGTGGATCAATATGGTTTTTAATTAACATCCTGACAAAACTATAGTTATGCTCAAAGGTCGCTCTCCCCATGTATCTTGCCGGAGACTTGGTCTTCAGCAAGTTCCTATCACACCACACGTTGTCAAGAACAACCATAATTGAAATCTCTTTTCATTTATCCTGAAGCAAAGGCACTTTTCCTTTCTTTCTTTCTTCTTCAGTAGATATGCACAGAAGTTTGCTAACTGGGGGGATGGAGCTGCAAACCTACTGTAAATATCAAAGGTGATTTGATAGAGATTCTTGGAAGAAATTTCCACCATAGTGGAATGCAGTGACACTGTTTCATTCAACTGCTTTTCCACATTGCATTACATTAATGACTGCCTTGGCAGATGAGGAGAAAAGAAAAGTTGGATGACGATTTTGAATGAAAGAGGATGAAGATGAACTGTTAGCCTTAAAGCTTGTATGAGATAGTCGGAACATGAAGAGCTGTGAAGTAGGTCAGTACTTTTGTCTTCTTCTTACATCAGTTGTTCTGCAGACTGCTTTTACAAATGTTTAGCTTATATTCACACATAGCACTGATATTTCTGTGTCTTCCCCTTGACTGTACACTATCTGAGATTATTTTCAGATGTTTTATCCCTTCTGTCATGTAGCTTTTGAAATCTCTTGTGCTAATAAGCATCTGATAGATCTCACCAGGAGTCTTGGCTTTATCTTTAGTCTTCCCTCATTCTAACAATTCTGCCTACAGTACACACTGTTCACAGGGTAGATCTCACATATTGCTGTTCAGCTGCCAGGCTCTTGAGTAATAAACCCTGTATTTAATTTCTGAATGAGTGTAAATTACAATTTTAGGAGTGTTCTTCCTCTGACAGGAGACAGAGTCCAATGCCACATCCTTGACCACAGACAAAGAGTGCACAGCACTTTGGAAAATGACTTTATCACATATCAGTTGTTTTCTTGGGATGCTTTCAAAAATTACACCTTATCTGACAGTTCCTTCTTGGAGTGGAAGAGCTTTTATGGTACTCCTTGTGGTTCTTTCATATGGGATTTGGGAACTTGGACATTCAGTCCACAATGCAATTTCTTTCCAAGGTTCTGTAACCATTCTGCTAAAAAAGCAAGATAGAATTCAACACAATTTCAAGTCATACACAGCCAGCCTAATAATGATTTTATTACTTAATCCAGTTAGACTTTGAAATGTTTTGCACTGTTGCTTAGATTTGAGAAGTTGAATCCAGTATTAATCAAAGCAAGAAAGCCCATTTGCTATTACTAGATTGTGTTTGGATGTTCACTTGTCTAAATATTGCATTGTTATTTGCCCAAGGTCTCTTTAGGTCTCTGAAACTGAATTAGGGTTCCCTATTCCTCCCATCTTAAAGTACCCAGCAATTCCAGGAAGATTGCTTACATTCTTTAAGACTTCCAACTAACGCTTCTGTGAACACACAGACAGCATTGTATGCAGTGGCAGTGGAAAGGAACCCCAAATGTTATTAATATCATATATACATTATCTATTAGTTTCTTTCTGTGTGTTTTCTGGTAGCACTTTAAAAATTGCCACAAGTTATCTGCATGGATTAAGGAAAGTAGTGATACTGCTGTGTTATAACATGGATTGGAATCTAACTAAATGCCCTTTTCAGTATCTGCATTATTATTGTCATTAAATTCATTAGTCTTGAGGATAAAACTTTTAAATCGTTCCATTACTGACAACAACTTCTACTTTTGCTTAATAAGTTTTCCTTTATCAGATATTACAATCAGCTGTGCTGTATCTAGTACAAATACTGCTTATACACCATCACATGCTTAGATGTCATTTTTTTAGGAGCTGCTGGCTCAGCAGAATGAGAATATTAATCTAAAAGAAGTGTATTTTTTTTCCAAGCAACGTAAACAAATCTATCCTACTTAGAACTGCAGTGTCAATATTTTATACTGCCTGTGTTGACTTATTCATTGTGGTTTTTGGCATATGGGACAACTCTGAAGATTCTGTTTCTGGCCTTTCATTTTAGGCCAGTTCAGGGCATTTCTGGTCCTTATCTGAGATATTTTTTCAGCCCCTGAATTATTTTCATACATACTTAAGGTATGCATTCTGAAATTCTTTAGAAATTCTGTATATTTAAACACAGTCCCATCTTGAACTGATCATTCCCTCCATGGTGATATGGAGAGTGGGTACTCCAGTAAGTGTGTTTCATTCTGAAAAAAAACTTTAGCAATTAAATTTTGTCCCATGTTTTACTGCTAAAGCTTTTTGAGCTTTGACCTCAGCTTGCAGATAGTCCACTGATTGCTAGAAGAGGAAAACCTTATATCTACCTTGGAAGGAAGGAAAGTTTGCTGAGCATTTCTAGCAAAAGACAGAGATAGCTTAAGATCCATTTTTGTCACTGCTGGGTTCTTTTCAATACAAAAACTTGGTTCTTGCTTGGAACTTCCTGGCCAGGCTTTTCACCTCACTTTGGTTCAAAATATCATTACCCAAAGAAAAAAAAAAAAAGTTTGTGTCTTTTATATCACCAAAGTTGTCTGATTGAAGATAGTGCCAAAAAGAAGTTATTCTTTTATGAAGCTTCTGTGAATAATTCTTCTTTGATAGTGGTACTACTGTCATTTATTTCTTTGTCCCTACCTTATGTGCTCTGTGGGTTTTGCTGATTGTCTGCAAAATGATACAATTGTTGCTTTTCTCTCCTCTGTGTTAACCTGTGTATTTCCACATGATAGTTGTCAAAACAAGTACAACTCCAAGAGGTGTTTTTGTTAAATTCCAGCTTGAAATTTCTATACTGTTGTGGTCACTGCTCCTTGTAATATTTCTTGTAATATTTTGAATTCTTTCTGATTTTAAAAGTCTTTTGGCTTCTGCAAGTATTCATCCTTTCCAGCAAACAATTCTTGCCTTCAATAATGTCTACTGAACAGCAATGGTTGCCTCTTTCAATCCAAGAACAATTCTAAATCCACTTCTCTCTGGTTTCAATTTGAACAGTTATGTCAGTTGTTTTCCTTTATCACATAAGTGTAGAGAACAACATTTTTCAAATTCTGGAATAACTTCATAGCCACCTTCAACTGAATTTACTGAAAGCTGATATGTGTATCCTGTGCTTCAGAGACAGTTGATCCATAACACTTGACTACCTTTCTCTTTTGCTGGCACCTTTGTCCTGGAGATATAGAATTTCACTTATTCATTATTTGGGGAAGAGAGTGTGGATTTGGCACCATATTTGCTCTGTTTATTTTTGGGGAGTGTTTTATTCATCGTCCTCTCACTCCTGTATGACAGTGTATGCAGGGAGACTTCATCACCTGACGTGCACATGAGATCACTTTATTCTGTATCTTTCTCCAAAATGAGAACTCCTCATCACTCCTGCAGATAGATAACCTGTTTGAAGGGATATATTAAAGGCACGAGTAAGGACAGCACAAAGGTGAATGCCATGATATCACCATTTGTCTGTAGTCTTATCACCTCTTGTAAGCCTATCATCATTGTGTCAGTAGTCCAGTGACAACCTTGGCATGTGAGGGAAAGTTTTCATTAGTTTCTGTCTTTCCCTAATGGTAGCCCACCAGAGTAGCAGCAAAAGTTATTTTGCTGGCTTAGCTTCACCCAAAGATCTTTGCTTTAATTAGATGATCTACTTATCACTGATTCTGTAGACTTTAGGTGAGAATTATCTGGGAAAACGTGGGCATGAAGGATTGCCAGGTCTAGTTTCAAGTATGTGCACATGCTAGATTTAATTCAAGATACTTCAGAGATGGGTTTTTTTCATTTTTTTTTCAAAAGATCTCCCCTCTGTCCTAATCACAATTCCTCTGATACCCATTTTCCTTGCCAGCCTGAAGGGAACTGGGAGGGTTTGAATGGTGCACAAATGGCCAGAGTTCTCTTGGCCTAGCTACAAAAGTGTTTTGGAATGGGACATCCATCACCAATAAATAGCAGGGAAAAGGGTTGTATATCAAGGTTGCCCTGTCAGAATCTACTTCACTACAAACAGGCTGAGATATCTTTTTTTTTTTTTTTAAGGATCTCAGTTACGGCCTGAGAATTACTCTAATTTTTTTGCCAATACCTTAATGAATAGGAAAACAAGTATGGGTGTTTCCTAAAAACGATACTAATGCTTAAGAAGGTATATGTTGCAATGGAGAAACATATTACTTATGGGGAAGAGCAGCTTAATCTCGCAATGTAAAAGCTGTAGCAATTGATTCTTGTAACCTCTGAAAATTAAGACATGGGGGGTGTTGAAGAGAGTAAATCTGGGCAGGTCTCTAGTATAGTTCTAAGATATTCTAGGGTTTTAGAATAATAATTTTAGGATGAATACTTTTATTTCTCAGGTTAATAGAAAAGCAGAGAGAAAACCTAAAATATCACACAAATCTGTGATGACCTTGATAATTAGCATTTATAAATCCAAGTACAAAGGCATATGGTTCTAAAATGAGTGCCACTAAGGCAGACTCTTCACAGAATTAGTTTTAGTTCTTAAATTTTTTTTCTCTTTTGCACTGATTACTTCAAATGACACGAGAAATTGGAAACCTCTTTTTTATTCAGTAGTCAATATTTTATCCTTTTTAGAAGAAACAGAAATGGTAACAATATTTATATTACCATAAGTAACATAAACTACGGTAACACAAATATTGTGGTCCTTTACTGTGGTCCCTTCCAACATCACCCATTCTGTGATTCCATGATTTACCAGGACAGTTACAAAATTAAATTATTAATATAGTTGTCTTTGGTATAAGAGAGATTAAAGGGACAAACATTCCTGTTTGTGAAATAAATTGAACTTAAGACTCTGTCATATGTATAATTTATGAAAATACATGTTCATATATTTGCATAGTTCATACTTAAAAATGGTAGTGAAATAACAAAAATTCTGTAGCTGTTATTTCCATTCACCATAATACTACTGATGGAAGAGACTGAAGCAAACTTAAACATACTCGCCTTCCTTTTTCAAACCTGATGTCTTTCATGCCCTTCTCTTGGTGTCATTCTTAGGTGGCTTTTTGTGGCACTCTTCTCTGGGAATCCTGGAGCTGAACTCTTTAATACAAATATTTAAGGAAAAAATACTTAGCTCATGTTTAAAGAAAGTAGTCTCATATGGACTGCAGAGACGATGTATTTAATGTTAAATGCTAAGGCTAGAGAGAGTCTATTCTTTGTCCATACTAGAATTAAAACACATTATTTGAAAGGTTTACAGAACTTGATTTTAAAATACAGCACTTGTTTCTTGCAAAAGTCCAGTTAACTCTTGTGGAATGAGTTAGAGCCTTCTAGAAAGGTCCAGTCTTCAGCCATTATTTTTTCTCTCATCTAGAAGTTACAGGAAAGTACCACAGCTGAAGTAAAGAAAATGTTAACCTAAGGAATTTCACTTTGCTTTGTACTGAAGCAGACCAAAATTGCTCCTATCTCTAGATGAGAAATGTTGTCTCCAATGGATGGAAAGATATAAGGAGTTAAGTGTGGTAAATCTTTGAAACAGTTGGATCTGTAGCTCTGCTTATGTCGCTAGTTTTAGACAAGCACTCTTTCTAAGGATGTATATTTCTTTCCAAAGTGAGCATGCAAGAGGAGTTTGTAATTTATAAAAGTTAGTTATCATGGTGTTACTGATGGGAAGCTACCACAAATTGTATTGGGAACGATGCTTCACTGTTAAAACACACAGTATCTGTAAACAATGTCTTTGGCTTAGTTATTGCACATTATCAATCACGTAAGAATATATTTTATTTCATAGTAGTGACTTTCCGGTATATTTTTTTCCTCAGTATTGTTTAACCAGACAGAGAAAATTAACAACAGAGGCTTGTATGCATTTATATATGTATGTGTATACGTATCAGTATATACGTACATAAATATGCACTTATATATTTACATACATGTATGCATGTATATACATGTATGTGTACACATTCGAATGTCAAAGCATCAAATGTATAAAAGTTGTGCATGAAATCTGTAAATCAACTGTCAATAGTCAGTATTACTTGTCCTTCCCACTTCCTCAGGAGTTTAGTGCTTAATGTGATTCTTTTGGCTTAAAATTGAAGAATTTTATTAGTTGCTAAAGCTATTCAGTAAAAGGGTATTTCAAAAAGAAGCATAAATTGTAAAATGCAGTGGGACACTAACTGAACTGTTGGTATTGTTTTGTCAAAAACTGATTTAAAATGAACTAGAAAATTGCCGAACCATCAAAGTATGGGATGTGGGAAAGTTAATATATTAAAGAAACACTATCATGAGAAGAAGAAGAGCCATTTTAAAAATGATATTTTAAGAAATTCACTTATATAGAGAATAGGGTAAAATCATAATCCTTTATGAGCCCAATAAAGACTACCTAGCTACTCCCACTTGATACAATAATTTTCTTATTGAACTTAGAAAAATAATTCTACTACAGAGGACTTTTTTTGTGCAAAATAGGTTTAGTTAGCTTTTTAACTTAAAATGGAAGAATGATGATACTGTGCTTTGAACTGACTAGGTTGGTGCACAATGCCCTGGACCAGCACATTCACTCTGTGAGTAGAGTAGTGTATGTAGGGGCAGGGCTGGTGTCCTGCAGTCAGGGTGCTCTGATTTGACTTGCTGCTACTGCACTGACTACACTGACAATCTATGTGGTTTGGGAGGGGACTTATAGTAGTGCCTGCTTTAAAGACAGAAATATGCTTTTCTCTCTTCAATAAGATTTGGGGGTGTAATTTTTGCTTTTGAGACAGGCTGCACAAGTAGTTGAACAGGAAGCTAATCCTTCCTATTTTATTTGATGTGGCTTCTTGAGATTTGCCCACTGGATAGGATGATCATGAGGCATTTTGGAAGATCATTTTACTTAAGATCACTTGCTAATGTTTGTTTAAGTAGTTACCTCACGCATTTAGAGTACAGACAAAAGATAAGAACAATTACTATCCGTATTTTGCTTTGTATTTGTGTCATTTGTGGTTCCTGGGAAAATAACCTGCTGCTAGTAAGACAAGGTAAAATATTTGCATTTCCTAGTTCTCTTACTGTGTGACTCCTTTCTATTTCAGTCTATTCTTACATGTCCTTTTTTGTGGTAAGTCACTGCAAGGGTGTGGGCTGTTTAATTCCTATTAACCTACTGAGCTGTTAAAAACTTATTACGGTGTGTTAGAAATATGGATTTTAATGCAAGCTTCAAATGCAAGAGAATACTTTATAAGGAAACCTGCCCTTAATGGAAAACGAAGTTGACAGGACCTCTACCCGAAACTGTAATCTAAAATGATTTCCAGCCCCACTTAGGATTGTTGCATCTGAAGCATAATGAGTCTCTTTGAAGTCAGCTGGCTTTGCTTATTTGACAGTATTTTAGAGACAATCTAAGTCTTGTTCATGTTGGTAACAAGATTCCCATGGATTTCTGTGGACTCTAACTCCTATTAAACAACTGATCTCGGTGGTCTGTGGCTGCTCAGAGGTTCTTCCTCTCCCATGTACTGCCACTTGTGTCTCTGGGTTTCCCCTTCTCACAAAAGTTTGTAAGCAAATCCGACAGGGCACAGAAGAGCATTTGTTGGAAACACTGGGATTGAGTTTGAGCTGGCCTCCGAGAGGTCTTCAGAGCTAGAAGTAGTGGAAAGACCAGAGGAAGTTTGACAGTATCCTCTACACATCTGCAGTACTGAAAGAGCATCTCTCTGAAACTGTTTTAAGGGGAAATTATTACATGTCAAAATATATTGCTTACATTTTTAATTGAATTTTACCTATCTCGTCATCTTTGGCAAGCATTAATTAACAAAATCTTGCAGTCTGTGCTTGTTTATAACATGGTGGCTGTAGTTAGAAATTAGTTAGAGTACCATTCCTAAAGTGCAGCCTGCCTCCCCATTAAGAAAGTCTTTGTTTCCTTATAAAGAGCCTTGTTGAGGCTATAACACTTTTTGAAAAATACTCCCTGTGAGCCATCTAATAATCAACACAGGGTTCAGATGTGTTTTCTTCCTTAGGAGCCCAAGTCTACCTTTCACCCATCTCTGCACCCTGCTCTCTTCTCCCCACCACTAGGAGAAGAATGTCTGAAACCAATTGTCTTCTTACCATTTTCTCCCACCTGCTCTACTCCTTTGTACCCAAGTGCCTCCTAGAAGCAGTTGAAAGCTTCTCCTAGGGAAGGTGAGTCCGACTGTTTTGGCAGCCTGCCGCTTTAGCAGCTGAGACCCAGCTCTCTCCTTTGGCACAGACAAAGCAGATGTCGCTCATCAGAATACATTCACCATGGTAAGCACGGGAAAATGAGCTGATGGGAATGCGATATGAATACCTTGAAAAACTGCAATTATGATTAATGCTTCAAGTGCTATTTACTTTAACATTTGACCAAGACAACACTGCTAATTTCTTTTAGCTCAATGTGAAATTTAGAGTCTAATTGTTCTAATTGGCAGGAAAGGGAAAGCTGCCAAAAACACACACTGATTTACCTCCCCCTTGATTCTGTTGACATCACTGAAATTGTACAGGATACTAATTGTTAAAGAAAGTTACTTTTACGCTTCAATTTCTTTCTGCAAACATCTGTCTCTGATATAAAAGCTCAGAATTTAAGATCCTTGAACTTAATGCTGTGAAGCAGATGAGATGAAAAAAATCCATAACTCATCTTTTGCAGCTTTGCAGTGTCATGCAACCTTGGGGATAGTGGCTTAATTGATCTTTACAAATTAAAACCACAAATGAGCCAACCACTAGAAAATAGCAGTAATGGCTAAAGGAAAAGGCATCTCTGAATTTGATATGGACCATTTAAGTATCGTACCCTATAGAAGTAACATATGCAGCATTTGGAGAAAGTAGTTCAGCTTTACCATTGAACATCTTCAGACTCAGACACTTATTGAAGATTATAAGTGGACTGACATGAGAGTGGACTGGTCTAATCTAAAATCCATTAGGCTACCAGATCTATCATTAAATCAGAAAATCCACCTCTTTGGTCCATAGGCTGGTGTGATGCATGGATGGCAGCATGATGTGGGGCAACCTCTCACTGCCATGAAGGTATTTATCATTGTAATAGAGAACAAACTGAAGGCCCTCATGTAACATGCAGCAGACAACAGCCTTGATGTTCCTGACCCCTAAACCTTTTTCAATAAAAGGAAATTGCAAGTACTTTTGGAAGCAGCAGGAACTAGGGGAAGGGCCTTTTTTCTCCTCCATCCCTCCCAAGAATATACCAACCTCTTTGTAAAGAATTTTATTATGCCTCCTTTCACTGAAACCTTTGCCATCTTTAGTTTGCAAATTCCTCTCTATTTCAAATAGTACTTTTGTAAGACTTTGTATTGGGTTATACATGGCCTGTTTTATCCCTTTGCCATGCATGAGGCTCCAAATATATTTGCATTTGTCATACTTTATTTCTGAATCTTTTCCTGAATAGACATTAATAAGAAGAGTGAAGTTTTAGAAAGAAAAAAAACCCTCTTGATGTTAGAAAGGGTGTGAAAATACCTGGATAATGTTGAGGGGGAAGGTGAACTAAGAAAATGAGATACCACATTCACATATGCACTTTCTATTAGGACAAGTTTTCACAGTATTTCGTGAACAATCACTTTACTCAAAATGTATTCTGGTGCAGACTGTTTAATTACATGTGTAAGCAGCAGGATTGCAAGGTCCAGGAAAACATTTAGTAACCTTTGAAAAAGTAGAATAGTGTTTGGGTCAGGTGGCTTTCTAATGCCAGTATAGATGTATAGATGAATCAGATGTAGTGGTGCTGGTTAGTGACACTGGTGGTGTCAGCTGGGGTTATGGGCTGCTGCCTGCAGGCAAAGGAACAGGAGTCATGGTATGAGGGCGGGTACCTTCTATCACTTAATGCCTAGCTGCATTTTTCGAATGCTTATAAAGAAAAAGAGTTTTTTATATGGGTTTGGTCAGTGTGAAGCTCAAAACCTCTTCAAACTGATGAATCTTGAGTTAGGCAGCTGCCTGTTAACATTATTTCCTTTGTGCTGTCTGACGTAATAGAATATCAAAGAGCAGAAGCAATGAAACGTTTTGTGATTGTTTATGCCATATATGTTGCTTAACATTATACGCTGTTATGATATGACCTGTGTTCACTAAGGTTGAATTGTAGTGAGTCCTTAATTTGCCTATGCATGCATACTTTTTACATTTTTAAATATCAAAATTTCAACATAGTTTTCATTTTTAAGTTTACTAGAAGTGGCACATCTGAATCTTCCTGACTTCTTCTAAAGAGTGATATCCACTGTGTACTGTTATAGCCCTATGGTCATGTGAGGTAATATGGCTTAGTCCTTTTTCATTTCAACTTGTGTTGTCTTGCTTAGGCTCTTGGTGAAGAGGGGACATGTGGACAATGACACCAATTTAACTCATTAAGCCAAGGTAATTTGATTGTGTGGCTGAGTCTTATCAAGGCCAATCAGTGCAATAGTTTGGGAGAGAAGATCTGTCAAAGGACAGACATTCTTGAAGTAATTTTTCAGTATTCTCCACGTTTTGTTTTTTTTTCCTTCCCCCCCTGTTTTTTTTTTATTTAATTGTCTGTCTTTTGCTCATTTTAGGCTATGCATGGCAATGCTTTGGTAGATCATAAATCTATCTTTTGGGGAAAATGAAGGAAGAGGGTAAAGGATGTCTCTCCATTCCTCTGGCTCCTTTTTCTGTGCCAGTCTAAAATCTTCTTTGCCTCCTTTAGGTATTTTTGTCATCCTATACAGAATCCACTGCCAGTGCTATCACACACCACACAGCAGAAAGAGCTTGTTTTATTCCTGCTTAGCACTGTGGATTCACACCCTACGAGAGTTTTAGTTGAAATTTGGCCTTGGAGAGCTGGCCTTCTCAGTTGGGGTGGCAGGGAAGGCTAACCATTTCCTTGGTTGGAAGGCATCAAATTGAATAAACAGAAAACGGGGGCCTGGAGAGTGGGAAAGCTCTTGATGGTGATTAGTTGTCATCCTGCTTGTCAGAACAAATGAAGAAGAGGAGCACAATGTTTGCACTGTTTGAACAAGCCTCAGAGAGCAAATTAGATGGTAAATGTGATCATAATTTGCCTGCCTTTCTTGAAACTCCCATGGTGCTATTAGTGTTTTTCTTTTTTCAGGTAAAAAAGCTTTAACAAATACATACTTCTGTGAAAACTGGAGTGCACTGGGGTTGTTTACAGAGGTGGTGTGCAAAGATTTATGTGCTTTAAGTGATAGCGCTTACTATATCTACATATTGCAGGCTGATGCAAGGTGTGTAATGCCAATGGCAAACGTAATGTATTTGAATATTGCACATGATGTGGAAAAAAGATACAGATAGCTATCTATACATATATATATACATATGTATATATCTATACATATATATATTTGATAGGTATGCATATATAAAATAAGCTTGTGCCTGAGCTTTATGTTGCACTTGGTTGAGTACTGTTGATAAGCCAATTATGGTGTTTTTTTGAAAGGTATCTGGAATGTAAATTCTTCTGTCCTATTATCCTGTGATAATGTGCAGTGGCAGCCTGTGCCCCTTGCTCAACTGCTGGCACACCTAAGGTGACCACAACTGTTACTAAATAAGAAAATCAGCACTTCTGTGTTTTGTGTTTATAGAAATGCAGAATAACCTGTAGCATTTAGATAATGAGTTTGGGGTGGAGATGGAGAAATGCTACTTACGGTTTATTTTACACATGAAAGTATTTTACACATAGCAGAAATCGTTAGTGTAAACAAGTATCAATTAAGAGAACAAGTATGGGCATTGTTTGAGAATAAGGTAAAAGCTGTGATTTGAAAGGCTCTCTTAGGCAAAGACAGATGACTGACAGTGAAAAGATTTAAAGTATTTTGATTGCCTTGCAATGAAATCTAAATCTGTTGAAACTAAAAAAAAAAAAAGACTGAGCTTAATTAAAGACCTATAGGTAGCAAAAACCCTTGTTTATAAACAAAGCGCTTGAACTGTCACATCTCTACTTGTAGTTACCCGATTAGATAGAAGAAAATCAGACTGTCCTAAGTCAGAATTTTCCTCGATGTGTTGTACAAATAAATAACATAAATAGTAACAATAATTGTGGATTCACTATATTACTATGACATAAAAGATAATAACAGGAGAATGGAAAGAGGAGCATATTTATTTTTATCTCTTTATAAAATCATTTTACTATACCAGACAACTCAGACTGGTGTTGCTGCTCTCTATCAAATCATATTTACCTGCATATCTCTCCTCTTCCTCTTTTATCCAGCTTGGTGGGGACCACTGTAAGGTACCTTGCCAAAGGGCCAGAGCCAGAGTGTCAACATTACCCAACACAGAAAAGAGAAACTGTGTCCTAAAGCAGAGAAATGAAGTTCTTGCATGCTGTCTCTGACTGGCTGTGGTGCACAGAGCTTTGGGAATTACAGTGATTCTTGGAGTTTCCAGCAGAAATGTGCCTTGTTCCACATCATCTCCAGCAAAGCTCTGTGATGGACATAGATATTTTCTATTGATCTGCTGGGCCTACTTCAGGCAGAAACATGTAGGTTTTTTGTTCCTGTGTATTTTGGATGAGCTAAGAGCAGAGCAGTAGAATAAATGAAAAGTGTTTTGCTTCAGTCACTGAACAGTGCCAGCTATTGTATTGTGCAAATACAAGTTGGTAAGTATATACTTTGGTGGCTAATGCAGTTTTTACCAATATTTTAATATACTGAAGTTCCATTGAATCAAATTATGTATATAGTACAGCTGGCTACATGCTAGTGTATTCCATACTAGTAATGCACGGTGACAAGCAATTACATTTCATTTTTCTTTATTGACTATTTGAGGCTTTAAATATTTATTCAGCAAGTTAATGTCTCCCTTTTGTTATTTTTAAAGATATGAGTACTTAGCAGGCTCATATACTAATGATTTTTAAGCTGTAATAGAAAGCACATAGGATATGAACAGTGATGTGAAATAGATTAATTAAAATCAATGTTATTTCAATGAATTCTAATTGAATTATTAATGCTTGGATCAGAGTTTTCCCCCATTTTGTGATTATTCAGCTTGCTGGCTGATGTATGCATATCTGTTGATGAAAGCCCTTTCTCTACCTTCCTTGGTTGTTTTGTGGGTTTTTTTCTTCTTTACTGCCCCTCATTAAAGGAATATGTTATCGATACCAAATTGGAGATAGGGAATTACTACTCATAGCAAATTTACTTTTTTCAGTGTTGTCTCTGTTGTCTTTTCCAATCCTGAGTATAATAACACACAGTCTGTTAGAGAACTATCCTAAAACCTCTTCAAATGTGCTGTGATCAAAAGTGGGGTCAGCTGGCAATGGGAGGGCTGCAATGTGAGTCCGTAGCTGTAGCTGGGTGGCAGTTGCCGTCAGAAACTGCCAAGCCCTGGTGTCCAATACTGTCCCTCCAAGGCCACTGCCACTGGGCTTCCCATCCCACTGGCCTCATGCGCTTGGGTGGATGGAGTAGAAGAGTTGCAGAGAACCTGCTGCCTAGCACTGGGCTGAGGAAAGTTGTTCTCTTCTCTTCTTTGCCCTGACTCCTATTAATAGCCCTTCCCCCAGACTACTGGATCATATGATTTCAGCTGAAATACATTAAAAGTTCCTGTGTTTTGGTGCCAACAATAATGTGATAAAATTTTTTTGCCAGTTCTCTGGGTTTTTTGTTTTTGTAACTTGAAGGGATTAACTTCTGGTCCAAGAGGAAGATTGTTATTCCATTTCCCCATTTTAACAACTGTATTATTAGAAAATAGTATGTTAAAAATATGTGATTCACCTTGTGAATTATTTATTTAATGCAAACAGAACTGGTTTTTGTGTATGTGTGCACAGAGCAGAGGAGACAGCACCTAATGGGTTTTTTGGTATGTTTTCAGGAAGTTCAATGTTTTAACAGGCAAAGGGAGCTGTTTCTGCAACAATAGTGCAGGTAAAATAAAGCACCTTTTTTTTTTTTTTTTTTTTTTTTTAATTTTTTCTCCATAAATAACCTGTGTTGTCCAGAAAGTGCAAGACAGTTCAAAAGGATTCCTGGAGTGGAGTACTGTCGACAGGGTCTTGACAAATAAGCGGGAATATTTTGGACTGCTATGGAAGAGCTGTAATTCATAATGTTGAGACCTTTTTGGGGACAACATCTATTGCAGAAGTTTTCAGTATAGAGCTGTTGCAACACCTGTAGAACATAAATAAGGAAGGACAGCAACTTGTTATATTATGGATTTTCAGAGAAGCTAATGCTTTTGAATAACATTTTTTTATATATTGTTTGCTGGATTACAGTATTTTATCCTGCATTCTCAGATACATCTGAGCTTTACTTTTATTCTTTTCTAGGTAGGATTTGGTCTTCAGTTAAGGGCATTGTAAGTCTCAATAGTAACATGCAGAGTTCTTGTCTTCAGCAGTAGTTCTGTCAGTCAAGTGCAGTAGGCCTTTGTCCCTTTGCTGTGAATCAGTAGTACATATTATTTCAATTATTTATTACAATTCCTACTTGTAGACACTGCATTAACCAGTGCTATGATTTGCATTTATGTAATGCTTTCTGTTGCACTCTGAAACTTTACAGATTTATTATAAAACATGGTTTAAATTGGAAAATATTTTGGATATTTGCCAACAGGTCCGCATCTTTCTTGTGTTGTGGGCCCCAAAACTGGACTCAGTACTCCAGGTGGATCCCATAAGAGTGGAGTAGAGCAGGAGAATTGCCTCCCTCAACCTGCTGGTCATGCTGCTTTTGATGCAGCCCAGGGTACAGTTGTCTTTCTGAGCTGCTAGAGTACATTGCCAGATCATGTTGAGATTGGACTTGATAATCTTTGAGGTCTTTTCCAACCGAAGTAAGTCTATGATTCTTGTAAACCAATGCTCCCAAGTCTTTTTCCTCAGGGCTGCTCTCAATCCATTCTCCACCCAGTCTGTATTTGTGCTTGGGGCTGCCCCAACCCTCATGTAGGTCCTTGCAGTTGGCCTTGGTGAACAACATGAGGTTTACATGGTCGCACCTCTCAAGGCTGTCGAAGTCCCTCTGGATGGCATCCCTTCCCTCCTGCACGTCAACTGCACCACACAGTGTGGTGTTGGCAAGCTTGCTGAGAGTGCACTCAATCCCACTGTCTGTGTCACTGACAAAGATGTTAAACCCTGATGGTCCTAATATTAACCCCTGAGGAACACCACTCGTCACTGGTCTCCACTTGGGCATCGAGGCCTTGGCTGCAAGTCTTTGCGTGCAACTATCCAACTACTTTCATATCCACTGAGTGGTTCATCTGTCAAATTATGCCTCTCCAGTTTAGTCAACGATGTCATGCAGGACAGTGTGAAATGCCTTGCACAAGTCCAGGTAGATGAAGTCAGCTGCGCTTCCCTTATCCGTCAGTGCTGTAACCCCATTATAGAAGGCCACTGAATTTGTCAGGCATGATTTGCCTTTAGGCAAGGCATGCTGGCTTGTCACCAGTCACCTCTTTATTTTCCATGTGCCTTATCCTTGTGTCCAGGAGGATGTGCTCCAAGATCTTGCCAGGAATAGAGGTGAGACTGACCAGCCTATAGCTCCCTCAGTCTTCCTTTTTCTCTTTTTAAAATAGGGATTATATTTCCCCTTTTCCAGACAGTAGGAACTTTACCAGAATGCCACAGCTTCTGTAAGATGAATAGTGGCTTAATCACCTAATCTGCCACTTTCCTCAGGACCTGCAGATGTGTCTCATCAGGTCCTGTGGACTTGTGTACCTTTGGGTTCTTTAGGTGGTCTTGAACCTGATCTTCTCCTACAGCGGGTGGTTCTTCATTCTCCCAGTCCCTGCTTTTGCCTTCTGTGACTTGGGCAGTGGTGCTGGAGCACGTGGTGGTGAAGACTGAGGCAAAAAAGTCATTGAATACCTCGGCCTACTCCATGTCCCAGGAAATGAGATCTCCCATTTCCTTCCAGTCAGGACCCACATTTTCACTTGTTGTCCTTATATCACTGACATACCTATAGAAGATTTTCTCATTGCCCCTGATATCACTGGTCAGACTTAATTCTATCAGGGCTTTAATTTTGCTAACTTGATTCTTGGTTGATTAGACAATTTCTCTGTATTTTTCCCAGGTTCCCTGTCCTTTCTTCCATCCTCTGTAGGCTTCCTTTTGGTGACTGACTTTGTCTTGGAGCTCCTAGTTCATCCACACAGGCCTCCTGACATTTTTGCCTGATTTCCTCTTTGTTGAGATGCATTGCTCCTGAGCTTGGAAGAGGTGATCCTTGAATATTAGTGAGCTTTCTTCAGCTGCTCTTCCCTCCAGGGCTTTATCCCATGGTACTCACCATGGAGAGTACCTGAAGAGTTCCCCTGAAGAGGCCAAAGTCTGCTCTCCTCAAGTCCAGGTTAGTGACTTGCTATGTGCCCTCTGCACTTCCCTAAGGATTTTCAAGTCCACCATTTCATAAATGCTCCAGCCAAAGCTGCTCTTGAACTTCACATTCCCCACCAGTCCCTGCTTGTTGGTGAAAACAAAGTCCCGCGTAGCACATCTCCTCGTTGGCTCCTCTATCTCTTGATCTCTTGGGGAAGCAAGTTATCCTCAACACATTCCAGGAGACTCCTGGATTGCTTATGCTCTTTTGTGCTGTGTCTCCAACAGGTATCAGAGTTGTTGAAGTTCCCCATGAGGACCAGGGCTTGGGAATATGAGGCTCCTTCTGTCTGTCTGCATAGGGCCTCATTTGCTTGGTCTTCCCAGTTGGGTGGCCTGTAGCAGACCCCCACAATTAATGTCATCTGTCCTTGTTCTCTCTTTAATCCTGATCCCTAAGCTGTCAGTCAGCTCCTCATCAGTTCCCAGGCAGATCTCCACGTGCTCCAGCTGGTCATTGACACCCCCTCCTAATCTTCACTGTCTGTCCCTTCCTAAAAAGCCAGCACTCCAGTCATAGGAGCTATCCCACCGTGTCTTTGTTCTAACAATAAGATCACAGCCCTGCAGCTGTGTGCATGTCTCTACCTCCTCTCAATTCCCCATTCTATGAGTGTTTGCATAGGGGCATTTAAGTTGGGTCCCTGATGAAGCTGACTTATTGACTGGAGTGGCTGGAATTCCTTTGTGCTGTTCTTCAGCTGCTTTCCTGCTGACTTGAGATCTCTCTCCTGGCTCCGAGCACCTCTTGCTGGCCCAGGCATTAAAATGGTAGGAGTGGGATGGATTGAAGTCCTCGCCTTATTCCTGTATTTAACTTTTTCTTTTGTCTTTTTCCTTTTCCCTTAGTTTCTGCCCCTGCTGATTTCCACATCCCTGTCATTTGCTCTGAATGAGATTTCTGATGTGTCCTGTAACAAGATTTTAGTGATATTTAGCCATCCACCTAAGTAGTTACTTCACAACAAAGATAATATTCTTACTTTGTTTGGCAATAGCACTGGAAACAGCTTGGTGCAGTTATGAAGTGTCTTACAACTTGCCCTTGCTGTGGTGGAATGGCGCTAATCAGTTGTCTAGAGGAAAGAATGAGAGGACTCACATGTGGGAATTGGAATAATAGTGTCCAAGTCCTAAATGTTTCCTGCTATAAACTTCAGTTGCCCACAGCCATTTCACATGACTTCTTTGTAGGTGTTAGCTAAATACTGTCATTCTAGACTTGTATCCAACCCTAAGGATCCCAAAGAACTTGTTCAAATGGTCTTTCCATATTTGAACATGACCACTTTTCAAATTCTTAGGCAAAGCATATGAGTTACTACAAAAGATTTATTCCACTGCTTCTCAGTTAGATAAGACATATCTAGGGTTCAAAATTCATTTGTTTTAAGTCTCTGATCTATGACATTACTCAGATTATGTTTTGATAAAAGCCAGAGAGAAGATGTTGTTTAGATTTGACTTCTTAACTGACTGCTATAAAACTAACTTTCAGCTCAACCTCAAACCCTTTTTACTCTTCCCTTGAATTTTTTTGCTGAAAGATACATTTTAATGGGTGGGAGTAACTTGTTGCATCCATCTAATTATGGATTCTTCTTCCAAGCTTCATCTTAAGAAGGATGGAATTGAGGAAGAGAGACTAAAGGATTCATCTTGGGGTAAGGGAACTATTTTCTTCCTCTGTAAGAATTATTTCTCTCAGCTTAGAAGCTTTTTTTCCCCATTCTAATACGTATGAGATTCTCCTGATTTGAATTTGATGTGTTTAATAGAATTCCCCTCTAGGGAGAAAGAAGAACGCATCCTAAATCATCTTCATTTGAAGTTAACAATAGACAGGAACCATTTCATGTGAAATGTCTGGTTTGTATTTCAAGACATATCTTTGTAATATTTTTGCTCATTATGCCAAAGGAAGATCTTATTTTCATTGTCCTTTGCAGTTGGAATGATAACCGTTCGAGGCAGTAATTGTTCAGTGTCCTGTGCTGAGCCTCCACAAAATGGCAAGCCTTTCAAACTTGTTGGTTCATTGGTGGAATAAATCATAATTCAGGTCTACAGATTGTCCAGTAAAGACACTTGAATTTGGCACTTATTCCATCAGGTACATGCTTTCATCATACTAACATGGAATGAACAGTATAAAACAAAGATGTTCTCGTGCATTATTGTATGATGCTCTGCAAGAGAAAAGCTTTGAGATCCACCAACATGCTATTAGGATTGCTTGCATTTCCATCTTTATTGGTCTTCTGTAACTAAAGTAATTTCTGTTTGAAGTATTTTATAAAATATTCTCTCTGATGATGATTCCTTTCCCTCTCTTCTTTGTTGAAAATACTGTTTTCACTTCTTCCTGTCTGTATGGGATTGACAAGGCATGGGATACCCATGCAAGAGAAGATAAAGCTGATTTCTTTACCTGTATTTCTGTAATTTCCAAGCTTGAGGATTGGCTCCATCAGAATTCACCTTTTTTTTCTGTCTGAAAGATTCTTTATGCCTTGTAGGCTTGTAAGTGCTATTTTTTATTACTAATGCAAAATGCAAGGGTAAATAAATGGGAAAACACTTCAGGTTTTGGAATAATTGCTGAGGGAGGGGGGGGCGGGAAGAGAGGAGACATAAATTCTTCCTAGACTTTTTCTGAAGTAACTTTTAGTCTTTTATGTCTCCTCAGCTATACCAGAATGCCTGAGCTTTAAATTGCCTGGAAATTCCACTGGAATTCCACTGTAGGTCTAATGGGATATTTTCATGGAAGTCTGGTTCTGTGTACAGACACCAGAAAGAATAGGAAACAAGTCTGTTATTAAAGGTTAAGAGAATGGCATGTACCCATTTGAAAATTATAGGTAAAGATACTAAACTTGCCTTTCAGTAAAGCATATTAAGGAGTACCTACTATTATTTTGCAGAGGGGAACATGTTATAAAACATGATCTTGTCATGCTCCAAAAGGCCTGTTTGCATTTTAACTTTTTTTTTTTTTTTTTTTTTTTTTTACTTTTTTTCTTGCTGGCTTGATATGGCTACTATGTAGAGAGCTGATGAAAGAAATAAAAGTTTAGTGATATTACTGGAGTGAATGAATGAAAGTGAGTAATTTTAGGGCTTGGTTACTGATTATAGCTGAATGGCATCTGTCACAACATTGAGTCAATACTCTGGGTCAGAGACTAAAAAATGATTGACTCCCAGTGTGATTCCAGAACCGAGATGGCCAACAGAGCAAGGGAAAAGTGCAACACACAGAAGAAAATTAGGAAGTGAATGGGTAAAAGAAAAGATGCTTGAAAGATGATTCCTTTGGTGGCCTGGTTTCTTTTTAGGAGTTCTACACATATGCAGCTGCCAAATGTAGGCTAGCTGATTAAGAAAGGATAGATTTCTGTTAAGTTCAGAAAGAAATACTGTCTTTTTAAGAGACAAATTGTGCAAGCATTTCCTACATCAGGAATCTGGACAGATGAAATTATGGCTTCTGATGATTCAGCATCAGCAGCTTTTCTGAACTCTAAGTCACTTGGATAATTTTGTCTTTGCTTGGAATATTTTGATATCTTAAATTTTTGTTCCAGTTTCTCTGTTTCAGTTTAAAAACAATTTACTGTCTATTCCCTATGTCTTGTATTTTGTCTGTGAAATTCTCATGAGTGTATTGTCCTTGACAACAACTGGCATGTCTTAATTTTTGCCCATAGGTGTCAGTGCAAATGCTTGTAGGAGTTTACTGCTACCATAAACATTTTTGCTCAGTCACCAAAATGCTGACTGGAGGTTGGCAGATAATGCTGTCTCTGCCATCATGCTTTCCCAGCATCTCAGATTTAGATAGCTTTAATAAGTTTTCTCTTAGGGACCAGAAGCAAGAGATAAATGTGTTTATCCTCTTTGAAAGAGTGGTCAGGGAATTTTCTCCGAAATACAGTGAAATCTCATTTCCTTCCCAGACCTAGTGGTTCCAAACATTCAGATATCCAGCAGAAGGCAAAAATTTTAAGGTGTACTAATGCAGCACACCTGCTTTAACGTGGCAAGAGGCTGACAGTAGCTACAGTTATGATCATATTTATTCTATAGATTTTCTTCTCTGATTGTCAAAATACTCTGCTGCTTCCATGGCAGGGAGGCTTCTTCTGACAGACCTTATCACCAGAATATATTTTATTCTTGTATCAGAATTGGCTTCCATGATAGCTCTAGTATTTCATCATTGCAGACTATTCCTCTCTAGTGCTTCAGTCCCTGCTTAATGTGACCAGGACATCGAGAGAGGTGGTTCTGCCTCTCTACTCTGGGGCTCATGACACCCTACTGAGGGAAGTATTTTCAGCTCTGGGGCCTCCTGTATAAGAATGATGAGGACCTGTTAGAGCAAGTCCAGAGGAGGGCTGCAAAGATGGTCAGGGGGCTGGAGCATCTCTCCCATGGAGACAGGCAGAGACAGCTGGGGTTGTTTCTCCTGAAGAAGACAGGGTTCCAGGGAGACCTTAGAGTATCTTCCAGTATCTAGCAGGACCTACAAGAAAGCTGTAGAAGGACTTTTTACGGGGGTATGTAGGACAAGGGGAAATGGCTTTAAAGAGCGCAGGTTTAGTTTAGATTCTTTACCGTGAGGGTAGTAAGATGCTGGAACAGGTTGCTTAGAGAGGTTGTGGATGCCCCGTCCCTGGAAGTGTTTGAGTCCAGATTGGATGGGGCTTTGAGCATCTGCTCTACTGGAAAGGCATGGCATATCCATGGCAAGGGAGTTAAAACTAGATGATCTTTGAGGCCTCTTCCAACCCAAGCGTTTCTAAGTGATTAATGTTGCCAATGACACCATGGTTGAATCATTAAAATCATTACAAAATCATTACAAAATCATTACAAAATTTTCAGTAAAGGTAGCATTTAGTGGGTCTGGAGAAGTATCCAGCTGCTTTCTCCAGTTCAGGGAAAATAGGAAGCACTGCTGTTGCCTTGTACAGACCTATATCCTTCTGGAGAAGGGGCCAGAAGAATGACACCAGGTTCATTCACCAACCCATCACACTGCCCTGAGGAACTATTATAGCTCAACAGATTAATCAGATAGATTAATACTCCTGCTCTCTGGTGATTACCAGAGGTCTGTTTTGATGGTTCTTATTCTGGCACTTCTCCCACTGAAACCCTTTTCCATGTTGAAGTGGCACTAATTAATTCTAGGCCAATACTGAATGGTTACTTTCAGGTTAACAGTTCAGCCAGTTTATGCCTAGATGCTCTAAGTCCCACTGAGCTACCTTAAGCTAATTCTCCAGACACTGTAGTAAGGTTATGTTGCTACTGGATGCATAAGGTTTTAAACAAGTGAGATCATAATTATAGTCTTAAACATTTGTAGGTCTGAGTTACAGAGTTTGTTTTTTTCTGTCATGAAGATGCCATGTTTGTCTTTTACTGAAGATCTCATGTATTTCTTCAGTAGCACTTTTAGATAAGACAGCATTCTTCTGCACAGGGATCATAATCTGCCATGTGTTAATAGCACATGTCACTCTACTCCAGAAGTGGCATGGTTGTGGTGACCACCTTTAAGACAGAGTATCTGTCATATGATAGCAGCTGAGAGGTGTGATGGTTGACATACAACATTGTACAACAATGAAGATGATACTGTGAGAATTATGTTCAATCTTTAGTCAGGCTCTCCGAGCTTTTGTAGCAGAGACAGTATATCACATTTGTAGCAAAGTAAAAAATAAACCTGCCTACTTCTGCAATTGTCAAATAATCAAAGCCTGTGATTGTCAGATACTCAAAATAATCACTGCATTCTCAACCATAAAATCTTTCATTACGGTTTTTTACTTCCTGAGTGGATAACATTCAAGAGTTGAATGACATATGACATGACAGTGTTTCCTTTCTAAATAATTTGTATTTTAAAAATTAATTCCTTGTCTAGAAATATTCAAAAAGTACAATGGTAGAATGTTGGACTCCTTTTGAGGCCTATAATTGGTTCATTTTTTAATGTATTTTCAACTTGTGTTGTATTATTCTGACAGCCTGATCTAAAGTTCTAAAAATTAATTGTATCTCTACAATTTTTTAAAATCAACTTTTAAAAACATAATTATGAAAAATGTTATGCTTTAGTTAGTTCTAGAGGAAATGTCATTGTGAAAGGCTTTACCAATATGAATCTTCTCTAAGGAAAAACATTTTAAAAGAGCCAGGTTGGCAAGCTGCTGTCTTGATTGTTAAACCCAAATTCGAGAAATTCCAATTTGACTCTAGGGTAGCCACATTCCTACTGGAAAACACACAAGGTTTTGCAGTGATTTATATACTTATTTTGCCAACTCAGTGCTGTGATGTTCAATATCTTGAAGAATGAACTCTCTAGGATTAGGCACTTGGTAGCCTTGAGCACCTCTTTGTTCTCTCAGATTTTGTGCTTAATTGATTTGCTACTTATTTTTGAGTGGGGTTTTTATTTTCATTGTGCTGCCATTAATAGATTTATTTCTTATTCTTTTCCTTTTTATTCGAACATACTACACTTGGAGCTCTTAACATATTTATTCTGTATTAGACACTACACTGGCGAAGGCGAGCCCCAAAGGGACTCTGCTATTTCCACTTGTGTCTAAAATAATCTCTATACTGCTGTGAGCAAGGACTGTCCCCAAAAGCACTGAGTTGCTCCTTGTGACTGGGAAATAGTGTTAGAGTGGTTTGATGATTTGTCCTGAGTAGCAAAAGGACATGGAGGTCTTGAAGAAGAAGTGTATGATCTTCCAATTCAGTCAGCAGAAGTAAGGCTTTTCTTGAGAAAATTTAGATGAAGTAGGGAAGATTCAGTGATTTCTAAACTCCACTAGACTGACAGCAGTATTTCTAGATTCTATATTGATTGAGGCAAGGCTGGGTCCATTTTGCCCGCAGTGTTGTGAGGGAGCAATATACCCTAAGGTTCCTAATACCTGCTCTAACCCAACCAAAACCTGGGTTCCAGAAAGAGTTTGGATCATTTGGCAAAGATGGTGACATTATATTTGGTTTTGTTGACTGTTATCCTTTGGGAATTATCCAGAACAGTGGATATTTTCATGTTTTATCCCAATTCAGGTGATAGCCACTGTACTGATGGCTGTCTTATATATTGCCTTGAGGTTGTCTCCTCATTTCAGTGTTATCCAGCCCTCTTCTCTGTTCTCACAATTTGTAAAAATGGCTACAGTCCGAGAGAAGTCAATCTCCTAAATATCCTGGCAATACTGCTGAGAGAAGAGATATGGTCTTTGCACATCTTGCATCTGGTATCACACTGCGAGGGGAAAAAAAAAAAGCACAGCACAAGTTCCAGTTGGGAATTCAGCAAGCAGCTGATTTGAGGTACTATGCTTTGTTTCTGGAAAGATCAGTTATTCCAAAGTGCCTGACAGAGAGTAAATTGGGTTGGAAGGGACCCCAAACTTTTTCTCAGAGCAAGACTAATTCTATCAGGTTGATCAGGGGCTTGTCATGTTGAGGTTTGACAGTCTCCAGCAATGGAGGTTCCCCAGCCTCCCTGGGCAGCCTGTCCCAGGGACCAGCAGTTTTGACAGTGATATCTGTACTATGTCCTGTCCTTCAGCATGGCCACCAAAACACACACTGATTTTTTAATCTGTAGATTTGCAACATGGTACATTTCCCCTTTTTTTTGTCATATAGGAACAATAGGCAGGTAATATATGACTTGGAAGGTACAATTTTCAGAAGTACCCTATTGGCCTGGGGTAAGGAAGCATGTGTATGTAACTATCACAGCACACGGTAGTGGAAATCAGACACCTCTGCCTCTGAGGGGATCATGTGGTTTGTTCCTTCTGGGATTGTCACTAAAGGTGGAGAAAAACTAACGTCTAATCACAAGCTAGTTTCTGAAGGGAAATGGTGGTAATGAAATATATTTAGTATAGCAAGGAGATTGCCATGGGAGGACATTGTTTATTTGGGGTTCTTCAAAAGTATAGATATTAAGAAAGAAGAGAAATTCTTCAGAGGGGGACATGGGAATGTTACTAATGGATTCAGAGAATTAATGGGATAATAAAATAATTAAGAAAGGAGAAATTTCACCTGAGGCTGTCAAATTTGACATAACTGATAGGAGATGGAATTTCCTAGATTATACTTGAAGAAGAATTAATTCAAGAAGTGTCAATTGGCCAATAAATCATTTCAGTTGAAAATGCAGAAGAGGTTTGTAGCTTCCACAGGAAAAATCTGTTTGTTTTTGTATGTGAAAAGATCACCACACAGTATGCCAAAATCTGTTTAAATGTTGGCAACCGGGACTCTGACTCAATACTGTTTCGTCACTTTAAGCACAGGCATCTTGTGGATTACTCTGCAGTGAGAGTTTTATTTATTTGTATTTCAGTTGTTTTCTCTCTAATTTCAAAATGGTTTTTCCAAATGTTCTTTATCTCTTCTTTAATTTGTATTTTATTTTCTCAACTTCTTCAAGCTAAAATCAGCAATAAGGCAAATACTCGGCTAAGAGCTTTGAGTGAGTCTTTCTTATTTCTGGACATTTTTGTTGCTCCTCCCTACGTTTAGTCCTTCTTTTTTCCCCTTCCCTGTTATATTTCTGTCATCCAAAAAAAGTAGTTAGACTAGATGGAATATGGGGTAATTCCTGCCCTCTAATTTTTTAGCTACTTTCTCTTTTCAGAAGGGTTGCAGTTGTTTTCATTTTGCTTCTGCTTTTTCAGATGAGAAACTACCATAGAATATATCTACAGGAACAATCACTGGCTTTTTGTGGTGTGTGTGATATTCTGCAGCACAGATAATACTGTAAATACAATGCTACTTCTATCAGCGAACTAAGATTTTTGTTATTTTAGCTTCCTGTGTGTATAGTTTTTCTGCAGTTTCTGTTGTGGTCTCAGACTTGTGACAAGGGTTGCGTTTGCCACTAAAGGGGATCAAATCACTGATTTGGTTAGGAGGAAAGGTAATTTCTAGGATGTTTTTACTTGGTATTTTCAATTTGTAGTAACTCAGAGAACCTGCTGGCTTTTGTGGAGTCTGCTGTATTTACAGTTGCTGTTGGTGTTGCCAGTAAGCAGCCAACAAGGCCAGTGTGGAATGGGAATGACATTATCAGTCATCTTTTCTCCTGTCTAGACTTGCAGGCAAGGGAAGTGCATTCGCTTGTCTGAGCTAGCGTTGGAGGTTGTATGTGTACATAGATAAGAAGGAATTACCTTTATTTATGGGAAGAAATCCTTCTTCCATTTTGAACTGGCAGGCTGAGCAAAACAGTTACAGTTCTCCTTTAAGTAAATGTCAGATTGATGCCAGTCTTGCCTCACTCAAATCTTCAAAGAGTTGTTGCAAGACAAGGCAATTTCTTTTCCGCTGGCTGGTTGGCCCTCTTGGAGATGACTTCAGCTGTTCCTATGAAATTCCCACTGAAAGTTTTTGAGTTTAAAATGAGGCAGTATTTTAAGAAAACTAATTTTTGCAATTGTATTGGTAAGGTAGTGCAAGTACTGGTCAAGTGTGTTGTAGCAATAGTTTGCTTTTCATTTCCTTGCTGTGCAGTACGATCCGTGCTCTTCTGTTGCATTCTCTTCTACTTGAAAAGCTTGACACTAAGTGGATATATATTTTTAAATATAGACAGGAAAGCTATTATTTTTTATTTAGCTTTTACTGTGTAATGGAATTTGTGACAAGGTTATTTGCTTCAATATAATTTTGTGTACTGATTAGTGTTCTTTGGAAAGGGCCTTGAGGCGTGTTGCACGAAAGATGCTATATAAGTAGGGAATGGAAGGGTAAACGACCTTCATTTAAATGCAGTCAAGTAATCATTATCAAAGTTTTAAGCAATTTGAACTGCCTAACAGGAGGTATGATGACAATAATTGCCAATGTCCTTAAAGGACAGTTGTACCCATTTGATCACTGCCACATGCTTCAAGTTTGTAAAAGGAAAACCACTTTTCAGAATCTCTATTTTGACAATGTACTATTTGAAGATAACTATTTTAAAATGAAACAAACCAATAAAAAAGCCAAAACAAAAAAATGGAACCAGCAGAAAAACACGTATTACAAAATGGATACTTTGGAGGTCTCTGCACGTAGCCCAACAGAGTTTTATCATACAGTAGTGTAGGTCCCAATACCAGAAGGCACAAGTGAAATATTAGTTAAAATAAAGAAAGGGAAAAAACCCAAAAATATTGCATTAGTATTTAAATGGGAGTGAAGCAGGCAGTTCATACCTGAAAAGTAACAGTTTGGCTATGAAGGTAGTACAAATACAGGGTCCTACAATGTTGTTTTGACCTTAAGCTTTAGGTAACTTAGGCCGAGGAAGTGAGTTATGATGAAGGACTGAGCAGAAATGTATTTATATTTCTATTTACTCCTTTCCCTACCCACAATTGTCTTGAAATATACCCCCATATAGACATGCATAATCAGAAATGGACTTTGCCCATTCTGAGGTGCATATAGAAGAGCTGGGCCCAGTTTGGAAGCAATAGTTCATTCCTTAGTGTGGCTCTGTGCCAAGTTAATATTTTCAGTCTTTCTCTTAATGTTCTTATCACTAGCCTAGTCCCACCAGTTTTCCACAGGCTAAGAAGAGCTCTGTAACCCTTATGAGATGGGTATAAAAAAACACATAAAGGCCTAGGGAATCTCAAAGTCCAGTCTGCTACTGTCACTATATATTATAATATAAAATGATAAAGCTGTGTCTTAACATGAGCTAATTATTTTTGTCCTTCAGGACTCTGGTTGGCTGTTCAATAATGTTATTGCCCTGGGAGTTACAAATCTTCTAATTTGCAGCATAAAAATATTTATGGCTGTTTTATACTTATTTGTTCTTGTGCCAATGTTGTCTTTTTGGCTTCAGTAGTTCATCTCCAGTGTATATGCTTTGCTGATTATATTTTAACAGAACAGTCATTCTCCTATTCCGTATTGGCAGGATAGAACAAGCCAACGTCTTTTATTCTCTTTGGATGTACACTCTTCATTCCCAGTGTCATCCCTACAGCCCTTCCCTGTTCTTTTTCCTATTTAATTCAACCTTCCCCGAAGAAAATCAGAATTACAGTTCTGATGAGATTTCACTGTGCAATGTCATTAATACTTTCTGGGAAAAAAATATCCTGTTTATATTTTGCAATTACATAGATTGTTTCCATATTTACATCAAATTAGTTGGTGAAAGTATTCATGTTCAAATCAGCTTATACATTTCAGGTTTCTTTTCCCTTTTCCTTGTGATAAAATTTCAATTTGTAGCAACTTTTTCTCACTGTTTGCTTATACTTGATAGTACTACTTTCTGCTCATTACCTTTGTTACAAGGAACATAATATTTTACCAGTGTGATATATTAATTTTTCCTTTCTACTAGTGCTGCCCCCTAATTTTGGGTAATCTGCAAGCTTTGTCTGTGTGTTTCTACTTATGTCATACTCATATTCAGTAATGAATTTAGGGAAGTTTTGCAGAGTGATCTCTGAGAAGCTTCGTTATCGAGTTTCATTCAGTTCAGTGGATGCCCTTTCAATACTGTCTGTCACTACATCTGTTTTAGTATTTCCCTAACTAATTTTTAGTCTGTTTACCAATTCCTATTTTTCCAGCTGTTAGTGGATAAGGTAACATACATATATATATGTATACACACATATATGCTAATGTGCAGTTAGTTGATTCAGTAATTTCCTTTGCTTAAAATCAGACATGTTATCACAGAATTAGCTTGGCATAAATTACCTTTCATCAACCCATTGCAAACTGCACCCCATTTTTTTGTTATATAGATATGTATTTAAACCTTGAACTAATAGAAGAACTATTGCCTGAATCAATTTACCTCTTCTGCCTCCTTAAATATCGTTGATTCCCCCTCAATTCCCACCAAGTCCAGATGAAATCGTGGAGTTGTAATTAATGCATAATTTATATGACTGCTCCAGCACACTTAGTTTCTTTCCTACGTCTATTTTTTTGATATGACCAGAGTATTTAAGCCAACCTATCCCTTTTTATGTCTTCACAGTCCATAATGTCATCAGACACCCCTTTTTTTTTTTCTTATTTTTCCTAAAGAACACATGCATTTGGGTATCTGTATTTCAGCCCTGCCTGCTGTTTTAATGTATTTTGCTTTCCTGCAATGGCTTGTTTTACACCGTGCAGCACCCAAACTGTCTCATTTTCTTTAAGAATACAAGTAGTCAGAATAACAAACCTTAAAAGTATTTCTTACTGATTGGATCCAGTTCCCTAATGAGTCTATTCATAAATTATGCCATCTAATTGAAAATTATTTGCATCAAAATGAGGATTTTCTTCTAGATGTCCATCATATTCCCCTCTCTGTTCTTTAAGCCATTATCGTGTCCCTGTTTTCTTGATTTCCCCCTTCCATTGAATTAAATTCAGATGCTGAAAATATGTGCCTCTCCCAACAATTTTCCTTTATTTTCTAGTTCACCATTATTATATGCATAGGTGTGTGCTCATTAATGAAGAAAGGAGATCTCAACAGAAATTTAGGGAAGCAGTGTGTAGATGCAAGTTGTATTGCAGAACATAAAACTCAACATTTCCCTTTCTGAATGGGGGTCATCCTCTGGATTTTTAATAGATTTTTCTTTCTCTATTTTGGTATTTTTTTATTATTCTTTTGGGTTTTTTTTTAATATAAGAAGTTCCAGTGAAGACTTCTGGAAAACTTGGACTATGTTTCATTGTTTTAAACTGACCTGCAATGTATCTTACACATGAAAAAATAAATATCTAATACATAGGAAGTTGGCATAGATATTTCACTGTCATTACTAAGTAACTTAATGTCAGTGACATTCATCGAAGTTTTACTGTTCCTCTGGATTCTCCCAGGCTACACCATGTAAACTAAATAGAGCCAGGACACGCACTCAAGTGTGGACTTAAGACCACTGACTTCCATACTGTCCTACTTGTCTTCAAGGCTGGAGACTGTGACTTGGCTCACTTTATTTGTTCGTATAAGAAGTTATTTCATGAGAAAAATATTATTTGCTAAGTTCCCATCTGTATATCTCACAGGAAATATTTTTCCCCCACAGCTAGAAGTAAGAAATTTTTGTTTTCTTCTTAATTAGTAAGAATGAGTGATAATAATTGTGGCAGGTGGGAGGGTCTTGGGGCTGAAGATTTATGTCTGAGCTGTTAAGTTTCCCAGATTCAGCCTACTTTGAAAGCAATTGCTCTGAGTTACAGTGTAGAATGGGGAGGAGGAAGAAAGTATTTTGCTTTTTCTGAAGCAGATCACTGTCCCAGGCTCTTTGTGAGAACTGGGGTCCTTTAGAACTAGGAATGTTGTTCCTGCATAGTTGAAGAAAATGCACTGTCCTAGTTTTTGTTCGTTCTGCATGCTCACAATTATTCTCCTCAAGTGATTCATACCAAAGTCATCCTTTGTACCTTACAGTCTTTACTACAAGAAAAAATGCTGCTGTTCTCTCTGCACCTTCAGGATGCCCTCTTCTCTGTCCTCTTGAGGTGTAAAACCAGCCTGTTCTAAATGAACAACTTTTGCATAGAGAGGGAGGAAAAAGGGGAATAGTTTTCAGTAGACAAAAATAAATTTTTAGGATGTTTCTTTGAACCAAATAGATTTTGCTTGAGCCTCCTGAGATTTTCTTACCACTGTTTCTCGATGAAGCTGTACTTACAAGATTATTTTAGCATCAAAACACAACTGCATTTAATTCCACTGGATTGCACTTTTGTTACTTTGAGCAGACATTGATGTGTATATCGGCTCTGCAGAGTTCTGAAAGAGATTTAAGAAACAAGTATCATAAAACAAACATATCAAAATAAAAATTCAATTATAAGTCAAAATGCCTCATGGTTTAGGTTGAAGGAGAAGAGGCAAAGCTAACAAAAGAACAACATATGTATATTTTTAGCCACAAAAGGGTTTTATTCATTTTTCTATGCTGCACTGCTACATTATCTCATAGAATAGGTGAAAAGAGAAATACTGCAGAGAGTAATTTGTATAGGGACATTTTTTACATGTAACTAATTAACAAAGAGAGTTCAGATTCTTAGGGTGCTAACACAGGTATTTCTAGTAAGGAAATTGCAGAAAAGCAACAAATTACTAGAGTAATAATGAAATTCTTTGACTCCACCAGGAGTATCTTCTTCAAAGAGAAACTACCCTAATCCCAAAGGCTGAAAATTGTAGAAATGGAAAGCAAATTTTTAAAATTACAGTTTATGCAATACCTTGACAAGTTTCTTTTATGCCCAGGTGGGTTTTGGAGTGTTCTTCAGTGAAGATATTCAAGAACTGCCTGGACACAATCCTGTGCAATGTATTCTGGGATGACCTTGCTTAAGCAGGGTGGTTGGACCAGGTGACCACTATGGTTCCTTCCAACCTGACCCATTCTGTGATTCTGTGACTTTTTTTTTTTTTTTTGAGTTGCTGTATTTGAGGGGATTCATTTTATACTGAGGAACTTTCTGCTGTTTTATTTACTAGTTTTGCACCTTCTGGTATATTTAGCAGCACTGCAGATAGAAGTCAGATAGAAGTTTTTTCACAATATTATATTACCTATGGTTACAACACGACTATTATCTTTGCTTCACTGCGTGCTACCTCTGACAATGACCTTGTTCAAAACTAAAACTCATGATTTCAAGCTGAGAAACAGTTGGTGTTTTCAGTGGGAATCTGGTGATGATCTTGAGGAGAACTGGCCACAACAGGAATTGCAAATGTTCCTTAGTTTGTTCTTGTCCTGGGAAAGTATCTGCTAAATTTGTATTGTCATGCTTAGGCTTTTTGGCATTAGGCATAATTTTGGCTTTATAGGTGGCATCAAGAATGTTGTACACATAAATATGCTTCATTTGAATCATAACTTACTTTGTTGAAGCTGAGAGTATATCTTTTCCTGGTGGTACAGTTATGTGATAAGAGTGCAAAGAAGTCTGATCCTTAATTTCCATGTTGGCAAAATCCTTTCAAAGACTCAGTTGTAGTGCGAATAAGGTAAGCAGTGCTTTGAATTGATGTAGTTTTCCTCACTGGCAAGGTGAAAGTGAAAGTAAGCAGAGTACTTTTCCTGTATAAATCTCCTAATGCTACAGTTAGCAGCTAGATGTCATGAATCAGCAGACAAATAAGTCTGTAGAGTTGCTATGCATGAGACAAGTTATCTTATTTAGCCACATGTTGAGACTAACTCAATTTATTCCTTGCGTGTGATATTTTACCTAAGCAGTAACTTAATTTGAATACACAAAGTAGTAAACTGCTATCCCTTGGAATCAATTTTACAGAGACATTTAGTCAATGCTGTTTGGAAAGAATAAGTTCAGTATACGCTGTCATACATTAATAACATCTAAGTTATTTTCTGGACCAAGTGTACTGAAGTGCTAGTATAAGCTTCTTTTCTTGAAGTATCTGTTTTCCTTTATATCTTATCATTTTTGTGATGGTCTGGCTAGTGCATGGATGGCTTTTAGGTGTGAGTGGGTACATTTTATATTACTTAGAATAAACAAGGTTACATCTTAATAATGCTTTAATAGGAGTTTCATTGATTATGTGTCACTCCTGTTAGTTCTTAGGAGTTTCTATGAAGCATTTACTTGGGTGCATTTTCTGTGATTATGGCAAGCTTTCAATGGTCGCACCTCATTCACTGGCTGTATTTAGCATTGTCTCCTTTTTTATCTTTATATATCTGTAAGATTCAGTGTAATTTCTCATGGAAGCTTACACCAGTGATGGGAATACTGCATTAAAAAAAATGGATGGAAATTTGTGCCCTGTTACAGATTGTACTAATAGATATTCATGCCTATTTATTTGAGAGAATGTGTTTTTTTTCTTAGGCATCCGTAGTCATTTCAAACGCAGCATGCAGTACATCAGTTCTATCAGATACTGTGTGTAATGTCTACACATAAGCCTCTCAAGGCATAAATCTTCAATGCACAGGAGTTGTTTTATATCCTAGGCTTTCTAAATGCTATACTAACTATACTGACTTTATCAATCTGATAGTTTGGAACCAGAATTATAGAACATAGAAGTACAGGGCTGTGTGAAAGGTGAGATCTTTGTATTTGAATTTTACTTGAATTGATCCATAAAGTTATTTTTAGAAGTTACATTCTCATAACATCTACATAACCTGGTTTACTCTAATCTGATTTTTCCAAGCTTTTTAAGCAGTGCTGAAAATTACTTTAGGGAATAGATTTGCTTTCAAACTGAGTTTTCAGAATAAAGTTCGGGTCATTGTGTTCTTTAAGAGATTGGCTGAATGCCACTAATAGTATGTTGTGACTGTTTTTAAACCTGACAGTTGGCTACAATACACTTGAGTAACTTCCAGCTTTATTGTCAAGCCAAGGTATGGTTTCAGTAGAGATGCTATCTGGCATCCACAGAAGATATTATCATCAGTTAGAAGTAAGATGTGCTTCATCATTTTTTGCAGGTTTACTCATGTTGTTCCCTGCATTTGAATTAAGTTTGAAGAAAAAAAATATTTATTTTAAAATATAAATTTGCCATTTAGTAGCCTTAGAGGTGTGACATGAATATCAATAAATAAACAAATCTCAAGTAGTGCATTTAGTAGCTCAGTTCAGAATTGCTTTAAAATATGTTTTCAAAATAAAATAATTAAATTTCAGAATTAGTCTCTTGATCTGAGAGAAGCCCAATTTGTAGACATAGACAATATCCTTTCTTGGACTAGTGGCTACGAATGGAACTGTTGAAGAAGGGTTCACTTAACTATCCCATCTGGTTTATGAAAAGAATATTCATAACTATCATTACCTTTTGTGTAATATGGATGGAGTCAAAGTAAAATTCTGCACCAGCACATTCCTGGTTGCTGAGAGATGCTAAATGAAGAACACTATCAATACAGAAAGTGTCACTTCCGAATCTATTTTTTTAAACACTTCTAGGGAATCATGGCAGTGCACAGACAAGAAGCCTTTGAGATCACACCTTCTCAGGCAGTTCTGTTTCTTCCCAGTTGATGTTATATTAGCAGAATTAATGGGATGACTTTTCTACGATGTCTTACTTCCCAAATGTTAACACTTGCTTAGCTGTGGGCAGCTGATTTTTTTTTTTCCTGTTTTTTCTAAGTCTCGATTACCTTGCCATTTCAAATTACAAAACTCAAGATTGCTTAAAGCATATACTTCTTTCTTTTTTCCCCTACAAAATTTAGAGTTATTATAGAGTAAGATGTTAGAGTGGTGAATCTATACAAATACATATGCACATCAAACCTGATTCTCCCCTGACATGGCCACTGATTTGAAGAAAATAGTGCTGAAAGACAATTGGATGGATAGTTGAGTCTGGAAGTGAACTACCATGGTCTGTGCTGTGTTTATAATCTCGTGAATTTGAGCTGTACCATGGAGGTGTTCAAAACATTAAGCATTTGTAAACTAGTTTTTTCACACTCATGAAGTCAAGAAGACTTAAAGCTATTTGGAGAGAAAGAGGTGCAGATTTACATCCCTAATGACTTTTGAAAATCACTAGTTTGTGTCTTGAGGTCACTTGAGTCTTCAGCAGCCAGTCCTTGGATGGAGGGTGCATCTGTGTATCAGCTTGATGATTTATGAAATGAGATCTCTTATTCTAAAGGGCAGCCAACTTCATGATGCCTGCAGCTGGAGTTAAGGGAAAGAAGCAGAATTCTGGGGCTGGCCACCTCCATGACTTGAGTTTAATTCTGCCCAACTTGTGACATTGGCACAGGTAGGCCTTGAAGGACCGCAGGCTGAGGGGCATGACCTCTGGGTGACAGGGGCAGCATGGCTGACTGAGGAATAATGTGAAATAATATGCGAGTCTGACTTGCTCTTCTGGCAGAGTGGAAGTTGTTGAGATGCAGTTTCTGAAGTGAAGTAACAGTAGAGACGGGGTGTTTGTGTGCAAATCCAGATATGGCTCTGCAAGCCCATCTCTGGCATGTGCAGCAGCAACAGCAAAGATGGTCACGCCTCCCATGTAACAGAAATATATTAAAATTTATAGTATTTATTTGTAAACTCACAGATCATGTGCCATACTGTGTAAAGTGTGATTTCTCTTTTTTTTCTTTTTTTTTTTTTCCCCTTCTGGTTTAATGTTCAGAGGTAGTGTCATCCTAATTAGTTTCCACTGACAGAATAAATATTGTTCCATCTGTGCACTATTACAGTCAGCGACTGAAGGTTTGAAACACTTGAGCAGTGGATGTCAAGTAGTCTGTAAAGGGACTGGAAAGCAACTCATTTTGGATTCTTTTGCATATATCACCATTCAGGAGGAGGTTATGGGAGCAATTCTCATCTGTACTGCTATCATCCCAAAATTATGCCAAATTTTTTTTCTCTTTTTTTCAACAGAATTTACTTGATAATGATCATGAATAATAAAATGAAAGGATTTCATGCATTATGATAACATAAAAACATTAAGCTTTTTTTTTACAAGTTTGCAAATGTGTTTTAAAAGGGAAGCGTTTACTACCATGTCCTGAGAATAGGCCAGATGAACTAATATCCTTATTTATCAGACATTCCTGAGACAAGAGGCAGAGTAACTTGTCAGAGATCTCCTTTCCTTTTCCTTTGCATTAACTATGTAAAAGAAAATACATATTTGTTCAAGCCTTATTCCTGAAAATTTCTTTGGCTCTGATTAAAGCAGAATAAAATAAAATTTTAAAAACAAAACAAAACCAACAAAACAAACAAAACAAACAAAAACCCACCAAAAAAAAACCCCACAGCAAACAAAAAAACAAACAAAAAAAAACAACCAAACAAGTATATTTAGAGTTCATTTTGGTGTTGTTTTGGAGAGCTCTCAAAAAACTAATCAGGCGGGAGAAAGAAGCACATAGACCTCTCTGTAATATGTATAGTTAGTTTCTGGCCGCAAGTCTGTCTGACATTGAAAATATTTCCTGTGAGTAATAATCCTTTACTTAATGTGATGGAATTTTTCCAGTTCAACTTCTTGTCTGTCTTGTAGCTTGATTAAACAAATTAATTTTTACATAATTGGAAATCAGTGCAGCTCTTCATGAAGATGTTGCTCAGTATTTAAATAACAGTCTTAAAAGAACATTGACATCTCAACTGTTTAAAAAGACGCAAATCCCAAGCAACATCCTTAGGAAATGCTATAGACTATATAAATCCGATTACTCAAACTCTTTTTTAGCTGAAACGGAACAATATCTGATGCTATGTACGAAATGTATAGCTAATACCCCTGAGTATCCAAAAATATTCAGTATTTGCATATTTATATTAATGACTAAAGTTGTCCTTTCCCTTTAGATATCCTTTTTTTTATTATTATTATTCTCATCTACATTACAGGTAAATGTAAATATTTTCTTTGCAATTATATAATGATAAAATTTAATTTGTATAAGATTATAATATTTAAAGAGCATGCATTCAACTTTAGGAGGTAATTGCCAACCTAATTTTCAAAGTTTTAGGAACCTGTGCAGAATTTCTAAGGGAAGTGGGATGTTTGGCAATTGGTTGGTTGGTTGGTTTTTTTGGGTTTGAGGGTTTTGTTTTTGTTTGGAGTTTGGGTGGAGATTTTTTTTGTTTGGTTGATTGTTTTTTTCCACATGTTAAAGTTAAGACAAAAGATATGGTTGCTCTTCTGTAGTTCTTAACAGTGTTAAGAGATTGTACATTTCACTGTGAATATATTGGGTTTGCTCTGAGAAAAAAAGTGTTGTAGACCTAAAGGAGGAAAAAGTAGCATTTACTGAGAATTTAACAATTCAACCTTCTTTACTGGAAGCTTATGTTATTCTTTTATATAAATTTTGCTATACAGATTCAGTTATATGGCAATTTGAAAGAACTATAACTCATAAAAGAAATGGTCTTAGAGAAATTTTATTTACATGTTTAAATAGTCTCCTCTCTTATTGAAATACATGTTCTTTCGATTTAAAAAGAGTTAAAAACACAAATATTGGCACAATTAGGAAATCATATTGTGTCATAGTGGGATTGATTGATGGGTAGTTGAATGAAAATGAACTAAAAGGCTGGTAGAAGCAAATGTGTATTCTACTACTGCCTAGACAAACATTTACCTTTGTTAGAGGACTGCTATGGAGGTGAAAAGAGGCATCTTTCCATGTTTAGTTTGTGCATGTTATTGTTTTTGTTGTGAAATCAGTCATAAAGAGAAGAATAAGCTCAACCTGAAAGAGAGAGCAATTTAAAAATTTCACAATTTCACAACTGTTCACAACATTTTCACACCAGAAACAAACAAGTGAACAAAAGAAAACCCATCAAAATTAAATATGTGTTTTAATGTTGACTGTCTGGCAAGGACCCCTTATTTATTTATGCTTTTTTAAAACCAATTTCTGTAACTAGCTATGCCAAAGGAATTCACATCTCTGAGATTTAAGAAATAATTTAAAGACTGTAGTTAGAGAAATGCCTTTTTATTATTCTTAAACCATTTTATTGATTACTCCCCACCCCCACTCTCTTTTTTTTCCCCCCATTTATTATCTGTCCCCTAAAGGCCTCCTACACATTGAAGTTCACAGTGGAACTCACTAGTGGGGATGAAGCAGAGAAACCACTGCAGGATTCCCTGTTTCAAAGCTGAACCAATATTCACCATTGACACATTCATTCATCTGTGCAGGGTCATTGGAAATCCTCTTTCTCTAGTTTTGCCTTCCCTTCAGGGAGCAATGCTTAAAAGAGCAAACCCCTGGTGTGAAGAGATAGAAGAATTCTCAGCGTGGCCAGTGGTGCCAGGAATCGAATTAAAGTTGTCCATTTGCAGATGACTGTATACTCAGCTCCTAGCATATTCAGCTGTGGGGCTTGCTGCTGACATTTTATTTGAAATTCTATTGGTGGCACTTGGTTGTATTTAAAAAAAAAAAAAAATGGGGCAAAAAGTGTTTTCTCAGAAAAAGAGAAAAAATGCTGAATTTCAAAATGTGCATGGTTCCTGCTCTTCCTTTTAGGTCTGGAGGTTGTTAAGGATCATGTGCCAGAGAGGTAAATAATTACAGAATGTACTTCTTTGGGTAATTTAACACTTGTCACTTATTCTGCTATTGTTGACATCTCTATTTTGGCATAAATCGGATTTTGACATTACTAAACCTACAATTTTGTTTTTCTTCACACACATTATCTCTTCCATGTGAAAGGCACTGGGAAGACACAGGCTGCCATGAAATCTGAAATGCCTGCAGTCAACACGAGGAGTGCCTCTTTATTTCAGTTTCATTTCCTGTTAATAGAGATGAACTTGGTGCACATTTGGGGAGGTTTAGAAATTGTCAAACAGAGATTCTGTAAAAGGAGTTTTGAGAATTTAAAAACGTCTCTGTCAGTTTGGAGGATGAAAGGATAAGCATATTAAAGCATTTGGTCACCTACTCAAATTCCCATCTCAGCAATCATAGTCCCCCCACGTGGAGGTGGTGGAGGAGTTGGCACGGTATATCCCTATCCTTGGTGACTGCTAGGAGGTTTAATTTTTGTGACTAATTTCAAAGAAAAAGGGTATTTCTGTGAATAACAGTGTTGTGATCCGCCACCAACATAAATCACAGTTTCTTCAAGGAGCATCAGGAAAGGAAAGTGGAAGAAAGAGTTGGAGATTACAAATTATTCCACTACCTAATTATGCAGCTTTATTCATATGTCTAATGTGATATCCACATGCATGTTAGCAACACAGAGGCCTAAATCATAGACATTCAGAACAACTTGAAGATGGGAGCAGGGGAACTGTTCAAACAATGTAAATTCTCTGTCATAGCAACTTGAGACTTTAGACAGAGACATCCCAGAAATATAGATGAAATTTTCCTTTTCAACTAAATCACACAGGTGGTATTTTTATGCAGTGCATATAAAAGTAAGCTCATTGTTCATCCTGTAACCAGCACTTCTATACCCAAGTATGTGAGGTGTTATAAAGAGGTAACATTAGAGTGAGATATTTTAATCTAGTTGAATGACCTTACACAAGGGGAAGCATTTTTCCAAGAGGGGCAGCCCAGTAATGAGGGTAAGGTGTGTCCTAAAACGCCCCAGAGCTCATTCTAGCTTATCAACTACTGCTACAATTCCTAATTTGTGGGGCACTTGTGCTTTTTCTGGACAGTCTATCATTTAAAGTGCTGTGAGAGACAGTTTAATCATTTTAAGAGTATGCTGTGTAACTGATCTTGGAAGTGCCCAGTACTCACCAGAGATTTATTGAAAAAACATTTGTACCATGACTGTCCTTCCTTTGAAAATAGTCAAAATATTAAAAAAAAGCAGTCATGCTCAGCAGCAGTTTTCATTGATGCATTTAGAGCTTTCCTCCTCTTTAGCAATCCAGACCTTTTTAAGAAATGTCATTGCTGGTTATCCTCAATACAAAATGGCCCATCAAAGCTACCTTGGTGCAACCTTACCTCTTAAATATCAGCCTGTGCCCTCTAACCATTTGTTATCAAGTACCTTTTAGTTCAGTCATGGCAAACTCTGTTTAATACATAGAATGAAAAAGACATGGATACAGCTCAAGGCACTTTTGTATTAAATAAAATATAGGATATTTATTTACAATGTTTTGGATGCATTCTTGAAAACGTGGCACAAGATCTTTGTATCATAATGTGCCTATATAATCATGTGCCTAATGAAAACAATGTGAAGTTTAAAAAAAAAATCCAAACGACAACAACTAAGAAAAAAATTAAGGCCATAGACGAATTTAAGTCTTCCTTAACCTTAGAAAGTACTTAGCAAATACTTGATTATAAAGGTTCTGCCTCATTTTCCTGTCTATTGTGGACTGGTTTCTAAAGTCCTCTTAAACAGTATTTCCTTGTTCCTACTCTCTACTTTATTCTCAATACTGGATATATCTTCAGAACACTAACTGCATATATTGATGTAGTGGGTTAGGTATTCACTTGCCTCTCAGCAAGTGTGCTGGCATAGTCCAAAATGGGATCTCTCCACACAGATTTCACAAGCCATTGGGACTGAGCATGTTGAAGGTGCTTTATCTGCAGAGTTAAATTCCTGAAATGAGTGGCAATCACCCAACCTGGAGTACATGAAGAAACCAGAAACATGCTTGATAGGAGGTAGGGACAGGATGCTGCTTTGTTCACTTCAAAAACCTTTGCTGTCCTATTTTCTGACCACCCTTTAGCACTGCTGCTCTTGATTTGACATAGCTTTAAGTTTGACATAGAGGACAGTGCAGAAATGCATGTAAAGAACTTGGGAATGGAGAAGGGGAGAAGGAGGTCGTATATATCAGATACAGGAGGAAAGATGCAGCTGAAAGATCTGTGTCTGTTAGAGGAGATCTATCTTGTTGCTAGTGAATAAACTGTTAACATTGCTTGAGAATAAAAGCAATTAGCTGAATATTTTTTACTTTTGTGAATAAAACTGTGCCTTTCTCTAGGCATAAGTAATATTGCAGTATACTACCATGCAGCAGGAAGGTTGCTGAAAAAAGAATCACTTAGAATGTCTCGAAAGGACATGTATTTGGAATTACAGTTGATATAATCTGTACTGGGATAGTCCAAACCACATTTTAGGATATTTTTCTGTTTGTGTGATTTTTCTGTATATCAGATTCCAGACTAGACATTGGGCCATTGCTAGAGACAAACGTCATCTCTGGTCTGGGAGGCGAAATAAATGTATGTGTACCTTTATACATATGTACTTATGGAAAGAAAGACATTCTCTGAACCAAAGCTCTATATTGTGTCTCTTAAAAAATCCACATGAAATACAAGTACAGAATCAAAACTGTAATAGTGAGGAACATATTTCCCAGCTCATGCTGCAGGGCATAAGCTAATCTGCTGCTGAGATCAGGCAGGAACCCCCTTCAACCCTGTGCTGTTTTTCATTACACAACTGGCTGTTTGCATTATGTTTTTTATTAGAACTTGATTGTTTAATGACAAAGATACAGAGTTATGCTAAAATAAATAGAAAGCTCTATAGTGGAGAAGCAGAAAATAGACTCAATGAAAAATAAAAGACAAGAACTGCTAGATTCTGCTGTACTCACCCCAATTCCTCCAAAGCCTGCAAATGTTTTCCTCACTTACACATGCATTTTCTTTATTAACCCCCATCCCCTAGATAAACCTACAGCTGTATTGTATAGGACCTGATAGTGTTCCTTTAGCCTCCTTCATTTCCATAAACAATTTCATTCAGGGGAGCTGTGTACTAGACTACTCTACCTTTAAAGAAAGATCTACGAGGCACATCTGTGTGTTTAAACCAATCTGAAGTGCAGGGAATATTGTCTGCCATGATACAAAGGATCGCAGTTCTGTTGGACAAATGTTCTCATCTGCTGCAACTTATCTATTATGTAGCTTTTGTAAATGTGTCATAATAGAACTGTAATCTCGGCACTCTGCAGAGGTGGTTTGTATGCAGTTGTTCGGCCAAGTAGTTGCTTATGTTGGAACAATTCAGTTTATTTTTGGGTTTGGGGGTTTTTTGTTCCTTTAAAATGGCCCGAAAAAAAACCAATGCAGAACACCAAGTGAAACCTATGATATTTCATTCAAGCTGCTTTGTACGCCACAAAAAGAAAAAAGGGAAAAAAAAAATCATAAAATGCTTTGGGTTGGAAGGGACCTTAAAAATCATCTAGTTCCAACCCCCCTGCCATGGACAATGCCATAGCCTTCCACTAGATGAGGTTGCTCAAAGCACCATCCATCCTGACCTTGAACACCTACAGGGTTGCGGTATCCACAGGTTCTCTGGGAAACCTGTTTTAGTGCCTCACGACTTCACAATAAAGGATTTCTTCCTAATATTTAATCTGAACCTGCCCTCTTTCCATTTGAAGCCATTGCCCCTTGTCCTGTCACTACATGCCCTTGTAAAATGTGCCTCTCCAGCTTTCTTGCAGGCCCCCCTTATGTACTGGAAAACTGCCATAAAGTGAGAGAGAAAAGAGAACAGACAAATCTAAGGTGTTCTGTACTTAAAGATACCCTAAAATTGTTTATAGTACCTTTTGCTGAAGGGCAAACTGTGATTGATGCTGGGTCCTAAGTGGGAGAAGGTAGGCTATAATAATGTAATTTAATTGATGGAAAATAAAGTGTCTATATTACTGTAAAAGATGCAATACATTTCCCATGGACTCCAGTTTCTGCTCTTTATGCTATCTTTTGGTGGAGCTGTTTGGAGACAAGCCACTCCAGGTCTCAGCTTTGGTTTTGATGACAGCAAACATTCCCACTAGAGCTGTCATCTCCTGCTTGGCCGTGCTCCTGTGGAGAGTCCACCCAGGAGGCTCTGGATGATGGCAGCATCTTAAATGTGGGTCTTAAGATTCTTTTCACTGTCCTGTTTGTAGGATGCTACTGCCCTTTCTCACCAAGACAGTGTTTTGAGGCAAATTGTGCCTTGAGTTTAACCTGCCCCTGTAGCTTTACCTCCTTTGACTTCCTACGCTTTTACAAGTTCTTATGCTAGTCCGTACTCATGTATATATGACTCTCCATCTCAGAGTACCAGCCCAGAGTAGTGTAAAATTTGAGAGGTTCCAGTTCTTCAATGGAAACTCCTCTAAGAGTCAGATACGACTTTTGTGACCAGGCTAAGTAGGCCTAGAGATGTCAGAAGGGAAAGTCTCCAGTCCTGTTGAAAGTCAGGTATTGTTTGGGGTCAGCATCTTAGGTGAATAGACTGGTATTTTGTAGACGATAAAATACTGATAGATCTGAGGCAGAAATTTTTTTTTTTTTTTTTTTTTTTGGTGGTAGTGCTAGGCTGCAGAACGAATACACTGAAGGTTCCCCCCACTTTAATTTTTTGTTAGAAGTAAGAAAGGATGGTAACCATAGTTTTATAATGATGCCTAAGGTACCTCCTGTGGATGCTACATTTCTGTAAACCTCAGTTTCTAAACTACAAAAAAATATCATAATGTCTGATATTGGAGGACTTACTGATGAACAATTGATGCTTCAGAGCATCTGCGCTTAGTAAAATCAACAGTACAAAATGCATATTATGCATCTTAGACCATCAGGTTGTCACTCACAAATGATGTGAAGTTTAATGCATTATTCACAAGTATAAGAGGAGGCAATCCAAAGCAGTTGTGGAGTCTCTGTTATTTTATTTTATTGTATATTATGTTATGTTATTTTGCAAAGAGCAGAAGCTAAGTGTATGACTTAAAGGTGCAGTTTGTAATTGCATGATAGGATAAGCAGCAGCAGCACTAAAATGTTGGATCTAAGTAAAAATTCATTCAGACTTAAGAAACTGGAAGATATTTTGATCTTAAAGCTACAAAAACCCATCTGGGAATGAGTTCTGGATATGGGGTTGTGTTGGGATTTTTTTCCTTTTTGCGCTTTGTAGTGCAAAGAAGCACACACCACAAAATCAGATGAAACTGGCATTAATTTGGTAGTCGCAGTTCTCATTGTTCTACTGATTCAGAAACGGCGGCTTAGAGGCTGCATTTAGGACTACTGAAGTTTGGGGGTTAAGAAATACAAAATATGTAATGAGAGCACTCATTTAGTAAAGGAACTCTTCAAATCTTAACATGGAATTCTGGTATAAAAATTTTGGTTCAAGATTTAATCTTCATCATTTTGTTGTTTGTTTCACTATTGATTGCTCTTGTTTATGCACTTCTTTCCAAAAGAAAGGCCACCAGCACAAACCCTGTCCAACAGAATCTCTAGTAAACAAAACAGCATTTATATCCCTATGTATTTCTCCTAGTGGAAGAGAAAAAGGTACTCTTGGTCATTTCTTATTGATAACTTTAAATGTTACGTTAAGCCTAAATCAATCATATGAACAGCAACTATTCCTCAAGATTCACTTTGGATATTTAATTAGCTAGAGTTTATACCTGCGATTTGTTTTCTTTTTTGCCACTTTCAGCATTAGTTAGGTAGTAATACTGATAAGAGTCATGCAGCAAGGTGTATGTCTAGTTAAATGAAACCTTTTATTGGTGAAAACTTATCTCCTGCAGGTGGCTGTGTTTTATGAATCATCTATGTCACATTACGTTTTCGGACATGTGGTGTTCTTTACATTAGGAACTTGGATTTTTTTGGTGCTAAGTTGGTACCAGAAGTTGATGGTATGTGAAACGTAGGAGAAACAGCATTAGCTGTATGTATGTGTGTGTGTGTAAATATATACATATATTAGACATCCATAATTTTATTTTGAAACCAAGCAATTTGTTCTGTTTTTTCTGAACCATTTTCAGCTGTTACTGTGGAAGGAGAACTGACAAGTGTTTCTTCAAGTATCTCCTTTTACTGGCCTTTTTTGTTCATTATTATTCAGCTGGTGACAACAACATTTATTATTTGTATATTAATGACTGGAAATTGTTAAGTGATGGAAGAGCAGTCAAACAAAGCTAGGTGGAATTAACTTTATGCATGCTTGGTAGATGATACCGGACTTGGAGTACTCTGTACATTCCCCAAATACTCACTGATTAAGTACCATTTATAGACCTAATCCAGCCTAGCACAGTCTTTTAAGCAGTTTTAAAATCTTCTCTGGAAATACTGAACTCCAAGTATTTTCAAATATATTTTCAGGGGGAAAAAAAGTCTATATTGCAGTAAATCTATCTTCACAGCTACCAATTCCTTGAGCTTAATTATGACACTACTAAATGTGAAAATCTATTCAGCGCTAGGAACACTTTTCACATTACATTCACGCTAAAGATTGGCTGTTAAGAGCTCATTACTGGTAGTTTTCTAAAGAGCGGTTTATTAAACACTGTTACCTAATAAGCATCTTTGGTGGTGCAAATTGCTGAAAACAGTAATGAGTCTGATTAGACTTCATTTCAATTAGGACAGCTTGTCTTGCAAAAAAAAAAAAAAAAAAAGAAAAGAAAAAAAAAAAGAAATATTTCCTTGATGCTTTGGAATCTGGCTACAAGGCATTAGATGGTTTAAAAGGAAAATGCCACCTCTGTGTTTCCTTTCCACAGTTCAGTAATGAATAGAGAGCTGTCCAAGTAGCCGTCCAATTTAACACATTGGAAAACTAGATGGGCAGCATTGGAAGCACAATCCTGTTTGCTTAAAAATTCTACAAAGGGTTTTCAGTTAGTATATCTAAATAGGGTCATATTTAGGTTTCCTCTGCTTCCCTTGTGTAATAATATAAAACTGTAAGACGAGAGAAAATTAAAATGATTCACTCCTACCTGCTTTGCAGAGGTTATGCATTCCTCTGATTAGTGTAATGCACCTTTCAGTTGTTATCTGTAAATCTTTTACAGATCTGTGAATCTTTTACATGCAATTGGAAAACTCTCACGGCTTTCACAGTATCTGATAATTCAACCTGTTTTTTTGTTTTAACTTAAAAAAAAATAAAATTCAGAAATAAAAAGAAACCATAAATTTTTACTACTGATATAAAATACTTCAGTGAATATTTATTTGTTTATTATCTTAATTTTTTGTGCTAAGTGTGTTTAATTATATTGATGTTAAGCTTTCTTTTAAGTTATTCCTATGGGTTACTTAGATATTCTGGATGAAAAGAGAAGTGTTAATAGAAAAAATAATTTAAGCTTATAATTGCTGAATACTTAGTAAGATTCTAATGTTCCTGTTGATAGTGTACAACATTTTTCATACTAAATTTATTTGGCTGCACTTTTCTAATATTATTTAACACAAAATTAGGTGGAGCTATTTTATAGCTAAAATCTTATATTGAATTATGCCTGGAGAAATGGCAGAAGAGGGGCACACATGGAAGGATGCAGTGTTGCTGAAAGCGGTTCTTGGAGTCTCAGAGTGTGGCTGAAATCAGACTGCTGTCCAGTTAGTTTACAGAAAATTTTAAGAAGGTTCACATTCAATAAAGTTTGAATGCCACCTAATTAGTCATAGGAAATTAATCAGAAACTGAGGTAGTACAGCGAATATCAGAACCCTCTATCTAGATTTTAATGAAATATTTTCTGTAACGAATTTTTATTGAACACATGGCACAAACCCCAAATACTGGTGAATAAAATATCATTTATGTGATTAACTGCTACATAATTTTTGTCTTAAAAAAATTATAGAGTAAAAAGTGGGGCACATACATCTCCTTTGCAATAGATTGTAAACTTCAGTGGTTTTTCTGACTTCAAACCAGAGAAGTGACAGAAGAATCAAGCCCATGAACCTTGGGGTCTAAGTATCTTGTACTGGCACCAAAACCCTTTTTTGGCTCCTTTTTGTGATGTTACCTTTCTACCTTGTCTTTGAAATTCTTACCGTTAGCTGTGATATATTATATATTTTGTGAGAGAAAGGACTTTCATCAGTGTGCATCATCAAACATGAAGTAAAATAGTGGTGGTGATGGGGTTATTGTTTTTTTGGGTTTTTTTAACAGCATACAAACACAAGTGCTATTATTCAGCTATACAAATGTGTGCCTGTAGTGCTCTTTGAGATGCTAATCAGTGGAGCTTGACTTCTGTACCCTGAAGCAAATTTTAAAAGTATTTCATCATTAGATGACTACATATGCAATAAAACTATGGACAAAATTACAGAAAAAGAACAGTTTATTGTTATTTAAGCTATCAACAGTGCTCAGCTAGTTATTGATATGATTATCACATGGTTTAGATTTTTGTTGAGTCTTGAAGGCTGTTTACAGAAATGGCGAAATTTGTGCGATAGCTGCAAAGGAATATGACATTTTATCAGCTGGGCTCTATCATTTTCTTCTGTTTTTAAAACCAGTATGTTAATTTTTTTCTGCCCTCTGACAATGCCTGTGCACCCTCTCAATGACATACTGTGTCTTAGGACAACTTTTCCTGGTGCAGCATGAATTTTTGGGTTTTTTTGAGAAAGGAGAACCAACGTTTAATATGAGGACTTAGGGGTTTATTTCTTCCCACTCTCTCCAGGAATGTAGCACAAATATCAGCATACACAGAGTTCAAATTCTCAGTTGAGACATTCTCTCTCTGGTGCCTTGGTGCCTGTGTATGTAAAATATATAAATGTATATATATAGAGGGAGATTACTATATTTGTCTATAGAAAATTCTCAGTTCCTCCTCTCCCTGTCCCCGAGATAATTTGTCAAGCTAAGTGAACAATCTGTATAGTTCCTTTCAAATGCTCAGGAAACAATACAGTAAGTCCCAAACCAAGAGCATGCAAAAAATTGGCTATATTCCATTTTTCAGTCGTTAATTCAGATACATTTTATTGAGTGAGCAAGAAAGAATCTTCGGAATTTGTGAAATACAATAATTGAAAGGTTTAAGTGGGGGAAAGATTTATCTCAGCTTAGTGTTTCTAGGATGTCAGTTCTTTGGTTATGCTTCTGCTTTTAATCTTGTTTCTCTGCTTTGTGGGGAGCAGGAAGGAAAGGAAGGGTCAGCGGCTCGCGCAGCCGAGCCCGGGAAGGAGCTGTGCTGGAGCTGTGTTTTCCCTAAGAGCGTGATTAGTACAGTTTGGATGACTTAGCTAAGGTGTTCCCTACCTTGGGGAGGAAATCTCGGGTGCTATGTGGTAACATCATCCCTTCTTACAATGTCTTCTCTCATGTTGTAATATAGACATTGTTGGTTGGTTGTTGTTTTTTTAATGGTGTTTTTTAAATAAGTGTACAGGTTAATAACACAATCCTTTTACATAGGATATTTTCTTTGGAAAGACAGTGTATGCCAGCACTAGCTGCTCTGATACTTATAGTAGAGAGAAATGTGTGTGGTGTGTGTCTGGTATGATGGGAAAAAGGGAGAGAGTGGATGAGCTCTGCTAAGAGCTCCCTGCTCTTAATCCTGAGCCACGTCAGGAGCATTCTAAAGCAGTTTATCTTCATATGTCGTCTTGTATATAAGAAACAACACTAAACCCACCAAAACTCATTTCATATGTAGCTTTTTCTACAGCCTTCAGATCAAAGTTATTTTCTTCAGGCTGGACTAAATTATACACAGGTCCCAGGAGTGAAGGACACTGAATTAATGCACTATGTCAACCAGTCCTGGTTATAGAATATTTTTATCGAAGTGTGAGACGCAACATCTCTTTACTATTTCATTAAAAATTAATGTGCAGATTTCCTAAAAGCAAAAAGCATAAATAACATAAACAAATTTTAGAAAGGTTTGTACACTGTGGACGCATTAAGGATTTTTTTTCCTGAGTATCAGATTACTTCTATATATACATTTAATCAGTATTTGTTCTCATTTAGCTAATTAGCAGAGGTACTCTAATCTCAGTAAAGCAACTGTTCATGCCTTTCCTAAGTTGGTAGTTTTTTCCTTTAAAAGGAAAGCAGCATTCCTGGTTGCAAGCTGGAGCATTATATTATTGGCCCATATAAATTTGCTTTTTCACTTTTGTTAGTTGAATGTAATGAGTCAAACCTAACTACAGTTATTTGAAACTTATTGAAATTGAACTCTGCCTTCATATTTGCAAAGTGAATAGGACTGGCTAGATAAATGTCTGGAATTAACCTTCTGTTGCTGTGCATAAAGCTGTGAAATACATATATACTTTTTTAAAGTGTGGTGAGTGAAAATATATTGAAAATTATATTGAAAATTATATTGAAAATTATATTGTAATGGCATTTATACAGAGTGCTGCTGCTGTTAATTGGAGGGAAATATATTTTATATAACTCTTGCTATGTAACTTGGTCTTGTGTTTTAGGGCAAGGTGATTTTCTAGCATTTTCAAACAGCTTGATATAAAAATAATTCAGCATCAGTTAAATCTCTATTTATTGTGCTCCCACTTTGTTCAAATAAAATATGTCCCTTTATGGCAGTTTTAACCCCATTTATCCTCATGCACAAGTGCTCACCTGTTATTTACTCACATAAGAGAAGGTCGATACTGCAGAACAAGGGGAGTGCTCTGTTGTGACATAAAACATACATATTCATTAGCTCTGCTGTCCCTATGGACATGTGTGGTATGTCCTGATGATCTTCATTTGGCAAAAGGAAGTGAGCTTAAGAAGGAAATTGTCTTAATAGATTTACGATACGTGGAAAAAAAGGATTTAAAAATGCTTTACTTCTGGTAAGGAACCAAAGCAATAATTCTAAGTGTGAATGAAAGAGTAAAAGGAAGCAATTTACTGAAAGATGATTAGCAACAAAAATGGAAAAAATAATAGAATCCAATATTTGAAAATTATAATTTTCATATATTAATTTTTTTGTTCCTAGAAGAGCTTAGGTCAAGATCTGAATGTTCCATAACAGTCTCCCTAGTGCTGAAAATTTATTCCTTCTGCCTCTCACTTAACTTGCTAAAAAACAAGTTCAGGGTTTTGTGTTTCACCTGCTTCAGTTGATTACATGAGAAACACGATAAGGCATGAAGGTATTTTGTCTGCTCTGCTTTTAAGGATGTGTGTTATTCTTTTTCAAGGTAAATGTGCCTTAAACTTCACTTCTGGAAGGGGAACCAAATAAAAGGCTACTTCTGCTATTTTGTTGCTTAAAAAGAGAGTATATATTTTGCTGCACTTTTAGAAGCTTCAGTTGGGTTTATTGGAGCCTTGAAAGAAGCATTTTGGTGGCAGCACAATCAAGCTCCATGTCTAAACGATTTTGCATTTGCAAATATAGATAAAGATAAATACTTGTGCCAAGTGGCCAAGTATTCATTCATGATTACATTTTATTATGTGAATATTTTATTTCTCAGAATTACTAGTTTTCTGCAGTAGTTATATTGATTCTCATGTTTATATAGGCATAAATTGCAGATTATGTGGTATATTAAATGTTTTTAAAATACATTATAGCTATAAGTGTGTGTTCATTGGACTGCAAAAAGTAATTTTTTAAAATGCGAGTTATGCTTACATTTGTTTACAGTTATTTTTCTTGTGAGTTTTCTCTCAGAAATTATTATGATCTTATTCATTTGGCATTGACAAAGCATGGTAGCTCCTTTAAAGGCATGGTACTGTTCAGAGCTACTTGACGAAAACAGCTTAAAAATTTAAATCCTGCCAAGAGAAAGCATCATAATAGGTTAAAAGAAAACTCAATTATTGTTTTTGTCAGTGTGTTTTCTAGTTGGTTTAGAAAAGTATTATGGGGAAATGAGTACAGTGAGGGCAGACTAATGAAGTCAAATATTTCAAAGATAAACTACAATTAATCATAAATATGACCAATTCTCTATATATGTGGGTTCCATCATGTGTGCATAAATGGTTTTACCTGCGGTAAGGACGACTGTGCATCAATGTGATTATACTGCAAGGATGGAGCCCTGAACTGAGAATGTTTTTGTGGCAAGAACCGCTGCCCCAGAGAAACCAATACCTCCATGGTGGGCAGCATCCTGGGAGGTCGTGTGAGTGCTGAAGTAATGGCTGCAGTCCCCGACAGCCACGTCTGTGGGCTGCTGCTGGATTGGCCTACGGATCCGACCTGCTTCTGCTGGCAAAATATGCTAGTGTCATCTCTGGACCTAGTTCCCCTTTGCTTCTTGACTATTATTTCTCCTTATTTCTGTTTCTTAAGGCCTTTGAAGCTGATGGATCTGCTAAAGGCTGTTTAGCCAGAAATGTCTTTGTGACTATCAAAGGCGTTGCTTTATGTAAATGGCAGGGAGGGGGCTTGGGAGGGAGAGAACTCATTTGCTGTAGATGTACTGCAATTTGCTGCTGTAAGGTGTGAAAGTGTGATTTTAAAGAAATAATCATTTGACAGTATTTAAGTTAAATAATGGGGATGTATCAGTTTGAGATTTCACATCTGGAATTTCATTTTTAACGGGTCCAGAATCTCATAAAATATATAGCATTTTTCTTACTGCTTTTATCTCTAAGTGCTGTTGACATATATGTGATCCTCCATATTACTCGTGATTTAAGTGTTTTGTTTTAAAGACTGAAATGCTTTCACTATCCTCGCTAGATGGAAATCGTATTATAAATACCCTGACAACAGTTTGCTGCCAACAACAACTGATGTGTGGGGCATGCATATATAGTAAGAGGAAGAACAGACCCCTACCAAGAAAATGCTGAGAGCACTTTCCAGGCCTGGCTTTGTGAGTTTATGGATGCTACTTATTGAAAAATGCTTCCAAAGTTGGGACCGTACAGCTGGGCATCTCAGTTGGAGGTTCATCCTCCCACCAAGTCCTTTGACGTCAAAGGAGTTCCTCATGGACTGGAGCAGAGGTCTTCACTGAGTAATTAGAAAATAAATGTGGGAATCATTTTATTTTCTTTTTTTTTTTTTCCTGCAAAACATAATTAGCTCAATCCACTCTTCAAATTCCCTCCTGTTTCCAATTAAGAGAGATCAGTTGCACTATCTTCAAACAGCTGAAATTATGCTTATTAATAAAAAATGGAGTGTAAAAGAATTGTTTTATCTTGAATTAATTTTTATTATTATGTGACATATGACAGTATACAGTCTTATGAAATATTATCAGATTTAGTACAAATCCAGGGAGCTGTGTGTCCTACATCTTGAACAGCGGTTACAGTATGACTCATTTATTTAGTTCTGCCCCATGCTTAAGAAGGATTTTAAAATGTGGATTTAGGGTCTGAATTTCAAGGTCCTATCACCTTTAGCTTTCATTGAAGTAAAAGGCTTGAAGCATACTGGCCAGTGAAGTACTTATTCAAGTCAATAACTGTTTTGGCAGAGCCAGTCTTTTGTATGTTCATAAGAAGAAAACCCTTGACCAAAATCATGATGGTCTGTTGTGTAAATACTCAGTGTCTTGAATAATTGTGGACAGGGCTGAGAGTAGCAGCTCAGTGGGCAGGGACAGTTTTTGGGGTCTTTGGCTAAACATGTAGGCAATCCAAAGTGATGAAGTTCATATCCACTTTCAAGTCCAGAGGGAAAAGAGTTGGTGGTACTCAGAGCTGTGATTTTGGAGTTGTTTCCTACCTTGAACAGTGTGTTTCCCACCAGTCTGTTATGGACAGTTATCAGAAGCATCTCTTTTACTTGTTCCCTCCTGGTACAGTCTAACCCTTTTCAACAGCACGTTAGGCAGTTGCTCGGATCATATTTAACAACAGGCCTGAAGTTAAGAACCTGCTTGAGCTACTGATGTTTACAGAGATCTGCAGACCTGTGCTAGGTGGGACCTGTGTACTGCAGAGGTGAACAAGCAGGAATAAATGAGAAGAATTATTTTCTTTTGCCTCAGGTATGTTGAAGGAACAGTTGGAGGCCCCTGATCTAAACTGAGACTTTGGTAGGCTGCTTGGGAAGGTTAGTGGGCTGCACTGTTTCTAGTGCCTTGTGCATAGTAGCTCTGTGACATTCAGGTGTTTTTCACCAGCATCTCTGGGTGGTATCTTCAGAAAACCACAGCTGCATATGCTTTAATTTTAATTTGATTATTTCATTAGAGGTGTGAATAGATGAGAGGTTTATTGAAATTCCAGTATCCTTTGTGTAAAGCATGTTGTTGCTAGCCAAGCTGGTGAGTTGGGACACTGTAAATCCTTTGTGGTTGTCTCATGCAGTGTGGTCTCAGATAGTATTTCTGGACATTTCCATGCCTGTTTTCAACAGAAACTTATATTTAAATTGAAAGGAAAGGCTAGTTATTTATCTTTTTTGACAGATATAATCCTGTAAGGGGATGAGAAGTTTGACCTGATACTGAGGGCACCAGCACTGGGGGGTTCTTTGTATGCACAAACTCATTCAAGCTCCCAGCAGGATCAGGCCCCATTGGACATCCAGGGGGCTGATCCTTCTGGATCGTGTAGGATGTTGCTTGTTCCTTTTTGCATTCAGATTGCAGTGTAATTTTTTCGTAACTAGCATTTTTTTTTCTTTCTTTTAATTCATAGATCTGAATATATAAGTAGACTTTTGCCATATGGAATTATCTTATGTGAAAATGATCAAGTATTGTGTATTAGATTTTCCATTTTCAGGCTAAGTGCACAAAATTAGAAGGGGAAAAATGGTCAAACACTTGGTTCAAAGAAATTCAATAATGAAATTGTTGACTATAATTACTTTAAATGTAATTCAGATAGATCCAGCTGGAAGAATAATGTATGGCAAGGCTGTCAGGACAAGGAAAAATACATACTTCTAAAAAAGCCTACTCTCCCTCTCTATATAATGCATTAAATTTATCTTAAAAGCAGTTCTCAGATAAGTACATACCTGTACTTAAAGAACAGAATCCTTTCCTTTTGCCTTTTACAGCCCATACCTGCACACTTTACACAGTTCAAAAATGTTGATAGCTCGGAGGATTCCTAAGTTAGCAAAGATTTTTTTTTTTTTTAAATACATTCAGCCTTGTATTACTTTTGGATTTTCAGGAAGTTATTAAGCCAGTACACTATCTGCAGGACTAGGGTTTATGTCAGAGTTTAAATTACACTAAAATAAAAAATGCAACCTCTAAATATGCCCTCATTTACCTGATTTTAGATGTTTATGTCAGCATTTGGATTCCTAAAACAAGAAATGCAGGAAGATTTATCAGCTCAAACAAAAAGCAATTACTAAAATAAAATTTAAAATATGGAGAGGAAGTGGCTACCAACAGGAAGGGGGGAGGGAGAGAAATATTTGCATAATTATAAACAACTACAGCTTCTTCTTTTTATCTCTCAAGTCAGACATTTGACTTTATTCAAACAATTTTTGAACTATTAACAAATAGAGTCAAACCTAGCAAAAGTTTGCTGCTTTCCCAATTAATATCAAATTGAAGAAAAGGCTCTTTGTGCCCCCCAGTCCAAACCATTCCACTGTTCTCCATGTAAATACTTCTTCACTGCTTACTAAAGCAAAAAATATGCTTATGGTTAACTATTAACCTGTGCTTCCAAATAACACTAATGATTGCGATGTGCTGGAATAAATGCTCATGTTTCATGGGATGAGAACAGTCCTGTTCTCTTAAGCTTGTCTAATCAAAGCCTAATCCTGCCTTTACAGCCTTTGTTAAATGCACTGGTATTTAATATGCATCAATAAATAAACTTTCAATTATTGTGCAGTGAGCATATCCAAAGATAGCATGACAATGTGAAACTACTGGTCTATCTAGCAATTATTCTAAATAAAGGATGCTGATGATGTGATTTCCCCCCTCCTCTTATAATGGATAATTTAAATTTTCTGACATTCTTTAGCAGTCTACAAATAAGGAAAATAAATTAATCCAGACAAATAAAATTCAAAGAATGTAATTTCTACACCATCTAAGTACATCTCCCCCCTGTGACTAGAAATTTAATTATTTTAAAAGCACATGATCCATCCTAAATAAAAAAGACCAAGTGATGAAATTTTTAAAGTATTTGTGAAAGGTATTTTGAAAAGCTTACAAATTGGGTAGTGTGTGATATATGTTTTTGTGCTCTGACCTAGTCCATTCTTTTATCTCTTTAAATTGAATAACCTTTCTTTTACAAGCAGTTAAAGACAATGTGCCAAAAGCATATTCATTAACTACAGTGCAAGTACCAGGTTTTCTGCTCCATCCATGTCTATTTTACCTTCTTTTTCAAGAGTTTCTCTGCTGTTTTAGTGCATGCTTTGCAAAGAGTCTTTCTCATGGCATCTGTTCATTAGTATCTGGTGAAACATCAGTCTACTCAAGTTCTGCATCTCTGTAACATAAGCTTTCAGTGTTTCGGTAACATTATAAACCAAATATTGCAGAACACAGGTAGATTTTGTTTGTTTGTTTGTTTTGTTTGGCTTTTTTTTTAATGGGGCAATGAACTTGTGTGATGTGATGCAGTTCTATGTTACAGGAACATTCATATTTTTGCCTTTTAAAACTTGTAGTAAATCTCATGACATTAAAAGAATTTTAGATACTGATTGCTTGCACTTGGCTCTTGGTGATTTGATCTTCAGGTTTCCAGCAGAATTTAACAAAGTATGATTTCTGGAAAGCTTCTGATAGTTTATCATTAAAATTGCATTTTTTAATGGAATCATTTAATTGCATGATTTTTATAACTTCTCCCAAATTCATGATATACTTATTCCCTCTGAAAGGCAGTGGTTGAAACATCAGAAACAATTAGCAAAAAATATTATATTAATGCTAAATGAAAGAAATAAATCTGCCAAAATCTCAGTCTCAAAGCTGCATTTGTCAAAAGCACTTCTCTGAATTAACTTTTATAGCATAACTGTATAATTGTTAACAGACATTTTTCTCAAGTTGTCAAAGTATTTGAAAAAAGAGAGAAAAAGAGTACTCATGAAGAAAAAACCCAAAAGTAATTAATGGCATGCTCAGGTGGAGTGAGATTTGCTATACTTGTACTAACAAAATATATTGCTCAATTAGAGGTACTTTGCAGTGTTCAGCCTAAGTTTAAATGATTTTAAGATTTGCAAATACGTGAATCAAAAAAAAAAAAAAAAGAATACTCCGAATGCAAATGAGTGCAACCACAATAAAATATAATTGCAAATGAATCTGTTGCTTTATTCATTTATTGTGTAATTACTGCAATCCTTCCCACCTTGTTTTCAGTATTTCTTAATCATTAAGTCGGAAGCATGACAGCAGTGCCAGCCCTGGCATGATTCTCTTTGACTAAAACCTTGTAAATTAACACAATTAGCACAGCATCATCCTGCTAATTAACTTCCAGTGTCTGGTGCAGTGGTTTTGCAAACAAGGAAGAGGGAGTCAGAAGGGAATAAACATGCCATTCTGTTACCAAACTGTGTGCTGTGTTAGGCTTAGCTCAGCGAGGCTAAGCTGGCCATGTCAGATGCCAGAGTCAGGCAATGAAGAGCTAAAGGGGCTGGGGAGAGAAACAGGAGGGGGTAGAAGCTGTCAAAATAGACTGCAGTAATTCAGAGGGGAGCGAGTGCCACAGATGCTTCATTTCGACTAGGCCTCCGCCTTATCAGGGAATCTGTGCCAGAGGGCACAAGACTGTTTGCAAAAATCACTTTTGGTAATACGAGAGAGATTAAGGAGGTCTATTTGATACAGCTGTACAAAACACAGCAATGTGTCTGCCATGCATAGGTACGAGTTGGAGGGGGTTATCTTAACCCTTGTAAATTGCTCTTACCAGGCTCAGTGGATCACAAGGAAGGGGGATAATTCACGTCACATTATTAGAAGATTAATTGCTTTAAAGTGAAATTTGCTTTTTTTATTTTTTTTTTATTGATAGGTTTTGGTTTGGATTTGTATTGTTTGTTTTGGGGGGGTTTTATAGCTATCTATGAAAGCCACAGAACTTTTAGGGACTTGGCTTCATTTCCTTCTCCTTTTCTTTATCTTTTTTTTTTTTTTTCTTTTTTTTTTTTTCTTTAACCCTATTTATTTTTAACCTGGAGGCTGTGAAGCGGAGGGGGGGAAGAGAGAGCAAACAAAGAGACCGACAGACAAGTAAAGCTTGTTTTTTTTTCCAGACCCTCAACAACAGAACTGAGAGGCAGAAAGGAGCCAGTTGTAATTCATACCGAGTTGTAGGCTTTGTGTGATGAAAGCGACAGAGCGCTGCCTGGGAGATTGCTTTGCTGCACTCCACGAAGCAGATTTGAAACTGTCGTGGTCCACTTTAGATGAGAGTTGGATTATGGAATGACCTGCTATGTCTGTGTCATATTGTTCTGCGCAGGGTGCATTATACTCTGCTAACTAGGTGTTCAGTACCAAATAAGAGAGATATCCTAGATGTGATCTGTCAGCTGTGTCTCATATTTTTATATTGGTTAAAATATAAAATTGAAACAGTGATGAAATAGGATAGAGCCTTGTCTGTTAACAGTAAATCTGCACTCAGAGTATTTAAAACATACTGTCTTATTTAATTACTTTGAAAAATATAGCATTACCGGTATTTTTTATACAAACAAACAACCCCCTAATGAACTGGCAAAAAATGTGTATGTGCCTGTAATAAACCAAGCAGTTCATAGTGCTTCATAAGGCCATTGCATTTTCTTTCTTTAAGGACTGGTGGTGTTAAGAACAGTGTTTCAGAGAGCTGAAGAAGTTTACAGACAGTATGTTTGAGAACTCATTTAAAAACATGTGAAAGAGGCTGAGGTCACTGTTAACTCTGTTGTTTCCTGCTGCCCTAGGCTTGAAGATGCAGTGGACGCCGGAGCATGCCCAGTGGCCAGAACAGCACTTCGATATCACTTCAACCACCCGGTCCCCTGCCCACAAGGTGGAAGCCTACCGGGGGCACCTGCAGCGCACCTACCAGTATGCCTGGGCCAACGATGACATCTCAGCTCTGACCGCCTCCAATCTTCTGAAAAAGTATGCGGAAAAATATTCCGGTATTTTGGAAGGCCCAGCCGAGCGGCCCATTCTCAGCAATTACTCTGAAGCTCCCTCGGGGCTGGTGAACGGTCGGAAGAATGAAAGTGAGCCTTGGCAGCCATCATTGAACTCGGAGAGTGTGTATCCCATGAACTGTGTCCCAGATGTCATCACAGCCAGCAAAGCTGGGGTAAGTGCAGCCCTCCCTCCCGCAGATGTCTCAGCCAGCATCGGGAGCTCTCCTGGGGTGGCCAGTAACCTGGCTGAACCCAGTTACTCCAGCAGCACCTGTGGAAGTCACACCGTTCCCAGTCTTCATTCAGGGCTCCCATCTCAGGAATATGCTACAGGATACAACGGCTCGTACTTGCATACCAGTTACAGCAGCCAGCCAGCACCTGCACTTCCATCCCCTCATCCATCTCCCCTGCACAGCTCGGGACTTTTACAGCCCCCACCACCGCCACCACCGCCAGCCCTCGTCCCTGGCTACAATGGGACCTCTAACCTCTCCAGTTACAGCTACCCTTCTGCCAGTTATCCTCCTCAAACCGCTGTTGGCCCTGGCTACAGCCCTGGGGGTGCCCCGCCACCCTCGGCTTACCTGCCTTCAGGAATCCCTGCTCCAACCCCTCTGCCCCCGACCACTGTCCCCAGCTACTCCTACCAGGGCCACGGTCTGACGCCCATCGCGCCGTCCGCCCTGACAAACAGTTCAGCCAGCTCTCTCAAAAGGAAAGCTTTCTACATGGCAGGGCAAGGAGAAATGGACTCCAGTTATGGAAATTACAGCTATGGCCAACAGAGATCTACACAGAGTCCCATGTATCGAATGCCAGACAACAGCATTTCAAATGCAAACAGAGGGAATGGTTTTGACAGAAGTGCTGAAACATCATCCTTAGCATTTAAGCCAACAAAGCAGCTAATGTCCTCTGAACAGCAAAGGAAATTCAGTAGCCAGTCCGGTAGGGCTTTAACACCCCCATCCTATAGTACTGCTAAAAACTCACTGGGTTCGAGATCAAGTGACTCGTTTGGGAAGTATACCTCCCCAGTAATGAATGAGCACGGTGATGAGCACAGGCAGCTCCTCCCTCACCCAATGCAAGGCCCGGGACTTCGTGCAGCTACCTCATCCAACCACTCTGTGGACGAGCAACTGAAGAATACTGACACACACCTCATTGACCTTGTTACCAATGAGATTATCAACCAAGGACCTCCCGTGGACTGGAGTGACATTGCTGGCCTAGATCTAGTAAAGGCCGTCATTAAGGAGGAGGTTTTATGGCCAGTATTGAGGTCAGATGCGTTCAATGGACTGACTGCTCTACCTCGGAGCATCCTTTTATTTGGACCTCGGGGAACAGGCAAAACATTAATGGGCAGATGTATAGCTAGTCAGCTGGGGGCCACGTTTTTCAAAATCACTGGCTCTGGCCTTGTCACAAAGTGGTTAGGGGAAGGAGAAAAAATTGTCCATGCCTCCTTCCTCGTGGCAAGGTGTCGCCAGCCCTCAGTGATTTTTGTTAGTGACATTGATATGCTCCTTTCCTCTCAAGTGAGTGAAGAACATAGTCCAGTAAGTCGGATGAGAACCGAGTTCCTTATGCAGCTGGACACTGTACTGTCTTCTGCTGAGGACCAAATAGTAGTAATTTGCGCCACAAGTAAACCAGAAGAAATTGATGAATCTCTTCGAAGGTACTTCATGAAACGACTTTTAATCCCACTTCCTGACAGCACAGCGAGACACCAGATAATAGTACAACTGCTCTCACAGCACAATTACTGTCTCAATGACAAGGAGGTTGCACTGCTTGTCCAGCGCACAGAAGGCTTTTCTGGACTAGATGTGGCTCACTTGTGTCAGGAAGCCGTGGTGGGCCCACTCCATGCCATGCCAGCCACAGACCTTTCAGCCATTATGCCCAGCCAGTTGAGGCCAGTTACATATCAAGACTTTGAAAATGCTTTCTGCAAGATACAGCCTAGCATATCTCAAAAAGAGCTTGATACATATGTTGAATGGAACAAAATGTTTGGTTGCAGTCAGTGATGCTACTTAAAAAAAAATGTAATGAATGTTGGCACACACAGAATCTGCTACATAGGGTAGAGAACCCTTTTCAGTAGTGTTAAAATTCGAAGGGTACTGGGAAGACTACAATTTACCTTGCCTCTAAAGAGCCAGGGTATACTTGAAGGAAAAGTGCATCAAACAAGAGCTGCTGATCTGAAAAAGCAACACATGACAGAAAGCGCATGTTGATGCTCAGTTCTGTTCAAGCTAGACAATACTCACCAAGGAGCAAGGTGCAAGTGGGTTGATTTCAGAAGGACATGAACCCTGTGTGTTGATTCCATTCTGCTGTTCTTGAGATTTAGTTGCTGTCAAGTGCCTGAAGTGGTGCTTTATTTTTTGTTTGCCTCACAATTACATTGGTGGCATGTGCTAATATAAAGAGCTTTAACTTCAAACATTATTGGACTAAAGAGATGAACGGTTGTGTTGCGACAGAGAGCCAGATTTTTGCTATTCTAAAAGCAACAGTATTCCTCAATCCTGTCTGTTCTGTGGTGTTAAACTAAGAACAGGTAAAACAGGGTAATGGTAATCTGGACCTTAATTTCTGCAGTTCATTTCTTTTAATGTTCTGTCTGCAAAAACTCAGGAAAGTGATTGTGATTTGTACAGTACCTCAAAGGAATGTGTTGAAAGCACTATGTACTGCTGAGAGTTATAGGCTAGGCTTCAATGTTACTTTATTAAATATGTATGTTTACCTCAACAATTGGAAAATGGCAAGGAAAATTACTTTGAATGTATCCAGGAAAAAACTAAAGTGTGATATGACTGAAGCTTTACAGTTTTTGAAAATAGAAACAGAAACATTTCCCCGTGTTCAGGAATGGTTCTTTTGCCAATTTGTCAGATCAAACCAGAGCAGAGTGATTTTTCTTGTTGGTAAACTGTAACAGTTTTCAGCATATTGCTCCTTGATAATTACATGATACAGTCTTTAGAAGGTGCATAGATGAATAAAAGAGCCACTTAATCGGTTTATGTTAGCATCTGAAACAGTCAAACATAAGATTTGGTAGGATTCTGAGAGGCAAATTACCTTAAGCTGTGGCAGCTGGCCTTTGTTGCATGGCCCTAGTCATAGTTTTGAGGCTATTTTGGTGAAGCTGTAGGGAGTAGAATCAGTATAGGTCGCTGGCAGAGCTATGAGTTGCAGAGCTGTTTATAGCAATGCAGTGGACTGTGACCAAACAAACAGTACAAATAAAGCAAAACTGAACCCTCAAAGTACATTTACTTCCCTTCCCAAAATGTAAAGTTGAGTTTTTGTTGTGTGTGTACGGCTTCATTGTCCTTAATGCAATATTCATTTAGCATCCATTAGAAATCTTAGGCTGAAATGTGCCCACCATTATTTCTACCTCAGTTTTGTTACGTTTCTCTTGGAAAGCAAAGTAAGAAATAGGGCAATCCCCCCCACCAACACAAGTCAAATTACATTAGGAATGAGAACCTGCTAAACAAGTTTCAGAGAGCTGCTGTTTTTTCCCCTGAAGTCAAGTTTTTCTCTGTGTTAGTGCTCTTTACCCCCTCCTCTCTCCTCCCCCAAATATACATATCCTGGTGTCTTCCTTCTGGAAAGACTCGTTGGCATGTGTGGCATTTTGCTCAGTTCACCCTCCCCACCCCTTTGGCCCCCCTCTTTCTTTTTATCCTTTAATGCTTTCTGTGCAACTCTTTTGGTGACAGCTGACTGATGCTGGGTAATGTCTCTGAGCAAGAGCAGTGTGTGTTGCAGCTGCCCAAAGCCTCTGCCATCACATGAACAAAACAGCCTTGCTTTTTTTGAATGTATTTTTTGTTTGTTTACTTTTAAAGAAACAGTAACAAAACTGTTGCAAAGCACTGGCATTTAGTGTTTCTCTTAAGTAATGTACCTTCAAGACCATTAAAGAAATGCACTGAAAAGCCCCCAGAAGAGAGATACCAATCTGTTACTAGGTCATGTTTGTCTTCTCAAAAATTGTACAGACCTTGTCCGTTTTGTTAAATCGGTGGAGACATTTAGCGTTCAGAAAGCTAATAAGGGATTTTGTGATATTGCTGGAAATTTATGACTCTTGATTATTACTTTCCTTTATTTTTCTTTTAAGATATATATATATTTAGATAGAACATGCTAAAAACAGAGCAAATAAACCAAAATCTAATTTAAGATGGATTCCTGGCAAACATTTTGTCTATCTAAAACTTTATGTTTTAAGCATAAAAGTACCATTTTAAAAACAGTGCCTTTCATTAAGGATGTAGAAAGTAAGATTTAAGTACATCACCTGCTTTTCTTCTTTATTTTCCTTTTTTTTTCTTTTTTTTTAATTATTTTTTTCTTTTCAACAGCAATTACAGTCTATGATCCTTGTTACGACCCAGTCTTTCTGCTTACCCAAACCCCCACAGGCTGCTTCTTCACCCTAATCATTCTACCATCCTCATATCTGGGAGATCCTGATGTCCCCATTAGCCCTAGGTTCACACTGATCACACTGGCAAGTACGCTGTTGCATATCGCTGACCCAATTTCTGTCTTAGACATTGCCTTTCATACCTGCCGTTGAGCTGTGCTCATTTAAAAGGCTCAGACAAGTTTGGATAAACTGTTTCTCCTAATCATACTCCTAACAAATTTTTTTGCATTTTGTAAACTGAAAACTTACACACTAGAGTGTTTTTTTTCCCCTTTTTTTAATCCAGTAGCCAAACCAAAAGAAAAAAAATTGTAGATGGTCCATTTGACTTCCAGCTTTAAGTCATCCTCTTTAAAAAACCACTCTGGGAAACAGATTTTTCAAATGTTAACCAAAGTGAGAAGCAGGCAGAAACTGAGATGGTGTGCAAATGCAGGTTCTACACACACATGCTCACTCTCTTCAGGTCTTGATTCAGCTTTGGGGCAGCAGAAAAAACTTCACCCCTATCACAGCTGCTGTAAGGACAGGAAAAGAAAGCCAGATTGTTACCCAAATTTTTCCTTACCACCAGCTGTCCTTGACTTTGCTCTGGGAGGGTGACTGTTGAATTTGGTGAGAACTTGGCCAGGAACTGCTAGCAGGAGGCACCTTAACCCTTCTGCAAATGGTTTCTGGCCACTCCTTTGATGGAATGCAGGGCTGAACTGGCTAAACCCCCTGCCACATCCTGTTCTTCTTACTACTTTCCTTCCTCCTCCCACATTCAGCCTCTGCTTTTTCCCTAGTGAGCAGGTTTTGGCATGCTGCTGGTCCTTCACCCCTCTCAGCAGCCTTCTTGTCAAGGAGGGTCCAGAAAGGGCAGAAACACGATCCTGAACTTGAACAGATCCCAGAGGTTAGGACTGTTTTTGAGAAGAGAGACAAAATGTTTTAATGGTGTTTTCAGGATTAAGTATTTGCTGGTCTTAGACATTTCCATGGTAGAAAGCCCTTTGTTGTCTTTTACAATTAGGCAAAGCTGGGGGCTGCTGCCACAGAAATGTCCAAGTGGTTGGCTGGGGTTTCCTGCCACTGGCACAGCCCTGAATTTTAAGGAACCTGAAATGGTTAAAGAGCATTTGCTGTGTCAGCCTATCACTGCAGATGCTTTACATTGTATTTTTATGTGTGGATTCCATTCTGCATCAGCTCATTTTCTTCCTTGTACCTTCAGTAACAATTCCTACAGCAACAAAAGTAAAATAAATTGGAGGAATATATCTGCAAGCTGAAGGATCAATATCAATTCATGGAGGAGTTCATAATGACCTTATAGGAGACAGAAATGGAAATACTCTGTACTTCTGGCATGTTTCTCTTCAAAATATTTAGAACATTAGTGACAATATATAAAAGTTTGCTGACTGAGCTGATCAATGGAATGTGAAGGCAGTTTACTTTAAGGCTATTTACTTTCACAGGGATTATTTATCTATTAGTCAGTCTGTATTTTACTCAAATGCAGATAGATGGGCAAAATGTTTTCTTGAGCATTACAAACCTACCAACAGGAAAATCAACCGTCTGACTAAAATATATAGGCCAAACACCATCTGGGTGTCTTTACCAGCTATTTGGAGGCTGTGCCCTGTAAAATAGTACAAGGTCATATTTAGGTGTTTTTTCATAGGATGTTTCTTTTGGGGATTGTCTAGTTAAAAAGATGCAAATTAACTCCTGCATCAAGATGTTAATACACTGAAAGCAAGTTTGGGGATATATCCAAGGTTTTCACTGTCTGCAAATACACATGACTTCAGGTAAAGGGCTGTTCTTATAATCCCCCTGCATTTTTCTCTCAAGCACTCCATCACGAGGGAGAGTGCATTACTCAGATCTGAAGGATACACTTTGTCACAAAACAAGGCCACCAAAAGTTGTAGGGCCTCCTACCCTTTCATTTACACCAATCTGAAGGTGGGATAACCTTCTTGACTTAAAGGAATTACTCCTAATTTCTGCCCTTGTTAGAAAAGTCATCCCTCCGATGTATAATAATCTATGTCTGTTGGTTTTCATCATCAGCTCTGAAAGCTAACCTTGTCCTCACAGCACTAACTTCTTTCCATCTTGTATGTGTGCATGTGTGTATATAATATTTATATGTGCATACACACCATGTCCAAAAAATAGCTTTGTCTCTTTACTTAAAAAAAAAATAATAAAAAAAGGAAAAGTCATTTAATCGTCTGCAAATTTATATGAAGCACATTAGTAAACATGGAGATAATAGTATTTCAGAATTCAAAAAAAGCCCAGCTGTGCTGGTGACTAACCAATACATGAACTGAAGCTCACACTCTGCAAGGACCTTTGGTTGACATTCGATTTTGAACCTGCCAGATGCATTTTTGTGAACCAGGGATACTGCATCTTTAATGAACAAGTCTCTACTCTTTCCCCTGTTTTTAAATACAACACAAGCAGTGTAGCACTAGGCACTGCAATTGTCAAAGACAATTAGACTGAAAGCAGGAAAATTTCACCTCCCTGTCTCAGTGATATGTAGAATGTCGGCAGTATGGGTCAGCCTTGCCACA
>JAYRBT010000181.1:17746685-17856685 GCA_036023395.1 Myiotriccus ornatus | reverse complement strand
ACCTGTCAGAATTAATTCCTTCTTGAAACTGCTTCACAATAAAAAGACAAACTAAACTGTGTGGAGGAGGTCAACAAGTTTGTAGGTAACATTAAAAAAAATTCAAAATAAATATATTAAGGGTGGTGAGGTCTTCTACAGAAAGTAAGTGAAAGGGACAGCGTTTGCTGCAGCTACTGCTGTCTGCTGGAAACCCTTTCACCACATGGATAATGGGGTAGCTCCAGTAATTAGTCAACAAAGTCCTGCAAATCAATGCTTGCTCTGTTGTAGTTACTAAATGTTAAATATATGTATACAAATGATGCCTTTTCTCTTGAACTGGTAAAATAAAGCGATGATAGATTTAAGCCAGAATTTACTGAGTTCTTCTACTGTGACTGCTCACCTTCTCACAAATACATTTCCTCAAAGACAGAGTTTGGCTCTTTACCTCCATGAATGTAAGTGTGGCATTCATGCTAAAACCATCAGCATTATGTTTTATCAGCATGAAAAAATGAAAATTGAAATAGTTTGCTCATATCTGTGAAAAAGTGCTTGACACATCTGCAGGATCAGCTTTCCTGAAGAAGAAGGTATTTAAATTCAGAGGGAAAGCTCCCAATTGCTCTTGGAAATTTATCTGTAAACATTTTTATACTTTTAATAAGGTGGGATTACTAGGAACAACTTCATCTTTTCTCTGCTCCCGGAATGCATGAGAAGCATTTTGTCTGCAATTCTCATAGAAGTAATTTAGGCTGATGACATTCAGTGCTTCCCAGAATCAACCTCAAGTAAGTTTTGACTGAGATATGTACATTAAATACAAAGGACAATGATCTGGTGTGGAAGGATCATGTTTGCTTAAACCTTTAGAAGAATAAGGTGGTCTTCAGGACAGTATTTTATCTAATATCTATCTAGTACAGATGTTTCTAAATTCAAAACCGGTTCCACACAAAACCAAGATAGGGTGATTTGTAGAAATGTAAACCTGAATGGCTGGTAAATCCTTCTCTATCATTTTTTCTTTGTTATAGGATTTTTTTCTTCTCATTTTTATTTTACATCTACTTGAGTCATTTATACAAATTCAATACAAAATACCTAGCAGTATGCTTTTAACTTAAAACCTTGCCAGGTGCCATATTTTGTTCTCTTCTTTTTATATGGATATTACCTATTCTTCTAACAATTCAACAAGGCATTTAATTAAATCCCTGTAATGCAATTAATGTAGATGGAAACAAATTCCCTGTGAACATAGAAACATCACGTTTAGAATATATAGTTTAAAAGTGTCTGTAATTTGAAGATAATATTGTTTACCTTCATTCAAACTGTGATTATATCTTTATTCAGTAGTTTTTATGGATTTGAAAAAGTTGAGTCCCTTTTCTCCTTTTCAGCTTGTTTTCAGAATTTGAAAAACGGAGATACAAAGGGAGCTGTGGCAGCTGAATTCTCTTTCATGTGTGTCCAGTCCAGGTGAAGCCCAGCATAATGTACTGTAACATGTCTCTTCAGTTCTCTGATACAATGACCTGTGCATCCTCTAAATCCCCCACAGAATGCGCAGACACAGACTGATTGAGGTGAGTATGGACTTAAGTATATATTGTTCTTTGTAGCTCTGAGGAATTGGCACTTTTGCCAAATATGAGATGATGTGGATTGTAATCTATTGAGATATGAGTTCAGACTGGGCCCTGGTATACATTGTAAGAATAACTAGAGATTTGTCTGGAGTAAGTTTTGTCATGGCTTTTTCTTGGTTTTCTTTTTCTTTTTTCCCTTTTCGTCCTTAAAACAAACAAAAAACTCCCCTTTTTCAGAGTTTTTGACACTTTGCAGTTCCACTAACAACAGTAATCTTGAAAGTACCTTTGTGGTAAGGGCCTCTTGGTGGAGGCTGGGATAACACACCACTAGAAATCCCAGCCTCTTCCTCGGGGTTATTAACGCAACTGTGGAGAGAAACTGGTAGAGGGCATGCACGTGGGAATCGTGGATTTTACCCTTCCTGATGGTATAGACTTTTAAAAACAATTTATTCTGGCAAAGAGGAAAGAATATTGAGCACAGGTACTCCCAAATCATAGCTCATAACTATTTCAACCAGATCACCTTTCCAGTATAATTGGATGAGAAAATTTTATTTTCTTTTGCCATAATAGGAAAGGAGTAGGGCAGTGGTTTATCTTTTAGTCTTGGTGACAAAGGAGTATTTTAAATGTTTAGTCTTTTGTTTCATAATGAATGAGAAACAAGAGGTCTCACACTTTACAGAGAAGATAGTCACAGCAATTAAACAGCATTTTTAATAATCCCCCAACCTTTCTGTTTGAATAAAAAGCTTGATCCTGATCCTGATCCTAAACTAATATGACTGTATTGTGAGTGCATACCTCTCTCTGGCTCCCTACCTGACGTACAAAACTCCCCTTTCTCCCCCCCCCTTGGCACACCTAAGGAGTTCACCACTCCTATGGCTGCGCTTGGCTGGGGCTTCTGGGAGACAGCCCAGAGGAAATCTCTCCTATAGTTTTCCCCAGGTGCCATTGGGCAGAGAGGCTGATACAAGTGCTTCTTTTCTGCCTTCAAGACTGTAGTCATAAGTACATAACCACAGGCATATATATCAGGATCTTAAACAGTTAAATAAATAAAATTATCACAGCAATGCTGTGAGTCAAATAAAAGAAAGGATAGATTTTAAAGTGTGGCTCCTAGAAAAGTTTTGAGGGAAGAAAAATTGTCCAGGATTGCAAAGACTCTAAGAGGTATTTTCACTTATGAATAACATACAGTAAAATTATTTGCAATCTTCGTAGTTAACTAAATTTAAGTCTTACTAAATTCATTATTTTTAATCCTAAATATAAAAACACAGCTTAGGACTTTAGCGTTTAGATTACTGTTTTTCGTTTACAAAGTCAGAAAGAGGTTAGATTTACATGCATTCCTCAATAACATATTTTATAAAAAACAATTTTTTGTAATGTTTTCAATTGCAACATTTCCAATTCTAAACTACTTTAGTCAGGGTTATCCTGTAATCTAGATTTGTAGGCATCATTTTATTCCTTCAGCACTTAAAAAAGAAATCTAAGAACACTGACATCTTAGTAGTAACCCAGAAGAAATTGCTTGTTGGTGTTTGGGTTAACAAGAATAAAACATCCAGAATGTATTACCCTAATTGGCTGTTTTTGTGCTAACACTTGTGTATTAGTTCTAAAATATCTTGCCAGAAAGCTTAAATATATTTCAACAAATCTGTTTGAACTCTACATTTCTGCTCCAGGCAGAATAATGTCTTGGTTTTCTGTTTGATTGCAAACTTCTTGCAAGGGAGATTATGGATTCATCAGAGTCCTTCATGCAAATACCATCCACTGCAGGACTCAGCTTTGTGGAGGGTGGGAAAATTCTTTGCTAACACACAAAAGATTGAGGTGGAGAACCTACTCCAGAAGACTGAAGTGTAACAAGCCAGCTTCCACAGCTGGGCCTGCTGCAGTTGAGTTGGCATGCCGTGCTACCTTGGTGAAATTCACTGGTTATTTTAACAGCTAGTACTGTTTTGCTCAGCATGAGTGGATTTATTTTTATGTACTTAGAATTTTTCTTTTTAAGAGTTCAGTGGATGTGAAGTAATGCAGGATTTAAAGAAGTACGTGTTTCATTTAGCACTCAAAATGCAAACTACTCAACTAATTCTCTTTCAGCTCAGTCTTGGCCCTTGGGGGAGGAAGGATAAAATTAACGCAAACAGAGCGGGAGAAACCTGGGTGGGAGGGCTCTGTTTTATACAGCCAATGGTTTTCTCAAGCTGGGTAGCTTATGTAAGCTACAGCTTTTTCCATATGTAGATATTTGAAATCAGAATGTGTTTTTCTTCTGGCAGAATCCAGTTAGCAACCAGTGTATGTACAGTTACAGCTTGCGACAAACAAGGCTTACATCTGTTAAATTTGTATCTCTCCTTACTCATGTGGTTTCCCCCTGAAATTTTTTGAAAATATCCTTTAAAGTTTATCGTAAAAACTGAACTTTAATACAGAGATACTGAATGTGGGTCTTTATGTAGCACTTGGAGACTAACATCACCAAATGTTCACAAAATTGGCAAATATAAGTGCAGTAAAAACTATCAGTGTTCTATTGAGCAGAGTAGCACAGTATTGTCTAATGCTGTAAAAAATCATTTGGAAAAATACATGTCCAGTGTTTTTGGTATTTGGATACAGAGATGTAATGGGAAGAGCTGAGTTTCAAATGTCTTTCTCAGCTTAAGAAAAGGAATGATAAAACAGGGTTGAGAAATCTCCTGCTGACTTTCAAATGAAGGTGCATAGGGGAAAAATATCTTGACCAATGACCTTACCTTTCCATAGCCACTAAAAGTTGATTGTGATATATCAACACATATTCCCAATTTTGTCGAAAACAATTTTTGGAGCCTACATTTTACTCTTAAGGAGATATTAAAAATGTATGTTTCTTGTACTTCTGTAACACTCAGTCAGGATGTTGTCAATGCCATCATTTCACGTCTTAGGCCAGTCTTGTATGGCTTGTCAATATTTCTGTTTCAAAGTTTCCTTCACTGAAAGTAGTTGCACCTATGGCAGGAGTCAGTAAGACTGGATATCACTGTTAGGTGACAGGTAGTCAAGTGTCAAAACAGTCCACAGTCACCATTGACTTCTATCAAAAGAAGATTGATACCAGGTTGTAGTTGTGTTTTCCAGCTACCAAGATGCACCACTCCTCAATTAGTAAGCAAGTTGAAGTTTGGTAGCAAAGAAAAAAAGATTGAGTTAATGGATTCTTGTTTCTTAGACTGCTGCAGTGTCTCCACTTCTGCTTCCTGCTAAAACACATGCTGAAAAGTTACAAGCAACACACACACCTGTTCCTTGAAAGCTGAGTGTACTTTATGCTGTGAATAGAATAAAAATTCCCTCTGCTTCCTGTCTCACCACCCCCAAGAAAACATTTTCTCCTCTCTCTACAGCAGCCTGTATTGGCACTTGTGAGGAGAAACAAAGTTTGTACAAAATTATTCATAGATTGCAAGAACAGAGATGTTTAACCTAAAACCTGAGTGTAACATAACCCAATTCAGCTGTCAGCCAAGCACTCCCTTTCCAAATCAATTGGCCATATAAGATTAGTGAAAGGGCTTACAACTCCACTGAGGATGAAGAAGTGATTGAGGAACTACAATGTCAATATATAACTAGGAGGGAGAAATCAAGGGTGATTATAAGATGTCTAGGGTACTGTCATCTTTCTTAAAATATTTATTTAAGAGAATTCTAAAACAGGAGTCCAGCTGAAGCATAAACATCCTTACTTTTCACCATATGCAAGGAAGTGGGGAGGAGCAGCTCTAGCACTTTTCTGGAGTCTAAAAGCTCTCCTTAGTCCTTAGCGATACCTTCTGCAGTACTTTCAGAGGGATGTGTTGGCCAACAAAAGTCAGATGAAATAATTGTGCATTCACTCTGAGTTGCTTCAGACTCTGTAGATCAGTTGTGCAAAGCATTTACAAACTTTCCTCCCACCTGTTAAACATCTGAATATGTAAAAAACTACAGTATTAAAAAAAATAAAAATTAAGGAAAAAATTTATAGAAAATGTGAATAAACAAATTAGTGCACATGAATTATTTATTCCAAGGCTTGTGCTAGCATGCTGATTTTTCTCCACCAAACATAGAGGACCTGAAGGCAGCACAGTTTCTGCTTCCTGTAGGCACAACTTTTTTTTACATCTGCTTTTGTCTGCAATTATCTAAGAGATTAGGGCCTCTGTTCGCATTGTCCTTTTGCTTGTAGTCAGCTTGACTACCAGTGCCAACAGCTGCTGCTGCAGGCGCTGCCAGGGCTGTTCTAGGAAGGCTTCTCAGAGTGGCCTGTACGACATACACAAGCCAGAGGGGAGAGATGGGGACTTACGGATGAGGAATGGGGCTTGAAGGTCTGACCTCACAGCATGTAAAATCCTTGTTGGATACAGGACACAGATGAGGGTGTTCTTGTAAGAGCTGAAGTCAGGCCACAGGACCAACACAGGGGGGATGTCAACAAATCAGTAAGTGGCAAAACCGACCTCGTGGCTGGTCTCAAGGCCACTTTTATGTAGCCCAACACTACAGTAAAGCAAATGTGGTCTCAATCTTCAAAAAAATTCGACATATTGGATAAGTTACTAAAAACTGTGATTTGGTCCAGAGCTGCCTGAAGCCATAAGCTGCTTCAGCTGATGCAGTTTTGTGGGGTTCTTTATATTTGTTTCCGGTGAATTGAAGCAGAGTTGTATGACAGTGCTCACATCGTTATATAAGAAAATAATTGAAATAAGCAAAACCTGTTTAGATACTTCAGTGAGCTTTGCAGAAATCTAACACTGCCTTAAAAGTCTCTAGACTTGCTGTTCTTAGATAATAGGTGATGTTGGGAAGGTGCCACAAAGGCAGTCTTCCTAAACAGCTCTCTTGATATCAGTCACTCAAAGCTCCTGTGTGACTGGTCTGTTGGTGATTGAATTGAGAATAGGAGAGATGAGATGCAAGTTACTGGTTTTACAAATGAAGAATGAAATTGGATGCATTTCGCCCACTTTGCAATCAGCCATTATGTATATGCTTAGATTGAAAAACTAATCTGGTAGTTTTCACATCCAATCATATTAATGAAGTAGCAGAATTACTTGTGTGATTCTGTACTACAGTCAATTTAGTAAATAGATATGAAGGAGAATAAAATACGTAAATTTTTATAATACTCTTATAATTCTGTAGGAATTAAACCAGTAAAAAATGTAGATTGAACTTTGTTTTAATTGGTTTATGTTTAAAGATTCTTTGATCAGCGATAACAGTAATATGTATTAACATGTTGCATTTTAAAGTGACGCTGCCTTTCATTAATCAAGTGTCTGTATGGTTGATTAATTTGAACAAGGTTTAAATTGCTATGAAAATTTATCATTCATAGCCATGATCTCCATTTACATATATGTTAATTATTGTAAATGTAATCTTTTTCTGAATCCTCTGGGCTGCATACTAAAAAGACACAGTGATCACAGTGAGTGACTACTTTTCTATTACAAAGTGAACTCTTACCAGTATTCAGTAAAGTCTGTTTCAGTTGTCAAAGATAGACTCAAAACATTAAAACATTTTATGCTAAAGGCAAGTTCAAATACTGTAGATGTTATTTCCTTTTCAAATTATTTCTTTATTCAATGACTAGAACATTTAAGAAAATGAAACTAAGCGCTACCAACCACTATAAAATTAAGTTCTGTCTCTATGGGCTGAAAGAAATTTTTCCCTTACTCTGAGACTTTCTCATAGTAGCGACATTATTAATAATCATGAGAGTGGGGTTTTCCATATGTCTTTTGAAAAGAGTGACTTGAAGAAGTTACTGAGTCAAAAGAACTCTTTGTAGAACAATTAAAATGAGTTGAATTGCATAAGACAGACATCACCAATGTTTATAGCCTTTTAATACGACATAGAAAAAAAATCTCTTTGCAGTGGCTGTAAAATACCCATACCAGAGCTCCTCACACACACTACACTGATACATGTGCTTAATGCAAATAAACACACTTCCTGTGCTCTCTTCAAACTCTCCAGCTCATGGAGATGACAGTCATTTGTCTAAAACTTATTACATTTGACGTAGTGAAGAATTTTATCAAGGTTTAAAGAGAGAAGATGTTTCACAGAACATTTCCCACAATGTTAAGGAGAGAAAATGCATTGGCAGGAAATGGAGTTCAGATATGAAGCGTTAAAGTATCTCTCTTTCAACAAACAACTATTACAGCTTTTATTAAAAAATGCATATCAATAGAAATTAATTATTGTTCACTAAATTACACTCTGAGTGTATTGCTATTAATTCCTTTTGGATTCACAGACACTGACATTTGTTTCTTTTTTTTTTTTTTCTTATTTTCTTGGAATATCAAGGAAGATTTTATTCAGAAATTACTTAAAAAATATCAGAATTGCAAGCAGAGATGTGTTAGGGCCTCCAGACCCTGTTGCAGGAAATATTTCAGCATATGCTTATTTTCATCTTTGCTAAGACAGTACCTCTTCACTTACTTATCTTTAGTGTATGGCCTGGTTTCCTCTTCCAGAGGGTGTTAAATTGTTCCTTACACTTTTTTCACTTGTTTCCCAAGTGGTTTTGTTATTTTTATATTTTTTAAATGAGTCTTTTATTACATAGTTGCAAAAGGGACCACTCATAGGTGCAAAATAAAAAATTTATTTATTGCCATTAATTTTTATAATTTTATGTTTAAATGGTTTGTATTTACATAATATATGCACTGCAGGACCAGCCTCATTTCTTAGTCACAATTTAATGCAATTAAAATGTCTATGTGGAAACCTTTGCAAGCATAGCACCTTTATACTACCTGACTGAGCAGTTTCAAAGATCCTTAATTTGCAGTTTTCTGTTGGACAGTTTGATAATGAAATATGTTTTTGTGTTTTGGGTCCCAATTCTGTAAATGGATAAGAGGAGGAATGTTTATGAAGATCACATCAATCTTCTGGCATGAACACGCACAGATTTTGGAAAGTTGCAGTCAATATCTGGAAGAAAATAATCCTAAACAGGTTTCAGTATGATATCTTTGCAAGATCTGAATGGTTTGGGTCAATGCTGAGCAGAAAAAGGTCACTGTTTTTTTTTCCTTACAGGCATGGTAGCTATCACATCATTGTATCCTGTGGCACAAGTTGCTTAAAAGTCATGGTTATCTAAACTGCTTTTTTCGCTCATAAATCTGAAATATTCGTGGTATTCAGAAATCAAAGAGATTTTGGCATTAATTGATGGAGCTGTGTAGCTGCAATGGTCTCCTGGATGTTGATATACTAATAGGAGCTATGCAGTTTGTATACATATATGTATATATAATCTGCTATATATAAATCTGTCCAGAAGAGGCATAACCTAGGGCTTGTTCAGAGTTTAAAAATTAGGGAGGAGGAAATAATTAGAGCACAAGGGGTAAAGCAAGCAAAGAATAGAGGATTAGCTTTTTGTAAAAGATGTGGCATCACAATTCACTGCTATGGAATGTACAGAGGGCCAAAAAATACAAAGGATTCTACCCTAAGTTTAGCTCAGTTGGTTAGAGCATGTGCTCATAACACCCAGATTGTGATTTTGATCTCTGTATGGGCCATTCACTTAAGAGCTGGACTCAGTGATCCACGTGGGTCCCTTCCAGCTCAGAATATTGTGTGATTTAAAGGCCATTAGGCAAATTCATAGAAGAAAAAAACTCATCAGAGTTGTTAAAAATATTTGTGGATTTTTTGTTTAGGAAGTCTTTGGGTAGTTGTTGGGGAAGGACACGCCAGGTTTCTGAGTTAAGTAATCCACTGGCGTCTCTGCAGTTGCTAGTTGTGAATTTTATTTATATATTTATTAAATGAAGAATTGGGTCAGTATTTATTTGTTTCAGGCAGCTTAACATGACATTCAGGAAATTCAGTTTAAGCAACTCTTCCTAGAAAATGAATTATTTTAGCTGAAACTTTCTAAACCATAGGACTAAAATGCTATCAGACTTGAGAAACTTCAGATCACTTGGTATAAGTCCAGTGAATTAAGAATAAAATAGAGGCTTACAATAGGAAGCACCAATTTTACTTGTAGTAATGGCTGACAGTCAGTTTTGCAGACATGTATGTATGTATGGGTGTACGTGTATTTTAGAGCATACACTATGTGCTTTAGTTGATATATCTGTGGTCAATAGAAAGGATATAAAACCAGCATGTTTTAAATAGATGCACTGTAAAACCAAGGTCTGAGTTATTTTTTTTTAAGAATTCTTAGTTTTAGTTTATAGGGGCAATGGAGCATTGATATTGACTCACACAGTTTAGCAAATGATTCAATTCCAAAATGTGTGTATGATTTTTTTTTTTATCCTGCAAACAGAAGCTACTGGATGTGTCCTGGGTAATTGCTGAGTTTAAGGTAAATGGGCCCAAAACATTTTAGTCACTTAAAATAGTTTGTGGACATCTGCTTAGAGCCTAATATAGAGTCTTGTAGCAAGGGTGGGGACTGTGCAAAAATGGGTGTACATTTCAGCAGTACATTTATTCTGTCACAAAAATCTTTCTCCACTTAAAATACAGGCAAATTGCAATTCTCTGTGTCTACACTGCATAGATTGCATCTGTGGCTGTCCCGACAACTTATTCCATACCGGGATCTCTGACAGAAGTTGCCATTTAAAGAGGGTTTGGTAGGTTGGAGGTGGACTTGTGAAAAACTTAGTCTTAACAAAGGTGAAGGCAACCCCATCATGTCGTTTTGGCTTTATGTGTCAGAGAAGGAGAAGTTACTGGAGGGAGGAAAGGAATAAGTGCTGTGAGGAATTAGGACTCCTGCAACATCCTTAATGAAAAGAAGCAGAAAAGGTCACATTTGCTTCTACCACAGAAAGGCAAGGTGCTGTGGGTAAGATGAAGTTTTACATGCATTGCTAAATATGTGAGGATAAATGACCATATTTAAATGCAATACATAAAAGGAATCTGCTGGACCTCATTGTAACTTCAGTACAAAAGGGTTGGTGTGAGCTGGTGCCCACCTGATTGGTGTAAGTGACAGGTAACCCTGTGAATTAGAACATCTGAGGAAACAGATTATTTACAGGAGCAGATCAAAATTTACCATATGAGGATGCATCACACTGCAGTTCTATGTCTACTTTACACCACTGCAGCCAGCATTACTTCCAAAGCACTACCTGCACCTGTGTGCTTCACCTTTCCCTAGTGCCTAGCTAACATGATTGGAATTGTGGGAGAGGAAGAGGGCAGAGTCATGAAATCTGGGGGACCATTAAACACTTGAGCAGCTATAATATACTCTATTTGTTGGAGAACAAGCATGGAAAGCAAGGTGCTATATTAATCTCCTGAACCTATTGCTTCTATATCTCCTGAGGCCTCCAAAGACCTCTTTGAATGTACTTACTTGAAAAGTACTGTGCTGAAACAGTTACAATGTTAAAAGAGTATTCTTTCCAGTTTTCTCTTTATAAAATAGAATCTGCTTTAGCTCATTTAAGAGTTTGGGTCTTGTTATTAAATCTGAATGCAATAAACCTAAGTAATCTGTTTATGATTCTCCTTATGAAATGGGGGAAAAAAGGAAAACAAAACCATCATCTGGATTCTAGATAATCCATGTAACATTTAAAGATGTATTGCTTTCAAGACCATTTCTTTCTTTTAATAGAAAAGGATGATGCTGTCTGTGAATTAATCTGAATAAACATCTCCTCTGTTCCTTTCTGTTAATGATCACTTCAAACATTCTCTTGACCAATTTGTTTTTCCAAAGAGCATAAAAAAACACCTCAGCAACTGAAGAACTGTGGAAGGATTACATATTTCACCTCTCTAAAGCCTAATTTCTCCTTTTGAAGGGTAATAGTCTCAGATTTCTAATACAACCTAAAAATTGGATTGCTTTGGCCTTCTACCAGACTCTGAAAGAGTTATCATCTGAGTTAGAGTGCACCCATGCCGTTGCCCTATTAAATTTGGCTGGGGGAGGGGTACGGTTCTGCCATGCTGAGCAGCTGCAAAATTGGACCCTCACAATAGAAATTATTCTGGTAGGCAGCCAGCAAGAACAAATATCGGGAGCTGGGTTTCTCCACAGTTACAGACCCACAATCACACAATGCTTCACCCCCAGATCTGCTTTGCTTGCTCAATTTCTGTGTGTATGAGAGCCTGCCCTCCAATCACTTCAGCATCTTCTGTATTTCAGCGCCCTGCCCGCACACAAGAATGAGGGAGTCAGCACGCAGAGCCGAGGCAGGCATGCATGAACACCAAAACAAAGCCGGCTTGGGCTAGTTTTAGGCCAGATCACTTTGAGAGTGTCCTTTCAATAAGGACTTGGGGGCTTTCAGATTTTCATTCAGATTAGCTGCATTTACTGGCAGTAATAAGAGAATTAGTTTTATCTTTTGCTGTATTTTATTTTTTACTATATACCTACAGTTTTCCAAGAAGATCCCCCGTCTCTCTAAAATAAGAATAAAATCTCTGTACATCATTCAACCCTACATAACATATATTTCTCTTTTAGGACATCTGTACTCCACATACTTTTGCATTCTCCCCTCACCCTTTTCTTCTCAGCTGCTCCGTGTTTTTATGTCTCTCAGGAGGGGTTAATTCTTTACAGCTGCGTCCTGCTTGCCAGGAGTCTCACATGTGCAAATTATTAATCTTTTCTATTGCTACAGTAACTCCCAAGGCTTTAAACACCCCCTACCTAAAACTGGCCCTTTTCCAAAAAACTTTTCATATTCCCTCACTGAAAGATAATTTGGTCCCCTGCAGGGTTTGCACTGTTATTTAGCACAATTGCCTAAGTAGAGTTCCTTATTTCCACATAATAATTTACAAATTGGAATTTAATTTAGAAATTTAAACCCCAGAGTACTGAATTTCTCTAGCTATTATACAATTGATTTGTTAGTTTGTTTTGGATTTTTTAATTTGCTTTTTTGGTGTTTTTTTTTGTTTGGTTGGTTTGGTTTGATTTGGTTTTTGGTTTGGTTGGTTTTGGGTTTGGTTTTTTTGTTTTTTGTTTTTGTTTTTTTTTTAAGAAAGTAACATTGTTTTATTCTGTTTTGCTTTTAAACTTCAGTTTTGAATAATGTGTGTAGTTTTATGTTTGTAATGATAATGATGTGAAATGCAATTTGTAATGTCAACTGATGTGGTTAGGCTTTCTTTCCATGAAAGCTGATTCTTAAATATGGAATGACTTAATTAAGTACAGAATGTTCTAACTTTCGGTTTAGTAGGAGGTCTAAATTATTAACACTTATTTAGCCTCTTATGTTTTTAATTTATGATACTAATGCAATGCAGTCTGTTCATGGTTTATATCAACAATCAGTTATGGACATATACATGCATATATTGTGTGATTCTTGCCAGATACAAATCTGTTCATGAACAGAAATGCATCCACTCGTTGTGTACACACAGATCTGTGTCTATAGGCATATGCACACATTGTTTTGGCCGAGGATGATTGATGAGCTGGCATTTTTTTCTACCCTTTGTCTTTCTCTTTCTGATGTGTTGTCCTGATTTCATATTTATTTCCCAACTACTGATTGGATATCATTATGACACTTCCAAGCTTCCAAATAAATAATTTATTTTGAAAGTTAGATATGTCATAATAAAGCATTAAGACACTCCAGGCAGTGTATTTCTGGCTGATTATATACCTCCAGTGGTATTATAAGGCACAGGCAGAGGACTGAGTGATTTTAAACACCTGACAAGTGCAATAATCCCGAAGAACTGCATGGCCTGGAGCATCTTACTGCTGTTATGAAACAGAATTTATAAATAAAAATAAGAACAGCCAAACCTATTTATTTATGGGGCATTATTACTCTGGTATGACATCACTAAGGACCAATCAATAACCCTGGTTTACGTTCACTGCTAACAGTCATTTCTTAGTGTGAACAATAAACCCAAATACTTCTAAGAAAATATTAAACAGCTTTGAGTTTAATGTGTACAAAGGAAATGTAGAGGTGGGTTAGTTACAATTCAGACACATGATCTGTTTAATATGTACAGAAAGTCTCCCTGTAGGCCAATTATAAACCCTTCCAAACAATGCTGACTATTAATTCACGTAGTATTTATAACTAAAGTGAGTTAAATTTTAGCATCTCATAGAAGTGGTCTGTAAGGAGGAGAAAGAGATTTCCTTAGGACAATAACCAGATATGAATGGTGTTTTGTTCTGTGAAGAAAATTTTAAACAAACCTTTTAACAGTAAGGAGGTTATGGGAGATGTAAGAATGCTGCTTGTAGATTATTTTCTCATTAGGAGTAAAAATTCCTGATAAAGAGGTCTACCTCTGTAAGCCTAATATGTATAGCTCGTAAAACTGTAGCTGTAAGAATACACTGCAGCATATAGTGCTATCATCAAAGCCGTAGTTGAACAAATACTGTGGTAAAGAGCAGTTATAAAGAAGTGTTTTGTTTGGGTTTTTTTCTGTTGCTTATGTAAAAATAGAACTTCATGTCATCACTAACACATTTAACTGCTGGACATTGAAAAACTTCCTTGTGATTACAGCCAGAAACTCAGCATAATCAAGAACTCTTATATTCTTGTGCATAAGCTCAAGTTGTATGTGACTCTGTGGCAGGGGAAATGTGTTCAGGTAAAGAGGATCATCCTTAAAATAACATAGGATGGCTGTGATAGGAGTAAAGTATGGAGAATGTTCTCTGCTGCTGTGCTGCAAATAACTTATATACCGAAGAAAGAGAAATCCTTGTGCAATGGATGACTGCTGAGGAGGAATTTTTCAGGTGGACTGTAATTCACAGTGTCTTAGAAGGATGAGGTTGGTAGATCTCTGGAGATCACTTAGTCCACCTCAAGCAGGGTCACCTAGAGCTGGTTGCCAGGAGTCATGCCTGGTTGGGTGCTGGGTATTTCCAAAGATACAAAGATTCCACAGCCTCTGGGCAATCTCCAAAAGTGTTCAACCTCCATTGTTTGACCAACCTCTGGAAGTGTTTTCTTATATTTAGATGGAATCTCTTGTATTTCAGTTAGGGTCTATTGTTTCTTGGCCTTTCACCAAATACCACTGAAAAGAGTCTGGTTTCATCTTTTCTATTACTCCCACATGCCAGGTATTTATACACACTGATAAGACCCCCAAACCTTCTCTTCTCCGGGCTGAAGCTGAACCGCTCAATAAGCCCATATCTTTCTTGTATTGGTAAGACCAGGAATGAACCTAAAAAGCCCAGATATTTCTCACCAGGTGTGAGTAGGTGTGAAATATTACCTTGTTCAAACTGCTGGCAATGCCCCCATGCTGCTTGTGGTGTTGGTGGCCTTCTTTGCTGCAACGGATCATTTTTTGCTTATATTTAACTTGTTGAATATCAGCTTTCTGGGACCCTTTATTCCTTCACCTTTACTGGGATCAAGGTGAGACTGATCTCTCCTGTTGTTCCCTGAATTCTTCTGCTTCTGTCTTAAAGATAGGTGTGACGCTTGCTTTCTTCGAGTCCTCAGGAACACTCAATGAATGACCTCTCAAACAGAATGGAGAGTAGGTTTACCAATTGGTGGCAGGTCAGGTCCTTCAGAACTTCTGGGTGCATCCCTTCAGTTCCCATGGACTTTTGCCTATTGGTAAAGATGCTTTTGCCCCATGTGATTTAGTGTATCACATCTGCTCCTAGCAATCCTTAGTTCTTCAAGATGATTCCATGGTTGTAAAAGCCACAGCCCCCTTGTCAACTTCAGCCATGTAAGCAGTTGTTGACCTACAGGATCCCTACACTCCTCCTCAAGCAGATTATCCTCACTGGCAGGACTGAGGAGAAAATATCCTGGACCCCCATTCCCTTCACCCTCGTGAGCACATAGATATTTAAGACTGCAGCAGCAAGAAACTTAAGATGAGGATGAGGAACAAAGTACCGTATGTCAGATGTGCTCTTCCCCACTTAGAGTGTGGATACCTATTTCTTTTAGTCAGTTTCCGTAAGTGTAATGGAAGAGCCAGTATAATACACCATGTGTATGGCCTGGAGAATGCTTTGAGTAAGATCTGGCTCTCCAGGCCAACCAGTGCCTACTAACAGTATTTTATGCTTGAAGAGCAAGTAGTTGTCACTCACATGTTGCATAACACACCCAAGGAGATGTGCACATGCACAGAATACAGACTTTAGTGAAGTCTGCATTGTTTTGATTACAATTAAAAAATACCCACTATTCATCTACTGCCTAAAAGATCAAATGCTGGTTTTTTCTAAAATTTCTGTTAGACATTTGCCTCTAAATGATTTGTCTAGATATGCAACACTGAATTCATTCAAATAAGACCAGAGGAACTTCCACGCCAGAGCTGACCAAAGGTCACAATCCTGTCTCTAAATGTAGCCAGCACCAGATGCTTCAGAGAAAAGTGTAGCACCTCTGTAAGGAGTGCAATGGAGTATCTTTCCCATGAGGAAGGATCTCTCCCTAATTCTGTCATTTCTAGTGTATATTTTGTACTATTAAACATTGAGAATGCTCACTCGGGATTTTTTCTATGACAATTACTTATGTAGTGAAAAGTTAACAGATAATTTTTCCTATTGACACAAATAATAATTTTAATTTTAGCCTGGTAAGCCATTTTTTCCTCCGGTCTTTGCTGCCATGAGTTCCTTAGGAGAATTTCGACTTCCATCAACAAAAAGTTATCGATTCTTAAAACTTCTTAAAATCTACTGTAAAAATACTTTACCTCTGCTCCATGCATGTGCTGTAATTCAAAATAGAAAACAAACAAAATTCACAGATTACAGATCATATTCCTATCAATTTGTATTGTCACAACTGATGGAATAACAGAATTTATACCAAAAAGACCATCAAACCTCACTTGATAGCATGGAAGTGTTCAGAGAATCTTGTTCCCATGGAAATTCCATATTCTCCGTGAAGTTTTCTGGTGTTTAGAGCCTGGTTCATTAACAGTCCATGGGTAAAGATGAGATATTTAATGCATCTTCCCATAATAGTGAATCATCTGAATTTAAAATGCAAGTGGGTAGAAGGCTTTTTGCATTATTTTACCCTGCTCAGCACTGGAGCCTCAATGTCTTATGGAGATCATAGATTGATAGAATCATTAAGGTTGGAAAAGACCTCTAAGATCATTGATTCCAACCATTTACCCATCACCACCATGTTCACTTCTAAACCATATCCCCAAGTGCGACATCCACATGACTTTTGAACACTTCCAGGGATGTCCTGTTTTTTTTGTTGAGTAGGTAGAGGCAGTAAAGGCAGGTGCCTGTTCTACCCAGCCACTGGGTTTTCCCTAGTCCCGTATCTAACTGTGCAGGCCTGTTTTAGTGTGGATATGGTAGTGTCCTCTTACATTAGTGTCTCCCACTGTATAGATACACACATGTGCACACAATTTCCTCAGCTTTTTCCAGCCCATATCATCCAATTAATTGCTTCACAAGCTACATTCTTCTTAATGAGAGTGGGCCACAAGGACAGGATGCTGGTAAGCTTCTCTGCTCTGAAAGGAAAGTCCATCACTCCTGCAGCATACTAGTTCAGTGCTGTGAAATAATCCCTGGCTCTTGTTTTACCCTTCCCTTGGGGTACCTGCTCCACTGAATGACCCCATCGTGCTCGGTGCATTGAGATTTTGAAACTCGCTGCTAACTACTGTGGATGCATTTCCTGACCTTACTGGTGGGAATTGAACCAGAGTCTCTCAAGTGCTGTAGGATCTAATTAATATGCATCTTATTCCAGGAAAGACTCATTACTTTATAGATATTTATATAAGGGGTATGTCTGCTATAATGGTTAATAACTATGAATAAAGTTTCATTTCTGATAGAGGAATAAAGCTTTTGTTTAGATATGGATTTTTAGTTTTATTAAAAAATATTAGAAATTATGATTATGATAATTGTGTGAGAGTTCCAAATGGTCACACAAAGTTTTTTATTCTTGCCTTGAGTACTAGCTGGAATCAACTCTTGTTCCTCACCTAAAATTTAAAAGAGAAGCAGGGAGGAACTAATTTAAGAATTAATTCAAAATATCAGCAAAGGATCCAGAGACAGTCTGTGCTGGGTACAGAAAACTTCTAGTCTACAAGAAAGTGAATTATGGTTGATGATATTCTGAAAAAAATAAGAATAAGCAAAATCCTGCCCTTTTTTAACTGAGAAAAGGAATGCTATAGTAACAAAGGCTACCTATTGATCTGGTCTCCACTGTTTTTGGGGAGGTGTAAATATTTATTTAGAACCTTTTAAAAACTACTCTGGCAGGTAGATTTTATTGAGGTTAAACTTCTTGGCAATACCACAAGGCCTTCAGCTCCAGAAGGAATTAGCTGGTGCTGCAGAGGAGACAAACACCAGCAGCAGGGCAGACCAGACACCTGCATTTACTCCCTCTCAGGTTTTGCTGAACAGGTAGAGATGACAAAATAACTTCAATGCTTCAAAGCCACATAGTTCCAAAGCAAGTTTGGAGGCTTAGGATTTTTGGGTGACCAAATTTTAATGCTTAGTCATGCTGAGTGTAATGATTCAGTCTTGTTCTTCTCAAGCCAGTAGAACTGAAATACTGTAAATTGATGAAATATGCTTTTATTGTAACATTTTAATGCAGATATAACGTACTGTATTTTAACACGTATATGACTTCTATTCAGATTTCTGTGAAGTTCAGTTTTAATGAGCTACCTCTGTAGAAAAACAATGCAAATGCGGGATGCAGTCCTGCACTACTTCGTGCTTGGGACATCTGTAAGAGTTACCAGCATTGTCATCCTCCTGCAATTACAGGGCTTTGTTTACCACTTCATGAAAGATATGATTTTGGCCACTTCAGAGGGCAGTGATAATTCTTTCCTATCTTATTCCACAGTCCACAGGAGGAGGAGGAGTCCCAAGGGAGTCTTGTGCAATTTTTCACCATCTGTATGCTTGCAGAGCATCATAGCCCACATACAAAGATGATGTACAAATTCGTGAGGCACTCCATGGCAGCTGTGAACATATGTGTGAAGGTATGTTAATTTTGAAATGACAATTGCTTTACCAATCACTCTACAGCCCTCAGAGTTATCCAAAGGAGGGAGTGCTTAGGAAGAAGAAAATAAGTCCGGAAAATAAGTGAATGTTTAATGGATATTTTTATTTTAAAAAATGTATATCTTACAAAAAATAAGCTTTGGAGTAACATAACATTCTTGCAGTGGGTGATTTGATGAAGTAAGGGAGACTTGAGACTATTGGTTCTATAGGTACAAGTTAGTTGTGTATTTTGGAAGTGAGGCTTGGAGCACTGTACCTCTGTGTGCATGCTAAAAACCAGCAGTGCTGCTTTTTTGTCAAGCTGTATTGATATTAAATTTGTGTCCTGGGGATGACTTAGGGGCTCTGTGGCTTTTACTGAGAAATGGCAGCCCACGCCACTGAAGATTTTCTTTTCTTCACAAACTCTTGTTCTTGCTTGATTGTATTCCAGTTTGCACTGAAACCTTTTCCTATCTCTGTGCATATTAATCCACAACAACATCATAAGTAAATGGAAATGAATCTGATCACTTGCGATAGCTGCATGGTGGTGAAGTTGTGGGTAGCCCCTCCCCTACTCATCCAAATACACACACATATATGCTTGTATTTGCATGGGACACTCAGTGGGTTTATGTGTCAGGGCTCACTTAAGAAGCACCACAGGGTTGAACGAACAGATATCACAGTCAGTACCAGCAAAGCTACCCTGGTTTCTAGATTTATGTTATCTGCACTCAGCTACTGGAAATCTGTAGCTGCATGCTGTGAGGTAAAGCCAGCAACATAGGAATGGTCCTATTGGGTCAAGTTAACATCCCTCTAGTCCACTGTCCTGCTTCTGACACTGGATGCCCAGTCAGACAAAGACAGTATGTTGCTACCCCTTCTACTCCTCATTTACCAACAGTTTTCAGCTCAGGGTGTTTCCTGAGCTGGATGTTTCTTGCAGTAACCTCCACAGAATGTCTTCTCTGTGCACTTTCCCAGTCCTCCCTTGTAACCTCTAAACATCCCTGGCAGCCCTTGTGGTGAGTTCCACATTTGCTCACCAGTGCTCAAACTTTCCTTCCCTAATTGGATTTTGTTTGTTGTCACCTACATTTCTGAGAACTGGTGAACAACTGGTGCTATGAGAATCAATGCCCTTTCACTCTTTTCCATCTGCTTGGGGATAGACTTGTGCATTCTCTCCTAGTTCTCTTTTCCAGGCTGAGATGTTCTTGCATACCCAGTTCTTTGCACTGATGTGCATTATCCTTACTGGTCTTTTCTGGTTTGACCATGTCCTTCCTAAAATGAGACCAGAATTGCAGAATTATTAAAAATATAGGTGAATCATAGATTTATTCAAAGGCACTGTGCTGAGTTCTGTTTCATTTCTCTTCCTTCCTAAAAATTCTTAACAGTTTATTTGCTGCTTTAACTGATGTTAGCAGTGACCTAATTCTTTCTTGGATCAATCATATATTCTTATTGTTGAATCACAATGGTCAGTTCAGAACTTCTTTATGCACATTTGGAGCTAAGACTTTTTCTGGTGTGCACAACCTTACTTTATTCACAGTGAATTTCAGCTACTGTGATAGTGACCACCTTGTAAGGTCCTCCATGCAATTCCTGGCAGTCAGTCGTTGTCCTCAACACCCTGTATTTTGTAAATGCAGAACTGTTTTTTGCCTGGAAGTACAGAAGATACTTAGAGAAAATATGTTGTTCTTGTCTACAACCCTTTCTTCCTAGATGTCAAATAACTTTGACTAGTTACAGCCTATGCTTTACAGGTGAGAAACGGCAGGGTGGAATTTGCCATGTTCACTCAGTTATTTATTGAGTGAAAAATCTTTCTGTGGCCAGTCAGTACCTATGTGGTAGCTGGGTGTCACCTGGCATTTACATTGCAGGATTATGTATTTGTTATAAAAGCAAAGTCTTCAGTATTTTCAACATGAGATTGCTGTTTCAACCTTTTCTGTAGTCCTTATTTTTAGCATTTCCAGTCATTTTGGTTAGTTGGGGTTGACATCACTTGTTCAACAATAAAAAATTGGAGACTTTCCTGGGAGTATAACAAAAACCCATCTACGGAAAGGAGGGGAAATTTCACCCCTAGGTTTTAAAAGTTGTTTAGATCTCATTACAGAGTGCCTTAGGTGAAATGATTTGGAGCTTTGCATTTCTCAGTCTTCTACACCCTGAAATTTTGTATCACAAAACCTGCTAGATTTGTGTAGGGACTAATACTCCGTCTACAGAGAGAAAAGCCTTAAAGGGACACTGTATTTGAATTATCTCTCCATTTCCAGCACAAGTTATCAGCACTTATATGCAGCAGAGTGGCTTGTCTTCCCTCATCATCCCTTTTACAAGAATTCATAGAGGACTTCAGTTTTCAGTGTTGTCAATTTGGCACCTTTTGCTGAGTACTAAATTCAGCTTAAAAAAACATGTCTACACATTAAGGGTTCTATTCATGAATGACTAACACCTCATTTGCACTTGAATTTCATTCAGGTTAAATGGAAACATTGTGCAATGCTGTGGAATTTATACAAATTTTATATCCTTGAATACAGATTGCTGGTAATGAAACTGACACTTTGTTGTGCATATTAAAGATACCCAGAAGCCGAAAGAGGATGGAGAATATGAGAAAATAGGATCAGATCTGACCCGAATGAGCAAAGTACCCTTACAGAGGAGTGGGAAAGGGAAAAAGGAAATCAAAACAATTCTGTAGTGGGTAGGTGTCCCCTACAGCTCAGACCCGGGAGCAAGTAAAGCTTGGGCTTTTGATGCTTGCTGTATCTGCTGAGACACCTGAGGTTTTCACCTATCTGGGCGATGACATTTGTCACCGGTGTCACCAGGTGGGAATCTGTACTCATCTAAACTGAGTCTCCCACTTCTCATTTGAATTTTGTCTTCCTGGACGATTGCTGAAGGAGTTTTCTCCTACCAATCTTTCTTTGTGTCTTAGTGTTTTGGGGGGCACTGGGGGAGGAAAATTCAAGGGGGTGGAAGTTGGAATTTGACTCAAAACCTGGCTTTACTTTTCTGTCATTTGGGTATTTGGAGCATTATTACTTTTCTGCTGAAAATGTTAAGCAGAAGGGACCACTATGTGAGCTTTCTTTAGTCGATTTGTCTTCTTTTCTCTTGACTTGTGATGTCAAGCACAGCGGCTCACCTATCTGTAACATGGACCCATATGTGTGACAGGAATGTGAAGATTTAATAACTACTCAGTCTTGTTCTGAAATTTATTTAGAGTTGCAATTAGATGCATATGATTTGGAGGAAATTATTGTAGCACATACTATGATGATTACAGTCCACACAATCTTATGTGAAAACATTTGTCAATAGCCTGTAGAAGGTCAAAATCTAGTTGTTTGCAAGATTTTTTTTAATGATTTTTAAGGTTAGTAACAATTCTGTGCTCAAGCTAAAGAACCTCTACTCTCACCTGCCAATGTACTTTTGGGTAGCAGCAACCTTCAGGTACACTTGTCCTACTAGGTAAAGGTCCTGCTTAAAAATTCAGAAGTTTCGTGCTACTGACTGTTAATCTTTTCTGCTGATTGTAAACATCTGAAATAACCCTTAACCCACTGGAACGAGCTAGTGACTGCTCATTATGATTTAAAATTAACTTCCATGCCCCACCTAGACGTTTTATCATCTCAGAAACTAGTGCAAAGTTTGTCTTCACAGGCAAAAATATAAATTCACAAAAGAGAAATCAGGGAAATGTTTAAGAAACTTTTTACTCCCTCAAATGCTTATCCCCTTTATTCAGTCTACACTGGGTCTTTCTTCCAAGATGCACAATACATCCAATTTTCTCTCTTCACTGGTTAACACATTTGAGAATTATTGTGTGGGCAGAAAAAAAAATCTGCTTTTTGAATACCAAGTCACAGTAGACAAAGTCTGAGCTCTGAGTATCTACTCAGGGGACAGGTACATTCTCCACCTTTCAGAGGTCAGCAATCAATGGTGTGAGTTTTAGGAGTATAAATTATTATGTATAAGAAATCTTCCTTTATTCATTATATTTTTTGTTTCAATTTCCCTGCAGAAATTGATCTGGGTTGCAGTTTTAATTTTAACAGGGCTGCTTGGAAAAGCAAATCTGAAAAAGCTGCATACCGTTATTACAAATTCATATGAGCAAGATTGGGGTTTGGAAGTCTGGCTGCTGTAGCTGCAATAATGCCAAAGCTAGTTGTACTCTGTGGAGGAAACATGTCAGGCACGTAATCCTGTTCTTCATTTGAAGTTTCTTTCATCAGACATATTAAATAAATAGGCTTTAAACTGTTGAAGTTACCATGCACTATTGCACAGCACCCTGTAAGGAAAACAAGCACTGAAGAACATACACATGACCCCAGCAATCTCTATGAGCTGCTTTCTGAACAACCCTGAAAACTTCAGCTCAGCTTCATCAAAACCAGAAAGAATAAAAAGGATAACAGGAGAAAACATCAATACATGCAGTTCTCAATTTTTTTCCAAAAATTTGTTTGTATTCCAGCAATCCCATCATGATTACCAGTGTTTTACTATTTAAAAATATAACGCAATAAGCTATTCAGACCTGACAATCTTATGCTGGGGAGTTTTAAATTTCATGGTACCTTCCTCTATCAAGGCAAAGAATCATAATCAGCCAAAGTCCAGGTTATCAGCTTCCCCTATTACAGTGTGTAGTGTGATTTTGCTCCATGGTGATGCAACGTTGCAATGATTTATATCAAAGTGAGCAAACTTCAAGCTGAAGCTGCAAAAAATAGGGGGAAGGTCAGTGATAGGAACTGCTAAAATGTTGCAGTTTCTCTGAAGCTGCAGAGAAACCCACTATGAACACTACAAAGCTGGGAACGTTTCCCTTGTCTTTGATTTCTTATTTTTGAAAGGCTGTAATGGAGCCAGCAGGTAACCCAAGACAATCAGGGAATGTTTTAACAGAGATATCGTATATCTGAATTTCTCCTATGGTGTTATACATTCCTTCACATTGTGAAAAGACAAAAAGCTGCTGCAAATAAAACTAAGGTGTCTAGATGATAATCATGTAAGAGTGTGATTATGATGTGCAGCAATTATTTACTTTTCTACAGTCATAGGTTGGTATTAAACACAATGGAAAAAGTAGTCAATAACATCAGATGAAGAAACTACAGCAATCTAGGTGTTAGAAAAACTGACTGGAATCATTCAGTACTTTGTTAATTAGCAGAGGTGGAAGAAAAAAGACTTTCGCTTTTCTTCCTTGGTTTGCCATGCTTGAAAATTAGGACAAACAAGAATATTGTCCAGTGACCTCATCATCGTAGCTGAATTTTGTTCTTGAAAAGTTACACTTTTGTGCCTAACGCCCAAAGTAATCCTTAGTGCTGTGGGTTAAAGCAAATACAAGACCAGAAGCATTTTCTGAGGGCAGTTTCATGACATGGGGTTCTTATTTCCAGTCTTAGTTTTAACCAAGTGGGAGCAGCAAAATTTGGTCCCTGATACACAGAATCACAGAATATTCAAAGTCGAAAGGAACCCACAAGGATCATTAAGTCCAACTCTTAAGTGAATAGCCCACAGAGGGATCAAACCCATAACTTTGTTGTTCTTAGCAGCAAGTTCTAACAAACTGAGCTAATCTCATATAATAGCAGGCAGGAAAAGGAGAAGAGCTGTGTGTTCTCCATCTCTTCCAGTCTATCCGTGTGGACCAGTTCAGCTGTCAGGGATAGCCTCTCTGTATCAATCCTTACCAATCCCCTGACCGATTGAGTCAAGTTCTTTTATATCTTGCCTTGGTTTCTACCTTTTCTATGATTTACTACTCAGTCATTCTCTTCCTAACCTAAATTTCAAGGCAATATTTCTGAAACTCCTCTGACATCATCTTCTTGGAGGTACCTGGAGCTTGGTGAAGCTCCAGTCTTCTTTCTTGACTAGCTGATCCATTTCAGAGCTATCATCTGTTAGCTTTTTTCCCTCTGAAATGATTTACTTTTAAACCTTTTTCTCTCTGAACCAGCCATCTGACACTCAAGGGCCCAAAAAGGGGTTATGCAGCAGAGGAGACTTTCTTTGTACGCCCTTAAAATCTTTTTACCAGAAAATGGTATAAGACTACAGCACATATTTATTAATACACACCTTAGCTAACTGAGTTTATGTTAACAGCAGATTTTTTTACAATGATTCCACCATAATCAGGATTTTTTACTAGAACAAGGTAATTGAACAGATTTTATGTCAGTAATGAGTACATGAATTTTAAAATTCACTTTCCACCAACGACTCTTTTCCCATGTTCTCAAGAGAGCTAAGATGAACAGAGTTGCCGATTTTACCTTTTCTTTAGCATTCAAAGGCATAAGAGAGAATTTTGTTGAGCTCTTTAATAAAAATCATTCTTAGGACTTGGTATTGTAATTATTGGAAACTAAGGCTGTTCTTAAAAAATGAAATTATGTTTCTGTGTTATTTAATGGCACATTTTAGTAATAGATCCTTTTTATTCACTAAAAATATCAATATTTACCTCTATTCAGTCTTTTAAATGACATGAAAAATTCTTGAAGCTGTGTTTTTAAAACACAAGTGAGATTTTTTTCATACCTTTTATCCTCTGTGGACTCACTTTCCTTACAGGATTACTATTAGTGTGACTTCTTGTATCTTCAATATATACTGTTTCTACCAAGTTTCGAGCAATTGATCCTGTCAATACTATTTCAGGGTTTGTTGGTTTGAGGAAACAGAGTTATCACTGTAAAAGCATTATTGGTATGTTCATTAGGAGAAATAAATGTGCTTTACATCTTTATTTATAAATTGTTCTGTGATCAGCCTGTCAGTACAGTACATGTAGAACAGCATCAGAGCACTAAAATAATAATAGGGGAAATAGCAGTATCACCTTTATCCCTTCTAACAATAGTGTGGCCACAAACATTAGAAAGGCAGGGGCATGGGAAATACTGCTCATGCTGTAGCATCACAGCCTGTCAGCAGAAGGGCACAAGAGCTCCTGGGAGAGCAGGGCAACAGCAGGGCTGGAAACACTGGGCTTTGCCTTGCCTTTTTGTCTCCTGCAGGGTGGTTGACAACCCTGGAAAAGAGGATGCTGGTGAGTCAGTAAAAGGGTGGGGGAACAGAAATGTTCCTTCCTGATGGAAAGGCAGGCAGAAACAATGTCACGGACAGTCTCCACATGGGCCTTTCAGCTCTCACTCCCAAGCAAACGTTGCTGAGAAAAGCAGGACCTTCTGGGAGCAGCATATGCACTGGGCAACCCACAAGATGATCTCTTGGATGATGGGAACATATGGAGTTTTTAATCACGTCTAATAACAACCCAGCTGCCAAAGGCAAGCAAGAGGATGGGAATCTGATTCTTCTCCACCCAGTGTTGTTGTGAAGCTAACAGTTGTCTTCCATATTAGTAGAGCCAAAACCAGCAGACCCGGTTTTATAATGTAGTTCTAAGACATAAAAGCATGTTTGGGTTTTGTTTCTTTAGTAGCACAGCTAGGAAAGATGATCCTTTATGAAATACTTTGCTAAAATGAAAAGAGCATCAATATTTTTCTTCCAAATAAATACACATTTGAATTTCATCAAACAGGGTCCTTGTAAAAATAATTACAAAAATAGATATTAGCTGAGCATGAACCAAACTACCCTTTGTTTACCTGAATTAGAAAAAGGATGATTAATGGTAATGAACGTGTTGCATTACTCATTTGTCAAAGAAGATCAATAATGTTAAATACCCCAGGAATGTCACAAAGCTGCCCCCAATGCTGTGCAAGTTTTGTGAACAATTCTAGTGGAAAACTGTCTACTGAAGGAGCCACCCTTCCACGTGCAGAGTTCTGCCTCCTGCTTCTCCCCTGTCTCCTTGCTTAGTGCTAAGGAATGACCCCTGTTAATAGGGGGAAAAATAAATCTAGAAAATAAGGATGGTAATTGTTTTGCTTTTGTTGGGTTATTTTGCAATTCAGATCATTTATCAGGAGCAGGTATAGACACAATTAGGCAAAATGTTAATCCCCAGAAGGGGGATGGGGGAGGATGGGGGAACTCATCAGTGGTGCCCCCGCGCAGTGGAGGGGCTGAGGGTTTGTGCTGGCAGGGTAGCCGCCTCTGCTGGCCCTGCTGCTGCCTGAGAAGAGCACGACACAGCCCAGGAGGAGAGGCCAGAGCATTGCTTGTGGCAACAATCTCTCCCTGTAGCTGTTCTGTAATTATTTCACAGTTTTCATGTTTCTGTGTGATGCAATGCAAATTCCTGGAGGCAGCAATACCTGCCATGAAGGACCAATTAGTGGTCATCTCAGGAGAACTCACGTGGTTGTATCCAGTTGTCACTGAGTCAGATCCAGAAGTGGTGTATATTATGAGCAGGGATTGCTTTTTCCATTAAGATTCTTGAGATATTGGATAACAGTGATGTGATAGAGCCTATAGAGTAGTTTTAAACGAAATACTTAGAATTTGTAGTAATTAAATGAATTTGGACAAGTAATCATCTGGAAAATCTTTTTAGAGTTACAATAACACTCATTCTGCAGAGTCAAGGGCAGATTACCATAGTTTGTATAGAGAAGGGGGATACAGATTCATCTTCCTGAATTTTTCACTGATTCCCCTTCTCATCCTGAGTGAGTTAATTTCACCTTCCCCTGGCTCACTTTTCCCACTACAAATTATGTACATTGTTGTTTAAGTACCTCAGAGAAGTATTTCAAATTTTAATTAGTATTTGTAAAATGCTTTGGGTTATTTGGATCAAAGTGTGATTTATTATTCAGTAACATATATGACTGTGAGGTAGGTGTACACTGTGCATGCTGCAAAGTAGGGTGGCAGCAAATACACTCATTTGTACTTCATTTATATAATCTGGACTGTAAGATTCCTTTTCCTTGGTTTCATTTCAAAAAATTTGAACAGAAGTGTCTTGATTTTTCACAGCCCTGCCCTTAATTCTAGTGCATTTTTATTTGAAAAAGACCTAATGATATGAAGGGAAGGGACAACTAATGCTCTGATATAAATACTAACAAATATATAATGATATTATATTAGTATTATATGATATAATACTAATAAACACTAATTGGACACCTCCATTTATTTTTTTTTTTGCTGAGCTTTTTTTCTATATGAGTATGAATGTATGCGTTTCATATTGGCTTAAGGGCATCCTAGGATATGAGGTCTGAGTTCTAGGTTGTGATTTTAGAGAGTGTGCTGGTAAGAATCCCACCCAAAGATGTGGCAACAAACTCTCATTCCACATGCCAGGACCCAGGAACACGGAGCGCACGTGAACCTGAGACTGTGAGGGAATGGCAAATGAACCTTTCTAATGAGATTTGCTTTAACTGATCCCTGTGATTAAGACCCAGTAGACTGGAACAAGCTGGGGATTGTATCTGTATTCTCAGTGAGATAATTTGCCAGTAGCAGTGTCTCCCAGATGAGGATTTGGGTTTTGAATTAATCAACATTGTTTACATTTTCTTAATATGAGCAGATTTCTCTGCAAGTTGTTTCAGCTACAGGTGTTATTCCACATATTGGGAATGACTGTCAGATCAAGCAAGAAAGCCTTTCTGAGGTTCAGTGCAGTATAAAGACACCCTTCCAAAAGTATCTGGAAAGCTCGAGCCAGCTAAGCAAATGTGTGTTATCACCAACAGCATCACTCAGATCCATCCTATGCACTTACACCTCGATTTCTTTTCATCTCTGCCCTGTCCATGTGCTGTTTTATTCCCTGTGATACTCCTTCTGAGCCCACACCTTCCTTATTGAACAGCCAGTGAGAGAGAGCCAGAGGATGATTCTATGTTTTTAACTCTTTTAAGGGAAAAAGGCAGTCAGAAATGTGCATATTGGAAGGGCAGAATAGGATATCCAATGGTGGAAAATGCACAGCATAACTTCTCCTGGAAAGAGACAAACAAGGGACTGCTAAAAGAAAAATCTTCAGGGGAAAAGTCCAGGGCTTAGGGAAGCTGTGCAAAACCAAGGGATGGCCAAAACGGCACCTCTGCCCTGCATGACACTGTGAGTGGATTTGCCTTCAGTTGTGCTGAGACATCAAGTTCAGAAAAGAAAAAATTATGTCAAACGTCCAGGGTGCAAATATAAACTCTTCATAAGATCAAATGGTAAAATGTTAATATAACAAGGCACAGGAAAGCTATGGAGAGGACACACAGACTTGAGTTGGTACTTGCTGGGGCTGCAGTGACATAGTCCCCTGTATTTTGGAGTATGTAAAGTCTGTAGCAATAAAATTATAGCAAATTAGAACCCAAAGTAGCTACTTTTGTTACTAGGAATTAGATCAACTGCATGATCTTGACAGAAGTTTAACTAGAAGGATGACCTGTATTAAAAAAGAAAAAAAAAAAAAAAAGAAAAAGAAAGGAACAAAATTACTGGATGGTGTTGACCACAAGATGGATTTGAACTCAAGCACAGATTTTTATAGGTGAATTTCAATAACTATCAATTTATTGAAAAATATATGTGTAAGTATGCAAGATATGCGCCCATGTGTCCCTCAATACATTTGGAAATATCTGTCTCAGTTTTGTAAAACACACAAAACTAAATGATTAACAGTGGATTGAAACAAAACTGACACTGGTAAATTGGAATAGTAATTCTCCATGTCTTAAGACTTGAACTCAATTCTTACAAAAGTAGCTAATTCACTGTATGGAGAAAGAATTGCTCAGGACAGCAGTGAGGTCTGTAATAATCTGTTGCCTCTTTCTTTCCTCTCTCCAAGGTTTCATGTGACCGTTTTCCATGTCACCCTAAAGAAGGGACACAAAAGACATGCATTTGCTTGAAAGGTAAAAAATAAAATATATGTCTTGACTTTAAGTGGCTCCACACAACACTGGTTCTTGAGTTTGATTTTCTTTCCTGTCTACATACTTCCCTCTCTCATTTCCTCTGCTGTTGTGTTCAGTGTCACTTTTGCTGAAGGAACGTGGCTGAAATGTCGCTTTAACCAAACATCTCGAGATTTTGGAGACAGGTCTGAACCTGAAAAGAGATTGATTCTCCTGGGAAAAATCCTGCTGTTGAACAAGAAGACGTAAATCACATCTGGCTTCCAAAATTAGTAAGAAAACAGATTTTTTTACAAAATTAGTTAAAGGATAGGCTAAGCTTTGACAGGCTAAGGAATCCAGCTTTACCAGGGCATGAGACTGCACCACTCACCTGGATGCACATGGGAGAAACTTTCCTGCTACTACTGATGAGAGGGTGAGCTGTCATTTGCTCTCTTCTCACCAGCACCTTCCCAATGTTTTCTTCCCACTCCTCAGTCCCCACCAGTATTATATAAAAGTTGTCATTATTAATATCATCACGTAAGTTTCTAAGTACTTTTATTTTCCATTGGAGGAATTTTTCCGAGTGCAGCAAAGAAGCCATTCTTCAAACCTTATAACAGGGCTAATGCTGAACTGTGCCAGTGAAAGAGGGACTGATCCCACCAGGACCCATGTGCAGAAATGAAACTGCCCCTAAGTGTGGCTGCCTGCCTGCCATTCCCCAGTGTTAAGAGGGTCCCAAGAAAGGTTGTTCCTGTGAATGTAGCTGTTGCTTTGAGTTTAGGGAGTTGGGTGGAAAACTCTGTGAGGGACTTGGAAATACTGAGGTAGTATAGAAATCTAGTGCTCAAGAGAAGATCAGAGGGTTGCAGAAAATGGCTCTTTTAGAGGGTCAGATGATACAAGGCATAGGCTATGAGAGGGGGCAGGAAAGCAAGTGTAAATGTAAGGTCACTGATCCTGGGGACCCGCTGTGTCTGCCAACAGCATTATGTTGTCCACATGGCTGCTGTTATGGCCTGAGCTGGAACCAGTGGTGGAGCACAGAGACTGGATCTCTATGCCCTCTCCAGCTACCAAAACCCTACATTCCACTGGGGCCAAGACGTGGCCAGCTGACAGTGGAGTATACCAGATATACACACCAAAGGAGAGAGTAACCAGTGCCTGTACCTCCTCCTGGCCCACATTTCAGTTTATATTATAGCTCCTTTTCTACACCTTGTCCACTTAAAGCAGTCATTACTCTTTTTTTATCTCCTAACAATACAGACAATTTCACCTTCTACATTTTATATGGCACTGTCAGTACCCTCTAATATTTTTGATTTCAAGAGCTTTTTCTGAACCTTTTAATTTCCAAGACTAGAAATCCTTTTCAGATTGTAATTCACTCTTCTTTAAAAGTCTCTACCTGTATATTCACTGCTGTGATCCAAGGTATTTTATTCTTGCATCTCTTCCTAAATCTTCCTTCAGAGTTCAGTTTTTTTCTTTTACCAATATCCATTTTCTTTAACAGAAAGTTTTAATATGCTGGAGAATAATTTGAATAGTTCTTTCCTTTCAGGTCTTGGGAATTTTCAATTCTTTTCCTTCAAAAGATGCTGGAGAGATTTACCATGAGATGATTGTTAGAGGATATGTGAGAGCATGATAACATCATCTGATACCTGTTGAACCAGTTACCTTCCCCCGTGCTCATGCTAGAAATCCAAGCCCAAAGGTAAGTGTCCTCCAAGGTGGTGGTAATTTCCAGTAAGTAGATTTAGAGGAAAATACTTTTTTTTCCTTCTATCAAGGCTAGTCTGAAGAGCTGAAAACAACCTCCTCCTTTATTTTTTTAACTCACTGGTAGCAGTTCCTCTAATTTACACTTGCATACTCATACATACACACAAATGCACATATTCATATACTTACATGCAGAAATACATAGCTGCACTGAAAGCTTTAATGATACTGAGGAAGCAGTCACCTGTAACTCTGCTCTGACAGTTTCAGCTGTGTAGTGAACTTGAGTTATTGTGATGATTGATCACTACTGCTTTAAGCCATATGCTATGTTCAGAATCTATTTTTTATATTTATACCTTCCTGTATTGAATATTTAAATTTTCATCTTATTTTCATAATGAAGGAATTTTTAATGTGAGAAGCAGTAACTAAAATAAGGTAATGATTTTTCCTTATATCATCCTTGATATCTGTTACCTTTTTCTTCAAGTGGTTGACAAAAAGTGGACCCATTTCACCTGCATTCAGAAATTGGGGCCACAGGGGTGAATCACGTTAAGCTCAGCTACTGTTGGTAGTTTCCTAGGGATGACTTCTGTCCCAGATGTTAAAACAATCTCAGCTGAGGCTGGAGGTCTTTGCCTAAAGTCCCTGAGAAGCAGTGTTGATGACGAAATTGTTGAAGCGTGTCCTCTGCCAGAAATGTGCTATGACATTCGCCACTTCCCCTGACTTCTTATTCTCACCCAGTCAGGGCAGCTCATTGCTCTCTTGGCTGCTCTGGAGGAATGATTTCAGGGATGGCTCTGCACACCAGATCACTGAAAAGAGCTTAGTGGCAGGACTGGGTCCTTTCACCATTCTGGTTTCATGGGCCATGATCTGCAGAAACAAAATGGGCAGTACCTGAAGGGGAAGCACCCAGAACTAGGGGTTTTCAGGCACAACTCTTCCACACCAGAAAGAAAATGGCTTTGTCACTGAAGGAAAGACATCATTAGGTACAAAGTGAACAAAAATAAAGTAGGAAGGTCAGGACCTTTATTACCTAATGTTGATTGATTATGGTGATTGCTTTATCTGCGCCTCGAAGTCAGTTTAGGGCTGTGACTAATTTTCTGCCTCTTGTTTTGCACAGAATTAACTGGGATCTTTCTTCTCTCCCATAGTTACAATACTTGTATATACTGTAGTAGTTACTCAGATGATTTAAGTGTCTTGTCCTTTCCATTGGAGGAGTGACAGTAGGAGAGGAGGAGGTAAATAGCGGATTTGATCTTTAAATTGAACTCTGCAGTACAGGAGATGTTGCAATGCTTGGTTGATGGCAGAGCCTGAAGTGCAGGACAACTCACTCTTCGCCCCTGAAATGCTATTAGCCTTCTTTACTCCTCCTTCCAAAATAAACTACAAAATAAATAAAGCTTCCAGCATCAGTAAACTTCCCGCTGTTTGAATTGGCAGCTGGCCAATTCATTTGGACTGTTCTCCCCACTGACATAAAACACCCATGCAAGGAGGGAAAAAAGGCTGAGGAGGCCCCTATGACGGTCTGTAAAAGAACGCCTTGCCAATTTTCTGATTTGAAGGTTCTAACAGGAAATCTTGGACTCGGTGTTTAAAAATAAGCTTGCTCGCACTCTTTTATAACTTTAATTTTCTTTTTTTTTTTTTTTGAGCATTTATCACTTAAAACTATACAATCATCCATCTGAATGAATAAAGATACAAAATCCTCATTTGAAATTTAAGCTGGGATTTAGGAAAATAGGGAGAAAAAGTATCTTTACATAGGTGCAGTTCTTTTCCGGGATTTTAGTCTCCCTTCTGGAGACCAGTGGCATACATATTTGAATTCTCTGGTGAATGTGTTGGGGTTCCATGGCTGAATTCATGGGAATTGCATATGCAGCGGTCTGAGCTGCATTTTCATCATGGTTTCTGTTCTGTCACTTATGGGTACTTATGATTTGGTTATGGAAACATCAAGACTCTGCCCCACATGTTTTAGAAATTAAAAAAAAGGCCATGCAGAAGGACTGGCTGTACAAAGGATATTTTCTGAATACTGATTTTTTTTATGCAGGGATTGTTGATAACCGTTACCAATTAAAAAGTATTTGATGTACGTGATGAAAACATCTACCTGGGAGGTTTGCCCATTGTCAGCTACCTTGAGACTTGAACCCAGGTTACTGTCTGTGCATTTCAGTCTGTGTTTCTGGATTTACACAGGTGAAGTGTTGACCTAGAAGAATATGGAACAAACCACTACAGCTTTAAGCTGCAGAGGTTTATAAAAAAAAAAAAAAAAAAAAAGGCAGAAACAAAGGCAAGCAGATGGCTAAAGATGAAGGTCACATCAGATTGAGAAGTTTGTCAAAATGTGATGACATAGGTAATCTGTAAACTGTTATTGCACCTAGCTGGAGGTGCTGAAAAACATTTTGAAATTACAAAAAACACTGGAGTCACCAGCACACAGGCAGGAATGATAGCCTGGAGTGGTTCTGCTCTATGGATGAATGCCAGATGTGGAAAGCGACATATCTAGAATTAATGATATTAAACATGCTTTTCTTTTATGCTCAATAATAACTCTATTATGATTGATACAAACCGCAGACACTTTATCTAGTACAAATGGAATCGTCTGTCATTGACTATATTAAATCATCAATTTCTGCATGATGAGGATCGTTTAGGGTAACTAATCATCTGTCTCGTTCTGAAGTCTTTAAGGCTGATCAGATAACGTTTTGAATACTGCCTGAGCAACCATGACAATCTAACCCTTCCATGTAAGGATTGAGAGGGGCCCATTATGCCGTCAAAGCCTGTGGAAATATCACAGCTCTTTCTCTACATAATACCCTGCTGTAAATAAATCACTCTCCACCGCAAACTTTATTGATCACAAGCACTTCCATGCTTGTGTCTAGTGAAGTCTCTACAGAATAAAATGCTGCTTTATATTTTGTCTTGTCAAAATATTAAACGGCTCTGTCAAGCGGAGTCAGGCTAGCAGTGATGGTGTAATTCTGCTGTAGCCCTTCTCATTCCCTCTTTCTATCTCAGCTGCCAAGCTTACAAAGCAGGATTTTTTTTATAAACTTTCCAATTATAGTCTCGTAAGATTATGAAGCCTTAAGATAAAGTGTCCTAATTTAGACTGGTGGAGTACTGAACCACTAGACAACAGCCTGTTAGATAAAACATTTCTCACAAGAAAAAGATAACCTGGCTTATTTATACACACAACATTAATGGGCAATAGGAGATAGCCTGGAATATCCTTATTATTTTACCAAGTGAGATAGGAAAGAAATATTTGAGTTAATTCAAGCTCAAAGTGTTTATTATTTACAGACAAAAAAAAAAAATCCCTCTTATTATGAGACAAATGTACCAAAGGAGGAAACTGAGAAACTCCAGGTTAGTACAATGCTTTGCATTTTCGTGCCCTATAATGTAATTCTGTAAATAAGATAATGTATCTACAGTGATACACAAGCACCGTCATGGTTTAAGGCGGGGGAGGGATTGCTGCAGCCTCCAACTTCAGCTCACGTTATGTTTGTCATCAGATGGTCTCACTTTGACAATGCTTAGCCACACAGAGCACTGCCCTTTTATAACATCCTGTGAATCTCGGGGGGAGAAACCTGGGGTCTTGAGGAGTTTTGCTGAGCAGAGCCCGGGCAGATTGTAAGGAGGTTTGGGGCCGTCCTTGGGAAGAAGCTGGAGCACTTTCAAGGCTGCTTGACGTTGTAATAGTATTCACCACCTCAGGACTGCTGAATCTTAAGCTCTGTCAAGCATTCCCATATGCTTCCTACTCCAGGAAAGGCAGAATAAGAGCCAAGAGTGGTGCCATAAAACTCTAACCTGTGTTGAAAATAAGGCTGAAACACAGAAACAGGGAGCTGACAGTGACTTCCTGACTTTTGGGCTTCTCAGGGAATCAGGGAAAATCTGGTCTCATAATCACCATGTTTTATTCCCTTCCCTATTTGATTTTCATGCAGGTAGAGTTTCTGTTCAGGGAGCATAAATGTGGAGTTCACAACCAACCTTCTCTCTCTTGGTCCTCTTTTTTTTTTACCCTGTGACAAATCAAAATCCATATTAGGTGAGAGAACAGCAGAGAGACCATCTGCAGAGGAAGATGGGCAATTGTGAAAAGAGGTCGGGAACAGAATAGGGAAGAAGGAGCAGCAGAGCCAGGGGTCAGTGGAAGGACAGAGGCCGTGAGTTGGAAGTGTGCCCACTCATCCCACACGTAAGCTCCTTTCACTGAGGCAGCAGGGAGCGACCGCTCTGAAAAGCACCTACCGCAAGGAAGTCCTGACTCTTCCTGTGCCTTACAGATATGACTGAAACAGAGATACTCAGTCTCAAAACGAAAGCAGGCAAAGGGAATTTACTGATGTGATGGGCACTTGACAGGGCTCCTGAGCAAGAGAGTGCTGGCTGTCCCCCTAGTGACAGATGCACCATCAGGTTCCCTACACTGCATATGCAATCACCCTAAATAGTTCTTTCATGTGGTTATGATCAAGGAAATTTACATTTTTAATTATGCTAGCCAATAAGTATTCCAATAACCTAAAGTAGATATGGGCGGTATCTGAAACAAGTTACTCTTCAGGACTATTTAGCAGTCCTAAAATGGTCTGGTCATTCTCCCTTGTCCTAGCTCTTCCTGATCTACCAATTGTTCCCCTCTAAAGGGGCCTGAAAGATTCTCTTGCAAGACTTCAACAACTTCATTTTCTCCTTCTTTTATTACAATTATTGTTGTCCAGTTAGGGGAAAAGTCAGGAGACTCCTACAACAGTAATGGCAATAGTTAATGTCAGGAATACAGTCTGCGAAAAAGCAGTTGCTTAGTCAAAAAATTTATTAATTTTTTAAAAATAATAAATATTTGTAAAATTGTTTTTTAATGGAATGCTTAAAAACACAGAAAGCTGTGAAATTCAATTATTTCCCCATTAGTAATTACTATCATTCTGAACTAAAGCAAAAGTGAAGGGCATCAGCAGTTGAATACTGTGTCTGCTCCCAATACTTTGATCATCTAAAGAAATATTATTTTTCTCTCTTTATGGCTTTTGCCATTGGAAGCAAAGAGCTGCTTAGCTCTCCATCTGAGACTGTTTGTATGGTTTACTTAGTTTTAAAGTCTGTTTAATTTTTTTTTTTTTTTTTTTTTTTTGCCAGTATTAAGGGCATTTATTTTGCTTAGTTGTCCTCAGGAAATGCCTCATTATTGCACATGATTGAAGATCAGCCTGAATGTCTTCCAGAAAATCCCACCTCTTCCCCATTGAGCCTGCAAGAATTCAGGAAATATGCAGCTTTCAATTAGTAAATAAAACACTCAATTGCTCTTTCACAAACTTTGTGTGTTCACGTTTCATCTACATTCTTAAGAAATTATGACTCCCTGGAATACCATTACTTGCTTCCTCTGGTCTCTTTATGCAGTTTTGACAAATTGCAGTCTACCAACCGACCTTTCTTTTGAGACTGATTTCCAAAGGAATGGACTTTAAGATTAAGAATGGCTTGTGTTACGGAAGATGTATAAACACATCCATAGCTAGCATACTGATTTATCTGTTTGCAGGTGTTCTAGTATAGTGCTAGGTCATAATTACAAATGCGTAGCAATGGACCTAAAAAAAAGGAGTACGAGCAGTGTTCTCATTATTTAAAATGATCATTTTTATAAGTATAAAAAAATCAGCAATAAACAGCAGAGTTTGCATGAAACGCAAATAGAACCTTTTCTTTATGCAAATGGAGTCAGTGTAATTAGGAAAATACACTGTGACTTTCTTTAACTTGGAACTAAGCTGCAGTGCTCAGAAAAATTGGAAAAGAAAATAAAAAGGTACGACTCAAAGCAGGTAACTTGGTGACTAGACAGTCCATAGTAACACCATAGTCTCAAAGAACTCAAAAAACTGCTTTTCATGGCTGAACAACTTCAGAATCAAACTCTTAGAATAAGATAAACAGCTTCCTTACTTAAAATATGCTTCCACAAAGTAGTTTGTTGGCCTTTAGCTTTCCTTACTTTTGTGGCCATGGTTTTTAGCAGGAAGAAAGGGTGAGAAGAGAGAGACAGAACAGATCCCTCAAGAGTGATGTGGTTTGCTCAAAAACTCCAGACCTTGAAAATCTTTGCATACTAACATCTGTAACAGGTGGTCCTGGGCTCATTTTGTGAGCATAAGTTGCTGTGTGTCGACCTTATGCTCCCGAGCCTTCTCAGATATTTAGCCAGAAGGGATCTGTCTGACTGTGTGTGACTTTTATATATCTTTCAGCTAAATCACAGGTCTTAATGCAAAATGCACTCAGGGACAGCAAAGGGAATTGTGACACTCCCTATAGGACTTTTCCACTATAAACCAATAAATGGATTAAACTGATCTGTGTAGTTTTTTCACCTGATTGATAAAATGCGGATAAAGTCTTCATTTTAATATTTAATAATAATCTTCATTTAACCAGCAATCCAAGCATAATTTATCGGAAACCTCATAGACCATTGTGAATGGAGATTTTCTGTGCCAGTTACTAAGGGCTGAGAATAGGTAGGTACCTAAGAAAAGAAAATGAAATTCCTGTCAGTGGAGTGAAGAAAACTGGAGATGTAAAGAGAGAGGGGGAAAATGCAAATAACAATAGTGGGTAAAAGCACGGGTATTGCTTCACATTTAATGACTGACTGTGTTAAGGACCCAAGTCATCTCCTCTGGCCAATCATTAACTGCTTGAAAATGTCCTCCCATTAGCTCTTATTGTTAACAACAAGTTAGTAATACATATTTAACAGTATTCATTATTTTTTTAACTGCCTCATAACAGCATCACTGAGAGAACATAAGCAATTGAAAACTGCATCCAGCAAGCTTTAAGACCCAGAGGAGGTTCGCAGAGGAGCTCCATTTTCTCCAGAGCAGCTGTGGTGCTCACTCGCCTGCACCTTCTGCCGTGTACATACACGGCCAACTGTGTTTTACTAGAGGTGCCCACTTCAGTGCACAGGACCAGGCGGATGCAGAAGCCTTTTTTTTTTTCTTTTAAACATGAGCTGTGCAGATTTAAAGGTGGGTTGACCATACAAACTCATATTTTTTGGTTTGCAACAATAGGAGGTAATAACGTTTCAAGTATATGTCCACAAAGATATCAGGGGCTCTGTTTCTTAGGGTTGAGGGGGGGTTTATTTTTTTTCTTCTAACGCTGCCCTTTCAGTCAGTCTGTATCATGTTTTTGAAAACAGTTGGAATTCGGAAAATCAGCTAAAACTAGTGGTGTGATATAAAAATGCATTATATTAAACCCAGGTTGTCATGAGTTTAAAAGTTATGATTTCTCAAAATTATGTTAACTCATTTCCATCTGGATAAACAAAAATGCACAAAACTAATTTGTAGGGAGTAAGTGGCCATGAGCCTGCAGGCCTGCCCTAATGGTATGTGTGTCTCACATTAACTCAGAAGATCCCTAGGCAGAATTTGTTATCTGAGGAAGTGAAAGTAAACAATTTATTGCAGTTAGGTCCTCAAAAACAGATTCACAATTATCAAATAACAGAATCTGTTAGTTCTGCTGCCTTCAGTAAAATAACAGATCTCCATGGAAATAGGATTACAGGAGAAACCACATTACATTAGGGTTCATCTGGCTGAATTTCTTGTCTCTGACAATAGCCAGTACATTAGAGGATGGTGGCACAAACAAAGTATTAAATGTGCGTATTTTTTAGTCTAAATGTATAGAATCTGACTATAAAGTCATCCTGTCTTTCCCCTGCTCCTTGCTTCTTTATTTCACTTTCCTCTTTGGTCCTTTGTCTCCTGAAGTGTGATGCTTTCTGAATTTTGGGCTTAACTGCAAAAGTTGTCGAATATTTGAATAATCTCTGAATCATATGGGACTGGAAAGTTTGGAGTGTAAAAACTTAGCACAGTGCATTTCTTGAGGCTCAAGATTTGTCTACTCCCATGAAGTGCTGTTGTGCACACACGTAGTACACACTTTGGATCTGCAGACTAGTAACTCATGAAATCATGAAAAAAAATTCCTTTACATTTGAAGAGTCAATAATCTTACAATAAACTAAACCCAGGACCGATAAATAATACCGAGCACATTTCCTGAATGCAGCATCTAATGCTACCTGATAACTTGTTCCTCAAAAACCTCACTTGAAATCCCTTTTATATCTGGGCCCTGATGTTTGGTTGTGACTGATAGTCATAAACTCATCACTGTGAGGTGTCAGTAATAAAGTCAGAAATCCACTACCTACATTATTTACACTGCAAGGTCTGCTTACCTCATCTTGGACCACAAGTTATGCTGGGAAACAAAACTCCCATTGCTCCCAGAGCCCCAGGTTCTTTTTACCTCCTTTTCCAAGGAACAAAAGGTATTATTTGTATTTTTTACCGTAATAATCTTCTAATCAGTGGAAAATCAAGGTGAAACAGATTGTGGCAGGATCTGTAGATATTTAAAATACACGAAAATGGTCTTACTTTTGGGCACTCTTTGAGATCCTTCTCCTTGGGGGATTTTGGTTTTTAGGGGCAGGGTGCAGAAGTTTTTTTCTTATGGGCTCCCATGACATACATTTGACCCAAAGCATACGGAAGAACTGTCCTCTGTGCTTGCATTGAGACCTCATTGATCAGTAGTTTAATGCAGAACAAAGAGACCACGATGCACACACTGGGAGCTGTAGTACCACTTGCCCGAGCAGCACACTGGTTAATTGTACGCAGCAGGACACCTTATATGCTGCCAAAAGATGTTGTTGGAGTAGCTATGAAATAGTAACTTGAAGAGTTAGTGACAAATCAGTATTACCTTCTGGGCTTAGGCTGAGGAGAAAGGGCAGCTCCTTATGGATTTTGTTTTGTTCTCCCTAAATAAAACCTCTAGATCCAACAGGGTAATGTTTTGTCTTACCAATGCATCTGTTTCTTTCTTGGTAAATAATATTTTAATGCCACGTGTAGCTAATGTTTTAAAGATAAGTCATTAAAGAAATAAATTTTAATTCTAGATTTCCACAGACTTACTAGGATTATAATGAATTAAAGCATAATGAAAAATAGCCTGATTAAGGTTATTAAGAGGTTATATCATCTTTAAGCCATACCTCTCTTGAAAAAGGCTCATGAAAGGAGGAGTGGCTGTCAGCTGAGACATCTGCAGTTTGATTAAAAGCATGAAAAAAATGCACAAATACTTTCCCACCTGGAAGGATAAGACAAAGATTTACTGTCACTGAATATGCCAAAAAAGTCCTTGTCTTCTGTGCCACTTAGGCTTGAGAATGTCCAATTCATTTTTCATGTTCAGCTTTGAATGAAATAGAGAGAAATTACTGTGATTTCTTCAGCTGTTTGAATATTAACAAAGGTTTGTAATGAAAGCTATTAACACATCAGAAATGAGAGACTTCTAAATTGAGAAACAGGCTGCTTGTTTTTGCCTGCTAGATTTCACAAGGATTCCTGTATCATGCTGAAGCAATGAGAATTAGTGAAAATCCACTAAAACAGCCATTCTGCTGTGCATGCAGAGAGCCAGCATCCCTTATCAAGCCTCAAAGTATCTCATCCATTTATTAGGGCTCGCCAAATAAACTAACAATTACATCAGTCCTGCAGCTGTTTTCAGGAGGCCACAGCTCCATGACCCTGAAACTTTGACTGCTGACAAGAAGTTGCTTGAAGCAGAAGTGTTATTGAGATGCCACCTTCCTTGTAGCATCCCTGCTCCTGCTGCCACCTCCAGCTCAGCGCCTCCATCTGCCTGGCTGTACTGTGGGGCAGCAGTGCCAGCAGGCTCAGTCCACAAGGTCCAGGATGCTGCTGAGTTTCTCATCAAACACCCTGTGCTGTGGGGATTCCTTCCTCCAAGTGCTGCAGACAGCCCTGACTGTGAGTTTGACAGGCGTGCACTTGCCTATGTTTATAATGCAGATGCTATTGGCAGAACCTGCATGAGTTGGGATAAGGTGATTTTTTTAGCCAGAGGTTTACAGGATTTTTCAGGAAAGCCTTCTTAGCTTTTTCAGCACGTTTTTTAGATGAAGGCAGAATGTTACCATTGCCAATATTCAGCTTCAGGAGAGGTTCCTGAAATATTTTTAGCCTCCGATTCTTCTCTCTGCACTTATAAATATCCTTGATAAAATACTAGAAAAACTAGATATTTACTGGACCCCATAACGTGTCAAATCTCTCCTTCTCTGTTTTCACGTCCTTATCCAATTTTGTATTTCCTATTGTAGGCCACCACTTGCAGGAACTGTACATTGTGAGATACAGATACAATGCATTGCCTTGAGGGACGGAGTACAAAGGTAAGTTGCTTCCTTTTCTTAATTTGTTTTTGAACTGTTTTCTTTATTAATAATCACTATTATAGCAGCTCACTCTCTCCCTTTACAGCTGTGACTGATAATGTTTGCTCAAATGCAAGCATAGTATTCATACCTCTATTCTAAAGACTTCATGCATTCATCCTAGTATCCTAGCTCTTAGTTGGACTAGAATATCAGACCGTGTTTCAAAATGTTTTTAATGCTGCTTTTTTCAGTGTCCTTCCAAAAAAGGCTAACTACCTTTTACCCTCATTAATGTCAGATATAGAGGCAGGAGACAGAGGAGCTGCCATAGCAGAAGAGGTGACTAGAGCATGTAACTTAAAAGCAATATCTTATACTTTATACACCATAGGTAAATCATTCATAGTTGTGCTTGGCCAGTTGTGCAACACCTTATCTGAAGGAAAAAATTACTTTCTGACTCCCACAGAGTATCATTTTATGCCCTAATGCATGAGAAATCTCCAATGCTATTTGCTTAAAAACTAATTTTTTTCTTCCAATCTTCTACTTTACTCATTTGGAATTAAGTATTTTCTGGAGTACCCAGCAGTCAAAGGGTGCACATTTACCTGGCCTTGGATCTGGCACTGTCAGTGCATTCTGTGTAATTGCAGTGCTTTATCCTGTTTATGAAAACGTTGTTTGCTTTTACCTACCAAGGGTGACACTCAGGAACACTACATTTATGCTTTAAAGATAGACACCAAAAAGACTCAGAAATCCTTAAGATGAGAGTACACTTTATTGTAAGCATGACAGTAGCAAGTTAAAAAAATTCTTCATCTTTAGCCCTCAGTAGTGGCATGCTGCTCTAGCTATAGGAAAGGCTGTGCAGGGGTAGGGAGCCGTGACGTTCCAGCTGTGCTCCTCTAACTCAGATATTTGCAGCTGAGATAACTAGTCCTCTCAGCTACTCTGTGTTTTAGGAAAAACAGTGAAGATAGCTGCTGTCTAGGCACCATGACTGACTGCTATGGACCGATCACATAACATCTTTTTTTTAGCAGTATTATTCACATGAATTACTAACTTCATCCATGAAGCCATGCAGGAGATTGCAGAACTCTGTCATCTAACATAATAAATTAGGTTTAGTAAACCAAGCCTTAAAATAACTGTCTCATTTGAAACTCAGCCTTAGGTTTTCAGGTCGTACTTTTTTTACAAATTAACCTGAAAACACTAGTGGCATGAATAATGTTGAGAATGATGTACATTTCCCATGCCATAGGCTAAATCTTCCTTCCAGCCAGCTGTGCCTTGTGAGGGATGTGAATGCAGACGTAAAGCAGAAATGCCTTGCACCCACAGCTCCTGGAGGTGCCTGGTATCTGTGCACACTGGGAAGGCGCGGCTGGTGCCAAGAGAAGGGGAACATACTCACATGGATCACTCCAGATTTTTAGCCTCTTCATCTCCCCTCTGCTGGATACAGGGTGTAGATACAGAGACCTCCTCGATCCTTAACAGCTTTGAAGTGAATGCAAATCCGGAATGTAACTAAGCTGCCTTTTTTATTCCAGCTGACGTGTTTGCTCTGAATGCATCAGTCCAGAGTAAGCTGTAGAGGAGGATGAAGGTGGGGACTCATGTACATCTGCAGCTGCTGTCTCCAGGTGGCCTTTGGTTCCACAGAGCCAGAACAGCACATTCATGGTAGGCACTAGATGTGAGAAACAAACACGAAGCATTTTATTTAGTATTAGACACAGAGTGTCATTAAAAAGCTCTCCACCTGCAGTCTAGTTAACATGCTTAGTGTCATACCGTTAGGCTTCTTGTTAAGGATATTTAAAGCCTGGAGGACTCAGCACTTCTGTTTCCTCACATAGGAAAGCACTCAGAAGAAAAAAAGCAAAGGTCAAAACTCCCTAATTCTAATATCAAAGGCGCAGAACCCCACTGCAATGAGATGTTTTCCTTTTGTCATACTACTTGTGCATAACTACTTATGCTCAGGCTACCAACAACATAATCTCTTTGGGTTTTGGTTTACATTTTGCATTAAGACCTGAATTGAGATTGTTAACTTACTTCACTTAGGCCAGCAAAGACAGCTGCCTTCATAATTACGTTGGTGGATAGGACACCTGAGACTTGGAGCGGTATTTAAGAAAAAAGTGTTTGAGGTGATGTCCCATTAAATGCAGCCCTTGTCAATAAAATAGCAAATGCTGAGTCTGATTTTTATGGCTTTAGGAATGTTCCTAGAAATGCCAACTCAGTATGTTGCTTTCTAACCTAAAATTAGGACAGGAATAATAATGCTGTGATTTTACTGTTATATAATAGTGACAGAACAGTGTGACAGAAAGTGGCACAGACATATAAAGAAAGCCCACTTTTTTTTGCCTAACCTACCAGAAAGTGTTATGCCAACAGAAAAAATGTATTTTAACTAAATTTCTGAATAAAAATCTCCTTGGAAAACACTGCCAGGATATAGCCACAGGAGAAAGACACAAGAAACTGTTTAAGTAAAGGAGGACAATGAAAAGAAAAAGCATTTTGAACCTATAGAAGGTTAATGTATGCATGTATATTAATGTGGGTGGATTTTCAGACTTCATAGCAGAAATTGGTTTATTTTTCCTGTATTTTGGTGATGGAAATTGCATATGATACTTGTAAGTAAAAAAAAAGACAGTAAAGAAAACTCAAATGTTTCAGAAAACTCAAGATCAAAAAAGGGGTAAAGAAAACGGTAAAATTTGACAAATTTAGCTGAATGGTCAAGAAAATGGTTTGGTGCTGACAAATGTAACATAAGAAGGAATAATCTGAGCCACACAAATACATCATTATTGTCCCTAAAGAGAAGACCCGTTCCTTCTACTGGATGGTTCAATGAAATTCTCTGCTCTCTATAGGATGAGGGTCAAAGAAGCAAGAAAACTGTTAGGATTCAAAAGGATTGGGAGAGAAATAATGCCAAAAATCTTGTAATGTCATTAAATAAATCAGTGGTATGCCCTGACCTGGAGCACTACATTCAGTTGTGGTTACCCTGTCTCGAGGAGAATGCATCATAAATAAATGAAGTGTAGAGATGGGCAATGTAAATGATTAGAAGCATGAAAAGCACTTCATTTCAAGACAGATTACAAAGTTTAAAATTATTTTAATGATAGAGAAGATGACTCAGATGGGCCACTAGTAATAATGGGTAACCTGTATATAGGAGAGGTTATTTATTTAGTAAGGCAACAAGAGTAAGTGCAATGAAGTTAGTTATTACACCAATACATAATTTTCCTCTGGAACTCATTGCAGCTTGGTGGCCAAGACTCCAGCTGAATGCAGATTTCAGGTAGATATGTATTTAAATAAACATATCACCTGTGCTGCAGTCCATAAGAGTTAAAAGTTTTTTGAAGAGTTACAGACTCACCCCAAGGGTGAACATCAGCCCAACTGTAAACGAGAAAGCTAAGAAGAAACCTTTCCTATGGGCAGGTTATTTCATAGATGCTTACTACAGGGTTTCTGACACCTCTCCCTGAAACACATCTAGTACAGGCCACTCTCAGAGAGCATGTCTGAGGAGATGGACCACTGCTCTGATCCAGTGTGTCAATTCCTATGTTGAATCAATGATACAGAGATGAAAGGTTCGATATCCCATTATCAGTCTCTTGAACCATCCAATTCTCCTCCTCTTCCCCATTCAGCTATTGATTAAATTAAATGCAGCAAGGTAAATGGGGACAGGAAAGAAATTCCTTATCTTAGCAGAGCTCTTTGTCTATGTGCTTTGGGCTGCATTATAAGGAAATGGTAGCCCCAGTCTACTGAGCAATCTGTAAACTAGATTTATTCACAACAGCCTATCCGCACAAGGATCCCACTATTTGGTTATTATTTTTAAGGTCATTTAAGTTTTTATTATTTTTAGACATATGAGTATACATTTGCTGCTCATTACATTCTGCAGTTCTGGGGCAAAAATGAGGTACAAAGAGACTGTGAAGAACAAACCCCTACCATTCATCTATACATATGTGCCATGCTGACTGCTGTATGTTTGGAAAGATTCTCTGTAGATTCACCAATCTAAAGAAATAATGAGCTTAAAGCAGTGGAACCTCTGAAAACAGTTGGCAGTTAGATAATGATGGATATGCTACAGAATCCAGAGATCTTGGTGGTGGAGGATGAATGATGCATATAATGAAAAGAAGGCTGAAGCTGATCACCTTCCCTGTTAGTATAAACACGTAAAATGCAATTCACTGTGATGATGGTGGTGGTGCATTGCATAATAAATTATGTGTCTGGATCATAAAGGCAATTTTTTATGATAGAAAAGTTTAATAGAAAATACATGTAAATGAGTGTAACTTGCCAAATGATGCTTTTTGATTAGAGTGTTATAGGAGAAAATAATTTCTTCTCCAGTACATTTGTAAGTTGAGCTGAAAAACATGTGTGAGTTCCACTTTCCAATTTCACTCACATTTTCAGACATAGAGGGTTAACAGATTAGTTAAGAGCTGTGTTTTATCGCTATAAAACTGTTCAACATTGTGCAAAATTTTTTGAAAGTGCTAGGAGTGAAAGTCAGTGGAGAGGCAGATGTGGTGCAAATTGCTGATTAATAAAGGAGCAGGATCCAGCTAAGCCCTGTTCCAAAATTTTCAGGGCCTTGCACGAGCTCAAAATTGAGCTGGGGGGCTGTAAATGGAGAATGTCCTAGCAGAGAAGATCTAATAAGCAGAGAGGTCCAGTGGGGAAAAAAACAGCCAGAAAAAATAAACAAAATACTGGACAGCAATACATTGGTGAGAGATGGGAGTGCTCTTGTGTTTCCCACAGTCCACAAAGGTGCTATATGAAAGGTGCAGCCAGGCTCTGGACAGCATCTCAGTCATGTGATGTGATTCTTGAGCTTGTCCTGTGCAACCCAGGAGTTCGACTTCGATAATCCTTGTTGGATCTCCTCTAAGTCACCTGGTAGGACTCTTAAGGATCTACTCTTCTTAAGATGAACGTGAAGCTTTTGAAACATATGGTTCAGACTGGAATTTCTTTATTTACCTAGGTTTAACTACTAATAAAAAAGGGAGTGGGATATTCTGGTAATAGTATAGGATTTGTTTGTATGGTTTTTTGCCATGGTGTTGGCCATACTTTGAGACAATTTGTAGTGGTTTTCTTTTTTTTTTTTTTTTTAATAATATGAGTAAAATTATTTTATAGAGAGATATATGTATGTATATAAAAAGATAAAAAATTATCTGTGAGAAACTTTTAAGAAAAAAGGATTTTTTCCATTCACCACTCTCCATAGACCTGTGCACAATATTCCAACAAAAAACTGTGATTATACTATAGAAAAGTGAAATTTTCTAAAATAATTTCTAAGTAAAATTTACACATTGTAGACAGCCAAAATATGGATTAAAAGCACCAAATTGGCATTTTGAAACATAGCAGCTTGAATCAATGTTTTGTTTTGACATTTTGATGGAAAATGTAGATATTTTTGTGCGACATTTCCAAAGCAAGTTGGGATTTTTTTGGTAACTGTCCTGCAAAAATGTTTAATGATTCGACAAGCAAATGTCAAACTTGTAGAATTCTCAGGCAACATAAATTCCAGTGGCTGATCAGCTCTTATTCATGCCCTTTGAAGAAGAGCTGGGCATATCAATATAATAGAAATCTATATTTCCACACAAGATGCTTCAGTTCAAATTTGAGTTCTAGCAGTCTCACATAATTATCCTTTTGGGCAAATTCTGTTGAGAAACAGAGGTATTTCTTGTCACTTAGAGGTATTTTGGAGGTAACATCAAATTAGAGAGAAAAAAATCCATAAAAATCATATTTCAAGAGGAATCTAGGAAATTATTTCATTAGCTGAAACTGGAAGTAATTATTTTTATTTAGCCAAATGCCATACTGCCCCCACCTAGACGCAAGGAAAATCAATCATCAAAAAAGAATTTTATCTTTGTCTCAGTGCAGTGCATCATTTTTTTCTGGCTGGTGAGTAGGTTCCCAGATGTGGAAGCTGCATAAGTCCCTCATCAGCTGATACCAGTCTTATTACTAAATACCAAGGCTGAAGCACTGGTTTTATAGAACTGCACATAGGTCATATTTAAACAGCTATAAACTGCAGCAAAACACCATAGTTTTGCAGAGAAGTTGGGTTGCCCAGCTGAAAATGTTATGAAAGCTCTTCCTAGGTAGACTTGGGTAATAAAGCAACCTACACCTTTAAGGAGGTGAACAGAGCAGAACATGCTGTTTAAGGCTGGGATCTCTCAGGGTTGGGCCGTGAGAATTTGGTTCTAGTAATGACAAGGGCCGATGAGAAAATGGACTCTGAATCCTCAGCCATTAATAACTGCTGAACTGAGAAGGAATTTGATTGTCTAAACAGAATCCCTCTGACACAGATTTCTGTGTTTCGTTCCATTTCTTCTATACAGTTACCTAAATTTGCATAAATGAATGGAAAAATAAAAAAGTATTAATGTGAATGTTTCTTTGGCAAAGAAAGCAAAAAGAAGCCATTTTCTCCAGTTTTATTTCCAGATATTCTCACCACAATTTGAATTCTTTTTTTTTTGTATCCAGATCCACAATATGTTTATTAAAGAAAAAAAGAAAAAGATGAGAACCAAGGTGAGGGAACAAAAAAATCTGCTAGAAATCCAATAGTAACATGAAAAGCAGTGCTAGCAGTGCTCTGCTGAAATGGTTAATAAGAAAATGGAAAAAAAAGAAAATTAGACCTTTTATTCTAGAGAGCATGCATTTATGCAAAGAGGATGTTTAGCTGGGGGTGAAGAGATGAGGACTTGGCTAGTTATGAACTTGTAGAATAATCATGGGAAAAATGATGAAGTGTTCATAGTGGTATAGTAATGACATACATAAAGCAAATGTGTTATGATTAGATCAAATTGCAAAGAGAAATGAGTAAATGTTGAGAACAATGCTGTGTTCAATGTGTAAACAACACATCTCTCTCCTTAGCTGGGGTTGTTATAAGCAAGCAAGAGTTAAAAATACAGGAGCAATTTTTAGAGGCAACCTCATGACTGGCAATCAGTGCTAATAAGATTCTTTTCCTCTTGCAAGATTCACAGAAAGCCCTCAATCCATGCCGAGCACATTCAAAGGCAAGGGACTAAGCGCTCCCCTTACAGGTTCATTATCATTCGCAGGTTATCCCAAGCCAAGTGAATCAGGAAAGCAAATGAATTAGTGAGAATTAAGGAGCCTCTGTGGTCTGAACCCTCTCCAAATCTCAGCTAAGATGAAAGGTAGACGCTGATGTCTTGTGTCCCAGGGTTTTCAGAATTGGAGCCCCAGTGCCGAGCCGCCTCCTCCAGAGCCTTGCAGAAATGTGCAGGCAGTTAATGTTGCCTAACGTCTCCTGACCGTGGGTTCAGCCATGTGGGAAAAGTTTTACGAGGCTGCAAAAACCAAACCCCCTTTCACTCACAATTAATTACAGGAGAGTTGTTATAGCACCTCGCTGTCAGTGAGTCCAGTGAAAGCTCACTTTGTGCTCATCTCACTCAGTAATAATCAAAGATGCTCTGGTAATGTCTTAGTATGTAGTAATATCAAACAGGGTAGTTAAAGGACAGATCTATAGCACGCTGAACCACTAACAGTACTGTTTCCTTGGAAAGAATATCTTAAATGATAGGATTTGTACCTGACGTGAATTGGGATCTCTAGTGTTTACCTTTGCTATTTTCATTCGTCTGAAATGATGCCGTACCTGACAAGCTTTTAATCATATACCGGTTTTTAATTGCTGCGATACAATGATCTTCTCAGGGAAGCTATGGCCTTTAAGTACAATGGGTTGGAAAGATTTCAAAGGAAAGCAGTTTGTTTTCATTAAATACTTGTAACTGCTAATTATATTTGATCATTATAAAGAATACAGTTTAATTAAAGAAGCATGCCATCTAGAAAAAAATATTTGATTTCCAAAGGATAACAGTATATCTTTGCATTATAAGTAGGGGGTGGAAATATCAACTGAAAAAAATGTGCAGATATATTTGTCTGTGTGTCTGTGTTTGCACATGTGTATAAATAAAACAGTATTGGTTTGATAGGAAAAAAAATCTATTCAAAAGAATTTTTCTGTTTCTGATAATGAAATTGTATTTAAACAGCTGTCTTGTATCATATCAGATGATACCTTTATGACTGTTTCAAATTACTTAACATAAGTAATTATCTACAATAAAATAACATTTGGCAAATGATATTAACCAGTGTTTTCACAGCCTAGGTTTGTATCAATATTTTCATCAGATATTTCTCTACCATGATTTTTAATGTCATCTCTTTCATGAATGTGAAGAGTTCAGTATGAAATTACATGTTTTTCATAATAAATGTATGGGTTTAATTTTATTTACTTTTGCAAATGATATTTTTTTCAAGATTAGTTTGAAGGAAATTAATAGAAAATGAAGGCTAATAACTCTGCACATGTAACTGAAGTCTTGAATTCATGTGCCAATGTACATAATTGTTCCTTTAAACAATCATGCCGGAAAATTTTCTAGTTTTTACTTCCCCTCTTCATATAATTCCTGACTCATGACCTCCTATCTAACAGTTAGGCTTGATGTGCAAGACTGTATCTCATTTATAATAATCACGATCTTTATAGAGAGATCGATTAAAATATTATGGTTCTTTTAAAATCAGAATGCATATCAAACGAAGCCTCACTTATAAAATGGAGAAAAAGCTCAGGCTTTTGCAGAGTCTCCTCAGTGTGAATAAGATGTTGTAAAAATCTCTTAATATTCAAAGTCAGTTAATCATTAAAGAGGCAAATATGTTAATAAGTTTTTATCACAATAGAAAATGCTGTTAATTGCTCTCTGTTCTATATACACTGTGTTTCACACAGTTAAAAAAATTTGTCCCTGTTCTGAAATTTTTGGGTTTTCTTGATAACTACCTCCTCCAAAATAATATGCAGTTTAAATAAAAAACTAATATATTTTAAAGACTTTTTTTTGTTTTAGTATGCACTCTAGTTCTTATAAAAAGTATTTTAGAAACTACAGAATATTTTAATCCCTTGTCTTTTTTTTCACACTATATTGCTGCGTGGAAAAAAAACCCCAACATTATTTAAACTGAGGTTGAAAATATCTATCTGAGGCTTCAACACTGGACAATTTCCTTTTCTTTTCCTTGTTCTTATAATTAAATCTTTTTTTTGGGGGGGGGGTGGGGTGGTGGGAGGGTGAGGAGGAGGGTGTTAGTAATCCCAGCCACTACACTGCTTCCAAAGAAAATGCTCTGAGACTTAAAGAAAAGATAAAGGTGAACTGCAGGATAGTGCCACAATTTAACAAATCTCATTCTTAATTCTTTAACACTGATATATTGTTCATTTCATACTATCTTTTTTATTTGCACTGAGCCTTGTACATTTGTATTTGGAACATGTTTTTCTATTGTTTTAAATTAGATTAAAGAAACACTTCAGTTAAAATAATTCTACCCACTCTCTTCCTAAACCTCTGTATCGTGGGAGGATTTATTAATTGCATTTTTTAATACTGCTCTTGTTTTTAATCAGTTTCCTCTAGGTTAGCTTATGCAGTGCTTTTAGTAAATTCTATTTATGTTATGCAAAGAATCAGAGATATCAGTTGCAGGTAAAATCGTTTTGAGAAAGACTTGAGCATATGACAGAAGGGAAAAAAAAAATCTAAACCAAAACAAAAAACAATTAGAACAATTTCCCAGGCAGCACGAGCCTAAAAAGAAGGAAAGCACACACTACTCTCAAGTGTGCGTGCGTGTATGTGTGGGAAGAGCTTCGTAATACTAATATTATTTAAAATGGTGTGGATCTGCAGCAGCCTGCAGCAACAGCAGCCTCAGCCAGCCCTGCGCTAGCGAGGCAGCGGGCCCTGCCCTTGTGCTGGCCACAAATGACCAGTGAAATCCCAGAGGCACTCTTGAATTTCTGCATTCTCATTTCATCAGCTGAAAAATATCTGTCACTCACGTCCCACACTGGGCAAAGTGACACCTGCCAGTCTCAAGAACAAGGACAAATTAATGTTCCTCCACCAACTGCGTCTCAGAAATGAGTGGCGAGCGGCGGTGCGAGCAATCAACAGCTCGAGTACATTGTTAAAGTTTGCAGTGCATTGCTGGGGGTTCCTTTCAGACAAGGTAATTTGCAGCAGCTGTTGTCAGTTTGTGCTGTTATTGAACATGTGTTCTGCTGATTTCCCTCCTAATGAATCTTTTAAAAATATTTGCAAAATGTGTGCAAAATTGCATTGCTGAGGTTTCATGAAACTGAAGAACAAGGCGTTTCGTTTTAAACAATGCTTGGGAGAGGCAGTGCAGCAGCTGCCAGAGGGATATGTAAGCCAGGCACTCACCTTATCGGCTCTGTCTTTCTAGAAATCACTCAGAAATATTTTGGATACTAGGTATAAAATCCTAAAAAACCCCAAAACAACAAAAAACATTTCTGATATCTGTCATCATGTCACATCACGTTATGCAATATTATACCTGCTTGTGATGAGATGCAACCTGACAGGACGTAATGCAATGTAACATATAAAAAAATGTAAATAATCCACTTTTGGGGATTAGATATCTGCTGTCAATTCCTATAGCAGGAATCTGAACTGAATTTATTGAGGCGGATGGGAGCTCGGCGAACACCAAACCGTGCGTGGTGTTTGCAAACCAGCACTCATCACAGCTCACTGCCTCTCCCAGTTACTTTTGGATAGTTTGGCCCATATATGACTGTGTTACGATGTTAAAGAGAAGTTCTTGTGATGAAGAGTCTTGTGACTCAATAATTTCGTTAATTATCACTGCCTACAGCAATCACTTCGATGATGCCTTGACATGAGTAGCGATTTGTACATTTTAAAAAATATGCGTTAGAAATGACTGTAGTTTTTTGTAGTAAAACACACTGTGTGAACGCAAATCATGTAGTATGTATGACATAACTGGGGAAAAAAAACATTGCTTTTGGCCAAATAAGAGACAGCTCAGGACAGCACAGCCTCTTGCTGCTGGACACCTTCCTTCCTTTGGTGGCACAGCTGTACCTCTCTCTAAGTTACTGACTACAAAGCACCTACATTTTAGGATTGGACAGGCTTGGCACAGTGGAAGTGCACCAGTGCTGTCTGCCAGCAATGGAGGAGTGGGCTCAGGCGCAGAGCAGGGCCCTGAGCAGGCTGTGCCAGCCCACAGGCAGGTTTGTGGGTGCCTGAGGAGCCAGAGGACTGTGCTATGGAGAGTGGGCTTTTGAAATGATGGTGAATACAGCCTGACTGCTCTGGGTTATCCTGTAAGAGTGGGGAGACGGCTTTTGAGGTGTTGTACCAGGTACTGCTGATTTGGCGAAATGAAAAGATCTTAATTTGCCTTCACCTAGCCAAGGATAGGGAAAATAGCTTATCACCAGCAGTGGGAGGAATGCAGAGGGCAACACCCTGGTTCCCTGACCCTCTTGCAGCACAGCCTTCGTCTCCCTTCTCCTCTGCCTCTGCCTTCCTGCTGACTCATTTGTGGCAGCTGCATCCAGACCAGAATTCACCTATTTGTAAGTCTAGTGCCCAGGAGAAAAAAATCCAAGCCGATATATTTCACCAGTAATTAAGTGCTAATGGATGTTTTAGAACTTGCTTTTTATTCTCTTTCAACAGAAGACAAAAAGCCACATTGTCTGAAGCCTCTGGACCACAGGCACTCTGCAAAAATATCTCCTCACTGCTACAAGGGTTTCACCCCCAGTACATTTGGCTGTGTAGGGAGCTGGAGCAGAGATGGGTGGACAGCATTTTAAGTAGTACATTTTTTCAATGTGCTATAAGAGGGGTTAGATAATATTATATTTATATATATAAAGCCCCATTCTCTATATACTCGAGGGTAGCCCACCTTGCTAGCACGAATGCCATTGAACCCATATTAGCAGCAGTGAGGGGTGGCTGTAAATTTTGCCACATGCAGACAAGGCTTTCAAGGTAAGCAGGCAGACCCCCGGCTGCAGCCGCATGCCTAGGAATGGAACCTTTTATTTGCTGTCATAGTGATGACTTTTAATTGTCCCAATAAACAAGCTTTTAAAAAGCTTCTAAAATGTTCTCTAATAACACACTTTGGTCTTTAGCCATAGAAATGCAGAAATAATTAGAAGTGCCATTGTGTACAGTGCCTTCTGGACTGGGCTGAAGGTGAAGGAGAAAGTATCATGCTATCCTTGTCAGCTGCAAGGGTAATTACTGCTGGCTGAAATTACTCAACATTTGTTTATAAGCTCCCCAGAGCATGCTGTAAATAGATTGTCTGTTATAGTCCAATCACATTAAAACGCTGCTCCTTGCAAACTGCTACCTCCTGTTTTCTGTAAGCTAGACAGAGAAAGCCTGCTGCTCACTTATTGAGCACCAAGCACTGAAGAGCTATGCTTAATGTGATTGTTTTCATTAGCTCTTCTCTGTCTGATACTACATTTAGAGTTTGCTGGGCTTGAAGACTGGCATGTTGCATTGCTTTCATTTGCTGTAGTGAGAGTGAATGGCTTTATTTCTGGAGGCTGTATGCAACAGTTGATGGGAATTTTGGAATAGCAAAGCATGGGAATATCTATGGACAACTTTTTCGCCACCTGGGCAATGGTGTTTTTCTATTTGCCTTCTAAATGCTCCTGCACTGGTTCCAGCAGTGGTTGTGTTGCCTAAATTGTCCTTTGAAGGATGAGAAGTATTTTCATGAAAGGTTAGAAAGAATGTATTTTCCTTAGCACTGAATTTCACACTACTGCATTGTCCTGTCCATTATGACCTGAGTTGTATGAAATAGTGATGCAGCCACAGCCTGTCTGTTTGATTTGTTCTCAGCATGATTTACCACATCATATCACAACAGCCCAGGTATTTCCAATAAATATGGGGACAAATTCATCGCTGACATATGCAGAGAGAATTCCATTGCTATCGACAGAGTTGCATTTGCCCACATCAAGGTGAATCTGACCACTAAACAGAAGATTTAGGGGAGACAAAAGGAATTTTGCAAAAAGCCCGCAAAACCACAAAACTGAACAACCCAACTTATAAAGCCCAAACCCAAGCACCTCCCTTCTCCATATATTAAAAAAAAATATATATAAAAAAATTAAAGGAAGTACGTATCCATTACTGGGTATCAGAGGCAGAAATTTGTAACCTCTGTTTCATGAGTAATTCATGAGAACACACACAAAGGGTATTTCAACAGTGCTCATTTTTATTTACCACTGATTATTCACCAAATCATTACTGATTATATATAGAGCAAAGTGTGGACCCATCATGTCACATTTATTTGAAAAGGTTAGTAACAACAAACTGCCTTTCGTACCCCCAGAGCTGGAAAAAGTCTAGACATTAATGAATTTAACCTGATTTTTTTAAAACGCAGACTCTGCACTGGTGTAAATCCTCATGGAAGACACTACAACTACAACAGCTTACACCATCTTCTTGTTTTCCCCAGAAATAATACAACAAAGCAACAATGTTAGTGACCAGTAGAGAATTATTAAAGGAACACAGATAATTGGAAGAAAATAAATGACCTGGGTAAAATAGCTATTGTAAAATGAAGTGCAGGTAAATCACTGTACTGGATACCTTCCAGCTTCATGTCTTAGGTGCCTTTCTCCCTAATTTTAACATCTGCCTAATGCTTCTGTTCTCTGCAAACCGGTCAGGAAGGGATAAGAATTGAGGTTTGGATATTCACATTTTTTTCTAACTGGAATCATTGTCTGTGGAAAACTGTCCTTCTGGGAAAGATGCTGGGGTGTTAGAAATGATGATTCAATTGACCATTAAGATAATTCCTGGAAGTACTACTTTCTTGAGGCTGTGTTTCCAGGAATGACAATCACAGCATCACTGATCTGACAGTGTGATAGGTATCTCCAGAAGTGGACACAGCAGGTGAATATTTCCAGTTACTATAAATAATACACCACAGGTTAGATCTTGTGGTTATCTTTATTTGCAAAAGCTAACTAGTGCAGCATATTGCCATCCTTTGATGATGAATTGTACCAATTGTTTTGCAATAAACGGAAGCTTTTTTGCAATCCAGGTAACATTTTTTTATGTTCCTATTCCTGCTTTTTGTGCTATTAGAGAAGCAGTGAATCTTTAAAGAGAAACTTCCTACAGCTAAAAAAGACATTAAGGGGGAAAAAAAGCTGGGAGCCATAGTGACAGGTACAACTAAGGCTGTATCCTTCGGTTCCCTGGAAACCAGTCAAACACTATCTCATCTTGCAATGGTTGTGTCTGATCCTCTGCTTCAGACATCTTCCTAATAATGGCAACTACAGAGGTGACTCTCTGCAAATAAGGGCTTACAGCAACTGGACATCCATCATATATCTCCAGAGCAACATTAGACCACCCTAATGGGTACTCCCGTCTTCATTATGATATTAATTCTCTAAATTTCCAAAGTGATTTCATTTGTAAAATGACAAAGGCTGGCTGCTCAGGAGACAAAGTGTTTTCATCCCCCTCCTGCATGCTTACAAAGGCTTGCTCTCTTTAGTCTTTGGGGGAAAAGAAATTTGATAGCATCAGATCTCTTGTGATACACAAGGCTGCCTAACAGCTACACCACCTGCCAGCACTGCATGCCTGCCCATCCAGCCTGAAGATTCTAAAGCAATGGTTGATGAGTAGAACATAGATGTTGGGGGGGTAGGGGGGCTGGGGGGGAGAAGCTATGCAGGGAGAAAATAGAAGCTGTATAAAATACTCAGTGTGAAAGTGAGGCAGGATTGAGGGTAAGGGTGAGGTCAGAGCCAAGGCTGGAAACTGAATCAATCTGAACAAGGTTGGTTTGGTTAGATTAGGTAAAAGCATGATTTTCTCCCTGGTGTATCAAAGCCTTTGCTGTGGTTACAAATTCACTGACAGCCAACCAAAGCAAGCTTTTCACAAAGAGGCAATTCGTTGCATAGCTCCTGATCTCCAAACTCTTGAGGATTAAATAAAATAGAAATGAAATTAAAAAGAAAATCAGTAAACCTGTGACATCACTAAATGTCTTGCCTCAAATAGTGACTAACTGAAGTGCCTGACTGAACAACAGTGAGGACTTAGCACGTTCTTTTAAGGGAAGTGATAATCATAACCTGACTAGTGAATGAATTTGGAAGCAAAACAAAACAGTATTTAATGCACTGAAAAGTGTACAAGACACCAATGTCACTAGGCTTTATCCTGCTTTAAGAGACTAGCCAATCTTGTAATTTGTCTGATTCGGGATTTCCTTTCATTACACTTGTTCAATCCTGTTGCTGTCTGCCATCAAGCTTGTGCAGACAGCAGAGTGAGAGGAGACTCGCACCAAGAAGTCCAGTTCTTCTTCCCAAAACAGAGTACCTTCAGCAAGAAGCTGATTTCAATTGCTCCTGTGAGTACCCTCTTACAATTTCATTTCCTTTGTCCTGGGTCCACTGCTAGTTTTCTATTGTACTAACTACTTCGACACCCCATTAGTGATGAATCTCAGTATTTAGGGCCAGCACTCGGTACCAGTGCTGCATGGCCCCCAGTCTTAGGGCATCCTGCATCCCAGGTGTCCTTTAGCTGGCAAAAAGATAGCAAAGAGCCTGTGGGGGATTGCAGCCCCAAAACATACCCCCATGTCTCATGCGTTCCCTGCCCAGGCGGAAGGAAAACGTGGCTGCTCTGTGCACACAATGATGCAGGCAGCTGTCGGGGTGATGGTGCTGGGCAGTGTGACACCCACAGTGGCATGTGGCTCTGCATTCCACCATTGCCTTCCATCCGGCAAATTTTCCGCAAATGGGATTTTCATTAAATTTTATAAATGTATAAAAATGTTTTAGTCTCACAAATTTGAAAACATCACTGCAAAATGTTATTTCAAATTAATTAGCCACATTAAAAACATTGAAGAGGATGACTCTTTTTTATTTTCCCAGAGGAAGCCTTTATGTTTAGGCTAGTGCTCAGCTCCTTTTTTTTCCAATTCTCTTTTTTTCTGACCTTATAAATCTTGCATCCTTTGCTGAACAGCCATGCAGCTTCAGCAGGAAGGAGACTGCCCCCCTCTTTTCCCTTTTCTGCCCTTCTTCCCCAAATCTCCAGCAACTGTGGCTTAACTTGTTTGTCAGAGACTAGGCTGGAGCTGTAGATTTGAACCCCCTCACACTGAGGAGGTCGCTGAACCGTAGTCAGCTCACCAGTTTCTGGGTGAGTGCTTTAACCACTGCTATAAAAGATGAGCAGCAGCATCACCACCATCCATCTTTAAAAATAAAGAGTAATCCAGTCGTCCAGCCCTCAAGGAACAAAGTGCCTATGACTCAGAGAATTTTGCTGAATGTGGATGCCCACATCCACATTACATCTTAGTGCTTAACTGGAGGCTCTGCGTGCATAGCTTAGTCCTATAGGAAATATGAGTTTGGATTATTAACCTCTCTTCATCATTTCCTGGCAGATTTGAACATCACCTCAATTCCACATACTTTCTGCTAAAAATCCTTGTTTTCAGTGGTGAGTATGTGCCACAAAAGGAACTTGGGTCTTCAACTTGGATGCCTAAATTTTTCTCAGAAGTCATGGCTCTTAAATGTATTGTTTTAGACACCAGGGCTGAATTTTAATGCTATAATGATCCTGCCAAATGATGACTAACTGACTGTTGTTTCTGTGTTGTCATTTAATAGAGATGGAGATGCTCAGAACCTCCTGGTAATACAGCACTTTCCAGTTCCACAGCTTCATTTTTCTGCACTTGAAGTGTTCAGCATAAAGACACGATGGTCTGAGGTGGGTTGACAGCTGTCCCTATCAGTTATTTATGTTTTTTGTAAATTTTGCATTCCATAGAGTTAAAATCAAACATGCTGTAAGGAACTCCACTGTGATTGCTTATCTCAGGGATAAACTTGTCTCCATGTTATATGCTTATGATGTTATTGATGGCCCTTTGGCCCCCAAATTAAATTATTAATGGAAAATTCTTTGTCATTTGTTTCTCAATGTCACATGAATGCAAAAGTATTTTTCAGTGCAGCTTCATGGAGAAGACTTTCTCCTTTTGCGTTGAACTTCACCTTTTCTGAAAGAGGTGCTAAACTATTATTCTTTTCCATTTTTAACTAAATACTGTAGTTCCCTGTCTAAGGTTAATCCATTGCAGTTGCTGACAATGAAAGCTCTCCTAATACCTCAAAGTCCTGTTTGGTATTTTTTTGCAAAATTCATAGGCTAATATTTAGGGGCTTGTGCCAGTTTCATGTAAGTTAGTGAGTGTAAATCCACTCTGGCATCATATGGTTTCTGTCTTCCATGGCTGCCTTCCAAAAGCTTGAAACTTCAACCTAATGCGTCATTTCAGTATGGACAACATACCGCATGATTTGTTAGGGGAAAAATATGCCATTTCCTAAGCATTTTGAATACTCCGTATGAATCTAGCACAGAGCTGGAGCAATCGTTACACTGTGCTTAGGCTTCCTGGACTTTACCATGAAAGGAATTAGTTTTCCAAGGGTGACTGTAAAAGTTATAGTATTTTTGTGGGGGGGAGGTCTCTGCTTAGGAACAAGAGGAGCATTGCTTTGCTGGGATTCAGTGGGATGAAAGCCACTGTGAAGGGTGGCTCATGACCTCATTTGTGGTGAGCAAAGCCCAGACCCATATGATGTGGCATAGAGATTTTGTTGTTAACTGCATATGACCCTTCTGCTTTAATGTTAGAGGACAGGAGAGCCATGACCACTTGATTTGGTCCATGCCGTCACTTATGCATGGAAGCGGCTGAAGTGAATATTTCTCTCCCCAGGCTTGGGGGGAAGTGAAAACCTGGTGCAAATGCTATTTGGTCTGTTGGCAGGCTGTTTCATAAAGACAAAAATGTGGCTGAGAGTCACTTTTATTTGCTCTCTTCACCCAAACAGTACTTTTATTGCTGAGCTTCCACACAGCACAGTACAGCATCTGACCAGTGCTCTGCTCTCAGATGCCTCTCAAGTAGAAAACAAGTTGTTTGCCATTTTCTTCCCTTGTCAGATCAAACCAATACACATACTCAATGGACCTATCTTGAGAAGTTTTCTTTATTGATGACTCTCACTTTCTCTGCAAACAATATATTTTCTGTAGCACCCTTCCAGGTAAATAGGGTGCACTCTGGAAATAGAAGGAGCAGAACCATATGGGAGAGTATAAAAATGAACTGACCTGAACTACAGTTCTAAAAACATTGTAAATTGTTTCCATACCTTGACAAATGTTCACACTGAGTAGGAATGCCTTTGTTTTTTTGACTTGTCCTCTAATTGTCTGGCACCTTCCAGGGAATGGTTCTGCTCATTTGCTACGTTATGGCACAGGGAAATAGTTTGCCAGCTTGATTCAATCTTTCCTGCAATGCCAACAGTTTTCCATTGCATTCCTAAGGATTCAATACCTGAATAAGTTTAAAGTTTACTCAACTTTTTTTTTTTTTTAATGTTTGTCTGATATGTGCTTTCAGTGGTATTTGAACGAGACTGGCAGTGGAGAGATGCCACAACTTCATTGGACTTTGGAGCATGACTATATGTATAAATTGCTGGTTTGATAACAAACTGTTAGGGGGATTGATAGTGCAGAGATGTCCACACTCACTTGTTCAGGAAGCTCTGAAGTAATTTTGCATCCCTTCCATGTATGTATATTTTAAGAAGTCACAAACCTACTGCATATGCAATAGCTGTGTAGCATAAGTATTACAGATCCATATGGTATGTCTACTCAGCACTGCTCTTTCAGAACATTGCCATTTAGGAACATGGGTACACTCACAAAAATTCTGTTAGCATATATAATTTACCGTGAAAAATAGTGGTCTTGCATAAAGAAAAAGGTGTGTAAAATACAAATATACTCCAAGCTTGTTGCTCTTATCTTGTATTTTTATTAGCTCTGTATACAGTATTTGTTTTTTGCTGTTTGGAATGGTAATAACAGGAATTATGTCTCCTTCACTAAACAGGCTTTTTTAATATAAATTGGATTTGTATATGCTAATTAATAATGCATTGTGTCTACACTGACTTACTGGGTACTGTAAGCCTTAAATGGAAAGAACTGCACATAGACTGGTCACTTCAAATCCAAACTTGTCAAGTATTCTCTGTGCACCAGAGCAGTGCTGCCTTTTGAAGAAGGTGTCTTTAATCTGCAGTTCAAGATGGCCAACACACGAGCATGATGTTCTGCTTTTGACCTTGTAAAAATCATTTGCAGTTCTGAAAGCAGGAACACCTCATGATAAAACCATATTAAGTGATAATGACATTTTGCCAGATTGTGCTGAGAATTGCTCTGAGGGGGAGGAAGAAGTTTCCATTGATTGTTCACCAATCTTCAGATTGTCTTCAAATGATGAACAGCTCAGGTTTCCAGCCCTGCATCTCTGTGGTGTGAATGTACCCCACAACCATAGGGGAGTAGGGGATGTGGCAAGGCAGAAAGGGCACTGCTGGATCCCGGGGTGAGCTCCAGCTGTGCAGACCCACACACAGCAGGACAAGTGGAGGACAGAGGACAGCCTTCAGCTCTGTGTCCAGAGAAACACTATTATCAGTGTTTGGCTTTGGGGAGCCATTTGCAGTGCTTTCCAGTGCAGGAAGAGGAGGTTGATAGTGACACTATTTACAGTTCATTATAAGACGATTGCAGAAGATTGTTGAAGACAGGAACCACTGACCTCCTATTTCCCTTTCATCTGCAGGAGTACATTCATAAACGATAGTCCACTTTAAGGACACTGGAGTGGTGAATTATACTGGGTGGCTTCTTCTACAATCTTCTTTATCATTTGGGTCAGCAACATCACTAATTGGCACTTGACAGCACTTCCAGATACTCCTTGTGAATCTCATAGTGTGACTGATGGTTGATTACATAAAGAGAAGAATTCTCAGATTCATTTTAGTCTGTCAGAAACTAGGTGCTGCATAGCATGTACCACATCCAGCAATTGACAGCACCATGTTTGTTAAGGTTATCTGATTGGAAGAGCTGCAAGCAATGAATAAGGCAGCAAAACTGCATGTGATAACCTCCCGACAGTGAAACTGCATGGGCTGACAGTTAGCTTCATGCTTGCCATTTTAGTATTCTGCATTTTTAAAGTGGGATAGGGAGCCAAAGAAATGCTCCTTATTTCCTAAATGCACTTACAGACAAAGATATCCCTTAATGTGCTTAACAGATTCTTTTTTATGCTACTGAATTTTTATAAAAAAATTTTCACACCCTAAAACACTAGGAATTATTTTGATGCCTGAAAGTATTTGAGGGATGAATTCATCTTGCAGAAGAACTACGGCAACTTTTCTCTTGATGCCCAAAGAAGAATAATTTAAATTCATACCCTTCGTTATTATATCTCTAAACCATAGCTCTTTCTAGATACTTTATAAACTAATCTTTTCAAATGCATGTTCAAAACAGGAAAGTTAGTAACCCTGCTTTTCTAATTTTCTGAAAATATACAGGCTGGCATATACAAAGAAAGAGTTGCTATCAGTCCTAATGAGCATAAATTATTTTATTGTGTGCGTAATTTGCACCTACTTTAGCTCATTTTACATAGTTTTCTGTGCTGTGGACATCATGCTAGTTAACGGGAGCTTCAACAGAAAGCAAGAATTTGTGTCAGTGCATGCAGTGGACTGGATAGCTCTGACCTGCCACTGAGTGATGGATGTTCTCATAGTAGCTGGGGAAAACAGTGTAACTGAGAGAAATATTAGCGTTGCATTGCATATTTTTGGGCAATATAGGCTTTGAATCTTGGATGTTGTAACACTTGCATGCATTTCAGCACCACTTACCTATCAGTGCATTACATAAATCTGAATTCTGGGCAGCTCTATGCAGACTTGCAAACCCATCTTCTCTGAACTCTATTATTTATAAGATTAAAACCCCCGAGGTTTCAAATGGCAGGGTTATTGTCAAGTACAATGTACTTTTCATTCTGAATGGACAAAAGCCTTTGAGCTTACCTGAGTCTGCACGGAAACCTGCCCGACTGTCCTTAGTGCTACCACATATATTAGTGCAGGTCAATCTTTTCTCCAGGCATGTGAGACAAGCATCCTGTAGGGCCTTCCACCTGGACCCACTTTTTTTACTGGGTGCATGGGCTCCGTCCAGGGCTGCCTCAGATCTAGAAGCAATCAGAAAATGTTGCTTGTAGAAAATAGTTATCCACTCGGTCCAGATTCTGGATTTCTTTGCACTATACCCACAAACAGATGTTGAACCTCACAGATGTGTTCATTCTTAACAGCCATTCAATGAATACGGTGTGGCATGGCCACAAATTATTAGCTTTGTGGTTATCCATTGTTTGATATTTGAAGAGTGTGGTGATTCTTTAATGTCATAAATAGCAAAAGAATATAAACCATGTAGATTTCAGAAAGGCTTTTCAAGTCTTCATGGTGCAGGTCTCATAACTGCTTATGCAAGTATAGTTCCAAATACCCTAGCAAAATAAACATTTAGACGGTGATCAGGTATATTAAGAAGTTAAGGTTTTATAAATTTTTAAATGGAGAAGGCACCAGAGACTTCTGAGGTGGCCATTAGAGATCACATTATAAGGCATTTCATCTGAGTCATTTTAAAGAACCATAGTTGGTCTTCCAAAGTGTCAAATGTCTTTCAGATGTGCTGGTGTTAATGAAACATATATTCATCAATCTTTAGGGTGGGAGGTTTTTACAGCTGCTTACCATTGCTGCATATGCACATAAAAATCTCCTTTCTTGTTCTCAAATCACAGGCAAGGGGAAGAAAAGAAATATTTTTATAACCAAAAAAGAGATATGTTAGCCTCTTTGACTTGAACTGCTCCAGCAAGTGATCTCAAAAAACTGCTGACCACCCTGTTTGCCACATGTTGTTTTTTTTGTGCCAAGACTTTTAGTACTGATGAAGGCATACAAATAGAAACCAGTTGAGTTTTTATGAGATATAGCTAACTAAGTCTTTGTTAGTTTTTGTAACAAAGATAAGAGCTTTTGGACTTTGGACATAAGAATGAAATAAGTAAATAATGGTTAATATAAGAAAGGGCATACAGTTCTTGTTTAATGGATTAATAAGAGCAATTAACCTTGTAGAGCATTAACATTTTAGAACTGAAATGTTTGTGAGTTAGTTTTACATGAAGTGTCCTTGTAAAGGTCAAAGTCGAACTGTATTTTAAAAGAAATTAAGTTCAAAAGTTTGTATTTGGTGACATTGTCTGTCCAGTAACATTAGGAATGGCCTACATTTAATACTAGAAAAAATACATATGGTATGATATTCATGGCTGATCGATTCAGTTTGCAAGTTCATATCTAAGTTATACTGTCTAGTACCAATAGGAATTTGTTTCAGAATTAGGAGAGGTGCTATTTTATTTTATGTTATTTTATGCCATCTAATTTTTTATTTTGTGCTTCCAAGTCAAAGGTATATTTTAAGTCAGGTGTATGATGATTGCGCCAACAGTCCATTGAAATGTTGTGGCAACCATGTTGATTTTAACATTCAAGAATATAACATGTCCTAACTTAATTTTGATCACCTCTGTGTGCCCATTCCAGAGCATAAACCAATTAAAGAACGGGCTGTGTTTATTGAACAACCAAGACCTTGATACAGCTATGGCTTACAGATGCTTTGGCAGAGGGGAAACGATGTGTGACCCAGATGGTGAACCAGGGACTGTTGTGGGGATTCATCCTTAGAAGTTTGGTTTGGAAAAAAAAAGGATTTTAGAGGTAATGTAAGAGTGAGCATTGCAGGCAGCAAAGCATGGATGTTCTTTGTTTTTATAAGCAACGTGTTGGGGTTTTTTTTGTTTGTTTCTTTGTTTTTCTGAACTCAGACTCAGGGCTGCAACTGTTTTGGGGTAAGACTTTCTTCCTTAGGAACATACCAGGGCACTATTTAGGACTGTAAATAAGTTTTTACAGTGTCTTTACTGTCTTTTCCAGATTTTGTTACATACTTTAATCTGCTTGTTGGGATTTTACCTTTGAAATCTTCAGTTTGTTGGTCATGACTCCTGTTGGCTTGGGCAGTTTCTGTGGACTCTTCGCAGCTGAGGAGTCTTTCAGAGGTGGCAATGACATGACTCTGTGGCTCATTCATCTCCCTTGTCTCCTATGGCTCTATGTGGTCAAGCTCTCGGCTTTAACAGATGTTTCCTAGATGAGGCCCCATAACAAAAAGTGTTGGTCCTTACTTTGCTTGTGAGTTTACTGACTCTTCTTTTCTTCCCTGTCTGACTAGGAAAGAAAAAAAAACCCAGCAATGATTCTGGGATGAATAGAACATTCACAAGAGTCTGCTTTCCACCCAACTATTTCCAGCTTTCTTTTTTTCTTACTTGAATTCTCATATTTTGTAGAGAAATTATAATGTCTTGGGGGCAGAAGCTATGTTTTATGTAGCTACGGTGACAACACAGAAAGCCAAGAAGGAATTAGGATGCTATTCGTTAAGTGAATAGCTTGCTGACATTTAGTATCATGTTCTTTAATCACCATTTCCCTCTCTTTTCCATACCGCTAGTCCACAGTGGTCATGAGGTATTTTATACTATGTAAATTATTAATTATTTTTCTACATGCTTACAATACTTCCATCTGCTCAGCTGCATGATTTTGGAGAAAAGTCTCCCTATTATGTATCACAAGTAATCTATTATATCCTTGCCTAGCCCTGAAGTGCCAGCATTGAAAAACAGAATTAGGGAGCAACCAAGAGAAAACTAAATTGCAGGGTTCGTATAAGATGAGGAAAGTATCTGGTTATATTATTTACCATTTAATTATACAGGACTGATGTGACAACAGGAGCCAGCAAGCAAGCCAAGGGCTGACAATACTAGAATCTGTAAAACAGTATGTTTGAAGGAAATTACTCTTAACTAGTGGTCAAAGCAGATGAGGAGATAGCCAAAAGCAAAAAAAAAAAAAAAAGCACACAACAGCTCTGCCCTCATAACAACATAGGCCAGCTCCTGGGCACACAGGGTCATACATGTATCCCTTAAGTTTTGCTGCTAGTCACAATCCAAAATTTCAAGCTGTTTACCCTTTGTTTAGGGGTGTTGCCAATTTTGTAGGCTTCAGAATGAGAACTAGACTTTCCAAAGGTTTGGAAGTTGAGCTGATCATTTGCTTCACAGGCTTAGGGTTTTTCTTGCCTCCTTGGAATGTTTCTTTGATGTGTACAGCATTGTATCAGAGAAGTCATGGAGATGCTTCAGGGAGAGATGCACAGGCAGAGGAGAGAGCCAGTCACAATTGTTTGGGAAACCTCATAATCAATAAAAGAATATCATAGGAAGACTTGGAGAACAACAAGGCACGGGAGGGGGATGAAGAGAGAATTCAAGCGTGTTCTTTAATAAATCCTACAAAAGTGAATTAGAAGGGCTCCACTAAAGGCTCAATCCACTTATTGAAAATAAGTTTTTGATAGCTTCAGGTGGTGTCTCTGCAGAAAAGCTTGAAGAACCTGTTTTACCTATACCACAGTTGGAACATTATCATTATATAGATATTTTATTAATCTATTGAAAGTTCTTTGGTGTTGAAAATAAAGCCATTAGGAAGCAAGCTTGTCACAAAATTAAAAGTTTATAAAGACAATCAACATGTCTTAAAAATTTTGGATTTAGGCAGATTCCTAACATTACAACGTTCCTAACATTCCTAACAAACATTACAGAACCATCAAGACAGTAGTAGAACTCTTTGTTAGTTGGGAATTCATTACAGCCTTTTCCCTTCCTATCCCTATGTCTGTGTATTTTACTCCTTTTGGTTAAGAAACACTGACTTATGGAAAGAAAATTTCTCAGGAAAAAGTAAAAGTTGGGAAATTTTCTCAAGCCAACAGTGCAATTTGAGAAGACTATCCAAAATGTAGGAAACCAGAGTTTAAATTCCAGCTTTAACAGCCCAGTAGCATCTCAAAATCATGTAACACCAAAACACTTCAGAAAAAAAATCAGTGGAATAATGTCTTCTGCAAATATCATAGGACGTGGCTGGAGGGAGGTGCAGGGGGGATAAATCAGGTCTGGTGGTAAGCTAGGTAAAAAGCTTTCCCATACAGTGCTGGCAGCCAAGAAATAGACGAGGTCCAGGCAGTTTTCAGAAAGGAGCACAATGTCTCTCTTTTGCTTGTGAGCCTCGTTGAGTATTTTGTCACCAAAGCAAGCAGATACCTTTATCTAAATAGCTAAAGCCACATCTCAAAAGCTTATCTGATTCCAAATTGCTCTGTATCCACAGTGAAGGCACTGAACAACATTGTCTCCTGGCCTGTTTATGATATGTGAACAATGAATCACCTGAAAGAAAATGGTGAGGTCATGAGCATTCATTGTTGTATGGTCTTATCTAATAGCAAGCAAAATATTCAGCAGAATTCCTCTGATGCCAGTTTGTTTATTGGGAGAGAAACTTGTAAGCAGGAGCTAGTGGATCAACATTTGACATCTAAGAATTTTTTTTAATGAAGTATAGGAATCTACTCATTTTCCTAAAGAAGGGTGCTCACCAGTGAACCTATCTCTGCGACAAAAGGAATTTTCTCACCATTACCAGCACTCCCTGAAAACCTCTGTTTTCAAAGGATGTTTCTGAGAATGGAGACAGACCTTTCTGAGAGACACTTGTTCTTGCCCACTGAATTTCCAGTGGCTTGCCCTGGCAGGTTCAGAGGACCACATTCCAGTAAGGTCCTCTGAAAACCACTCAATATTGAAAATATTTCAAACCTAACTAGAGTAGGGTTTTATCTTTCCAGTCTCCTCTCAAAAATAAGGTCAGCAACCCTGGCTTTTATTCTATTTTATAATGAAACCTGCTGTTAGAGCCACACCATTTTTCTGTTCTAAGCTTTGAAGATAGTAAGCATAGGCAAACAATCCAACGTATCTTTTAGTTTCCAGCTCACTCCTGTTTAGATGCCTCTCTGTCTTGTCTTCCTAGCCTCTCCTACTCTCCACAGGTAGAGTAAATCTGGAGATCAAAGATTTTGCAGTTTCATTTTTACATGCTTTGTGTTTCCAGCTAATTAAATTGGCTTTTAAATTTAAATGTAACAGTACCACTGAAGCAGTTACAGAAATAAAAGTGTGCTGCACTGGTGGTATAAAAAAGTGGTCCTGGCTCTTGCACAGCACATGTTCAGATTAGTAATATTAATTACAGCAATTGTTACAGGCAATCTACAAATAAAAAAGAACTCAAACTAAATTGGGACTTACCATTTTTAAAGCCTAATGCAATTACTAAGAGAACATTTCCGTTCCCTAGTGCGGTGAGGGGCTTGGTGTTCAAGACGGATTGTGGGTGAAAGGGAAACTGAATGCTGTAACTATAGCAAAGATTAATTACCTGGTATTATTTTTAGAGGGCTTGTCTAATTATCAGCATTGCTATCTGCCTAAAAAGGCAACACAAACTACTGTAGTATAGGTACGGCTTTCTCGTGTACTTTGCCATGTCCAAAGTATGATAAAAGAAAAGTAATATCTGACTTTGAAGAGTCCCAGTGGCAGCCCCGTAATATCAGATAAGCTGCTTTGGTCCCACTTGCCATCAAAATCTACCAGCCATGGGGTCTACAGCACTTGTGATACACCTGTGACCATAAAGGAGGGCATCTTTGGCTCTATTTGACTTCACTATTATCTGTGCATTTTGAGCAGAAAATACAGATGTTAGCAGATTATTTCAGAAACATCAAATGAAGTTAAGCTTACTACCACGTTAGAACAAATTTCTAGTTATTTCTCTGATCAGCATTTATTGTATGACTTCATCATAATAAAGATGTCAGAAATATGATGAAGCTGTGCATTGCAGTAAACAAAGCACCTGGGTTTATTACAAATCTTTGTAATGAGCTCTATCTGAATAGATACTTGTCAGTCAAACAGATGTCCCTATACTAATATTCTTTTTTTCTAATTGGGAAGTGGAGGTGAAATGGCATTTATATCCAGTATTATGTGATTGACATATGTCTAGGCTGAAGCAGAAGCACAACACACCCCCTTTGTAGAGAGAAAACAAACCAGTGAAAAAGTTGAGTCACACGAGGCTCTGCTTATTCTTTTAAAGTTTAAAGATGAGCAAGGGCAAAATTTGTAGGAATACCAGTCATGTTAAAGACCTAATTGTGGGAAAACTCTGTTCCTTATTTTGGATAGAATTTGTGCATTTATATATTGGCCTGGTGTTGTATGTAAGTACGTACACAGATCTGTAAAGTATATGCTTTTGGTCATTATTTACTGCTTTTAGTTTTTAGCTTTAGTATTTTATTTAAAATTTCATTAAGAAATGAAGTGTCTTCTACAGTAAATTAATATCTGCCTATACATTCAAATGGCAAGAAACAACGTATTTAATGCAAAAATTAAATCACACATTAAATTTACAAAAAGGAGGTGCATTAATATAATGTATCCAGCTTTTTTTCTCAGCACTGAAGGTCCTTCTGGAGTCTGAGCCTTTTTAGAAATGTCCTGTTTTCTACAAATAACCAACACAAGCCTGCTCCAGCTCATTTTAAACTGAACTTCGCTGAATAATACTCTAATTATTGTATGAAAGCTATATTTTTATCCAGTTAGTTTCTTAATTTCATTGAATTTTCTCAATTTTAAATATTTATATGTTTTCTAAATAACTAACTAAACAAATTCATATGTGCAAGTATTCCACAAATTTAACAAATGCTATAGATGGTACAATCACCACATATTCAGGTCCATAACATTCAAGCCTTTTCTTTGGAAGAAATGAACTGGCAGCAGGAGAAACTGTAGCAGGTTGTCAATGCCTGCTAAGGATAAGAATAGCTTTATAATTACATGTTTTCTTCTATCCAGATAAAGGTGTCTTTGAATTACCCATTTATTTCCAGGGTGCTGTATATTTAAAAAGTGTAGGAATTAAAACATGAAAACATACTGCCTTTTCAAGCAAATTAACAGTAAAAAAAAAAAAAAAGTAGAAAAACATTTCCCCTTTCCTGACTGGCTTGCAACTAATGTGGGTTTCTTGAAGTTGTACATGCCCGCAGAAAACGATAAATATATTGGAAAAAGGAAGGGAAAAATGAAAGAGTAAGCTGGCCACATAAAGCAGCTGATGTAAAGATGGAGAGACACAGCCATAGAAACTAGTCACATAAATAGTCATGAAATGAAAAGTTTCAGATTTGTATTGAAGTAAAAAAAAACTACTTAGAGAAAGGCCAACAGGCCAGACTAAATAATCCTCGACTTAACGTCCAATTCTGAATCACATATTAGCTGCAGAGATTTTAATGTAAATATGCCATTACACTGTCATTACAGTGATCAGGCTGCATGGCTCACAGGTCACATCTCAGCCACTGTTAATTTTGCAGGCAAAAGCTTTTTTTCTCTTGAAATGTTAATAACTTTCTATTAGTTAATGTAGCGTGACTAAAATTCAGATTAGATATAATTCATTTTAATATCTGTGACTGGCTATCCCGATCATTTAGCAATGGTTTCCAGCTGAATACAAGATGCTAAATTGGACTCATTTGCATAGCCCTGTTAAAGCAATGCCATTCTCTAAATGTAGGCATCTTCAAATTAATTTAAAAGATTTTTTTCTGGTTTTGCTACCAGGATAAAATCTTTCGCTAACAACTAATTGAAGTCACTATGAGCCTCAGACACAACCTTTTCCTTCTTTTCTCAGGAACAAATGACTAGTTAATATCATTAACCAGTAAGGGGGAAAAAATCCACAGTACTTTTGAGTGCTAAAATGGCCTAATTTGGAGCTGCAGATAGACCAACCACCACTATTTGCCAGCATTGAAATGAATACCTTTTCTTACTCTTAAGCATACTTAGCTACATTGTTGTATGTCAGAAGTTAACACTGGACTGCACTGAATCCACTGGTTTTATTTAAAGATCTGCTATAAAACATACGTTCATTTAAGGTACAGTTGAGCTAAACTGGGCAGCTCTCAGGACCTTCAATGTCCCTAAAAGAGTTCAGCACACTGGAAAACGTAGGTTGTTATTAATCACTAATATTCTTCCCTTAATATGCACATATAACACCATTTAACGATAACGGGAGATACATTATCTCCACAAGGAGAGAATGGCCCTCCAACTTATCAAACCCTATCTTTTAACTCATTTCAGTAAACATCTCTGTCTTTTTTTTCTGGGAAAATGGCTTGATGTAATCTCTTAGAAATATGGTCACAACTCTTTTTCTTTTAAATTAAATACAAATAAATAAACAAGTCCAGTACTTGTATTGTATTAGTCAGTATGAATCACAAATTTGGCATACAACATATATTCCGGCATCCAATTGGAGAATAATGCCTTTTGAATACTAATTAGACACTCACATATACAAGAACATAAATCACCTCTGATTTTTTTATTATTTGCATTACCTCAGCACCTAAAAGCTCTCGTGGCCAAGCTGGGAGCCCCATCATGCCAGTGTGTGTACAAACACAGGCAGTCACACTCTGAGGAGGATCAAAAGAAACTTGATCAGAGTCGAGATGGTTCTTCCTCCTCATTTACATACGTGTAGCTGAGAACAAGGTCAGAAAAAAACAGAATAATGAAAGTGTCATGGACTGACACTGCATCGGATTATGTAACTGCAAAATTCTACATTCTTCACGGTGAAGGAATTTACCTATCTTTAATTTAAAATAATTGAGGGATGTGGAAGAAATAGTCGAGGGTGAAAATAGTGGTTAATGTGCTTTCATATTTCTTTACAGCTCTGAAGTGTTTGATGCCTCTGCTATACAAAGCAAAAGACTCCTTGGCTGCCACTAAGATCCTAAGACTGCATAGCTCTGTGGAGTTGTCATCTACCAATTTGTCAAAAATCCTTTGCAGCAGATCAAAAAATAAATACGTGTAAAAATAACAGTATTTTATAGCAAGTATTTTAGACAATACACAGATTCACTTACAGGGCAGAACGTTATTGCTCTTGTTTCCATATTGTTGTTAAAAGCACAGTGGCTATTTATTTAAGAATGTAAATACAAAGTATGAAAAATCATGATCTCTCTGTCAGTTTTGGAGGTTGATGACTCTGGAAGAAAACAGTGCAGTCTCAGTGTGAGGCACTGCCTGAGTACCAGATACATGACAATTGTATATACAGTGGGGAACTGCATGATACTGTCAAGCCTGCTGATTTGTTGTTATTTATATATATATATGTTTATATTTATGTAATATCCCTCTACCTTTTTCTCAGCAGGGGGCTTGTTCAGACAATTTAGATGTGATTTTTTTCTATCTATCTCGTCTACTTTCACTTAAAAACCACAGAGTGTTTTGGAATGCTTTGCCTGTTCAAGTTTTAAAGGACTACCAGCACTTTCACTGCAAGTCTTTTCTGATTCCCAGCTCAGTTTCCTTCTGTCAGATGGTCATAAAACTGCCCATCGAGCTCATGAAAATACTTATGTGCAGGAATGTTGGACAGATATGATTTTGCACTTAAAATGAATTTGCAATTGGGAATGAAACTTTCATGTCCAGGATTAATAGATGAAAAAATTATATCATTCATAATTAACCAACAAATTAACCAACCTTGAGTCTGAGGATTCTATTTCATATTTCTGCCATAAAAATCAGAGGGTTTTTTGTTTGTTTGTTTTAGGAAGAACATTTAAAATCATTGATAGAATATTAAACATAAATCAGCTTCTGCTGGGTTAAATATTAAGCTTTACATCAATGATGACTAATATTGTAATTGTAGAAATAAGAAATCTTAAATGAACAAATTTTAATATCCATTAGAGATTTAAGGTAAGGTAAAACTGAGACCTGAATATTCCAAACATTGAGAAAGTTTAGAAATTTTTGATAGCCTAGAAGGATTATTGGCACTAGATAACACTGATCTTTTGAATTGGCAATATGGGTTTCAGATGTCTTCCTAAATTAATCGTTCCATATACCTTGGTCCTATTATTAGAAATTTTGGAAAAAAATATATTTTAACAAGCAGAAATGAGAAGAAAGATTATCAGATACATGAAAACATAAACCAAAGGCAACAATATCCCTTTCTGAACCTGCTGGGCAACGAGCAATAGCACAGAGGGTAGCACACCTATTAGCTGTACCCCCCCAAGTTGTGCAAACTCCTGTCACTGAGGTTTTCCGGGGTTGTGCTGGTTCTGGTCTGCCTCTCTCTCTCCAGAACTGTGGCAGATATGATTGCTGCTAGGGAAGCCCAGATGAGCTTCATGTTGGATAGGGGAAGAAGGCTACTTCTAAATATTTTAATTACTTCCACTTTGGCTGGGAGTAAAAGGCTTACAAATGGCATTTCTTATCAGCAACCACAGCCTCAAAGCACGTCAATCTGTTTTACGTTGTCAGTAAGCGAAAGGGCTTATGCACAACCCAATTTTACATTGACTAAGTTCATTGTTCTGTTCCAATGTTGCCATTTCTATTTTTCTCTGAGGTTACACAATTTCAAAATTATTTTGTATGTATTTGATCTCTTCTATTTTTCATAGACCAGCCACATGATTTGTCAGCAATTCACTGGGAAGAAGGAAGGTAACAGTAACTGCTGTCTGGGATGGGCTGTGATAAGAAGTAAGGGCTGGATTAAATTCTGCAGTGATTGACCCCAGAAAGTTCAGCCTCTTGCTTCAAGACCATTTCTTTCATGCGGACAAAAAGGCACCACCCTTTCAAAACAGCAGAAAATGAAGACCTCCTTATTGTATTTGTGTATTCATGCTACATTCACACCAGGTATTCCCACATAGGAAATCCTTTGGGGCACAGGTGTCTTGGTTGACTGCTTAGTTTTCATAATCAGGAAAGTGAAACAAAACCATGTAAATGAGCCAGTCAGTTGGAACTATCTCTATATAGCTCAAATAACTCCAAATAATCTGAAAGAATTTTTATCAGTTGCTTCATTTAAAAATAACATGTGTGAGGCAATCATGACCAGTTTATGGATATTTTGTTAGTAGCAGAAACTAAATTCAGCAGATAAATTATGCATTACAAATTATTCCCCCAGGATCCAATTCAGAATGCTATTATATTGCAAAATTCTGGACTGTATTTATATCTTTGTTTAGCCAATCATGAGAAGGACACATAACAAAGCATTGTGAGCACTTTTTCTAGAGCTTTTCCAGCATAAGCCCAATAGTTAGCAGCTGGTCTCTCATGTCGTGTTTCCAGCCAACCTGCTACAACCTACTTTTCCTCAAAAAGGTGGCTTCTTTCATAATGCATAAGGCATAAAGACTTTTGTGGCTCTCTTCTGGACTCAAGAGGGAGATTATTCCAGCTGCCTATATCTAAAGTCTGTGCTCCAGTGCAGAGGTCAGAGAATTCTCCAGCCAAGAGCTAATACAGCTTGTTGTGCCTTCTGAGATTTCTGGTTTAGGAACACAGTTCTTGCAATGTGACTCTGTAGCTATAGAAAGAAATAGGCCCTTTATACCACATTTGAAAAATAGTATCCTTTGTCTACCTCCTAAATTTTAACAGGAATATATAGTTAAGTGCTCAGCTTGTCTTTTTTTCTAGATCTATATCCTTTAGGGCATTGAACTGAAGTTACTTGTGGCTCAGATCAAAGTCATTTCACTTAGAAACTCAGGTTGAGCTTGAAGGCACAGTCTCTTAAGTGAAGGTCAATGGTTTATCCATTACAGCACCCAACCTCAAATTATTTTTGCAATTAGTAATATTTATATCTGTTTTTATAGTGTAAAAGAATAAAGAAAGGATAGTCAGCATTTTCAAGAAATACAAGTTAAAGGTGTCCTATCATTTAAAATGATATATCATGTTAGAAAGGAAACTTAAAAGCTGGCATATGCAATCTAAAATTAAATACAGATTTTGAATTTCAGGCTGTGAAGCTAAAAAGATCAAAGGAAACTCTTTACAGTTCTTCAGAATTTGGTATTATACTTCCCAGGAGGTCATTTACTCCCATAATTTAGTCTGACTTATTTTGGCTTCAGTTCCATTAAAAGTATGTAGCAAAAAGAGGGCCTCTTTTTACTTTAATTTTTAACTGCAACCTGTCAGTTAAAGGAAAAAGAAAAAAAAAAGAGTGTCTGGAAGAGGATGATCTACAAAAGTACTAATAGCTTTCAAATCTTTTGACTTTTTGAGCCTCATATGGATAGAAACTTATCTGGAAAGATTGTATTTTAACCCTTTTGACTGTTCTTGGACATAATGTGTGCTTTTATTGAAAGGGAAATTATTCACTGACCTTGAACATATTCTGTCATTTCCACAATAACATCAACTTTGACAGCAAGCCTTGACTTGTTGGACAAAATAATAGGAGGACCCAAAGTTAAAGGCTCCTGTAGGCAAACATCAAAAGAACACCTTTGGTAAGTCAGAGAAGTATCCAGAAGTTTACATACTGTCTGGAGAAACCCCAAAATGAGCAGCATACCTGCTGGGATGTGAAGGCAGTGCAGATGGGCTGAACAGACTAAAACAGAGTTTTACTTCACTGCATTTTTGGAGCAAGAAAAGCAAAAGTAGTTTCAAAAAGATGGGAAAAATTTGAAAGAGCTTTTTGCCTTTCAGAAAAGGTGTGGTATAACCCCGAGGCTATTATTTAATTAATCTATAAATAATCCACAAACAGAACCTTAAAAAATAAAAAGTAAGAGATGCCTGTACTTTATCTTCTAAGACCACATTAAGACCACCCGGTAGGAGCAGCAGAGGTGGTAACAAAGTCCTCTGTGCTGAAATAGGAAGTCACCTTCACCCATCAGCACCGCCCATTTTCCCACTGAGGGATGTAAAGAGGCAGCACAACAGCTGAACTTTCTGTCTGCAAGAGGTTGGCTTGGCTGGACTCAAGGCTGGGGAATGAGGTGGAGGATCCAGTCTGTGAAAGGCTTTAACATTCAGGCTTTCCACTGATTCTGAAGAGAGTCCCTATATTATAGGATGTATTTGCAGAAGGATTCATGGAGACAATTCAGCCTTAGTTGTGTCCAATAATGCACTATGTATGTATATATATTATATATCTATCTATCTGTATATATTCTTGCTTCTTGTTTTTACTACATATTTTCATCATTTTGTCATCCTACACTGCAGCAGCAATTTTGTACCTAGTTCAGTGGGATGCACGCGTTGGACAGTGACAGTTATGCACCCCTTCTTTCCTTGTTGATTTTCATTTACCTTCTTAATTGTTACAACTAGAAGGTTTTCAGTGTTAGTTTTTTTTCTTCAGTGTAATGCAATAGGTAAATAAAACTACAAAACCAAAAATAGCCTTGGACCATAAAGAAAACATGATAGACTAGCCTTGTCTGTGGCACTTGGGAAAACTGAGACTCTTGATGTTCCATTAGAGTAAACTAATAATGGTCTAGTGTATACTAATAATTTCCCAGCAAGATATCTGCTTGCAAATATCTTCCTGTATGATTAATGTTTCTGAAACATAGCTGTTTCCATCTGACAGAACCAAATGGGTTAGAAATGTTACAAATGCTTTTTACTGTGGTAAACGAAGTAGTGGCAGCAAAGAGGTTAATATTTCTCTTTTCATGAAGGTATCTTCTTAGAAGAGAAGTGATTAAAGGAGTTTCTTTTTTGGAATAAAAGTGTTTTTCTAATCTTGTTGAAGTGCCTAATATGTGTTTGAAGAGCTAGATAAAAGCATGGATTTCTTATTTAATGAGTTACCAGTTATATGTTCCAGTGTTTATTTTGCTTCTGTCATTGAAACATATTTTCTTAAAATGTCTTTTCCTTCACCACAGTCAATAGGTAATAATGATACCAAGATATTTAGGATGACTTTCACCATTAGATTCAAAAAAATAGCTCTTTCCCAAACTTGTACAACTGCAGAGACTAAGCCAGAAACAAACCCGTAATTTTAAACAATGCTGAGCATTTAAAAACATTCTGACAAAATCAGAATTTGTGTTGCAAATTCTGTTGTGTCCCAAACCTTCCCTTCCCAAATCTTCCCAAACCTTCCCATACCTTCCCAAACCTTCCCTTCCCAAACCTTTCCCCTCTTCTCTTTAATGTGGGGTAAACTATTTTCTTTATTTAGGTATCAAATAGTTGAGCCTAGGAGAAAATAACATACATTAAAAAACCCTATTACTTAGTTTAAATCACAGATGATAGAATCCTCTCGCCGTCCATGCAAGAAGGAAGAAAAAGCCTCGCTATAGTCAAGGAAATGTCAGCTGAAAAGACCAGCATTGTGCCATGCTGCAAATGCTCTCTGCTGGTATTAGATCATTCAGTGGAAAATTAGGTGCAAACCTAGTTGTTTATTGAACTTAAAGGCACACATGTGCTAAAGACAGCTCTCTGTTCTTACAAAGGTATCGACTGCTTCTATCATCATAGGATTCCCCACTATGCTTTACCACTGGGGAAGGAAGAGATCCAAAGCAGAGAAAGAAAAGGTGTCTGAGCGCATACAGAACTTCCCTGAACAGCAGTGGCTTTTTGTGCTTCTACCATGTATTAGAAAAACTATTATGACTAAAAAAAAAACATTTAAAGTCAGAGATGATATAAGCAAAATGAGTCTTACCTGTGACCTCTGAGGACCCACTTCTCCACTAAGCAGCATTATTCCCTGGAACCCTATGTCTGCAAAGGCCTGCTTACATCAGGATGTCTAAACAGGCTGACCTTCGTGGAGCACGGAATAAATTCATAGATTAAAATGGCCTTGAGGAAATTTCACTACACCATGGAATTTGGTGGAGACTTGAAAATAAATTAGACAGTGTAGCATGTTAGCAAAAGTTCTAATTGTACATACTTCCCAGAGAAATAGGTAGGCCTTACATTAACTCTGTTCCTCTCAGCAATTGAGATTCTTCTCCATGTTAAATATTTCTTTTTTACTATTCCTCTGTCCTCTTCATCTAAACCTGTCTGCCCTCTCTTTCCCCAGAAATTGCAAGAGTTGGAAGGCGCAGCGGTCCAGCTTCACTATCCATTGAGATCAAACCTAAAGAAATGGACCCATCTCTATTCAAAATGAATTTCCTTTATACAAAAAACACAAAGGAAACTGAAGCTACATTTCTAAATACTGAAAAGCAAAGAATAAAAGGTGACTTTTCCCTTAAAGTGTTCTATGTCAACGTCATTTAGTGCTTTGGCAAATCCCAGGATATTCTAGGAGGACTAGTTTAGGGTAGCAAGCCATGCACGTACCTTTTCATTAGCCCCTTATTTTCAAACAGAGGCCTGCAGAAATTCCAGTGCTCTGAACCCTCACAGGGGGATGGAGCAAATAGAAAAGATCTTGTTAAAACTGTTAAAACTGTCCTTCTCCAAAGACTACCTTTTTTTTATTTCTTCTTCTTTTTTTTTTTTTTTTAAGTACTCTTCAGTAGGAAAAGAGAAATCAGGTTTAGCTGAATGTGTCCTCACTATGCCAGCTTCCAGTATTTCTCTGTGTTTGGCAGTTGCACCAGTCAGTTGTGGCATTGCTTCCTATTTGCCTCTGGTAGGGTGCATGAAAGGCTGCTGAAATGGTACATGAATTGACTTATGTACATGGAAGGATTTTATGAGATCAGAGTCTGTATGTGCTAAGGCTTCTTCTCTTCCTGTGTAAACCCATGATTAACTATCATTACTATTTAGTTACACTGAAACAGTGCTTACACAAAGCTAGTGCCTTGTTCTCATGTCCTGCTTTCTGTCAGTCATCCCTCAAGGTGGAATCTTTTATTTAGCGTTACAACTACCTTGAATTTACTGCTGTCATCCCTAGCAACTCCTCTCTGCTTTGTACTGTAGTCTTTCTTTTCAAGCATCTCTGATAACTGATTTTTTTCCTCTCCTTTCCTTTTTTCAGTCTTCATTAAAACAATCTTCTTAATCCTTTCTTTTCTGCCTTAGAAAGAACTTTTTTTCTTTTTTTTCTTTTTTTTTTCATTTCCTATGGGATTTTTCCTTTTAAACTTTTGCTTACCTCCGGGAAGTTAAACTTCTCAAGATTGATCTTTAGCCCATGGCCTCTCTCTTCACAACATTGGATCTTCTTCTTTGCTCTCTAAGGTTCTACCAAAAACTGTTTAAATAACAATAATAACTTTTAAAAAATGTTTTATTGTATTTTGGAACTCCATGTGGACAATTTTGTGCAGATATTACAAGCAATAATAGTGATATTAAGATTGCAACATTATGCAAGGAGAATGACATAATTGAAGCCAATCAATAAGGGTTAATGAAACCTAGATCTCATCAGAATAACTTGATATTTTTAGATGAAAACCTTAGGATGTTATACATATATAGGGAGAAATCATAGTTTTTATCTGCAGTGCTCTGATTTAATATCACCCAACATTTTATTACAAAATGCGAATATTACAAAATCAATATAGTACATATTAAATTGGTTTAATATGACACTGGTCTCAAAATGTAGTTGGAAATGCGGGATCATCTACTGAGTATGAACACTTCTAGTCTGTTGTTTATCTTACTACATTCTCTATCTTAATTCATGATGTGAAAAAAAAAGAGCCACAAAAAGTTGTAGAAAACACTGAGACTCTGAATAGAGCATGTAAGTAAGAGATGAAAGAGTAATGAAAACTGTTGTGGGGTACTTTGGTCATAATTAAGTTGGGCACAATCAAACTATGCATTTCAAAGAGGGTAAGTTCATATACTGAGGAAAAACGAGGAATGTGGGAGAGCACTTAAAGGAGGTTGCACTTATCATAGAAAACAATTACACTGAAAGGATTGGCAGGTGAAGAATGGTTCTGTGTAAAATTTCAGTGTGACCACGAAGCCAAAAGTCCTATCATTACCCTGGTGAGGTAAAAAAAGGGACTATAGGTAGGAATCTCTATTGTCTCTGTGGTGAGCAATGACCTCTCCTGAAATACTGTGTCTTTTTCCAGAAACCAGACTTGTAGAGATGAAGAACAATACAAGAGGAGTCTTGTAAGAGTTAGGAGTATGATTAAAGGCCAAATAATCTGCTGTCTGTTGAGAAACCTGGAGAACACTGCCTATCAATTTGTCAAAGTAAAAATGAAGGGCTGATTTAATTGCAGTCTGTAAGCATGTATACAAAAAGAGAAATGTGATAATACATACCTCTTCATTCCAATTAATTAAAACACAACAATTCTCTGTGAATCCAAAGGACCTCATAAAGTCTTGATTGAAAAAAAAAAATGTAGAAATTTGTCCTGGTGAGGATTGCCAGTCTTTGGAACATTTTATGCATGACAGTGAATATTTCTACATCACTGAAAATTTAGACTTTAGAGCTGGATGTTTTCTTCTGAAAGACTGAAAGACTGAGCAAGACTGAATTCAAAGAAATCCTGTGGTATACAGGAGGTCAGACAAGATGTTTAGATGCTCCCTTCTGTTGTCACAGTCCATGAATCTAAGCAGGTACTGGTTCAAAGAATTTATCGTCTTGTCTTCAATGGGATTACTCATATACTTTGATTTGAACAGGTGTTTAAGTGCTTTGCTGGATCAGGTCCAAGCAGAGCTGGTATCATGCCATTTCAGTGCCCCTTCTGCAGCTGTGGCAGAACAGGATTTGAGGCTGGTATAGTACCAGTGGTCATACTGCTCCACGTAACTGGCTTAGAAAATGGTGCCGATTAAATGGTACAACCAGGACTAATTTTGAAAGGAAGGGAATACTGGGCTGAAATTTGGAACTACTAATACATGAAAATTACAGCTGTATGGTTCAAGCGATGCATGGAAGAGTTTTTTTGAGTCTTATTATAATATCAGTCTGGGGCGTACTGCTATAAATGCATCAGTTTTGCAGGGACATGCTACTCTAAGGTAGAATTTATCTTCAAATAAAATGTGTACACAGTAGAAGACTTCTCATTGCTTTCTTAATTGATGCAGCTACTGTGGTATTACATGGTTGTGTAGGCAACAATACATTGGTGATTGTGGTTTTCTTTCATTTGTTAGTTTTCTCAATCCATATCCTATGTAATAACTAATTTATTGATCTGATTTATGTGCAGAGATGTAGGATTATGTTTGGGCAAAGGATGCCTAAGCATTTGTCACAATTGATCTGGTTTTGATGTATAGCAGATCAAAATGAAGTTACAAAGCGAAGAGCTGGATGGACTAGATCTGCTATAAGACTTAAAATCTTACTGCACCTATTGTCCTTTTATCTGACAACTTTTTCACTGATCATCTTTCTCTCTTTATGATCACAATTGCTACTGCCTGAAAAATGCTTTCCTTTTCTCATATCCCGTGAGATTTCTCCATCTATCTACTACTGTTCTGCCAATATGCTAATGGAGAAGATCTGGTCCCCATGTCCTGATGCTTTTGTACTATATCTTACAGTTTACCGTGTTTTACTTGATTAGAGGTTCCCAAACTACAGCATACATATAAATGTACATAAGATACATCAAAGTGGGATGTTAATACTGTGAGAGGAGTTAAATGTCCTCCTGTCATCACTGTTTCTACTGACAGTAGTAGCTAAGAATGTTTGGAAATTACATTTGGAACTGTTACATTTCCAACTTTTCCCAACTTTCTCAAAGTACATTTGAGAAGTGTTGGTTCTATTCAATATACAGATAAAAAAGGCTGTAAGGTGTGACTCGGCCAAAATGGTGATAGGAAATGCTCATATGAAATTATGCCAGACCACACAAACTCCATGGCACTGCTCAGTATCTAAGGAAAACACCAGCCAACAGGTTTGGGTCAAGTCTGTGTCTGATGTTGCTCCAGGTGAAGTAGAGGAGCTACCAGAAAGTCTTTTAAGGGTGTGAGTGAATATCTGGTGAGCAGCTAGGCTGTGTTCTTCAAAAGGTGCCTCATGTGCAGAGAATCTCAGCACACACAGGGTGGTGTTCTGGGGTAGACAAAGGTTGGCTAACACATACCCTGCTCTAATGCTGCCTTCACACAGCTGCTTGGGGGACCACAGCAAGCCAGCCTGTCACAGGGCAGTCCTGTTCAGCATCATCTTGGGCACAATGCTCAGAGCTGAAAGGCCAACAACAGCTCTGCCTCTTTAAAGTGCACACCTCTTTCAAAGGCTGTGTCAAGCAAAGCTTTACAGGCCATGTGTTTTTGAAATGGGTGCACCTTCTTGCGCATATACCACTCCAAAGAAGAGAACTATAAAATCTTTGGATTTTGTTGTTTGTATTTAAAAGCCTTCAAGCATGTTCCTTGATAGGTCTGTATGTACACTGCAATTATGCATGCATTAAGCACTAAATGAAAACAAAAGGCATTTAACGCTAATTACACTAGAAACTCACCATATTGTGATCGTACACAGCACCACTGTTGCTGCCCAGCTAGATATCCCACTTTCATGCAAACAACAGAAACAAATTAAATTACAACAAAAGAAGCTACATACTGACTCCCAGCAGTATGTTTTGACAAAACACTTTGTCTACTTAAATGATTTCAGAAGCTGTAGTCAAAAGCCTTGACTGCAAATAATGGGTTCATAAAACCTATCTTTAAAATTTTACCTGACAGTAATGCTGTGCAAATATCTGCACTTCTAGTTCACCTTCTCCACTTGTTTACATCAGGGTTTTAATAGAGTGGCTGTCACAGAACAACAGCTAAAGGCCACTGTTTGATAAGTTGCTGTAAAAATAGACTGCTTAAAATGAGAATTTCCTCCTAAATTCAGTCATCACAAAAAGGTGGTGGATAGGAAAACATTGAAGAGAGACAATTTCTAAGAGGACTGCAATAAAGTCTTTTCAAGTTCAGTGACATTCTAACCAGCAATGACTTTGTAAGAAACTACATTTTCCATCTGTCTTCAGTTTTACTGAGAAATGACAAAAATATAAGGAAAACAGGACAAGTCAGGAGAGAGACAGATTGATCTTCTTTTTTATTAGCCCACTTAGCATCCATACAAAATATTTGAAGAATAAATTGACTACATCTCCTTAAACACCTGAAGAAAGAAATTACACACTCAAGAAAGCCTCCAAAATTCAACTGTAGAGCACAGAACTAACCAAAGATGATCTGTCAGTCAGTGGCCCACCATTAAGCTGCTGGCTTTCCCCATGCAGAATGTTTATGCAGAAGGTAACTGGATGCTGATGGCTCTATGTGACCTCCAGGCATGCACACCCAAGGCCCCACTCACAAGCAGCCACCCTCCACAGCAGCAAGTCTATGCTGAAACGTTCTCATCTGAAATGTTCTCATCTAGCAAGGTATGAGGTATGGGGAGGGAGTGTAATTTCTTCCCCAACGAGAAGACATGATTTGGAGGCATGTTTACTTTGTTCTGGCTCTGTCATGTGGCAGAATTGTACATTTCTCAGTTTTCTCTAAAAGGGAATGGCACCTCATCATCTCTAATAGTCGGTTAAGCACATATCTGAATCCTTTCTGAATTCAGTATAATGGAATAAAATTTCCATGGAGCTACTAGTAAAGGAGAATTTCAGAGCCAGAAAGGAGGTGAGAGAGATGTAGAATGGTTCAGTCTGTATGGTTTGGTTTAATCTAATCTTATTTTGTGCCATCTCTGTTGGAGATCTTCAATCTCAGTAGATTTTGCCATAGTCCAAGGCCTTGGAACCATAGTAAATAATATTGGTATGTTAAATATATACACCATGCTCCCTTGCATTTTACCAGACCTCAAGATATTTTGACTTCTTTGTAGCTATGATGTATAAAGTAGTCATACATTGTGGCAGCCTACCTTTTTCAAATTTGGTTTGGTTTTGTGGGTGTCTTATTTTGGTTATTTTTTAGTATGCCCTGATTTATTGCTATGTAACTTCTGAGACAAAACTTCCAGTTTATTTGCCTGATACAGCTCAAGTAAGAAAGATAAGTCAAGAGCTGTAGCCTGTGAGACCTGATATGAGACGCTAAAGCCCATTCTGCCAACCTCTGCTTCTGTTCACCCATATATCTCTGACTCCTATTCCAGCATTATGTAAGAATTCCTTTTCTACTCATTCAGGGCTCATTTTATGAATCATTCATATTCATCCATTGATCAAAACACCTCTTCCAGATGAGAGAGTTGGGCTTACCCTCAGGTCTAATACAGCAAATGTCCTGTATGGCTCTCCAGAGCTACAACATTAATAGCTGTAACAGCAGGACTTCAGTGTAAGTCTCTAGAGTTTCCACTGAAATCAGAGCCTTAATGAGCACATACATACCTAAGCCAGAGCATAGCACCCCCTCAACAGAAAATATGTTGACCTAGAGTCTGCACAGGTGGGACTACAGAGGAAGAAAACTGAATACTTTTGATTCTGCTAAATCACTTGGAAAAATAATAATTATTATTTAATGAAGAATGAATTTTATTATATTAAGAGGCTTCATCATGCAGAGGGTGCTATGAAGCAAGTTTAGTAGGACTGAGATCACTAAAACTAGGCAAATGTGCATTGTTAGCTCTAACAAATCACTATATGATAATGCAAAGGCTTTAAATACTTATTTACACTAAAACTAACAATAAACAGCTTCATATCCCAGTGTTTGTTCCTTCCTTATTTACGTTTTCTGTGCACCCATGCAGTTACTGCAGGGGATTGGACTCGCACACAGCGCTTTGGACAGTTCTGGCCTTGCAATGCAAAAGGCACAGAACTGGAATGAGCACCTGTGAAACCCATCTGTGCCCGACAGCTCCCTGAAGCTGCAAGCCACTTTCCCTCTCCTCCTCCTACCTCTGCAGGCTGCAGAATGCCCCTGCCAAGAGGCAGATGCCTACGTTCACCTTTCCCTCTTTACCTTATCAATACATTGTATTAACAGCACAAAATAGCTCCACTCATTTCTTTCATTCTAAGACTTTCTAAAGATCTGCATTAGATGCTGTGCTTAGACCATGCCCTCAAAATCCTATTTTATGTACAATGCTAGAATACCTACAAATTGTTAGCATGGTTATTATTAGATAATTTATACCTGTGCAATACTTCCAGCAAAGACAGTAAAATGCTCTGGTTTCGAGAGAGGACTCTCAGTGTTTTCTGAGGAAAAAACTTCTTCTGGTCAGGACCCTATGCTGCCATTTGCTGCCTCATGTCTCGTTCAATTCCCAGTCCCACTTTTTTTCATTTATTATTATGATTATTAATATTATTAATTTTATTACAGTAAAAATACAAAAGTCTGGATTATTTTTGAGGCACACTCTATTCTACCAATTACTTTCAATGTTCCAGAGTATAGGAGAGTAACTTTTTTGCTCATTTGCTGAATGCAAGCCATCTTCAAGGGAAAGGGGATCTCAGGTATAGATCTGAAATATAGATCTATTTTTTCTTTTTTTAAATTTTCCTTTTTTCCTATTAAAAGGGCTTTTTAGAAAAGAAAGATGACAAAGTACATTCATACTCAAAGATACTGAGAAATAGACTCATCTGATATGCTATGGGAAAGGATTTAAGGGTATGGCCCCAAAACCTGTGCTCAGGCCATCAGTCAAAAGCTCTGCATCTTATGGTAAGTTGTTTTTAAACCAAGAGTATCTGAGAGATGTGTAAGGAAAATTAAGATTGCATATTGATGGAAAAAATGTAAAATACTTTGAAATATAGGAGATAGGGTGATGGAGACTGACCCCAGTCACCTATTATTTGTGTAATTTTAATTACTCTCCCTTTAATTTAAGCAGCTGACACACACTTTCAGTGGTGTTCAGAAAGTTAATAGGGCAGCTGAGTAAGGATTTTAAGGTCATATTCTTGTCCTTTGGTGCTTATTTTATTTATTAGCTGCTGCATTAATATTCTTATGATTAAATAAATGATCATTTACGTATTTAATGCATCTTACAATAGTATACAATAAAAAATATTGTAATATTTATGTCTTAATATGTCTTCTCATCCTTGATTCTTTAGCACTAAACTCACAAAAATACAACAGCATTTATATCAAGCTTCTTCTTTCCTTATATTATTTCTTAATTATGGTATGTAGTCATCAGTTTGCTGACAACAATTTTCCTTGGTGTCAGTCTTTCTTTGATTCCATCCCTCCTGACTGAAATTAAAATATTGACATAAATAATTTTGCATGAGCAGTGGAAAATTCAGAAAGACATTTGAAGAGGAGCTTCTACATTTATCTCTTCTATATACGTGCATTTGTCTGTGGTTTCCAGATACATAAACAGCAATTTCAGCAAAATCAGTGTGTCTTGTCCATGCCATGCATGTAGATAAATGATGACACTTACCTGAAGTTAATTTTTTAGACTCAAACAAACCATGATTTGCGTTATAAAAATAGAGAGAATCTGATGGTTCTGGGCCATTTTATCTTTAGGGGCAAGGGAAATGGATATTATTAGACTACCAATGTTCATAGAGTTTTCTACTCATTTCTATAAGTTTTTCACCCATTTATCTTTCCCCTTCTTTCTGCATCTCTGTCCCTCTTGGTCAGCAAGGAAGGCGAGAAAGACATGGATCATGGAGTTCACTGGCGTTCTACAAGCCACAGCAGTGGCTTTCAAAAACAAAGGCAGGTGAGGAAAGCATTCTCCAAGCACTTGGTTATCAAGCTGGAGATGGTTGGGTTCTCTGCACAGGAAGAGATGATGGTGATGTGGAGACAGTGCAGTTCTGGGGCAGCCCTGCTGAGCCCGTCGCAGCAGGGACAGAGGAAGCTGCCAAGCAGCTGCCTACATAATTTGCCTTACAGGGACATCTCTGCAGATTTCTGCCCCTCCAGACAGGTCGTACTTACCCACCACTTGGCCAGGCATGCGGCCTGTGAAGGGAAACTCCCTGCTCCCAGCCGTCAGCAGAGATGCGCCGTCGTATGACACTGTGCTTCTCACACCTGAGGGTGGTGATCAGAATACAAGGCAATGGGCACACTAATGAAGTGTGTCAGAAAAATTCAAGCTAGACTGATGACTGTTAGAATATTTCTTGTAATTCTCTGTGTGTTTTCATGAATACTGGGTTTTTTTTCTGAATCGGCACAATTCATTGCTTTTCTGTTCAAGAGGTTATCTTACCATGGACCTTGTAAAACCTCGCAGGTCTTACAAAAAACCATGTGTGTGTGTGATGTAGTGACACACGTTAGTAAATATCCTCTGTTTTAAATTCATTGCAGTGAATCGACCTCATAATGTTAACAAATCTTTTTGCATATCATCCTGAAATGTCTGTTTGACTTAAACAGCAAGGTTTAGACATTGAGCAATGGGTAATGAGATCATGGTCAGCATTAGGATCTGAAGAATTATATAGATATGAGGGGATTGTGTTTTCCTGTTGTCAATAAATATTGTAAATCCTAAATCAGACAACACTGCAGTAATATCAAGACCCAGCACTCTAAAGGTGACAGAAAAGATTCAAGATCAGGAAGGGGACAAGCTACCAAGAGTCAGAACTGCTTAGTACTTCACAGAGTGTGCATGTGTGGTCAAGGCAAATTGCAAATATGATGTATTGTCATCCTCCTATATATACTTGCATAACTGAGAGAAAACTCAGTCTTCAGTCCATCATACAGATAGGCTTGTGGAAACAGCCATAATTTTAATCCCAGCATGCTAATGCCCCCTGCGTGAATATAGATTTCTCAATTAAATTGAAATAATTTGATGAAAGAACAAGTCTCACAGGTGCAAGTAAAGGTTTCAGTAACACCATCCTCAGCTATTTATTGCTGCAGAAGCGTTTCCACTGGATGGTGCATGGCTGAGGGTTAGAGCTGTACATTGCTTCTTGTCTCAGAAGGACCCCATAATGAACATTTCATGTGGAAAACCCATGAAAGAGTCCACAGCTTGGCTATGCTATTGAGAGTGCATCTCTATATTCCTCAGAGCTAAATTGCCAAGGCCCCCTCGGAGCTAGCACAGTGATATGAAACCGATGCTTTTTCTGGGATCTCCTTTGATGTAGGCCTGTGCCAGCTTCTTTCTAAGAAATCTCCAGACCCACAGGCTATTTTGAGGGACAGGACAAGATGTGTGTCTCCAGCCAAAGAATAGGAATCGTAAAGGGGTGAAATGACCTCACGTTAATGCAACCCAAGTAGTCTTATCTACTTACAGTGTTTTATATTTTTAACTACTGGATATTTATAAAAAGTCACCATCTCTATTGGCATTTGACAAAGGACACAGTTAAATGGACCTGGCATTTTCTTATTCATGTTGTTGAGCTACTTGAATTAAGGTTCAGTCACCATCTGATACCATGCATTTTATGGATTAAAAAAGACATAATTCCTGTGCGAACAACAAGATCTAACATTTCTTCCTGAGAAGTTTGACTTAATTCTTTTTCTTTATTAGAAAAATATTTTTTCCACCTCCTCAGTGACGGCCTTAATTTCAGTGCTTTGTCTCACACAGGTATGTGCCTTGCTTGCAAGTGTCTTTATAGATGCACTTTCTGGAATACATGAGAATTTTATTTTAATTACATTTTTCTCTGAATTGTACTACATAATTTACTCCCTTTCTTTAGTTTGTCCATTTTTAGGCCATAAATATTATTAACCCATGGAGATTTGTTTCTGCTTTCTTTAGTTAATTAAACACACTGTTGGATTTATCTTGTGCTACCACCAGGAGGGCACAACAAGTGAAATACTGTATTACTAGACAGTTCATTCATTAGCATAAAATAATCGGTGTTTTTGAATACCTGCATTTCAGTGTCTCAGGTTTCTTTTTTTTGTGATTGCATCTAGGGAGCAGCAGCACCAGTAAAGGGATAAAGAAGAAGAAAAAGAAAGAAAAAAATAAAAGAAATTAAAGAAAAGAAGAAAGAAAGGAAAGGGAAGGAAGGAAGGAAAGGGAAGGAAGAAAGGAGAGAGAGAGAGAAAGAGAGAGAAGGAAGGAAGGAAGGAAAGGAAGGAAGGAAAGGAAGGAAGGAAAGAAGGAAGGAAAGGAAGAAAGGAAAGGAAGGAAGGAAAGAAAAGAGTTCTTAAAATTAGCAGGTTTCCTTAAGAAAAAACACAGGGAATTTGACAAAAAGAAGAGTCCACAAGCTTGCCTGCTGGCAGATCTAACCGATACCTAGAACATAACATGGGAGTAATCTAAAGTAATTCCCCACTCTGTTACTAACAGAGATTGATTAATTACAAACCCATTCTCTCTGCCAAAGGATTTCTTCCTCTGGGGTAAAAATGCCTGAAACAAACTACCATATGGTCCTGACAAGTATTTCTACTGATTCTACCTAATGTTTATCAATGCAAAGTAATGTTATTTTTCCAAAAAGAACAATGCCTCAGGATAACATAAATAAATACATAACGACACATGCAGATATTTAATGCATCTTGCACCTACTTGGAGAGAGCTTATCACTGAATGTCAGAGAATACAGATTTCTTCAGAGGCTGCTCCTCTGGGGTCACAGTCTGATTTGCCTTTGTCCTGGAACATAAGTCCACTGCTGGTCCAGACTTGATGGAAGACTTTGGGTCACCTGTAGAGAGACCACATGCCTAGGCATTATCTTGGGCCTCCTTCAAAACCCTCCTCCCTGGGTATTTCTCCACCCTTTCTTCTCAGTTTTTCATGATTGTATGAAAAATTAATAGGACTCTGATCCATATTGCTTTTTCTCCCTAATTGCATCAGAATGTAGGAAGGTGAAGCAATGATAACAGGGGAGGCCGAGGCTCCATCCGAAACTAAGGAAATCTACTTACAGAGGGGCCCTCTCTGTTTACAGAAGTGGTTGGTGTGACCTATTTCTGGGACCTTTTTTCCCATTTTTGAGAGAGACACCATTAATTCATTCTTTCTTTCTGAGGAATAAAATAACCCAGACACATTGATTATTAATCATTCATTTGGGGACTCTCCTCCCTCTTGAGCAATGACATAATCTTCAGTGAACAATATGTATACTGCAATTGACATTTGCACAAAAAAAATCAGGTTATATTGTATGCATCTGCACTAATAAAAATAGTCATCTTTCAAATCCTCCTGTTCAAAGTCTCACAGAACAGACTTCAATATCTATATAGTATTTATTTTGACCTTCGCCTCTCTGATCTCCCTGCACTGGGGAACTGTACAGCAATACAATATAATAGAAGCATACTTTATTAAAATGCACATTTAGACTGCGATCCTCAGAAGCTCTAAAGTTAGGTGTACAGAAACCATTGCATCATTTGGAGGTTCAGCCCATTCAAGTCTTCTATAAAATGCCAAGTATACATGTCACTCTGAAAGTCTGTTGCATAATTATCTCCAAACAGTAATGCTGATGTGTCGTGTGATTGCAGTAACTCAACAGGTCATCCCAAACTGAGTCTATGCTTCTGCTTAAGATCCCTATTTTTGATATCATAGGTAATTTAATGTTATGGTAACGAAGAGTCGTAGACAAAGATCAGTTACTCCTACTTGCAGATAAGTCACTCTTTCAGCATGTCCTACTTCCAGAATTATTTTTTTTCCTTTGCTTTGAGGGAGAATGAGGATGTATAACATTTTCTGCTTTAATTACAAGAGCATAAACTCTTGTTTTCAATCATAAAAGACATCCAGATGCATATGAACATTTGAGTAATTAGGAGACAGATATGTTCACTGTTGTTAAATTGGTTTACGTAGAGATTCTGTTCTGATATTAGAATTGCAGTGACAAACATCTAGGCTTACAGCAAGCAATTAGCTCATGAGAATTCATGCTTTTTAAAAAATATTAGCCACTAGATGCAAATCTCAGTATTCATGTTAAAAGAATAAAATTTTATTTGTGTTCATTGTGCTACATAAAGCAACTTTTTTAAGCCTGATAGAGCAATCTTGAAGAAAGCAGCATGGGCCAATGAAAGATGGAGAGCAGTAGCAAATAGAATACCTTTAAGCAAAGGAAGGGCTCCATGCCATTTGTTTGTATTTTTACAAGTGTGGTAAGTGTGGGAATCACAATAGAAAGTGCTGCATTTTTTTAAAAAAATAGCATCTTTAAAAGAATACTGTTATAGAAATTAACAGTATTTAAAAGCATTTTAAAGATTGTCTCTTGGATGATGAATCATCAAGTACTGTTACTTTAAACAGTGACTCCCTGCAGAAACAAATGTTGAAATATATGAAAAAATATTATTCCTAATGATTTTTCTTTGGAAAATATTACTAGTATAGTAATCTTAATTTAGGAATAATTTAGAACTTTTATATTTGTATTTCCAATGTCAAACTCTTTTGTTCTCACACTTACACCTCTGTTATTAATGTTAGCCGTAGTATGCAAAAGAGGAAAAGCTAGTTATCAATGAATAATTCAGGCTCCATAACTGTCAGACCTCATTATTTTAAATAAGGCCCAGTAGTTCGAGTTGTAACTGGCTAATTGCATCATTTAAACTTAAACTGTTAGAATATTTCATATAATTAACAATTTTTAAAACTTTTAATACATTCAAAACTGCTGTAGTACATAAGGCAATTTCCTTTAAATCTGGCTAAGAGAACAAAGAGATGTTCAAGTTGTGATATGAGTCCTCAAGTTGTTAAAATAAAAAGAAGAAAAACTGTGGTGAAATTGATGTATCCAGTAGTTAAAGCAAAACCATATCATTAGAGTGAAATGATGTAAAATACTTGTAAAAGGAGAAGCTGAAAAAATTAAAACACCTGAAACTAATTAAAAATTAAAACACCTGAAACTAATGAACTAAGTAGTAACCTGATGTGGAACTCTGGTGCAAGATAGTTCAAGCTCTGTCAATGAAAATGGTTCTATTTGTGTGGCCGTATTCTCTGCTCTGGTTTGTTTTCTGACAGTGAACATGCAATTCCCAAAGCAGCTACAAATAATGCCATGGTGAACCACTAAATCTTCACTGAAAAACTGAACCACTTTTTTTCCAAAGGGATCAACAGAGTAATTTTTATTTATTAATAATTTTAAATTGTGAGTAGATAATTTTAATAGTATTTTCATTTAGTTTCTTCTATCTGCTGATAATTCACTTTTAATAGTACAGACTTGATAAAATGAGAAGGGAATACACTTTACATACACTTTTCTTCACATTGTATGCCAAGCAGGAAGAGACAAGGGTCATCTTTAAACTAGATGAATCTCAAAATGTTATTTTAATTTTTTCCTTTAGCTTCATTCTCAGATTACATCCAGCAGATTTGTAATAGTATTCAGCAACAGTAATATGAGAGAGGTTAATATATACCTTTAAATGGGCCTGCCAAAGAAAAATAGAACTCAGGCTTTTCCTGAAAGGTACCTGAATGTAGCACATTTAAGACTTGTACAGTCCCATTTTCCAGATGGGACACTCAAGTTCAAGGTAAGCTATATGTGATTACTGCAGTCTCTTTCCCCCCTTCCCCATATTTCTGAACCAAAGCGAGTTTATCTGGGATTCAGTCTGGCTTACAGCTTTAATTGGAGACTGTAAGAGAAAACATGGTAGACTACCTGAGTGCTGTAAAAATGAAAAAAGCTATATCTGCTGTTTAAATCACTCCAGCATATTATTTCTTTCTTTATTTAATTAAAAAAAAAAAAAACCAGCCAAAAAAAAACCACCAAAACACCCAAAAAACAAAAGACCCAAACCTAAACCAACTCGAAAAAAACCAAACCAAAAAACAAAACCCCCACAACAACAGCAAAAAAACCCCCTACAACTCTCAGCTATCATGTAAAAACAATAAATTTCAGCCCACATAGCCATTAAGAACATCATTAAGGCTGTGGAAGTTACACAGCAAGGGCTTGGATCTTAACCGATATGTAGCAGCCTCGCATTGCTGGATATCTTGTAAAAGCCACCCCTACATTTCTGCATCATACTGGAGGTCATTACAGAATACATACAGAAACTGTGTGTGTTCCTGTGTCTGAGAACAGAATTGGTGCACCACACAGATTAGCTTCCTAGGTTTTCCACATGCTGAATCTCAGCCATTTCTGCTTGTGCAAAAAACACATCTAGCGATAATTGGTCCCCACAGAGATACAGACTATCATAGTCTCACATTCTTCTGAGATCTTATACTCAAAGTTGAGGTTTCTTGGGAGATGTATCTCTTAAGAAGACAGACAGACATCCGCTCCCCACCTCTCAATTCTAACCTCCCTCTTCATGGGAGATTTGCAACCCCTAAGCAGGAGTCAGCATGAGGTTTCTGCAGGCAAATCAATTAGATTTGAAATTTTCCATGTTACCTGTATTTGAGTTGGAAACGTTATAAGCAAGCTACCACAATTACAGGCTTGGAGTGCCTTGTTTGGCCAGTAGTTATATTTTTTCCATGGTAATAACAAAGGCAATAGCTGTCTCTTCTCAGAATGTAATAAAGGGATATGCCATCAAATGCTAAATAACTCCTGATACCTTGAGTACCAAAAAGAAGCCATGCAATATCCTCTATGGTCAGGTAATATAATTGTAAAGAGGAAGGTAGGAGAGACCAAAGATGAGGCATCACACATTGTACGGGTGTATACAGTTGCCTGTAAACCTTTATCATGTCCTTATGGGTAGTTCAAGACCGTCAGTTCCAAAGTCCAAAATTATCCATGGCTAGAGAGCACTTTCTGCTGCTGGTGGTTAAGACTAGTGCTTTAGCTGTCAGATTTGAGTTTGGCGTTCTGAGGTTCAGGTGCCCCAATAGGGGCACAGCTTTGGCATTCAGTGCTTTCAAGTCCCTTTCAGTTCAGGGCTTTTTATCACCTTAGCTCTGGTTTGGTTAATCGAAGAATATTTTTTAAGTAAGGTCCTTGCATTTAACTGTTTGGGGAACCACTTAGAGACAATAGATTTGTAGCAGAGATGAACTGGGAAATAATGGTGCTGATAAGATGTATATTTTGTATTATATGAATCTTGTATCATAGTATGTCCATAACATACTATAATATTCACAGGTCTATACAGGCAAGATAATAACAATACATAAACAAACGGTAAATTTGTAAGGTTCAATGAGAGGACCATTAAAAACATAATAATTTTGAAAGTCACAATGTTATAATGATATTACTAATTTAAATCCATACTGATACCTCTCCATAGACTTATAGTATTTTTTCCCCCTGTGCTATCTGATATCATTGGGATACAGTCAAATAAAAATTAGTAAAACAAGTTGTATTTCAGAGGAAGAAAACATTTGATCATCCTGTCTTGCAGTGTCTGGAGACTTCAGAAATTCTGTACTGTGTTCACTTTCTGTAAGCTGTTGTCAGCTCAGCTGTCTGAACTGTAGCTTCATTTTTAAATATTTTTCACTGAAAAATACCAACTAAGTCTCTGAATGTTTCATGTCTGCAGCCATATCAGATATCACAACAAAAAGGAGGCTTATTCTTGTCTGTCTTGAAATTACCCAGTGTTGGCTTCACCCTTGTCAAGGGCTGGCTCCCCGTACGGAAGCTGACAGTCAGGTTTAGGGTATGTTAGATGTGTTTCATCAGTGAAAGGAATCAAGTTCCGTTTGTGTACAGAGCATGGTCTTAAAGTCAGTGATTTCACTGACAAAAACCAAAAGACATCTTTTTCCTGCAGAGCTTAGACACCTGACTGAAATCAAAGGGTAACCAGAGGCATGCAGTAAGTGGTAGGTGCAAAGACAACGGGTAGAGTGTTCCTATTGCGCATATTCATTCTGAAGGGTCATTCAAATGCCTCTCTACAAAAAAAGCCTGAATGTAAATAATGTCAACTGTCTATGAAAGCAGGTGATTTAGGTCACTGAGCAGTGTGCATTGGTTAAATTATATTATTCTTTCAAATACTTAATGTACATCTGAGCTATTCACTTTTTAGAGTGAAGAGAGAGGCATGGAGAAAAGAGGCTTGTTTTACTTTACTTGGCTATAAAATCTTCACTAAGGAGAACCATCCACTGCTTTAGAAAGGAAAGTAAACAAATGGAGGCCTGCAGTGCCATTGAATTTTACAAAAAATGTTTGGGAAGAAAGATCACGCATAATCTATCCAAAGAGGGAGATCTGAAACTAACAGCAAATGATAAGAAGATACTGAAATGCATGTGAGCATCACTTGAGAACTGTGAAAGAGTGAGACAAGTTTTTATTATTGGGATAAAAGTATCAAATGTCTCATCATTCTTACATCCATTCTTATTGTATGAAAGAGACAGACTTGGGGTGGGGGCAGGAAGAAGCAAAACCTGATTCTTTAAAGGATGTATAAAAGCTGGAAATTGAGTTAAATTTCAAGCTTTAAAAATTCAGGGGTTTTGGGATTCAGCTTTTTTTGGATTTAAATAAGGCAAAAGCTTTGCTCAAAGATCTTGAAATACCTTGTATGTTTTCTGCACAGTGACTGGCAGTTACACCTGCGTGACTGGGCCAGGAAGGCTTCCGAAATTGTGACTACTGCCAGCCTTTGAAGGAGAGAGGAATGCAGAACAACTGACCTCTTCCTGTGTTTTGCATTTGACAATCAGATCCAATTGTGGACTGTTTTTGGGGGCCCAGGGACAGTGTGTTGTTAAGGGTCTGCATAGGAAACAGGTCCCCAGAGCCTAGCTGACCCACCAATTGACAGAACCTTGCAGACCAGTCCACATTTGCTGTGGAAGGCTTCCCTCATTACAGACAGCTACTTGGGACACCAACATAGGGCAACGGATACCAGTCAGTGTGGCATCTGTTGTGCAATGTGGCTGCTTATGAGTTTAGAAATCCTGTAATCAAATGTATTTCAGCATGGCAAGATGCTGTTACTTTTCTCTGTTTTAGTGCAAATTAGAGAGAACTCAGCTGTGGCTAAATACTTACTGCTTTTTACTGTGTTTTCAACACAGTCCTTTTATGTGTATGTACATCTTGCCTGCAAACATTCCTACACACTCAACAACAGATGTATTGAGGATAATTCTTCTGCCAATTACAAAGCTACTAGGAGTGCTGTAGTTGAAGTCTACTATACAGCAGCCAGCTGAAGCAGAGAACAACAATTTTTGACACAGCTGGTCACAGCTGACATTTCTGTTCTTGATCCACTGAATCATCTGAATCCTGTATGAACATTCATCATGGAAATAGTCTGAGACAGAGAAATAGTCTGAGCTCTCCTACAGAATCTATTCTTGACCCAATCTGCGATGCTAAGAAAGGGCTCTGATAGCTACATATATTCTCTTCACTCTTAAGTAATAGAGGTGCACTGCTTACTGGTCCTAGTCCTTGTGGTCACAGTGGGATTGTCACTGTTTTTATTAGTTACTTTTGCACTTTCTGTTGTTCCTGTAAAACCACATCTTGTTTCAGGAGATGTGCCTGTCAAGGAAGCAGGGAGAAGGTGGATGACATGATGAGTGGCTTCCAACACTTTGTTTATGTCTCCACGGGGTGGAAGTATTTTGTTAACTTTGCACTCTCAATGTGGATCAGTCACTGCTGCCAACATAAATAATTTCAAATATTTCACTGAGAATTGCTGCAAAGCTACAGGAGATTTTCTGCCTATATGACTGAGATTGTGTCTCCTTTGATTTCAACTTGATTTAATTTTGTAGAAGGAGAGGCAAATACAAGATCAGTGATAGTGCAGCCCTCCAACTTGCATTATTGATACTTCCAAAGTGTCCAGTTCAAATGGGGGCAGAATGTTAACAGAACTTAGAGTATCAGTCTAATGGCTGAAGGACAAAAATAAGCTGCCTTTTTGATCTTTGCTGGTCAACAAAAGCATGCTTTGCTTGCTCCAGAAGTCTTTCATGTGAGAGAAAATGGACAGAGATGAAAACACGTCTGATCTAACACTTTGGAAAGCTTTGTTTTCTTGCACCCACAGGAGAAGATTTCTGGTCTTTCAGAAAAATGGCAGAAGTAAAGCAGAAGTGCCTTTCTACAACATAGAAAGTCACTGTTAAAGTTTATTCTGTGTATAAAACATGCTCTCTTTGCAGAATTATCATCCTTAAAAACCTACTCTTCACTGAAATTAGATTGGTCAGAAAATTGGAGCCTCTGGGCATAAACCAGACCCTCAGTTCTCTAAATGGATCACAGTGTGAGCTTCAGAAAAATTATTTACTCCACATGTCATCACTTTCCTGGCAGATTTTGTTTGGAAAATCTGCATCAGGCAGAGCTAAAAGTCTGATAGATTGCTCTAACTATTGACTTGGAGTACAGATACCTGAAACTGAGCAAGTAATTAAAAATAATTTTTTCGATAAATTCAGTTTCTTGTTTACTTTCTGCATGTAAAAAACCTGTGAGGAAGTAATTTGTTCCATTAATTCACTAATTGTTTGTATCTACTCCACATAGTCGAAGTGATATTTGTATTATCTTAGAATGGAGTGATTGGAAATAATTTAAGTGTTTGCATTAAATGTCTGTCCCTGCTTCGATGAGCATTGCTGTCATTCTGAAGATAAGAAGATGGAAAAGCTCTGAGGCTTTTGTATTTTCAGAGGATGGGAACAGATTAGGGACAAGGAAGAGAAAATGAAGATTAGGGTATTTCAGAAAAACAAACCTGTGAACTGCTGTTGGTTTTCATGTCAGAAAAAGAAGTTTTTTTGATTGCAGTACATTAATTTCTCTCATGTTTAGAACCCATGTAATGGCCTGTTACTCTCTATGGGTCACTCAGGTAATGGGCAAAGACAAACCCTGGTGTCCTGGGCTGGACTCCAACACAGTAAAACAAAGAGCAGGTGAGAGACGGTTTCACGGCAAGAGGAGATGGCCAACTCAAGCTTCTCTTCTGTGAGTTTTACCTTTTTCATCCTGCTTGACATTTCTCAGAGTAAGCTGTATTACAGATTAGTAGCCCTTGGCAGTAGGCTAGAGAGATGAGATTTTAGTGTGATATGGTACACAGACACGGAGCGAAAGCAAAGAATATGTGCGAAAAATTGAAATGACAAGGTCGTGTTGATAGCTTGGTTGTGGGAGCTTCCACAGTAGTTCATTGCATTATGATTAGAGATGGCCCAGCTAGCATGCTTGAGAAAAGAGCTGGTTTGAACCCTTATCCACTCCCATAACCAGACTGAAGAGGAGCCCAAGGTAAGGCTAAAACACATCTAGCCCTGGTGGGTTCAGTTTCTCAACTTCAACATAATGAGCTTCTGCCTCTGATTATTTAGCTCAGAATAGAAAGCAGGGGTCTAGAAAAATATTCAAGACATTCATCCAGTCTAAAATCATTCAGTGTGCAAAACTTGATTATATAAAACCATATAAAGACATTTTTATACCATTCCCAGCCTTCTATCTGTAACAAAGTTCTCCATATCCTTGTTAATAATCATCCTGTTAACAAAATGGAACAAAGTCTGCTAAACTTTCAAATTTCAACACAGGGTCTTTTTAGTTATGAAGCCTTCAGCTGAGATGCCAAGCTTCTGTCAAGGGGTGTGTGAGAGTAGTCTGCGTACGAGGACTTGCAGTGGGAACTGCACTAAAGTAAGCGTACGATCCCTCTGTCAGCTGTTTCTCTTCTCTTTGGGTTTATCCTGTGGGAAGTAGCTTTACATTCAGATTCAAACTACAAGGGATTCTTCGAAAGCTGAATTTCTGCACTGGCCGTGCTTATTCTGCAGTGTGTCACACTCCCTGCGGTGAGGGCTAAGTTCTCCCTATTTTGTGCTGCCTCTGTCTAATGCAGACAAAATTCCTCCTTCTCACAAGGATTCCAGGAGAAAGCAAAGGCAGAGAGCAAGGGCAAGTGGAGAAAAGCACCGCAGTTTACCTTGGACTACCTGTTTTGAAACACTTGCCAGGCTCACTGAGGTAATAGTTGTGATTTGGTTGAATAACAAAATCCATTTCCAGCCTGTTTCTGAGAAGTGTAGTCAGCAATGTAGGATTCCTCTCTTCCTTTTGCCTTAATAATGTCACTGCTTAGTTCTTGGTTGCAGGTATTCATGATGATACAGTGCGACAGAAATACACAGGAGTCCAGAGTGTTTTGAAGTGGCTCTAAGAGTCACTGAAATAGTGACCTATATCAGTAGTTTTCCATCAGAATGGGAAACTTTTTTCCTGACCATTTTCATCCTCAGTGCACTTTACAGACCTGAGAGCTGCATCTCTTTGAACTGTGGCAATGCAGAGCAGAAAGCAGCTTCTCCAGCTGAGGCTGCAGGAAACACTCTGTTACATGAGGACTGGAAGGATAAGCAAAGCTTCTCACCCATATCTGGATAAAGACTTGCCTGTTAACACGCTTTCTTTCCCTCCCTTTCACTCCCTCCTGGAAAGTAGATGGCAGTGACAGAAGGTAAAAGGTCTGGCAAAGACTCCTTTTGTCTCATCTGTTTACTTGGAGGTAAATGAACTTGACCTACCACTTAATGAAATCTCCTTTACACAGGATGAAGACAGCAACTGTGATAAACAGAAAAGGAAAAGAAGGAGGCTTTCTTTTTCATATGTAAATTTTCTGTAAGGAAAATAAAACTTGATATTAACCTTGCTGTGATTTTGAAATGCTGTGATTTATTATTTATCCCATTATTTTTGTAGTGTTCTGGACTTCCATAGTCTAGGTAAGTCACTGAACTTAAAATAACACTCTAGGAGAGGTTTGGGGTTTTTTAACCTATTCTCAGCCATTTCTGAAGATTAAATAATTCTTCTGAAAACCTGAATACAATGCAAAGCCTCAGAATTCTGTCCATGTCCATTGATATCTGCAATGTCCAATGAACACCTTACTCAATACTTCTTTGACTTTGTTTTTATTGTAGTCTGATTTGTTATTGCAAAGGATCTACCAGTATAAAAAAATAACAGGCATTATGTCTGCATGTATAATACATAGATACTGCTTTCTTTTTCAGGGAGTTTGAAGAAGACACATGACTTCGATGTTACTGAAGATTGTGTCATAATCATCAAACGAAGCTGGTGCCAAATAAACCAGATGGAGCTTTCAATCAACAGTCTGCATTTATTTTTGATATCTGTGGCTTATTTTTTATCAAAGCAACTTTTAATAGAATAAGGTAAGAAAAAGGATCTGCTCCCAGAGGAAAAAGAGCCATTAGAAGCTCGCACCTTATTATTTGACCTGACAGCACAAATGGATGATGGGCAAAAGGCAAAGTACAATACCCTACTCCAATTGGAAGGGATTTGTTTAATGCTTTCTGCTGAAGCAGAAGGTGGCATGAATGATTATTCAATCCTCCCATACCATGAAAAATTTCAGAGCCTTTCTATGTTTCTGTGCACACATTGCTGATTAATTATACTTGATTATATTTCTATATTAGCATGTTTCTTTTTTTCTCTCTTTGCAAAAATATGTAGTGTAGCTTTGCCTGTGTCTATCTGAAATTGCTTCTATATACATGTTTGAATATACTGTATTGTATTCTGCCTGTAGTAAGAAAGAGACAAAAAGTAAGAACGAGTTTGATAAATAACCAGTATGTGTCACTTTTTTGTATGAGGAATGACTTATAAAAAAGCCCTAGAGCTATGACTCACTTTGGCCTTCTAGAGAGATGGGGAGAGATAGAGAATATATATTAAAGGAAAAATAAACTCCTGTTTAAACTGTTAGGTTTTTTTTTTTTTCCCAAATGTCTCTTTTCTCCCTCCCTCTCTCTTTTCTCTTTCTTTTCTTTTTTTTTTTTTTCCCCATAGTGGTAGTCCCTGTCTTTTCTGCTAAGTGAAGATGGATAATCCAAAATAATACTCCACTCAGTTTCTTTAGCATTTGAATGTATCAAGAGTATTGTATGAAAAATGATGTTGCTTCTCTGAAAGCTGTTCAGCCTTACATGTAATTTCCTCTTCTCTTTTCTTTATTCATATGTGTCCTCCTAAAAGAAGAAAGAAATCTGTTTGTGGCCTAGGATGTATTTTTTGTTATTGAGACAGAAGAAAATTCTGTAAGCCAAATGCTCTCATGTTTACAGAGAATGAACAATCCTACACATTTGTTTGCTGTGCCCGTACAGCTCCCTTTCCATCAAGTCCCTGTGCTTTAGCATTGTAGACTTCCTACCCCACTTGCATGAGACTGTAGGCATGGATTGTAGCCTACTTCCTTTGTCCTAAAAAAGTTAGAACAAAGAAACAAGGATTTTTCAATTTAATTTAAATTTTATATTTTGATTTCCTAAACATAACTTTCGAACAAGATCTGATTTTTGTCTTACAGTGTGGAATGTTAGTAGAATCTCATGGTAATGAGCTGAATGAATTGTGAGGGGTGGTTTTTATACTTGATGCTGTAAATACATTTAATATATCATCACAATTCATTCTGCATGTAATTTTCCAAGAAAGCTTTCTAACAGATGAAAGACTGGGTTTAAGATTTAGATATGAGGACTCTTCCATAAAGCTCAGTTTCTAGGTGAGAAGTTAATCTGAGCAAGGGGGAGTCACTTCTGCGGATTGATCTGGTGAGCTCAGTCCAGTCCCGCTCACCTCTCCAAACCTAGCACTATAATCAGCAACTCTCTACACAGAGTTGAAGTGTTAAGCAACTTAACCAAAAGCTTGACCTTTAAGGTCCCTTCAGAACAGATTTGATCCACACTGATTCACTTTATCTTTCAGACCATCAGATCTGTATTAAAACCCTGATTGACCAGAAGTAATTTTTTGATGCCTTATGTTAGCCATGTCCCATGGCTCAACATGAAAACTGTGGGTGAAAGTCACACCTTACTGAAGTCAAAAGGGAGGATAGTTTTCAATGGAACTGGGATTTCACCCAGCAAACCCAACCGACAGTGTTTGGGTCCTACCTATTTCTGAAAATGTATGAATACTTTTGTGGTGCCCATCACATGACTAAGAAAAATATATCTTGAAAACTACTATGATGACTTCATGACTTTAATGTGCATTTAAAAATAGGAGATTTTATTATAATAATGTACAGTGATGACATAAATTATGTACTGGGTTACTATAAATGCTGCGTCACTTGTATGATAATTATATTTGTCATTCTTTTGGTAATGAAAGCCTTTACTTATCTGTAAGTTGTTGTCTTGTTGGTTTTTTTTTACTGAATTTGAGGAATATAACACATCAGAGAAAAAGATGTAAAAACATTAGGCAGTTATGTTAAAAGCAAATAGAGGCAAATAACACAGACATTTGTAATATTTATCCTGAAGTTTATTCTTGGATTTCCTGAAATACTTAGTAACTTCAGTCATTTTATTTCCTATGTCAGAGTTCTTTCAAATGGCATTTCCATAACCTGCCATTTTCTGGTGCAGATGAGTCAGTTGCCTTTGTAACTTCTCTCTTTTTTTGTCTGTAGGGGTAGTTTTCTACCTCTGTATTGATCCAAATAGGTTGGATTCTTTTCCAAAAATGCTGAAGAGCAAGTGCTCTCTCTGGCCTGTAGCAACGGAGGTGAAGCACTGATTTGCAGTTGCCTCGCCATACATCAACTATTGTGTAGCAAGATTTCTAAGCCAGCGTTACAAATATGGTTTGCTTATTCTGATTTGACACTTATTCTATCATGCGTGAAATTCTATTTGCTTAGGAGACAATTTGAAAACAATTTAAAGTACCCTCAGCTATTTACCTGCTCTAGATATTGAGGATGGGCTAGGACACAGTACTAGGAAATGTATGGAAATAAATTCCTAAAAAATCACATAATAATACCCAACTCAATTAAAAGTACAGAAGTTCTGAGAACACCTTTCCCAAAGCATTGGCATATGCTGCATATGACCTCATCGTTGAGTTTTATACTACCATGGTTCTCCAAGTGTGGCATAGAGGGTGTATTCTCAGACATAATGTTTTCTCCAAAGCCATTTCCTACTCTGGGACATGCAAAACAGAGAGGCTTCTTCGCATAGGACTTATTCTTATCCAGCCAGAAACGGAATGAAACACCATCTAACTTCTCCTGCTGGGAGAAAGAGAGCAACTGAAAATTTAAACCACAGAATCACAGAGTATGCCAAGCTGGAAGGGACCCACAAAGATCATTGAGTCCAACTCCCGGCCCTGCACTGGACTATCCACAGGAGTCACACCAGGTGCCTGAGAGTATTGTCCAAACACTTTTTGAACTCTATCAGTGGTCACTGTGACCACTTCTCTGAGGAGCCTGTTCCAGTGACCAATCACCCTCTGGGGGAAAAACCTTTTTCTAATATCCAACCTAAACCTCCCCTGACACAACTTCAAGCCGCTCCCTCAGGTCCTGTCACTGGTCACAGGAGTGAAGAGATCAGTGCCCACCCCTCCTCTTTGCCTCACAAGGAAGCTGTAACTGCAATATACCTATCACGTATACAAACATACACACCATTCTATATTACAATTTTGCATTACACATATTTAATATGATATACAACATACTAATTTATATTTTATATACTATACTAAATATATATAGCATATATTCATATTATTTTATATCTATTTTCAGAATATATTATAAAACTATAAATAAATTATTAAATATGGTTTGTATATATATATATATGAATATGGTATATTAATGTATATAAAACATTCATACGTTCCCTAAGGAATGATTCACTCTGTCTCCTGGGTGGGATTTCTAGGATGTTATTATATTGTGGTAGCATGGGTACATTTTGCAGGCACCAGTTTACCACCAGAGATACTAATCAGGGAAGAAAGTGGTATAGAAACTCATATTGATGTTTTGCCTTTCCAAAGGAAGTAAATGACAGCAAAGCATATTTCAAGGTCTGGTTGCCAACATACTCAATTAAACAGAATTTGGAGGAGGAGGAGGAGGGGGATGGCTGGAAACTCCCAGTCATACTACAAATGTCAGCTATCTGTTGTCAGAGACCTGGTGACGTTGAACCAAACTGTGAAATATGTGTAATTCTTCCAATATTGCTGATGATGTAGCACCAGATTTTTATTTTTTTCTGTGGGCATGTGACTGCTTTTGACCATGACAGGTTTTCATAAATCTGGTGTCATTATAGAACACATGACTTGTGTCACCACTGCTACAACAAGAGAAATCCATCACAGATCAAAGTGCTGGGAAAAGTCCTATCCACTATATAAGCCCCACTTAAGCTTTCCAAATACAGCTTGAGTGGGATTTAAGGGGGCCATAGGCCATGTTTTGCTCCTATACACAGGCATGAATTTTACACTGTGAAAACAAACTAAAATATAAAGTATTTTCTAATGTAACACAGAGCTATCTGAAGTCACAAGGCCATTCAGAGCTAGATAACTTCAGCAGGATTTTACCTTGAATACCATGTTATGGGGTTTTTTTAGAATATGAAGCAAAACAGTGAAACAGTCCAATACTATTTTAATACTTTTAAAATCAGACCTTCAACCTATATACTATATTAGATCTATCTGAACAGAGTTCTCTATAACCTTCTCAGATCACAAGCTCTTTGAGCAAGGATCATGCCTATCCCCTTGTTTATACATTGCCTAGAGTGTTGCAAGCTACATAAAAACTTTCCTTTGTGAGGGATTTGTTGAACTCTGAAAAAACCCACATTTATTTATCTGTATATGTAAACTCTATATATATATGTAAAAGGATAAATAAATATGTTTGTTTACAGTGAAGTGATTGTGTTACTTCATCATAATGCTTCCTGCCTTAGGATAATATCTTCAGATAATACCACATTCTTTTTCTTCTCTCAGTATTTAAATGCAATGCTAACTGCTATTTGTAGTGTGCATATTATAAGAAATAAAAGTGTAGGACTCTTTAAAATATACAGGGAAAAAAACAAGTAATTGAGTAATAATTTAAAGCCTATAGAGACATTTATGTCATCTCATTCTTTGCAATGAGCAAAATCCTTTTTGTGACTGATTTCAGTAAAGATTCTAGCATCTGTCTTCTTTCCCAAGTTTTAAACATGTTTACTTTCTCAGAGTTGCAGCCTATTACACCTACTTGTTTTAATGCAATAAAGTAGGAAACTGTATTTCTAGAGAACAAAAATCCCCACTGAGCTGCTTTGAATTGGCTATGTGATCCTAAAGATCTTTTTTATTCCAGTGATAATAATTTCTCCCTATTTCAATGAAACAATAGAAAATAAAATATTTTGTTCATCAAAGCACATGTACCTAATTTCAAGTAATATTTCTCTTGAAATTGTCTCATTTTATTCTCTCTGATTCTGTAAAAAAAATCACTATAGTGGGAGAAAGTCAAACTACAGATTATATTAGGCTGAGGCAAATGGTATTCACCTTTTATAGTCCCTATGTTTTATAATGAAGATACTTCATTGAAACAATAATGCATACTTCAACAGTTCCCTGGAGAGCAGTGAATCCTGTTTGGAGAGATTCATGAATATGTGCATTAGCACAATCCAACTGGAACTTGCCCTTAAAAAACGAACCACAAGAGAAGCTGATCAGTTCCCGCTTATGTATATAATCAGAAGGTTATCATATTATCTCCCCCTCCACAGGGAAAAGCAGATGCATATTCTTCTACCACTTTAAGAAGAGAAATGCCAAGGGAAACAACAATTTCCCCCTCCCTATGCTTTAAGCAACATTTACTGTATGAATCCAGAAAGGCCTTTTAGAAAAAGAGGAGAAGAATATATGGGGAGCTTTTTTAAAGGATTTATTTTGCATACGATTAGTCAGAGTGTAAACGTTTTAAAAAAAATTACATCTGCATTAATTTAGTCAAGGCCATCTATAAACCTGAAGTGAGTTCAAAGACTGCTATAGATGACAGAGGGATGAGACAAACATTTCACAGAGTCAAGGTTTGCGAGGATATACATGAAGCTCTGTGTCCTGAAGATGAATGAGGAACACTTGGCAGATCTTGAAGCAGTAGTTTATTTAAAGTACAAAGAATTCAGTGAAAAATACTTCTGGCCAGCAGTTGGTGCCCAGCTTTCAAGAAAAATGGCAGACCACCACCAAGCTAGTGACAATGATAAAGAATAGTCACATAGATTTGCAGATTTATCTTTAGGTTTGTAGCAACCTCAGCTCTGTGAAAAAGAGTAAAGCGGTGAGACTCCTTACCACCTTTGAAAACAAACTAAAAAGAGCTACTGCCTTATCGTGGTGCATATTATTAAGTGGCCATTACACATACCAGACAGTAGCAATGAGCTTTATCATCCAAAATCAGCAATCGTTTGATCTAAGCTTGGAAAGATTAAACAGTGCAATGAAACAGGAAAGAAAAAAAACCAAAATTATTGATTACCTTCTGGATAAAATGTATCACTGGCTTATTACCACCTCTACTATATACTCTGAGTCTGTAACATCTGTACCCACTTATACTGGTAGCTAATTGTGCTATATGCAATGTAGAGTTTGCTGAAAAGATGTCTTCAATTTTATTATGGCTAGGAAAAATTCTGATGCCACTGACTGACATGTTTAATTTAAGTTGTCAAACAGTCATTACTAAGACATCTGTGAAAATGAATTTGGAGAAACTCTTACAAGACGTAACTTCATCTCACCAAAAGCCACAAAGGCAGAGGCTTTTTTTATTTTGAGGATTTTTTTCAAGTACATATCAGGAGTTCAGCCTCATTCTTTGCAGCCCAAAGATCCTGCATTCAAAAGCTTTTTGGATGTCCACAGTATTTTGTGTGCTGGAAGCAAAAAAATACTGTATCTCCACTAGTTTTTCCTCTATCAGGGAGAAGCATTATGCCTTCTAAATAAGATATATAGAGAAGGCATAATTATACCCTCTAAAAAGGATATAATCTTATAATTGTGCAGTACAGTTATCCTCAGATTGCACCACAGACTGTGCTTGCATGCCTGATAGACTAACACTGGGCTCAGCTTCTAGTTTGAGAGTACTAATTTTACTTAAAAGCTGGTGGAATGTTGTTGAACATCTGTGTATTCACATGTGGTTTTGTGTGTACGAAGTACCCTATTTACTAATGCAGATCTGCCTGCCTGGTTAGTTTTCATTCACACACACACAGACATACAGAAACCAAGCACTTGAAACCCTCGACTATACTTTTTGTTTGTTTGTTTTACACAGCTAATAATGGCTCTTATAACAAAAGGAAAACCCATTTTTAAAATGTAATGGTGGGGAGTAGGGCTAGCAGGCTTATTTTGCTTAACTTGCTGTGGTGTGTCACATTCAGCTCTAACACTGCAGCTATTACCATATGTCATCAAATAACCAGCATAAGCAGCTGTGTTGTTCCTGTACAGTGACCCTACCTAGAAGTTTAGAGACCTGGAGCAGGGTGATACCTCTTTTCTAGCCCAATGCAGGCATACACATGCCTATGCACAGTTCAAGAAAGTGCTTAAATGAAAAGAAATATTTCACCCTGCTGAATAATTCACTGTTCCTATCTCTTGTTTTTGCTGGATGCATCATTGCACAAAAATATTTGCCAAAAATATGGCAAAACCCATTAGATTTTGATGTTTCTCTGGGTGCAATAATGACACAACAACTACATATATATATTTTATATCTATATATGCTTTCATCCCTGCTGTCTGCTGAGTTTTTGAGCTTGTGCAAAAAGCAGTTTTCACCAGTGTAACAGTGATGTTTAGTGAAGACAAAGCTTGTTCATCACAGCAGGGGGACAGAAGGGAGGGGGACGAAGGTCAAAGGGTAAATTCCAATTGCTGAGACATGTTTTTATGAGTTGAATCTTAACCATGTGATAAGAAGCATTCAGACTGAGCAAAAAGGAGTAAGAAATAAGCATAGGGGAACACTGACGAACCACAGTACCAGTTTGATACCTGGTTGAAAAAAGCCATGTTCTTACTTTCCAGTGGCTGCTTTCTCCTATTGTTCTAGTTGTCAGGTGGAGTATTCTTAGGTAATTAACATGTTCCTTTAGCCTTTGGAAATGGAGATGAAAATAAGTGCTTGGCTTCTGCTGTATGCATGGCAATTACTTCTGCTTCATGCAGTGCCTTTGATTCCCAGGATACACAGAAGATGTGGTGCTACCTTTTCTGTAGAAGCAACATGTGAGAAGGAAGGGGCTTCCCTTACGTGAGGTACAAGAAGACTGTGGGCAGGAACCACAAACACAGTGTGTGTGGAGAGGTAAAATCAGCAGCTGTTGCAACACCAGTTGTAGTAGATTTTCCACTACCTCTTACACAAATAGGATAGGATAGACTTTTGCCTTCCTGACAGATCCTTTTCCTGATGGTGAACAACCATACTTCTCTTAGTCTGTTTTCTGATAGCTACATTAGCATGAGTGCACAAATCCTACATCCAGGTAAATGGCATTGCTAATATTCTTTAATAGGATGGATACATTAATTGTAGCTGTACCGTGACTGAACTGATGAAGATCTGCTAACCACTGTCCCTGCAGAGCTGTTGGTAGCTCAGCCAAAGAACAATAAGGATGGATTTTGGTAAGCAGAGACACCATCCTTGGTGAAACTCCCTTAAGATGTCTCATTAGAAGGATGTAATAAAGTGAGTGAAAATAGTCAGCTGACAGCTGACCTTGCTAAATCAATTTCTCTGTTGATGTTATTGTTTGATGTAGATGAGTGCATCTACACCAGCTTATGCTTACAAAAATATTAATCTGTTGGTTTGGTAAGTGTTGTAGGAGTACTGCAAGTGATACCACAAATTGGGCCAAACAAAAATAATGAGCCACTTAAATGTTGTGTTACTATATATGAGAGAAGATTTAGAAAAGAAGGTCCTCTCCTAGTCCTGTTCTCAAAGCTCTGTGAACACTGACAGTAATTTAATATAACCAGAACCCACCCACACTGTTTGATTCCTGTGTTTTGACAGACAATTTACCAGTTCCTCAGTTGCTCTAAATCCGCAGTTTCATTTCAGTCACTGGAGCTACATCAGTTTATTCCACTTATGGACCTCAGCTATAGAAGGAGAACATTTCTGCCTATTTTGTCCTGCTTTACAGTATCTGCTTCCTGTGTTTTCTCATACAACAGATGTGACATAATTTTCTAATCAATTACTGTTACAACTACCATAAGTGGCAGAAAATATGCCATGCAAGCCTGATCTTTAAATGAGCACTTTCAATGAGTAAATGCTGCTGGCTTTTAAGGACAGTTCTCTAGAGGTTAAGTTTATAGGATCATTGCTGAAGTTTGTACAGATGTACACTATAGTCTATTCCATTTCAGCACAATTTATTAATGGTAGTAATTCCAAGGTATATTTTGACTATGAGCGGAGACGTAACATTCACCTCCAAATATCGATGATGTCACATGTCCCCTGAAGGTCCAAATCTTTTTAAGTGCTTCAGGAGAGATAAGTGAGATTAGCAGCCTGAAGAAATAGTCCTTCTATGAGCTCTCATGAAAGCTTCATATTTGTCCTAGAAGAATCAAAATGTAGTAATGGGGCACATTTTTTCACTTCTTAGGTTTTCATTGCAGTATCTTTCTTCTATACCACTTGTATAATTGAGTTTCCCTATTTTGGAATGGGTTCACTTGACCCCAGAATAACCTAAAATATTACTAAATTATTTTCCCCATTTTCTAAGGAAAAAATGATTTCCTTTACTCCTAGTGTCAGCAAAATAATAAAATATTGTTGCTTTGCTGATAGCACAGCAGACAAAACCCATAAACCTAAATAGACTATTTGCAATGCTAAAAGTCGACTCAAACAGAAAGCAAAATTAACTTTTTAATTTTGTTTAAAGCAGAGATATTAAATAATCTACAAAGTCAAACACTGTTAAAAATCTCATTTTGAACTAGGGAACATTTGACAGCACTGAAGCTTTCACACAGCTAAACAAAAGCTTTCTGAGGGAAGTTTCAGAAGGCATTTCTTTATGCTTTGTCCATATTCTAAGTGCCCTCTACTGCCAGAAGAGCCGTACTACAGAGAAAGCCAGCTTTAGACTGCAAGTAGCAAGTAGGAACCCACCCAGGGACTGATGGAAAGGATGAATTTGATACTTCCCGGTATCGCTTTTCAGCCTGTGTGTAGTTGGATTTAAAAGTTATTGGCACGTAGATTTGGGGGGGGGGGGGGGGGGGGGGGGGGGGGGGGGGGGGGGGGGGGGGGGGGGGGGGGGG
>JAYRBT010000181.1:17706868-17746675 GCA_036023395.1 Myiotriccus ornatus | reverse complement strand
TTTCCCCCCCCCCCCCCCCCAGAAGAGACAGGAAAGTGAATCCAGTGGTGAACAGAATTACATTGTCATTTATTTCTGCTGGCACTGTAAGTTTTTCCTTTCTGCATCTTGCTGTCCTCCGTTGGTTTCTCTATCTATCTGTGATGCCTGTTTTGGCATTTCAGAGACATATTTCTCAAGACCAGATGTGATCCTCCCTAACACATAGGCAAATTTTACACTTGTGCCCGAGTACAAAGCCCCATCAGGCAGAGGGAGGAAAGCAGCCCCTCCCTGTGGAGCTAAAGGGGTGCAGTGGCTGGGGAAGTTGACGAAATGTAATCAACAGTGCATGCAGTCCTACCACTGAGGAAATGTTTTCTGAGGCACAGGTAGGTGTCTGAACCAGGACTTGTTCCCCTGGGAAGGAGTGATCCTTCTTCTGAGTTAGAGCTGCTCACTATGCACTGCCCAGCCCTCAGTGAGCTGCTGTGCATTCCTTACGTGCCTTTTGCAATGCATTTCTCAGCAGGGTGATTTTCATTTTTAACAAGCTCGTATTGTTTAACAGACACCAAAAAGAACTTTCTGGGTGCTATTTTCGTATGAAGTGGCCAGACAGAAAATACAGGGCTGCACTTTGTGGAGCTGCAGATCTGACAGTGAAAATCAGTTCTGAAAACAAGTGCGAAAAAACAACTCATCTACAACTCATCTTTAGTCTTTTATAGGCTAAGAAGTGCATTTTTTTGTATTCTAGATAGCCTTAGTGCATTCAAAAATTGGCATTGTACATAGTGTAAGAACATGTACACATATTAGTGCATGTGTATGTGCACGTGTGTGTGTGTGTATTTATTATGTGTTTGGCAGATAGTCCAGTCCCACCGGCCAAGCTGTGAACAAACATAAACCCTAATACTGAAGTTCCTGAGCAGATTAACCCTTCAGCACACCTAGCAGTGCACTGATATTCCCTGGCAGTTTCCTGTCTCCTGCAGAGGTCAGTTTGAGTTCAGATACAGAATCAGCATTTGAATGATGCAGGAATCCTTGAAAAGTGGGAATTATTGCCATTTTTTGTTGGCATCGAAGCCCTTCTGGTTACAGAAGCAAGCAGTGCTGAGGGTTCAGCTCCATCTCAGGGACTGTGGAAGCTGTTGGGAGTTCCCAGTGCTGCAATGGCCAGCACTTCATTATAAAGAAGTATCTGAGAAATTACATTTTTGTTTCTTTTTTCCTCTTTTTCTGATTTACAATATGAAAGACATTTCATAGACCTGTGTGACCCCAGGGTGATATTGAAAAACTATAAAAGCAAGAGCACAGCTATATTCTCTGCTCTTCCTCATGACCATACAAGATTATTTTCTACAGGATATTCTGAAGTGCCATGTCCAACCTGGTTTAAACAAGGCCAACTACAGGGATGAGTTTGCTACCTTTGGGGAAAAGTTTTGAAACCATTTTCCCTTGCAAAAGTATGGGATAGTGCCTTTTAATGATTTTTGCTAGGACTTAGAAGAATTCTGAAAAAGAAAAATAAATTAAAGTCAATTAACTCTATACGTTCATCAGATTATAAAGTCAGTTCTTGGAGTTGTTACCTCAGATTCCTCAATAAGCAGTTCATATTGAAAGTGAACAAATTTATACAGTGAACATAAGGAGGCAGGTGTTCTCAAGTCTCTTTTGCTTCTAGAAATACTCTCATGTTTTACCGTGCAATTAAAATTATACCAGCCATATGAGATAGAGCTGAATTATTTTCCAGTATATATGTGTGTATATATAAACACACACACACATATATATATATTTATATGATGCTTCTGTGCACATAAGACTTATGAAACCGCCTGCATTTAAAAGTGAGACACTTTGTTTTGGTAACAGTACTTTTCACCATGATGATGTTCCTTCAAGCTTTGAAAGGGCAGGGCATCAGCCCTCGTCTCACTGCAGGACTCCATATGCTCAAGAGGTTTTATTGTTTGAATCTCCATGCTCAATTTATCTTTTGTCCTCTGCTGAGAGTGGAAATGAAGGTGTTGATCATTCCCTACCTCTATTGATGGGTTTTGCTAGGGTTGCAATAGTTTGATGTGACAAATTTGATTACAGGGAGAAAATCAGACACTAAAGAGCTCTTCAATGTAGTGTAGGCAGAGTGAACAAGGAGCCGTGATTACGAGTGGAAGTGGACAAATTCAAATAAGCAAGAAACTATGTATAAAACAAAAAGACATAGCTGCTCTCCAAGCTATACAAGCTCTTAGTATCTTCAATTTAAAACTGGATGCTTTCAAGGAAGTTACACTCTAGTCAAACAGAAGTTACTGAATTTATTGCGAAGGTAACTGTGTAGAGTTTAGTGAAATCTGATATTCCATGTTGGATTAAACTGACCAAAGGCACAAGATCAGAACCAATGATATGGAGTAGACCCCTATCATTTGCACATGGAGATGCCCTAGATATTAATGACATTGGCTTCTCACAGCTGTGTCAGATTTGACTCAGGAGCTAGATATGGCAGGTACCTGTAATGAGAAATAAAAGTAACTGCAAGCAATTTACTTCATCTTGAATTCTGGTAGACTAAGTGCATCAGACTTGCCAAATGTGTGGTACAGTGCATGTCCTACAGCATCACTGGCCAAACCATCCCAGGTGGCTGAAGAAATCCAGGACTGAGCAAACCAGACAGCAGCAGACTGAGGCCACTGATAAAAACTAGAAAGAAAACACCCAGCATGATCTAGAAATAGGAGTGGAGTGGGAAGTAGTCAAACACTGGCACTCTTGAGCTATTGTCTCAATGTTTTTCATCTGCTCAGGTCAAGCATTCACAGGGAAGAATTCAGAAGATGAGGATGAATGGTCAGATAAGCCTTCTCATCACTTGCATTTTCCCTGACTGACTTTGAGACCCTCATGCGGGAGCAACTATCAGCCCTCTTCTGGAAGACCATGAAGTTTTGTAAGCTTCAGCTGTTTGAATCTAAGATACCACAAACCCTGCTCCTCTATGCCAGTGACCAGCACTTTCCAGAGATAGTCTTACCCGTAAGGACTGGCCCAGTCCTCCATGCTGGCCAAGGGCCTTACTTTGCTTTGCCTTTCTCTGTGGCTTACACTCGCTGCTCTCCTGCTTGGCCTTGCTCACACAAATGCACACAGTCTCTCCAGATCTGTATGATCATGTTACAGATTCCTATGGTAAGTCATATGCATTTCAGTAATATGCATTACTTCAAGTATTTTTGCACTATGTAAATATTCTGTACATGCAAATACATAGCTACCACTAATATTCCCTTGCACCCTTCTCCATTACACTAGGAAGCTCAGCCTTCAATCCACTAAGAAAATCTTGTCAAAAGATAAGGAATGAAGTAACTTTATTTAAAAGATACACATATTTTGCTGTATTGGAGGGAGGCATACAAATATCAAAGTCCTCTCCATGTCAGTTTATTAGAAAGTATTCAACAAGAAATCAGAACATATAGAAGCTTCTTCTCAGCCTGATCACAGAAGATCTCAATAATTCCTAGCTCAGACCTCAATAAGTGCTAATAAAGCTTGACATTACTATGATGAAAAATCATACACAGAAATACTACAATCTAGAGTCCTGCTTATATAAAGCAGTAATAGGGTGAATTTTCTCTTGTTTTGAAGAATCATACAAGGTAATTTAATGAATGTTGATCAACCACAATTAATGCCAGAAAGATCTTATCAAAATATCTGATGGAAATAAAATTTTCCTTGGTAAAAACAATATTGTTGATGCAAGAAGATCTCTGAAGCATTTGATGTGCTTTTTGAAGATTTGAATTGGTGATCTAGAACTGTATAAAATAACTGTTTTACATATTATGTAAGTTATCCATCATCTCATGGCTCTTTAGTTACAAGTGGGAGATTATCACTGAGTAGGATCTCACCGGAATTTTTTCCAACTCTGTAACATTTTTGTTAATAACCCATAGAAACCATCTAATCACATCACTTCTGATGAAGTTTTTATATAAGGGAAAGACTGAGAAGTGATAAATAAGAATAAAAGCAGATCACTTACATAAAAGGATCTGCATTGCATAGAGAGCTAGAACAGTCAAACACATGCTTCAGTGCCAGTGATAAAAGGCTGTTTATCTAAAGGAAAATATATGTCATACTAAAAAGAAATTCCGGATTGTAAGATTTTCAGGCAGTATTTCCAATAAAAGAAGAAATAGTGCTCATGGCAGACAGCTGAACATGTGTTGCTTCTGCGTAGTCACTGTGGCTGCTATGAGTAGGGAAATGATTTAGTGAACTGAAGAGCAAAATAGTTGATGTTTATAATGCCTTGATATGGTGCTTCTGCTGCTGGAATACAACACTGCTGTCTACACTTTAAGGATGTTCAAAAAAACAGAGAGGGTTCAGTAAAGATGTAGGAGAAAAATAGAAAAGCTGCAAAGATGACTGTAAAGATTAAAAATGCTGGTGGTAAGGTTATGTTATTAACTTGGTCTGTTCACATTTGAATATGGAGTCTTGATCATCTATGCCATATTTCTTTTGACTCAGTCTCTGTGTCTAGTTTGGGATAAATCTATTACTTACTTTAACTCAATAACTTCTTCTTGGGGTGGTTTAAAAGATCTGATACTCTTGAGTTTCACCACTACTGACTGTATAACTGCAGTTTTCTCCATCTTTATATTCCTGTGACAAAAATAGCAAAAGAGTAATCCCAAGGTACAGGTGGAGATAAAAAGGTTGCAAAATGTCACCTTGGCTAATAAAGTCATCTACATAATTAGAGCCTGGAATTTGCTGTATTTTATGCACACATTCAGGGATGAACAACACAGTTACTTCTCTCTTGCCTCCAGAGGTATGTCTATACACAAGGTCTGTCTCTGTGCAAACATGTCTTGTGTGAGAAGGGCTGGTTGGATAGCTGGCAAGCTTGTGTTTGCCTCTGCCACAGTGAAGTATGGAAGCAAGTGATGAGTCAGAGGCAAGGCAAGGCCTTATACAGAAGCACCAGCTTGGCTTGAGCCACTTGCTCAAATCTGAATCTGGGCATTGCTACCAAAGCAGCAGAGGTAAGACTTTGAACACATTAGAGAGAAGGTTGAAAGAGCAGATTTTCTCAAAACTGTAGTTACCTACATGGAGGAGAGTACTTTTAAGAAGGCACAGTTCTTCAGTCTAGCAGAAAGATATAAGATCCTACACCCAGAAACAGAAGTGAGAATAATTCAGACTAGACATAAGGCTTTTATTTTTAACAATGTGGGTAATTAGGCATTGTGAATTAGTAAATCAGGGCTGCAGTGGATTTTTCATCACCAGAAAATGTTAAGATCGGGTATCTCTAAAAGGTATATGGAGCTCAACCATAGCTGTAAGACTAGAAACAGGAATTAATTCAGGGAAGTTCTGTGGCTTATGTTATGTGGAAAAGGAGGAGATAAGAATAGATAATCATAGTATTCTATTTTGCCTTAAAATCTGCATAATTGTGAGCATGAAAAGAAAAAGAGAAAATGCAAAAGATTTGTGGAAAAGATAGTTCAATTAAGTATATGCAGTAAGGAATTCTAATCTATGTATGCATTTCTGTCTCTTTTGTGCAGCTGGGAGTCTACCCACTGTATCTGAGCAGACTTGCAGCAGAACTGACCAGATTAGTTCAGGAGCTGGAAGTTTACGCCTCAGCTCAGCTTCCACTGTGGATCCACTGCACTTCGCTAAGTGACTGCATAAAATTTTAAGTATGAAAAAGTTGTCTGCCATCTCCTGCGCTGGCAGTAAAATAGAAAGTAACTGAAGATAAAAACAATAAGCTTAGGTAGATAGGAGAGAACTAAACATCTACTTAGACCTGTAAGTTACATCACAGTACCACACTTCAAAGCAATAACTTAACCCATGACTCTGACAAGTCTGTCTGCTCGATTCTCTGCTTGCTCAAGCACTGAAATGCCAGTTCAGCAGATGACCTGAACCACTCATTCCTATTCCCTGATGACCAAAATCTAAATGATATTTCCAGAAATGTCATATTCTTTGCTTCATTTTCCCCTTTTTCACATTTCTTGCAAATCTTTCAGACACCTGGAACACTCGACCAAGGACCAAATCCTTCATCTCCCACAATAGCAATAAACTATCAGAATTTAGGAATAGAAATAGGTTGCAGCTGCCACATATAATGCCACAGATAACACAGAATGGAATAAGTCAGCCTTTACTGCTTCCCTAAGAAAAGAAAAATTAACCCTTGACTTGCAGTTCCATAGTTGCCTCTTATTTGAAGCACTTTTTCTTCCAGTTATTTCGAGGAATAAAAGCTCAGAACTAGAGCCTGCTCACACTTGCTGCCAGTTAAAATTTTAGGGGTAGTTTTAGAACTTCTGAAAAAGAGAAGTTCACCTTCCTTGAACCTGTGCATTGCCTAACAATGCCCACAATCATTTGCTCCTCATTTTATCAATTTCTACATTTATTATAGTTTTACCACATATTAGAGATAGCTAACATTTTTTGCATGGTTGCTAGACCTTCTCTAATATCAGAATAAATCTGGGTATATAAAGATTTCACAGATTAGGATCACTGCATGGCTAGCGCAAGTTCTATTTATTTCTAAGATATTGTAGCAGCTGAGATCAGATGAGGTATTTGGGCCAGTAGGTCAAATTTCACTGGGAAAGAGGATGGTGTTTTCTGTGAGGTATCCTAAGACCAAGAAAACCAGGCAGAATATCAGACTGCAAAGTCTCCCAAACTTCTTTCATGGGAGAGAGGTGTCCATCAGACATCTCAGTTTTGACAGAACTGGCTTTTAAAAACAGAAACATTAAATTGTATTGCAGCTCCAAATGTGCATGCAGACAAACCGAAGTAATAATTTTCCTGAACACACTCAAGCATTGTAACATCCGTACTAAGTTTCAGATAATGTCCTGTTTTGAAAATACTAAATCAGCCACATTTGTTCACATGCAAGATGACAAAAAATGGAAAAATACATTATGCCACAACTCACAAGAAACTTCCCCTGAAACACTGACTTCAGCAGCAGCTTGGAGTAGGTGCTTTGCAGAGCATTCTCCAGCAAGTCCCTGTTATTCCCAGCCCCGCCTTTTGGTGACTCGCGCCCACACGCTGCACTTTGTTCAGCTGCACGGGACAGCCACTGCCAACAATGGCTCCATTCTATGAGACAGGAAGACCACTCATACACTGAAATGGCAACTGTCTGCACAGCATCCTCTGAGGCAACTAAATGAATGTCAGCCTTGTCTTAGGCTCTGTTTTTCATATAATTTCTGCTTTATTTTAAATTGTACCTTAGCTACACATGTAACTCTTTGAGCACAATGTTCTTCTGGTTCCAGTTTTGCATCCTCTTTAGAACCAAGCAGTTGATACTTGCCAGCTCATGTGTCTATTCCAAAGGTATGGAGCTGTGCAGAGAGCAGACCCAAGTTGGTTCACTGTGCGAATGCAAACCTTCCCAGCACACCTGTATTTTGTGTGCTCCCTCTGCTTGAATTTCAGCCATACGCAACAATGTGATAAGGTCTTCACCAAAAAATAAAGCAGTCCCTGAGATTACAAGCTTGGGTTATGGCATAGAGAGGATGTCATCTGAGTAAGAAAAGAACTTTAAAAAAAAACCAACAATGCCACAACTTTTGTGAGGAAAGCACAAGTAGGCTTCAAACCTTGAGAAAAGTGCACAAAAATCATTGTCATTTGTTGTCCTACTTCTTTTGGGTATCAAGAAAGGAGTGGGTCTGGGTGAGGAAATTGCAGACCAGCACAGGAGATGAAGCCTCAAACTGCTGAGAAAGACACATCAGAGAGGAATAAGTCAAAATAAGTCAAAACAAGCCCAATTTGGGATTTCCTCAGATTTCCTCACTTTAACAAACTTTTTTGTGCCAAAGCATTTAGAAAGCAAATTCTATTCTGGAGAAATCTTTCCCCAATTTATCACTGATATTTTTTGCTTCTTGCCCTTTTTTGCAAATAAGAGACCTTATATTCAACAGCACCTTGGTACTTACTAGCGCATGTTAAGGAAAGACCAGGCTCAGTTCAGATTTTTCTTGTTTACAATTTCAGGCTGAATTCTGCCCTCCAGTCCTGACTCCAACGGGAGTAACAGTTGTGTAATTGAATACAGAATGCAACCCTTAGGGTTTTGGTCAGTAATAGAACTTTATGTGTGTTTAATTCATTTTTAGGTTTAGGCATTTTTTCAAATTGGGGCATAAGTTCTGCTCTCGTGTTAGGAATGAAAATAATAAAAAAAGGCAGAAACTTGTATTTGGTTTCAGTACAGTTGTGCATGCATGCATACATACATATATAACATGGAGAAAGAAGGAGAGGGAGGAATGTCTGGAAGATATTATTTTTAGAAGTATCTAACCATTAGACATACTTCATTATTGTTGAAAAAGTCTTCAAATCAAATGCAGTAGCAAAAAATTCACTTCTTGTTTATTGATGAGAACACTCCAGTGCCCAGCTGTAACAGGGCCTGATGTGAGGGGGAGAGCAAAGTCCCTCAGCTGCACTGGGAGGAGGATCAGGCCTTGCTGTTTTGAAGGTCACTGCATAATACATTCACATTTACAGTACTGAGCACAGAATGGCCTTTTTGGCAGATTTTTACTTTCCTGTAAGTTTTGCATTGTCAAAATATGACAATATTTAGGGTGGGATAAAATATACCTGAAGCAAGCGATCAATGTGGTCATATAAGGAAGGATAATTTCAGTAAGGAACTTGGCCTTCTGAAGTCTGTGGCTGTGATCAGTAATAACCAACGTCCTCCTGAAACACTGAATTAATTTCCAAAGCTACAGGAACCACTAAGTTCTCAAAGTTTTGGCAGGCCAAGGGAAAGTGGTTACTGTACCAAATCTGAAAGTGAAATTGAGGAAGGGAGAGAAAAAGGACAAAGACAATATAAAAAGAGAACTCAAAGACACAAAACCCCCCCCAAAACAAAAAACAAATAAACAAAAGCCCCCAACAAAACGAAACAAAAACCAAACCAAATAAACAAAACCCACCACCAACATCAAAACAAACCCCAAACACTATTTTGATTTTTACTCTAAAAACACATCAGAAGGTTTGCACCACTGCCAGTCTAGAGAGGCAAGGAATTGGGAATTTTTTAGCAAATTATGGTTCCAGTACAACAGAGCAAAATGTTAGGACATTTTAGCAGATGGGGATGAGAAGAAATTGCCAAAGTGAGAAGACATTCACAGAAGTTGTCTAAGAACTCATATGTGAAATTAAACAATGGTGGTTTGATTTTAAGCATCCAAAGAGGCAGAAAAACAAAATGTGATTAATGAAACATTGATCTTCACTAAGTGCCAATGGTGCTACTTACTGCAGGCCTGGCAATTTATTTCTGCATCAGGTAAACAAGTAGAGACCGTAACAGAACATCAGTAGTCATATGGAAAGATGGTCAAGATTAACTTTTGTACAGCAGTCATGCCCCAAAATCTTTTATAGTTGTTAGATCACATTAATGTGCGTATGGATAACACAGCCGGTTGATAAAGCGTGACTGGATTTTCAACAGACTTTCAACAAAATCCCTCACCAAAGACTCTTAGAGAAACAAAAACTTGAAGATTAGTCATGGGCTAAAGGGAAGGTATTCCTCAGGATTAGCAACTGGTGAAAAGAAGGGAAACAAAGGGAAACAGTAAGTGGTCAATTTTCACAGAGAAGGATGATTACTGGCAGAATCCTCTGGAAATCTCTCCTGGGATTCTGCTGTTCAACATATTCATAAGTTATCTGGAAAATATTAAGTAGTGAGTTATCAGTTTATAGATGATGAGAATTATTCAGGTTTAAATCTACGCAGAAAGTGTTACGGAAAGGTCTTATGAACGACTCAACAATAAAAAACAGATGAAATTAAGTGTAAAAACTTGGAGGTAAACAGCCTTAAGAATATCTACAGGAGGAGACATCCTCATCTCAGGAGATTTTAGAGGACTGTGTGTCCATTGGCAGTACTGGCACAATACTACTGACAACCAAAAGACAAGGAGAAAATTAGGAGATATTAGAAGAAGAATAAAGATAAAAAGTGTCATTGTGCTTGTGTCAAAGTCTCTGGTAGATGCATATCCTAAGCTCTGTGTGCAGTTGGGATGAGCAGTTTTGAAGAACCCCAAATGATTTCTGAGTGAGAAAGACTGAACATGTCTATGAGAGTCTCAGTTATGTCCTTTGTGCAACTGCTGATAATTTCACAGCCTGCAAACTGGGCCTACTGTAAACCCACCCATTTTACAAATACTTCCTGTAGAGAGCCTGAGCAGCACAGCCAACTTGATATGCTCAGGACATATCTCTTCCTATGGGGAATAACCATTAAGTGTGTGCTCTATCAACTAAGCATTTCTGGAAAGAGTTGACTTTACTATATGTGTGTCGTATGGGTAGTATGTGTAAGCACAGCAACGCTTTGCCAAGCAGTATATACACTGCTGTCCAGGAAAATTATGCTATCAGCATGATGATCCTGCCATCTTCGGGGGTGGTGGATCCTCTTGCATCTCCTCATGCTTTCAGGGCATCCCTATGGTTCCATGGCAGGAAGATCTAAACAGTATCTGAAAAGGACTCCCTGAGATCTGTATTATCAAGGCAGGTATTGCTGAAATGTTTTTCTGCAGCAGATGCTTCACAGCTTTCCAAAATCCACATATTTCTACATGTGCATGTGCATGCCCACCTAGGTGTTCACACATAGTATGATGCTGACAGCCCGATATGGCTGATAGAGATGTTCAATACTAGATAGATATATAGCTGCCTAATTGTGAAAATCACACCGTGTGCAGTAAATCATTTTGCTAAGTCAGATTAAAGGTGCCATTACTCATGGCAATGTAATACTATCTATAATTTCTGTGTTAAACTTGACCTTATAAATCCTTTAATCTGAGTATTTAAAAGCTGTTCTATGGCTCATTTTTCAAACGGCATTCCAGTTAACACATTTACTGCTAATGAACCACTAACTTGTTCTCTCTTTCTGGGATAAACGCTGTTGACCAACATTATTATTTGCTCATCAAATAATTTTTTTTCGGCTTTTTAATTTAATTGCTTCAATAAAAATATACACCAATAATGCATTTTTAATTACACTTCCCAGGTGACCTATGCAAAAAGAGGTTTTATAATGAAGCCACAATAATTAGCCTGTCACAGTCCAGTTTGGGGCTATTGTGTAGTTGTCCTTTCCGTGTTTCACCTTAGCCTGACTGGAATTCTAAAATCCTTATATATTATCTCCCGTAACACTTAGAAAGGTATTAAAAATGTGTTCAGTACTGGCAGAAGCAGGCTTTCTAATTATTGCCAACTATTTCCAGTGTGACGTGGTAGATTCCCTTGAGAACTGGAACAGCAGCCCACTCCACAATTTGTAATAGGCCCTAGAGTCTAAGTAGTTGTAGGCAGAGCTGTTTCCCCCAGGATAGATAATTGGTTTACATAGCAGCTCAACATCTGAGCTAAATCTGTTTTTTTTCTATTGTCATTTCCCTGTTAAATATACATAACTATTTGGGGGTATTAAATACAATGTGACTACTTAACAGCAGAATAATTTGCATGAGCTACTTTACCTGGAATGCTAATAACTGTTATCACCCTACATTTCCATGAATAAACGATCAAATATTATTAAGGAGAAATTCTGTAGTCCTTAATCAAGTGCAACTTTCACTGAAGCCACTGGGAGATTTGCTCAATTAAATATTGCAAAACATATCTCTTAGTTTGTTGAAAGTAAGATATCATCATTAAGATATTCTAACTAATGTTATTATTGGTCAGCATATTGAGACAGCATTAATGTTTTGTACAGGTGTAACCAACACTGTAGGGTGCTGATCTTCTATCATCAGTTTACAAACCCCTTTTATGAAATGCTCAATTACAGCAGTTAATGGTTAAGACAGAAATACATTTACTGTCACTGGCAATAACCTGATTCTAGCAACTAAATATCCTGAGTTTGAGTTACTATAAACAGAAGAGAGATACTGAGTTTATTTTTAAAATACATTTTAAGTTTGCAAATCTAGGAGCAGTACATACAAAACAATTATAAAAGAAATCAAGGAACTGAAATAGTAATAGTCTCTTCCCTTAACAACAGATGTCTTACTATTTCATGTAAAAAAGAAAACAATTGCAGATCATTTGAATAAAACTTATTTGCTCACAGCTTTTCAAGGCACATAAGATCCTGAGCCTGCAAGTACCAAGTACTTCAGAAATTCAGGATGCTCAGAAATCACAGGATTACATCCTAATCCTTGTGGTTAAATATGATACCCAGCTGTGCAATGCAGCGAAAGGTTTTACGTCTTTGACACTGAATTTGGTCATACTGGAGTTGAAGTAGCAGAACCCTAATAACAAGACATCCTGCATTTCCTATTCCTCCACTCATTTCAGTGAGTATTCTGGTTGCATAAAAAATTATTATTGTGCCTGTAGCTTTTTATCTGATGTACACAAGAACTGAAAATACCACATACATTCCTAGTGTCCATCATTCAGCACCAGCTCAAAAATCACATGGATGCTATGACTTCAAAAGCACTGATTCGTAGCTCAGTGTCTGATATTAGAATGTTGTTGCTAGACATTTTTTGTCCCCGAAAGGAAAAAATTCAGAAAAAGAAACAGTAGGAAATCAATTCATAAGAGTGGTCAAAATGTGATACCATGAAGTTTACAATTCTTTGTAGAAATACCTAGGGATATTTCGTCTCATAAGAGGTACAGGTCAGACCCTGCACACCATGGCCATTGCCATTGATTTCAGTGTATAGAGTCAGTGGATACAATTCTACAAAATACTCAAGTCCCTGTAAAAATCTACTAAAGCACAGCAAAACCATTAAGCATGGGCTTAGCTTTAAATTTAAGCTTAAGTTAAGTGGAAGGCAAGAGGATCTAAGTCTGCATTTTCCTACTCCCAAAAACTTTTTGTTCCCAGAACAAAGCACTATACTGAGTGGGAAGAGGCAGCTCCTCTCAAACCCTTAGACTGGTTTGGTTCATTCCAGAGATGCAACCATCAACCTTAAGTATTTTAATGAACAGCAAGTGTTATTGTTAAAACAAAGCTAAAACTAAAACTAATATGCCTAACATGCACAAATATGACATGGCATATGTTATGTGTGTAGTAAGACTGAATTTCTTAGAGGAGCAGAAAGGATAAGGAAAAAAATAAGTTGTGAGTTGTCAAATATAACCTTTTGGCATTCTAATAAACTGTTGCTTGGATAGAAATATCAAGCTATTACTAATGGCTATTAATGTGTACATGCTTCATGTAATTTTATAGTATCTTATTTTAATATCTGTAATTGTAATGAATTGCAATTTAGGAAGGAAACAATTTTCATTTACTTTATATAACATAATTATGGACCAAATTAACCCCACACTAGTCTTAATTACATTTAGTTTCATTTGGCTGATCAAGCAATTAATGTGCCACTGTATTTTGGAAGTACAAACCAAGTTGTTATGGTCTGTCTTCAAAAAACATGTATTAATCTCAAATACAGCCACTGTGTAAAACTGTCCTTTGGAATATTTTTTTTTTTTTGGTTTACTGTACATCTGTATGTTGCAGCACAAGAGTGTGAGTATAATGAGGCCCTTCTGCACCTGGGGTCCTGTTATACTATGCTGCTTAATAATCTTCCCTTCATGCCACCCTTTATCTGCTGTTCTCAGATTGTACTTGTGCTTTTCTCTTTTAATTGGGAACTAATTTTAATTTTGCCATTAGAGATGACAAAAAAGCCCACATATAAACTTGTATTTCCTCAAGCCTCTGTACTGCCAGTTAGGGGTTTTTTTTGAAGTCGGGGCAAGAACTAGCTCTTTTTGCTCTTCTGGCTAAAGAATAGCAGAGGGAGAATATTTTTAAAAGCCAAGACAAGAAAACCCATAAAATATTGAGCTGCATATTCGGGTTTTCCTCAGCACTCCAGTGAAATCAATGTCAGCAGAATGCAGCATGAAAACAGGCTTTAGGATCTGACCCATTAGCATTTAATACTACCCATCAGTGTGTCTAATCCTTTTCAACTAATTGAGAGAGAAAACAGCCTTTTGCAACATAGGTATGTTGTGAATCTAATTGGGGTAGTACAAGGTAATTTAAGCACAGTTCATAAGAAGGGACATTCTCACAATAATACAGGCATTGTATTATCTATTTATGAGGATTTGGGGGTGCTTTCAGAAATCAAGGGACTCTTGTCATTGCAATCTCTTTATGTTATTTTCAAAATCTGAAAAAACAATGACTATTCTATGACCTTCACATTTCTCAATGGAAAACAGCAGCACATTTTAATAAAACAACATTTTATTAATGCTGCTTTTCTTAGAGATAATTTGTGTAGTTTGGTGTCTCAGACAGAGGTACTTCCCAGCAACTTCTCCTATTTAGAGGGTGGATGAGGCACCAGTCTACAGGGGACCATACTATTTGCCTTGAGAGCGTATGGTGTTACTACTGGGATGAAGGCTTTGCTGGACCTCAGGAAAATCTGGGTCTTAATGTACTCTTCAGCTATTTCAGTCAAACTCTAGCACTTTTTTAACTGAAGGAATTCAAAGCCATTTGTAAATCTTTTTTTAGTGTCCTTAACAGCAATTCTGAGAAAGCAACGGCTTTACACTGTCTTTTGCTCCAGATAAGGCTCAAAGCTAAATTTTTCTCCCTGAAGAACATTAGTCAAACTGACCTCATAGGGTTCTTTACATGACTAAAGTGAGTTGGAATTGACCTTTCATTTTTGACTGGTCTGGATCACAATCATCAAGACAATCGTATTGTATTCATGTCAAAAGCTAAAAGATATTTTGCCCACCACTCTTAGCAGTAGGAAAAACAGCTCTCTTCTTTTTTTTTTTTTCTTCTATGTGTCCACTGCAAATTCTCTACTTTCCAATTGTAAAGTGTCAATGAAAATTTGGGCAGAAGGAATGCCAAAGCACCTGTATTTATCAAGATTTTCCTGCATTATCCCTATTGGAACAGGCCCATCAGCCACTGCTTCCACTCAACAGTGTGACCAAAGCTGTGCTCAGCTGATGTTCGTCACCTCCAGTTCAGGTTAAGGAATAGGCTGCACATGTCGACCTGCAGCACTTTGTCCTTCTCATGCAAATAGTCTAACCAGTCACCTCATTTGTGCTTAGCTGATAAAACTCAAAGGCTGCTGCAGACAATGCTTAGCAAATAATAAATCTAGCATAACGTCACTCAAGACTTCTCAATTGTAGGAAAACCAACCTCTTCAAGACACAAATAAACTCTGTATCAATTGGATGACACAGTAGATTTTTGAGAATCAGGGGTCACAGTGAAGTATATCTTCCTGTATGCTGATTTGAGTCAGATCATATGGAGTGTGTGAGTAGAGGTGAAGTTTGGTCCTACAGGAATATCTTGATCAATTGGGGTAAACTCAATTGGAATTTTGCTAGGGAATTTACTCACACACGAAGCTTCATGCAGTTAGAAACAGATGTTAAAGATGGAATTGATTATACCAAGCTTTCCCCTAAATTCTCTGTAGCAATCTTTCTAAACCAAAAGAAGGCAGCATTTTCTAATGCTGCTATAGACTACAGTTAGGGGAAATTTATATGGCAAAGCAATACATTCTGAGGTCCAAGCACACTATCAGAGCAAAACACAGTATAATGAGTTGCAATTGGTTCTATCTATTTTCTTTGTGCAAAGAAACTGTACTGACTACTAAGACAATAGCATTTCGTTTATAATGCAAATAGCCAAACCACTGTCCCATACCACTTACTGAAATAATCACTATATTGACTCCAGAGGTGGAAATGCGCAGGATTTTTAGCTGCATTTTTTAGCTGGTCAGATAACTCTGGTTCGACTGCAGTGATTTTATTTTCAGAGTACTACTCTATAGTTTTTAACTTACTAACTGCAGTGAAGCACAGGCTCGGCTCTTCCTGTAAAACCTGTTGGACACAGAGATCATGTCAGAAAGAGAAAAGTGCAGGGTGGCGGGCGAACCATGCCAGCTGTAATCTAGTCATGAGCATGACAGTAGGGTTATGACTCCATGTGGCAGACTGAATATGCTTCCCTAATTGTTCCACAGCATGCAGAACATACATCAGTAACCACTCAAACTTTCAATAAACTAACCCAGCTTTCTTTGTAGCAATTGGTGAAGCTGCAATCTCCCTGCTGCACTGCCCCCAGATATACTGGGGAGGGATGGCAGTGGCATTGCCATACTGTTCTCAGGCTTCTTTTGCTAACCAGAGCTACTGGAAAAATGGCACTTAGGGACTGGATTGACTCCTCTGCATCCTACCAAAGGGAAAGAAAGAAGAAAAACGTAGTAAAGGAGAAAAACTAAGAGAGAAGAGTAAAGCTATTCTGAAAAATTGTTGTTAACATGTTAAAAAAAGATAACACCATCAAATTATGTTTTAGAACTGACTTCTAATAGTCTTCTAAGGAAGGAAGTACCTATATGAAAGCTGAGTAGCATGCTGTCTCATGCAAAGGGGCAAAATAATTATTACACATATATCTTATTATCCATCATCCTTGATTTTTTTAAATTCTAGTTTTAGTTTACACACTGTACATCATACATTTTCTCATTATTTCTCACAAGTCAGTCATTCAGTTTTAGTCCTCCAGTCAGTCGCTGGTGAAAATTATCCAACGTTCTACTCTATTTCACACTCAAAGCATTTCCATTATGATTGGCTAATGGTTGTACCATCAATAAAGAGTATGAATCCAGTTATGTGGAGACCTCAGCTTAACCTTTCCATATGCTATTGATATTTATAGAGCTTCTGACATAATCAATTAGCCTGAAAACTGGCACTCATGGAAGGTAAACCCATATAAAGGAGCCATTGCATCTGCATTTTCATTAACCTTTCAGATAAGTATGTAGAAAAAAAAGACAAATATATACCATATGTAATGAACGCTAATCCTCCAAATTTTCTAATGACATTGCAGATCAGGAATAAACTTGTTTAGGGCTATTGTGATTGCTAAGTTCTGTAGTTGTTTCCACGAGTGTTTTAATCATCAGCCAGACATCTAGAAAGACTGTGAAAATGAAATGAGATTAGCTGATTCTCATTTGATATTCCTCCCAAACTAGTGCTGAATTTAAAATTAGAGGCAAAGCCCAGTTTTGTGTGGTAACAAATCTTATTTGAAGTCAGTTGTTAATAGCGAACATAGCAAAGACGTGATCTAAGAAAGAAATATTAAACACACTACACACAAGTTTCAGGGAAATATATAAGGAAGCTGGTTTTGTCTGGAGATACCTGGCCCTGAAACAGGATCTGGAACAGCTGAGGTGGAATCCTGGCCTTATTGTGGTTCATGGGAATTTGGACACCCTTTCCACTGACACACTGTGTAAGTATACTTTTGCTCTGTTGGAAGATATACTCTGTTAAACACTTGATTTTTGTTACTCCCTTGATGGTTCAGAACATGACTCCTGATATTTTAGCTTTTTTCTAGAATAAAGATTTAGGGATAGTGAAAACTTATTCATCTTAAGAGAACAAGCTATATCTAATTATTAATTAAAATATTACTACAGTAGATTAGTTGCCCTGGCCTATACGTTCCACTCTATTAATGCAAGTCAGAAGGAAAAGATTTCTGAAGAAATGAGTAGAAGACCTGAAAAAGAAAACAAGTCCTTGGCATTATCACTGTCAGATACACAGGACTGGCTCTGAGCACCTCAGGAATAACAGCCATGGTTGGTTGGGCCAGCCTTGAAAGGAGCCAAAACGATTGCTCCCCAAACAAAGCAAATTCTTCCCTACTGTAAGAAGTGTGTGGGGAGGTACAAGAGAAGGGCTAAACAGAGGGTTGTAAGCAGCCTCAGAGAAAGGACCATATGAGAAGGTACAGCCTTTGGGGATTTACAACTGGATCCAGTTATAGCAACCGGTGAGGTAACCATTCACTTCTGAACACAGTAGTCACCTATTTTTGAACTCAAGCCATGTGATTTACTTAGGGAGACTTAGACAGATGGGGTGAAGTTCCCCCTGCTGCAGCTGAAAGGAAAATTCACGTAGACTTTAAAGGGACTAGATTTTCCTCAGTCATCAAAGGATCTAGGGTCCCTCGTAATAATACCTTTACATAAGCTTAGTACAGGCTAAAGAAAAATGGAATAGATTATATGTAAAGAAGAAAATGGCATCAGAGCCTGGATATTTAGTACAAAATATTTGGTGTCAGTGGGGTGTTTGCAACAGCAATCACTTTGGTTGCAGGATTACATGACAAAATGTTGTGGTGAAATGAGTGAAATTAGTTCATTAGTTAAAGAGATCTACAGCTGTTACATTTGAATAGTAACACTAGAAAATGTAGTAGATAGAAGGCTTTTTAACTCATAAGGTGGTGTGGTGTAAATGAAGACCTTGTAACCTTCCTCTAGTAGTCTGATGGGTTTTTGTTTCAAATCTCATCCTATGTACTTAGTGCAGCTCTAGCCTTTTATTAAAATGGGAAAATATATTGGTTATAAAGGCTACTCTTGACAAATAGTAACCAAAGAAAGGTGCAAAAAATGTATTGTTTCCATAATCAGAGATACACTGTAAAACAGAATAAAGTGATAAATACTTTGTTTGTTGTTGCTATCTATCTGTGCCCAGTGGCAAGAAAGTCCAAATGAATTACAAAGAAATTTTTAATAAAAGAACAACAAAAATAAAATAAAATAAAATAAAATAAAATAATGGGCTCCATAACCTGAAAGAACTTTGAATAAAAAATGTCCCTTGAAACTGGAAGTCCCTTTAAAACCTCCACACTTTCTCACCGCTCATTGTTTTTTTCTTTCCCCTGCTCTTACTTAAAAGCCTCTGGGTGATTTGTCCTATTCCCTGCCCAATAACAGCCAAACCATTGTTTTAGGGAAGATACTTTTAATGTTGTATATTTTACTTTTTTTGTTGTTGTTTTTTCTTTTCCTTGGACATTTCATCCACACACTGCAGAAAATGTGAACATAAGCAGCTGCAATATGAGATGAACTCTGAACACCAAATAGGTAGGCCCTAGAGGGGAGGAACTGAAATATGAGCTGCTTATTCTTGGAGCCCTTTAAACCCTCCAATCTGTTTTAAATTATTTTGGTGCCTCTATTTAAAGGTTAAATTTTTGTTGTTGTTGTGAGCCATAGTTTAGTAATACAAAACCTGGGCAACATCAGCACAGAGTCAATTCACAGATTACACACCCAGGGTCTTTCCTGATCCTGCCTAAAGTGAAGCAGCATGTTTATACTTAGCAACACATTTTGACATGAATGAACTTTTCACGTCTCTGCTCATAAAATAAACACGTACATTCAGCAGGGAAAAAAATCATCTCACTCAACGATCCGGCTTACATATGTTATTTACAGACCATATGTCTAAATCTAAATATGGATATGTATATGAAAAAATTATAGATATAAAACACTGACTTCAAAGCCGTGCATTAAACACTGAACCTTTTACTTCTATCATTAAATCTCTTTTCTGTGCTAAGTCTTTAACACATTAGATTTCACTAAAAAAAACCGAACTTATTTTCCCCTCCATCCCTCTCAAATGAAATCTTGGCACCTAAAGCATTTATGCTTTGTTTTTCCTTCTACAGTATTTTGTTTCAGGGCACTCATAATTTGAGCACTAGAGCTTAGATGTCAGCATGAACACAGTTTCGATGGCTGCTTTTTGCCATTGCCACTTTGAGTTCAGCTCCACTAAGTACCAATGGGAAATTCCTAAAGGCCAAGACATTTTCAATAAATTAGCATCAAGACACTGAGTCTTTGTACAGCATTTAGGTGAAACTTGATTCAAAATGCATATTTGGGGATTTCTGACAATGCTTTCTTTGTTTTTTATGCAAATAGAAAAAGGCTTGGAATCTCTTGAATTTATATGATCAAAGGTGACCACCATGAATGTGTCTGGAAGCATTACCAAATGACAGAAATACCAGAGACAGTTGTATTGCAAAGATTAAAACAGACGTTTTTTCAAACTGTGTCTTCTAAAGAACACTGGTTTTCTGACAATTCATTAACTTTACTTATTTTTAATCAAACTAATTTTGAAGAATTGCATTTGACATGATACACATCAAATGGTTACTGCTGGATGGGGACTCAGAGACTTCTAGAATGTAGCAATTAAAGGGTTTATGCTTCTCTCAGTGGGCAAACTAAACTCTGTTACAATTAATTAATGAGAGAATTACACGTTCTTGTAAAGACATGAGTATGATTTCAAAGATATTAAGTAGAAATGCTCCTTCCACCACAGCAACTATGAGCTGAACTTAGGGCATGGATCTTTTTATTCAAATGGTGATAGGAACACTTTGTGTTTTGTTCTGCTGGGCTGTTTTCTTTCAATAACTGCAACTGGATAATGGAGAGAGGGTTTTCTGCAAAGATATTTCAGTTACATAGGTCCACTTCTCTATGTAAAATCAAAAATACATTATAAAAATGCTAAATAACTGACTGGTTTTGGTAGTCTGGATTAATAACAAGGTACATTTTGCCACAGGAATTAAAAATGCTATATAAGTAAAAAATGGATACTTTATCTGCCCCTCCAAATGGAAGATTTGGGTTTTTATTTTATGTTAACACAAGCAACAGAGTGAAACAAAAATGCAGACTGAAGAGAATTGACTTTTACAAGGTTCTTAGAACTGTTTTGAAAATAAATTTCTTTTGTACCATCATTTTATTTTTTTTTTCTTTTTGCCATAGTCATATCCCACAGGTGAAGAAGCATTCAGAACCCTCAAGCTTCACCTCTCACTAGTGTTGGCTCCCTGCTTTGCTGCAGTACACTTCGGCCCCAAGCCATGGTGTCTGCTGTCAAAATATAGAATCATTTAGGTTGGAAAAGACCATTAAGATCATTGTGTCCAACACTTAAACTACCACTGCAAAGACTAACACTAAATGACTTTCCTTAGCACCAGATCTACATTTTTTAAGTACCTCCAGAGATGGTGACTCAACCACTTCCCTGGGAACCCTGTTCCAGTGGTTGAAATGGGACTTTCAAAGAATGTTGCCAACCTATGAAAGGTATTAGGGACAGCAACGAAAAATTAGGGCTTTTATCTGCAAAAGAAGCTATTGTGAGGAATCAGAAAATATATATTGCAAGAACTGAAAAGATGGTAAACAACTCCCAATTTTTTGTTTGATAGGCTGTAATTTTTCTAAGTTCTAACGATGTCATGATGATGATGATGTCATACTTAAGAGCTTCTACTACCCAAAAACAGCTTTGTAAAGACCAAATATATAATTTACCTTCTTATTTATGGCCAAGCATTGAACACGCTAGTAAGAATAAAATGGTGTCTTATTGTTGTGCAGTAATACCCATCAGAGAGAATAATATCAGTGTGGTTGAATCTGCTATGAATTCTGGAAAGAACTACCAAGGACTGAAGATGACAAGTAAGTAAGGGAGAAGGAAAGGTATCGATGGCAAGCACAAGAAATATACTCTTGACAATTAAGGAATGTGAGATTTGATACAGTTCACAAAAAATCACTGTGTTGCTCAGCTCACTTTCAGGACGTTTTCCAAAATTCTACTCCTCATGATGCTTCTACTAAAATACAGATATTCTTATAAGTTTTAGGATGAAACTCTCTGTTGCAGCATTGATGGGTCTCCATAAAAGCTACAAATAATTATTTGCTATGTAATAGCCCAAAGGGATTTTTTCTACAAGTTATTACCAAAAGTCTGCTTGCAGAATATTGAAATTAGACAAACTGAAATTACAGTGAACAAGGACTGAGACAATGGTCTATTGACTACTGTTGCATCAATTCCCTAATTGACATTGAGCCCTGTGAAGAATATTTCTGAGAAACTTACCAAAAATACATCATGTTTGATCTAAGTTTTTGGACTAATACAGCTCATTCCTTGGATCTGATAGACAGAGATTATCATCCAAGCAGAGTCTGCTGCAAGTTCTTGAAGAAACTTTACAAAAATGAAGCTTTTCAGTTACTTAAGTTCCTTCTATTTAGTTACTCAGTTTCTGGAAGAAAAAAAATTGTTTCTCCACCCCGATCATAGGACTTAATGCATTGAGAAATTCTGAAGGTACAAATTGCCTCTTACTTGCTACATTAATTGTGTTGTAAGTTTAGAGACTGTTCCTGAAAGCAGAATTTTTTTCTCTTGGCTTCACTGGGCCATGGAACAAGCTCAATATCCACAGCAGCTAGAGAAAAGTTTGCTTCGTTTCAGTTTTTCAGGGTTTTTTATACACATATACATGATGTCATGTATATTTTTTTTGTTTACCATAATTATGTCATTATTTGAAATTCATATTTAAACCATTGCATGGTTGTCACGGAGTTGTTGGCAATGTGTGATTACATTATGTTGTCTTTTGCCAGGACACTTGTAAATGAGACATTATCCTTGGAGATTTTCTTGGCTGAAAATGTGAGTAATTAAAAATGTAAACAAATATTACATATGCCACAGTAATAAATACTTCAATATAATGCAAGTTAATGACTCTTTAGGGATCCAGCCTAATCCTGTTACAGAGTGTTTCATAGGTGTACAAACAAACAGTTAATCATTTAATATTTTAGCATCCATATTATATTCATATAATATAGTTCTCAGTTGCAAAAAAGCAGCATCCCTGCCAAATAATCACGAAGAACATGAAGTGTAGGAGAGAGACAAATGGGGATGGAAACCCAGAAGACATTCAAGACAGCTCTTGGTCTGCTTTTCAAATGAACGTTGGGTAAGGGGGATAAACCGTAAAATGAGGAATTTATTTTGCTTTCTTTCAGTAGAGAAGTTATTAAACCTATGGTAGTGATATTTATATCCAGAATCAGAAGGGATATGGTCCAGGAGGGATGTATCAAATGCAGTCAGCCCTACCCAGGTTGCTACCTAGAGCTGGGTGTGGGGACCACAGCACCCCTCTGGCCACAGCAGTGTGGGAGAGGGACATGGACTTGTTGGAAAGGGAGCTGGGATTCAGTAGACCTTTTTGAAAGGAAAAGGTGGTTCGTTTCTTTCTTTCAGATCTTGTTTTCAGAATCAAAAAGCAAACTAAACCAGAAGAAGAAAATCCTCCAAGCACATGGAGGGGACATTTTCAAAGGCGTTAGGGCTTAATTGAATAGCTAAATCCCATTGAAATGAAATATCATTTCATGCCAAATATCCCCCTGGTTACAAATCTTCATTCTGCTAGTGACTTCATTTGTCACCTCAATGAAATCACTAAAACTATTTGCTTCTCTTCCCCTATTTGTACAATATAGGAGCTAAAGTACTCATTTCCACATCTACTTAGGCCTTTTCCAAACTTGTCATTTACCTGTTCTTGACTAATTTTCACGTCTTTCCTTATGCTTTGAATAATCTCTTTTCAAAATGTGCCAAATTACCTCTTTGAATTGATACTGAAAACTCCTAAACACTCAGTAAATCTCAGAAACTTTTCAATAATTATTTGCTGTAAAAGGACAGTGATCCCAGAAATCTGTATAAGGACACTGTTTAGTCATTCTTATACAAGGCTTTTAAAACTTGCATAGACGTGCTCTTTAATTACTTTTAAGTCATATTAGCAGATAGGTCTTATTAACTGCTCTAGGGATTTGAAGGCTCTTCTGGATGGCAAAGCTTATAACAAAAATCCAGGGATCAGTTTTGGAGAAGAAACAAAGACTCTAGTTTATTTGATGTCTCTTTTCTTTTCATGAATGGGCTTCTAATAAAGCCAAATCACCTGGGAGCAGGAAAGAGAAAATAGCTTATGCTTATTTCCTAGGCTTTCTCAAGAGGCCAAGATCAGCTCTCTGAATGCTGAAAACATTGTAGGTATGGGCACTTTATAGCTATCTTCTGCTCTGAGAGTATCATCTAAAAGATGATGTGAGGACAGGCAGGCAGCAACCTCACCAGCACGCTCTAGCAATGAAGAATTCTAGTCAAATCAAACCCAATAACCCCAGAATGACATGGTCATGTCTAACCAGTATAGCTCTTCTACATAATTCACAGAAAATCCTATCTACTTGTTTGGTGTATCTCTTAAAAAGAATCTTTTTTCCCCTCTAAGTTTCGTCTTTCCAAATTTGTGTTCCCAAAGTATCACTTTGATAAGCTGCTGTTTTTTTACCCCTAAGATGTTTGGTCTCTCTTGTTGTTCACAGTAAATTCACAGTTTTTATGATAAAGGACTTACTAATCACTGGGTCTGAGATGTTCTTACTCTGATTCTTTGATTTACATCTGTTTAGAGGAGGACCTCTCCTATCACAAAATGTAAGGGTACAGATCTTGGTACAGATGATAATTGATAACATGACCTTGGGTTTCATTGCATCTGCATAACTACACAGAGATTCCACAAATCCTAACCAATTAAAACTTTGTGAAGATAAGCTATTCCCTTATTCTAGTCAGTAGTCTACCAATAACACATATTTCATAATACTGTTCAGGAGCAAAGATACTGGAGTACAGCTCCCAGTGTGTTCTGCACAGTGTTGCAAATGAAATTCCTGAAGACACTTAATGTGCTGCAGTCTGAAGTCAGCTAGTATCAAATGTTTGCGGCCTCATTTATTTTGATTAATTGCTTTGGTGGGGGTGGACAAAAGGGTAAACCAAAAATCCACATCAGGGAAGGCAGAACTGTGCTTCACCATCTCTTTGCAAGGAAGATTCATCATACTGTTAAAAGTGATGCCAAAGACCCCTGACATAACAGTGGTCTTGTTTGTTTTGTGCCAGTGTCTCCTTTTGAGAAAGACTTGGAACCACTGGCACCAGTGAACTGGGATCACTTGGTTGTTTCAGAGATGTTTGATTGTCCCTAGCCTGTTTGGTTTTTTCTCCCAGAATTTTTCTTTTTCTGTCAGCTCTACTACAGAGTTCCTGGAGCTTTTTTCAGACTTCATGTCAATCACAATTCTCTTCCTCCCACCAATACTTAATCATCCTTTGTCCCCTCCTGCTTTCTCCTATGAGAGACATGGCTGCACAGCGACCATGGTGGAGGCAGGGAACAGTGGGAGAACTGTGTGCCTGTCATAGCTGAAATCATGGATCTTTCCAATTCAGCTGTAGGAAATTATACCACCTGCTAAGCCTGTGGGCATGGAGCCCTGGGTGGTGATTTCAACCATAAACTTTCTGTTTTGTGGTGTTTACCTTTGCTATCCCCCATGACAGGTTTCTCTTCTGAGCAGTAGCCTATGGCACTTGGCTGGGGCAATGAGACTCCTCCATGATGCAGTACACAAAGAGTGACAAATTAAAATGACAGGGCTGTCTTACAAGATTGGGATCTAGTGAAATGAAATATTTCTGGTCCAGGTAACAGAGGCAGTGCTACATGCTAATACGTGGGAAAAGCCAGTATAATTTTCAAATGTCTTTAACATAACTGAGTTTGTCACTGTCCCAGTGCTATCATGTCGCATCTTTCGCAGGTGGGACTGAAAGTGTGGCTGGGGGACTGTGTTTGCAAAAATAGCTCAGTCACATGATTTATAACAGAAACATTTTCCATTTTTATCTCTTCTAGCTATGTTAATAGCTGGGGTAAAATTAATCCAAAGAGCCATCATGAGCTTAGAAAATCATGTGGCGAAAATTTCTTTACAATGAAATTCGGCATATTATCTGACATAATTTCCCCCTTTTTATTTCAAACTGAATAAATAGGTTAATCATGCACACTTACACACAACGCTGCCCTCTGATTTTCAGATTCCAATTCTCCTATTTAACCAGTAAAAAGAGAAAGTGTTGAGCTTCTGCTATCAACGTTTCATAATCCTGAGTTTTAAATTCATTATTCTTCATTTTAAATAAAGGCTCGAAAATTACTTTGAAGAGCTCTTTTCTCCCCCTTGGGTCTTCAGTGAATACACACAAATATTTTGTATTCTTAAACACAGCCCTGATGTACACAAATGAATAATTGCCTCTACAACTTAGGTATCTAAATCTCTGCCTTTCAAGTGACATTTTGCATGCTCATTTGTGTGTAAGATTACAATGAGGCTTCAAGTGTCCAGACTGCATCAAAATCATTCCTGAAATGCTTATGCCTCTGTTTAATTAAGTTGAAGTGAAATTCACGTTATTCAAGCACTGTTAAATCAGGCTGAAGTTAGTGAATCTGAATGGCATGCTGTAGCATGATTTTAAACTGACTAAAATATGTGGCATTTTAAGGTGCTTTCTTCCTGTTTGAAAAGTAAACCCCAGGAGTTTTGCAGAGCTACCCATGGAAAATTAAAGGCTATTTTTCATATAACTGAAAGACAGGAAACTCTGTCTTCATATAAGTAACAGAAACTCCTCTTAGAAATAAAGACAATTCAAGCTTTGCACTAAATTGGTAAATAGAATTCAAAATTCCGGAAGAACTGTAGAAACCGAAAGATGTTTCTCGAATGAAGTAATACCCGAGCAGAAGTGCAGTGGTAGCTAACTAGGATACAAACTGTAGCTCCCCTGCCTTCTCATTTAATTTCAACTTTAGAACAATTTCAGTCCATCACTGAACATGTTGAAAGGGATCTCATTATTAAAAATTCAAAATATTCTCCATGATCTTTTATTCTAAGAACTCCCAAATGCCTCAATGTACAGAAACACACATTTTTAATGAACCAAATGGACTTGTTTTTATAACTGACAGGAGGTGCTGGGAATTGGAATTGGAGGGGGGGAATCAGCTAATTAAATCTAAATCACCAACAGTGAACATAATTTCCTTGTCCAGTCACTTCCAGTTTCACCAGCTTCCTTGTACCAGTCTCATACTTTATTTCCTTCTCTGGTTTGGCTTTGTTACCTTTGAATTTTAATTAGACAGCTTCCTCCATTCTGCCCGGGTGCCACTCAGTAATGCATGTCATGGTGTGTGAACACAGCACTGACAGGCTCATTGCTGTCAGCTCCTATGCCCCAGTCCAGCTCCCCATGCTGGGAACTGCCTTCCCGAGGAGGATCCAGCTCTGCTCCAGTAGCCCTGGGCTGTGGCAGGCTGCACGGACCACACCGGCGGGATCGGGTCACAGGCAGAAACTTGTGCGACGTGACGGGACCCTCCAGGACTTTTAGCAGCTAAAATGGAACGAGTCTCTCATCATGTGCAACTGCAACTCTGCATAGACTACGGCATGGCCAGATTTTCACAGGCTGCCTCCGTGCCAAATTTCAGGTTGCTTTTCTGAAATCCAAGGTTGATGGATCTGCTAGGAAAGGAACTTGCCAGGTTTCACCAGCATTTTTGTTATTTTTTTTTTCCTAACCATCTTCTTGAAACATCTGAATCTTCTGAGATGTTGTCATAGCAAAATGCACCTCAGATGGTTCAAATTTGGCAAACACTTCAGAAACAGAGTTTTAGAAAGGGACTTGCTGGGAAACCTTAATAAGAAACAGAGCTAACAACCCAGTCAATGTTTACACTGAAAGAACAAACAAATAAACAATTGTGCCTTTTAGTTGACTTGACAATAAATCTAATCAGCATACCAGATTGCAATAGATCTTCCCATAAAAGTGAGAGCTTTGAACAAGAGTTAAAAAAAGTGGACCTTGGCTTTTTACTAGCTGATGAAGAAGGGTAGTATATATTCCACATTTAAATGGAGAGTAAAAAACTCTTTTACGCAATACACAAATGTGTTAGGCAATGTCATTCTTTGGAGGTAATCACTTTCAAACTGAATCCTATTATTCACTACGCCATGATCCACCGTGGCACCTAATGTCAAAATCTGCATATTAGATCTGCAGAAACTTCCTTCTTGCATAGGGTTTTCCCAGATTAGAGTAAGACTTTCCTCGTAACAGTTAGGCAGTTGCTGAAAGTACATTTTAGGTACCATTGCCAGAGAAACCCTGTGCTGGGAGGCAGGAGATAAGAGTGACACAGGGAGGCCCTGAGGGAGAAGCTTTTATGCAGCTCCACTGATCAGCATAAATAAGAAAGGAGGCACTGCTGCAGCTGTGGTCACTAAGCTGCAGAAAGAATAATTTTTCAGTGGGATGGAGATTTCAGGGGCTGTTTCTCCACTTTCCAACTTAACCCAATGTGAGGGATAGTAAATATTCCTTCCACATTCACCTCCAATGTCCCACACATTAAACCAAAATCAACCTGGCCTTTTGATAAGTTATCTGGAGCACGAGGCATGTTTTCCTTTTTTATAAGAAGTGAGAGAAATATACAGCAGTGTTTACACTGTTTGTAATAAAACAATGTAACTGAGAAGCTACTGCACCAAGTTAATTCAACACTGGCTACAATACAGCTCAATCCAGTCGAAATTGAATAAATATTTTCATATAAATTCAGTTAATTGGTGTGGTCTTACACGTTCATTCTACATTGTGAAATTATGAACAATAACTTGTTCTACCAGCACTGCTAAATAGTTGCCTTAAGTCAGAGGATAAAGAATAGAGAAAGCTGAAAATCCATTATACTCTGTAACAGTCTGACTAAAACTAATTAGCTGCTACCTAAATTTTCACACCTCTATTTCATGATCATCCTTTCTCTTGTAAAAGTAAATACATGCATTCTGAAATGAGGTAAACATAAATGGTATTCAAAACATAAACATAGCAGGTCCAGTTCTGAGTTCTGTTCTGGCTCCTTGGTACCCTGGCTGGGTCAGGGATCATGGGAAGGGAATCCTCCCCAGAGGGAGACAAGAAGTGGAGTCCCCAAAACAGCCCATTACATTGGTACTCCAAATGTTCACTCAGAGCTTTATATGTTCACAAATACTATGAATATTTAAAAGAACCCAACCAGTGTGTTTTGTATCTTGAAAATATATGGATTGTATAAATAGGTCTTGAAGGTTTGAATGATGTCATGCTGTGTGGAATAGCAGCTAATACTTGTAGCTTTTTTTTGCAGTGGGTTATGAAACGTATTTGAGCAATTTGGGAAGGGTAGTACTTGCAGGGAGATGAAACTGTACATTTCTCTTTCAAATTAGTTCAGACTATCTCCAACTTATGCAGACTCACAGGGTCACTTCCAGAAATGTACAGAGACACTTATTGGGGGAAAATTATTATCATAATAAAATACTGATCTTTTTATATGAAATTTTAATCTCTTCATGGAGTGCAGTCTTACATACTAGGACAAAATCCACCTGGTAGAGTTGTGATGCTATGACTTCATTTAGCTGTCAGGAAAGGCTTTCTATTCAGAAGGGACAAAAAAAGGTGATTGTCTTGGGTTTGTATGCAGATATGGTGAAATTTCATCAAGTCTTTCTTCAGTACTATTATTTATATGTTCACATGAGTAATGGTTTTAACACACACTGGTTTATCCACTAGAACTCAAAAGCAACTCATTCAGCTGGTTGAGCCTGATCAGATTAGGAGACACAGGATTGCTCCATAGCTAAACTCTTTAATTTGAGCTATGAAATTTCTTATCTGAAACTTCAAAGCATTTAGAACACCAACGCTTTATGAAGAAAGGATAATAAGGACTGTGGACTTAGTAGAAGGTGGCCTTTTGGGTATTTACTTTGGACACATTATTCCTAGAAGATCCGAATGAAGAACTCTATCTAAACTATTTTTATGTAAGAATCGTTCAAACAAGAGGGTTAATCTCATTGGACTCCTTCAGCTCATTATAAATAAAAGTATTAAAGTGCTTTCAAAAACCTTCGCATTTTCTTGGAAGCAATCAGTGAGTGCAGACAACAGCAGAACAGAACAATAACATTTTGTCTTTCAGCAAGATTAAGAACTACCTTGCTTATTTATCATCTGAATAGCACCTTGTCCGCCCATGAGACTGAGATGGAGTCACTATCTTGGTAATTAATAGACCAGGGCATCCTCCAGCTCTTCTGGCAAAGGTTCAGCCTTTACTTCCTCACTTAGCGGACCATGAAACTCAATGGAAAATTGAGTAATAATCAGTTCCTGACAGGAACATGATCCTGTTGCATCCCCAAGCCACCTTTACGCAACGTTAGGAACTTGAACTCATTTTATATCACTTTTTTGTTGTATTACTTAAATTTTGTATTACCGTAATGTAGGCACAGCACTAAACTAGACAGTTGTCCAGGTTCAGCCTTGCCAATAATGCAGTAATGTAGACATTCATACTGAAATATGTTCACATGTGATCCTAGACACTCTTATCCCAATGAGGCTCTGCAGCCCAAAAATTCCACATAGGTGAGTGTTCCTCTACCACTGCATTTTCCTCTGGATGGCACGTGCCATCTTCCCCTTCAGCAGTGCTGTGCTGTGTTCTGAGCCCCATGTCAAGAGGTGTCCTCTAGAGCTGAGCACAGACCAAGCAGGTGCTTCCCATCACTCTCCGGACAGCCAGCAAGGAAGGGACATGCCAGAGATGGGAACTCACAGTCATCCTCAAAGGGTGTCCCTGAAAGAGGAGGGTTTTCTCTCTGCTGGACTACTTCCGTAACATTTTGCTCTCTCCTTCCAACGATCAAGCCAGTGGCTTGTTGCCAAGCCAAGAGCCTGCCTTGGCTATCAGATCTCATTTATGTCAATGAACAATGTTCTCAGTAAAAGAAAATGTTCACAGTCAAAACTATTCTCAGTGAAATCAAAACAGTCAATGCACTGTCAGGGAAGAGTGGTGCTGCCCTACCAAATAAATGTCACTTTGGAAGCAAGGATATTAACAAAAATATGTGTGTAGGCAAGGTCCAGACACTTGTTTTGACAGTATATGATTTTGCTCCCTTGTCAAACTTCCCTTATTACACATGGACTCACACACTCATTTTCATCAAGTACATGATGATGCAGGAGATTACCAGTATATTACAGCATGTATTTGCCTTTAGATTGGCTTAATGTATTTTTAGACTTATCCAGCTGGCTTGGAGAATACACATGAACCAAATGCAAGCACTTATGCTTTAATTACAAAGGTTTATGCTGGACCTACACTCTGCACCTCCTCTCTCCGCCGGGATACATGTCTGCAGGGTGATTTAGATACTTTATGTGCCTCACTGGATCTCCGTGTTGTAAACGTGCAACTTTATTTAAAATATGAATTCCTGAATTAGACGCAAATAAAATGTTAAATAAGAGATTTTCATCAGTAATTATCTCCCAATAAAAATAGTTTTATATGCTTAATAATGAATATAATTGGAAATTTTTATGCACATTAACGTGTAAGTATTTGCAATTATTGGTTTACATTATTTTTCTATCAATCTTTGTATCTCTATGGAATAAAATTCCAGAACATTTTTAACCTAAGCATATACATTTGTAAACCAGATAAATGTTGTGATTATCTCTTCCTGTATATAATTCCTCATGAGGGATTCAGTTAATTGAACATACCTTTCAAAACATAATCTATGGCTTAATTAAGCTTAGCAAATATAAAATTTGAAACCATACACTCTATTGGCAGCAAAGTTAGGGATTTTTTTATTCATTTTTATCTGGTGGTAGTAATGACTGCTTTGCACAGGCACATAATACATGCAGGTAGCATGACTACATCCAGAACAGAAGTTAAGTTTTTGATTTCACTGTCAGAGATCAAAAGTCGTTTGGTTTTTTTATACATGCGTCAACTTTTTCAATAACAAAATAAGAACTTATTGACGTTGAGTAAATTTCATAGCTTGTAGAAAAGACACATATCATTGTAATGTGTGAAATTTTAATCAGAAATGTTGTGAAGGATAAAGGTAAACTGACTGCTATAATTAATGTGTTCTGCCACAGATATTTAGCTGGCACATTTGAGAAGTGTAGTTTATGTTAACTATTCCACTGCTTGAACTCAGTCCTCGCTAAATGGTGGTACTGTTTGACAGTTTTAAGTTACTATGCTTTTCTGTTCTTCAGTAAACTTTTTCTTCATTTATGGTAAGATCCTGTAGAAACCAGGAACTTTCAGTAGTGCAGTGGTAGATGGACAATGGACGTGCTGATGTGGGTAAGGGTAGCATGTATTAAACATGCTAGCAAAACTTTTTAGGCTTGAACCACTTGAATATTGCCTTTCCTTTCCCTCCGTCTTTTAGCATTGCAAATATTTTATTTCTTTTATCATTCAGTTTATGATACCTTGCACCCACATCCATAGCCTCCTGAATCAAAAAAGGTCATGTTATCCTTGGAATGTAGATTACTAAAATCTATTACCACAATAATAATAAGGATGGAGTTATAAGAAGATTATTGTTCTCAAAACAAAATGCCTATCTGTTACATCTAGCGCATTTTTGGAAAAAGCCCAAGGCCCTGATTCTGCCACCATTCCTTGCACTGAGTAGAACCATATGGTCCCATTGGAGTTGATCTAACTGTTTTTGGAGTATGCTACCACTCAAAATAAATAAGAGTGGCAGGATCTGGCCCTGAATGAGCACATGGGCTCTGCACCCTGCCCTAGAGGTTAACAAACTGGGTAAGAAAATTCCAGGGCTGAAGGGGATTCAGCTGAGAAGGCCCTCTTTGATACAAGCTCCCACCCCTCCAGATGTAGGGCCTCTTACAGGAAATGCTTATTCAACATACATTCATTTTAGTAGGTTTTGTAAGAAGATATATTCTTTTTACATTTAATTTATACATTGTCTTATTTCCAGAAACTGTGAGCTGCCTGTGTAACTAAATGCTTTAATGAAGAAATGACAAACCTGGGTCAGACAGGAAATAACAGCTTCAGAATTGCATTTGTCATTCTGAAGCAAGACTTCTTGGTGTAAATAACATTCAGTTTCACAACCAGCAGACCTGGTTTTGCAGTCCTTAGGCCCCCAGCTGATCTCCACCCAGTAAAGGCTACACTGGCCCTTAAGTGCATACTTTATTTTCCAAGCAAATAACATCTTTAAAAAGTTGCTCTCACAAATAGAAAAAATATTACCTTTTGCTGCATCATAAACCCCACTTCAGCACTGCACATTGCAGGGCATATTTTCAAGGGGTACATGGGTATGATATGCAAAATAAATCACTGTGATCTGTTTGAAATTGATGATTAAAGTGATTACCTTAGACTGCAAATAGAGAGAAAAGAATCATTTAAGGAAAATCCCATACTCAGGGATTCTGATTCTTTACTTTGCTTCTGCCTCAGTTGTATCAGTCTTACCTGAAAAGATCTACTGCAGGCGCCTCTTGCCGTGCCAGTATGGGTGCACAGCAGACAAAAGACATACCAGAGAGGGGAAGACAGATATGCCACTTAAATTAAATAGGAAATGAATTGGCCAGCAAGTTGGCATGTCTGCTGAGACAAATCATAGACAACATGTCTCTCAACAACAGAACTTATTTGTTTTCTCTTGCCAACAGATTCATCACTGCCCAGGCAAAACAGGCAAAATACATTAGTGTCATGGTAAACTGATAAAGAGAAGTGCCTCAATCTAGCATCCTCAATGGCGAAAGTCTTAGGGCTGTATTGATCTGTGTTATATAAATCTTGTTTTCTGTCTGCAGAAGTGAATCAGGAATGACCCTTAAGGTTAACAAACATTGTAATGTCTTTCAGCTGGGGCAGATGCCTATGTGCTCCACACATTGTATTTGGTCAAGTCCCATCTTGTCATTTTACTGCCAAGGAGCTTAACTAATTGCTGGCAATCATAAGACAGTTTGATGGAAGCAAAGAATTCTTACAATTGTTGCCCCTCTCCCTTTTTTTTTTTTTTAGCCTTAACAAGCACTCAAAGCCGTGTAGCGGAAAACAATCAACACTGAATTAGTCAGCAGGAGTCTTAGCTGAGCTGGAACTTTATGTAATTGGCATGTCATGTTCGTACATAGCCAGAAGCAGGCCTGATTAAGCTGATGCATTTTGTTTCAATAAACTTTTACAAAAGCTGCTTTACCTCCCCTTGTTTGGTTGCATGTCATCACATGTGCTTAACATGAGAGTTTTTTTGCAGCACAAAGGCACTAGACAGTCATCACAGGCATTTTGGATTGGAGAAGTATTGTCATACTGGTATGTGCAATATTACCTAACAATCAAGTATTTAGAAAGAAACAGTAAGAAAAGAGGCAAGGTCATTATTGAAAGCATAACTCTTACACCATACTTCTTTGGTTTCTGTGTATGAGTTCATTTTCTACAGCCCACTTAAACAGGTTTGAAAAAATAAGATGCTAGTTATAGTTTCTGTTAGAACTATTTCCAATTAAACTTGCATTTTTTTTCAAGGTTTAGCAAAAATATTTCTGTGCAATAAGGAATCCTTCCAGGAGAGATACTACTCAGGACACTTAAGCAGTCCACCCTATTTGATCCAATAAAATTTTACTGTGCATTTTGTTTTGCCCTACAAATAGACTTAATCTTAAAAAGCTAAAAATGCCGGTCTGTATGGAGATAGAAAGCAGTTAATGCTTATTGTTAAAAGTAAATCCTAAAGCATAAGGCATGCCAGCTGCATTCTTTCGCATCGGTGTCCTTCTTGTCATAACCTTAAATCAAACGAAATAGTTGAACTTGGCATAGATTATTAAAGCTAAAAGAGTGAGTACTCTGTGCTTCTATTACGTCATAGCTGACAATATAAAGACAAGATTCAGGGAACTAATGGAGCTTTTTTTCTTTTGTCGTAGAAAGGTCAAGCTAGTTTTCCACATTTTATATGTGTGTCATTCTCAATATAGCAACAGAATCTCTTAGAGAAAACAATGTAAGTAAATGTCTCTACGAAGCTACTAGTCACCTGATCAAAAGCCAATGTTGAAAAACACTTCTAATGACTTTCTCTTATGCATCAGTGCACCTACTAATGAGCTGCCAGAAAAAGCTTTGCAAAGCTTTGCTAAGATAGAGCAGGAATGTGAGAAGCCTGAGATCTAACTTCCCTGCTGTGATCCCTGCCTTTCTACTAACAGGGAGCCCAGGCGCGGAGCTACTAATGAGCATGCCGGAGAGAGTGTCCAACCCAGCACTGGCTATAGACAATCCACCTGTCTGCTCTCCGATGCAGGGTATGGTGCATGACAGTAAGACACCCCATTGTATTTTGTCCTTAAATAATTCAGTTATTTATTGATTTTCTTCACATTTTTTTTTTTCTTTTTGTTTTGTTTTCTTTTGGATTGGTTTTTTGGGTTTTGTTTTGGTTTTTCTTTTTTTTTTTTTTTTGCACTGACCTTACTCTCAGTAGCAACTATCACTTTCTTTGGAAGAAAGTAGCAAGTTTCAAAAGCAGGCTTTCCCTCCATAACTATTATTTAATTAGATTTAAGGAAAAAAGTGCTGTTATAGTGCATTATAGGCCTCCAGAATTTCAAGCTTATTCCTCCTTAAACATAATCATGCATCCTGAGCTTGATATTACAAAAAAAAAGGTAAATTGATATTAATAACTTAAAAAAAAATCCCAAATGTCCTTTATTAAAAGAGGGACGAAAAGAAGATATAACAGCTGTCTGACACTAAAAATAGTGCAAATTGCATAAATTAGAGCCCGTGTTTCAAAGGCGCCACGCTCAACATCTTTACCTACAGTCAAAAACCAGCAGGATACTGGTATAAAAGATTTACTTAACTCTGTCTGCAGAAATTCTGTATAAATTGAATAGTTGCTGCAGGATGCCTTTCAACTCCAAGCTGCTTACATAACGCATCATGACGATACCTAACTCCCTTTGGGCTTTCTTGAGGTTACCCTGCCATTTAATATTTTGTTAGCCAAAGAGACAGGCTTGCAGAACAGACACTAGATAACATTGCCAGCTAGCAGTAGGATGTCACATTTACTCTGAAAGAAATACAAAAATGTAGTAACAGGAATCAGTAATAATTACTTGTATTATGCTCCACATTGTCATTGGGAAAAGCTATTCAGTTCAAATAGGCCAGGCAAATGATTTGTTATTTCCACTTCTTGTTGCTTCTGTTTCCTATCAGAGTTTTGACATTAAAAAACCTCTAGTATGTCACACCTAGGAAGAAAATGTATCCTCAGTGCGTTATTGATCTCCCACAGTTTCTTCAACTAAGTCTTCAACATTATGAAAAAGTATCTCAGGGATCTATAGTCTCCTGTTGACACTAATTCTCACTGACATTAATGGGACTTGTGTGTGCACACTGCATAGAGAAAAGAAAACAAACCACTGATGATCAGGACTAATACTCATAAAATCTAGTATTAAAATACAGTGAATATTATAATCACATTGTCACCTCCACACTTGTAGGCTAGTCATTTTGAGTGGCAGCATTAGTTTTCAATTCAATAAATTCTGCTTCTGCCAACACTTTAACAATATTTAATTTTTCTTTTTTTTTTTTTTTACCTAACACCTCGGTTTTCCATTCTTAGAGGATTTTTAAATAGTTTCTACTTCTTTGCTGAAAAGAGAACTTAACAGTTTTAGAAACTTGCCTGATTTTTAACATTTCAGCTGAATTTACAAGGGTATGCTACATATAAAAACTTGAAAAAATAATATTGGGAGTAGAGTTTGTCCATGATGAAATAAATTATTCAGGTGTATAAAAGTTTGAGAATGCTAATAAAACTGCTTGGGCCAGATTTTTCTGAATGTGTGCAATGCATTTAATGAAAGATGTCACAAAAATCCTTCACTGTTCTCTTGATACTTGGCCTCAGTAAATATCTAAATGGTGCCTGGTAAAGCAGTCTAAGGATCCTTTAAGTATGCTGGAGAGAGTGACCAGATTTATGGAAGAAAAATCTACTGATGGAGGTTCCTGAGCAGCAAATAACCATCTGTTATGGAAGAATGCTGGGCTCACCAGTGCTTCTGTAAACCCTTCGGATGCTAAAGAAATCTTGCAGAATAGCACTCTCATCCTTCGTGTTTCCACCGTACCAAAAAATGCTCTTAGACCAGTGAGAAACACTGACCTTGTTATGCTGAACTGGTTATGCTGGTTTTGTACTTTCACACACACTTGTTGGGGAGTTCTTTAACTCCATTGTATCATTCAGCATTGTACACTGGATAAGAATGAGATATCTGCTCTGTGGTAAGGTACAGCTTACAGACCAGAATAGGTCACTGTAAAGAAAGGAAATTTGGTGCAAAAATCCCATCATCCTCCATCCTTTCAGGCAATTTCCACTATAGGATACCTTCAGAAGGCCTGTAATCATTTTGTCACCATCTACTCAACCACGGAGTGTGGGTTACACTTCACTCGTCTCCCCTATTCTGTGGACGTCTACTCTGGTGGGTTCCTGGCATTGCAAGGCAGCAGCAGAAGACAGTTTCTGGCAACACACACCTTCAGATGTGGTCCAGAGAAGGCAAGGACATTCCTACTCCTCTGTCTTTCTGTCCCACTCTGTTATTCTAAACTCCCAGGATTAATAAAGTTGCCCGTACCTAACACAACTCATTTCATTTCCTAGGAACATTAGCTTACAAAGAACATGTAAAATCTACCCACCTTGTTAGACTGCAAAGCCTAGCTCACACATTAGATAACTCACATAGACTCTTTTTCTGTGAAGTGCCTTGTGCCCATTAGTGCAACAGCCCTATTCTCTAAGGATATGGTATAATAGAATTAGAAGTGCTTTGAAACTGCCAATCATATTTCAGTCTGTGCAATGAAGGAGATTCGTGAGAGAATGCAGCTTCTCTACCTCTATCTCCTCAAAAATTAGTTGACCAAAAAATTTCTGTGAAACATTTTTCCTTGTGAATGCACAGGTGTGTCAGAATTTCAAATGGAAAACTTTGAAGTGTGTTGATAAAAATGTATAATTATATTGTTGTTATCCTTTTTTATTGTTTGATTTCTTTAAATATAAAAATGCAATAACATTACAAAGTCAGAATAGAGTATGTTATTAGCACAGCTTACATTTCAAAATATTCCTTTTCTTTCTGTAAGTTTTTATCTAGAGGGAAGATATTAACAAAATAATTTCTTACTTCCTCAGAATGAAGGCAAATTTAGAAATGTGAGAATTGATATTGTTTGATCAACTCTGATTTATCATGAGCTCTTACTTTTGTTGGTGGTTTGAAAACTGAGTTTTCACTCTCATGAAATCCTGACATGAAATAAATATTCCTTTTAATAATTTTGACTCATTATCAGGAAAGGTTGGTTTCCCCAAAGACTAAATATGTGTGGATTTATGAGTCAGAGCAGAAGACCTCTCTAAATGATAGCAAGAATTTACAGAGAGTTCCGAGAAGACTAATAGAAATGGTTATGAGGCTGGAAGACATGTACACATATAGTTTCACGGAGTCTTAAGTAAGACATATGGGGAGAATGATAACAGTCTAAATTTTTAAAGCATATTAGCAAGAGCGATAGAGAAAAAATTAGACTGAATATTAGAAAAAAAATTCCTGAAAATGAACTGAGTTAGGCAGTTGAATACTCTCCAAAGAGCTGATGGGAACCCAACTGCAAGACACATTACGACTATACTGAGGGCCACCTGGGTGACCTGCCAGGTTTTACTTTTTTCAACCGTGATCTTCAAAGAAGTGAAATAAATCAGTGCTAGGAAGTCAAAAGAAAACAGAATGGAGAAATTTCAGATCCAAGGCTGCCTTGATATGATTATTTTATATCTTAGCTGAGATTTGCAACTTCCTGTCATCTTATCTGGATTCCTTGGTCAACTCTGGGTGTTAAGTCAATGAGATGCTGAATGACTTACCTTGGCTGCTGGTAAAGTTAATGTGTTATAACAGATTTTATACATGATGATTTATGTATTTAGGATTTTTATGTCAATAATTACTGTACATGTTATACGACCATTTCATAAAATTACACATCACCATAAAATAACTGTATGTGGCATATTTAATTTTGAACTCCTAAAGACAAAAAATGGAAGTAGTTACAATAATCATTATTTTCAATTTTATGTAGTTAAGTGGTTTTACAAAAAAAAATTAGCCTTCCAAATTACATAGTTATAATGTGTTAATGGTAGCATAACATGTCATTACATTATGCAGCTTAATTTCATAGATATTATATATAGTTGGATATTTTAGACTCTTTTATCCTTACAGTTATTACAAGACACTAATTTCTTTCAAACCGTATTATGCTTAACACTTTTTCAGTATAACCTTTGATGATTCAATTCATTTGGTCACTTAGATCACAAAAGAAATTGGTGCTATTGCCTTTATTCCTTATTATGAAATGGGACAGTATTCCAGCTCCTTGCAGTTTTCTCTGTGGACCCATGACTCCTTATTTTTATATTTTTCCCTGCTAATAAAACATGTGCCAAGATGGCTGATAAGCCCAGGATGCTGCTCAGAAAGAAGATGAGAATGAAAGTCATCTTGTCTGTGCTCTTGTAATGATCACCTGTGAGGCTTGGATTCATCTTACCTAACTTTCATAATGGGACACCTAATCTAGGTACTTCAGTTAAATTCTTGGAGTCAGGTGGGTTGGATCTGGGATTGAAACTCCATACATACGACAAACGTATTTAGGCTACTCAAACTTTTTAATGATATAGAATCATAGAATCATAGAATTAACTGGGTTGGAAGAGACCTCCGAGATCATCAAGTCCAACCCTTGATCCAATCCCACTG
>JAYRBT010000181.1:17696759-17706768 GCA_036023395.1 Myiotriccus ornatus | reverse complement strand
TGCAGGGGGTTGTTGTGGCCAAAGTGCAGGACCCGGCACTTGGCCTTGTTGAACTTCATTCCACTGGAGTCAGCCCAACTCTCCAGTCTATCCAGCCTATCATTGCATCATATTGTCTTGTTGGTCTATATGTTTGACTACAGGGAACTCAAGAACAAAGAATGGTCTTGAGTCAAAAAATGAAAGAACTGATGGTGCAAAATCCACCAAAACTCTCTGATGTTTACAACAACAAAGAACTTCAAATACTTCTTCTGATGTATGGCCTTGCTTTTCTTTACATAAACCTCATCTCTTTTTGATCCACCCTCAGAGCATTAAGACCCCTTTGGATTTTTAACCTACCATTTCTCTATTTACTCTTCCTTTCAGGTCTGTTGTCCAAAAATTTTAATCAGCATGGAATTCATTTTGTCCTCAAGGTCACTAATGAATATATTGAACAATGCTGATTCCAGTTCCTGACAAAAAAATACTCTCATCAGCACAATCTCCCAGTCACTTGCAATATCCCAGCTACATTTGCAATATCCCTTTACCTGCTATTTGTAATTTCTTTCTTCAGCCATATATTATTTACAACTCTACAGGAGCATGCATCATCAGTGTTTAAAAAAATTCTCCTTAGCCAAGCTGCACAAATGGAAAGGTAATTTCATGTGTACACACACTCTTGAACTAGTCTAGCATATCTGGGTGGAGGAGGTTGTACAGAGAAGGGAGGCTATTCTGGTAAGTCTTCCCCACATTTCCTATTGGGAATGATTTATGAAACATCTAGTCCCTCAAACGTTGCTCAGACGTTCTCTTGGGAAGTTAAATTGGCATAGTCCATGAACAGGCTGGGAATGATGCAGTGCAACCAGCAGCCCTGTCCTAGCCCATGACTGGCCTCTCTTTCAGTTAGCACAGCCAAAGCATGGAGGCAGGTTCTTTGCTTCTTCTTGGAATAAGGCATGACTGGAAACGTAGGGCCATAGTAGTAGATAGTAACATAATCCATTGAAATGAAAGTTTTCTTTTTTTTCTTTCTTTTTTTTTTTTTTTAAGAACTAAGAGCCTCTTTCACAAAAGCAGTAGTTTTAAAGGAGACTGTGCAGTTACAAGAAATCAATTACTTTAAACCTGCAAAAAAAAGCATTTCAAGGTATAAAAAGAAAGCAGAAGAGAGTAAAGCATCACACAGTACAGATAAGAAAACATGATCCTTGCCTAAGGACCTTCCCCATGCAGCAGAGTAAGAGGTATTTCAGCTGTGACTCAGTGTCATGTGTCATCTCAGTCTTCTCTCCTTACACTATGAGAAGTCCCATGCTCTACTTGCACTGTATTAAAAGCCTTATAAGTCTGAGATTCCTATATTCCCTTTCAATTATAAAAGAATTGTTTATATCTAGGTCACTCTACAATATACTCTTGAATGGACAGAATTTACAAACAATAGTCATGATTTGACACTTTCTTTAAAGATTCTGCTTGAAGAAGGAACTGGTGTAACAACCCCTGCTGAAGGCTACTGTTGTTATTTCCTGGGGTTTGGCAGTACAAATTGTTGTATAAGACTCTGAATTTCCTACAGCTACTTCACCCCTAAACCACTGTCTGCAGAGTCAAACTGATCCATAAATCCCTCAACAAGGCGTAGAGGCACTGTGCTACAGTACTCTAACAGTAGAGCCTTATACAGGACTTCGACGATGAAAACATAAAGAGTAACCTGTTCAAGTATCTCTCTTTTTTTGCCAAAACACATTCCTTCAATTTACTAATATAAAGTGATTTTTCATGAACACAGCATTTAAACAGTAATGAAATAACACGTACCAACTCTCATGTCTGTCTTCAGACTGGGACTGTGCATAGGCTGCTATGTAATATTTAATATCAGTGGAACAAACTCATCTCTAAATTCATTATTAGAGCTCTGGTAATATTCTCTGTCTTTCCAACACCTGAAAAGTTGACAAATGTGTGCTCTGGGTCATCAGTGTAACAACCTTCATCTAACAATGTAATGCAGATCTCCATAGCATCTGTACTACATACCAACACAAGTTGTTGCCAGTCTGCATTCAGTAGCATATATATTTTTTAACAACTATAACTGACCCCAGCATTTCTGCAAGGGATTTTAACCACAGATAAAAAAATCACAACACCAACAACAAAAAATTACATATGCAGAACTGAATGCACGAGCAGCTGTATTTTGAAGAAATGCACACTTCAAATCAGCTAAAATTGACAAAATAACTGTTCTTCCAAAATAAAAGCTGTACCCTCGGCAGTGGGCCTATGAAGTTCTCCGTGGGAAAGTTTCATTACTGACTTTTTTGTATTGACATTTTTTATATTCTTTTTGTATTTTAGGGATTTTGCAATATAGATTCCAAAACAATACAAATTAACAACACCTTTCAATTTTCCTTAAAATATCTGTTGACTCAGAGGACAGATCTAGTGCTTACCAGTTTTGTTTAATATGCCCCAGGAAGCACACAAAGTCAGAATAAAGACAGTTCAATAGAAGTACTATCAAAACAACAAAAAAAAAGTTATTTTTATCTGTAACGGCCACCGACCTGAATGGTCCATAGAGATCCTCACACAGGCACTTCTTTTGTGAAAAGTTCTTTTGAGAAAGCAGTTTCTTCTGGCTTACATAACTAAGTATTCTCTTTAAATGGATGTTTAGACATCCTTAGTCAGGACTTGCCTGATCCTCATACCAGGTCTGTCTGCAATATCTGCACATACTTGTCCTTCCAACTCCTACTGTTACACTTACTCCCAGAAAGGATGGTTTGCTCACCAGGTTGCCATGCTGAGCTTGTTTTCAGTGATAAGCTCTGTATCAGACTATTACACCATCAGAAATATTTCTAGCTACTTAAATTCAAGGAAATCAGCACTTCGGGGCTTTTCTAGGGTTTTGGGTGTCTGCTTGGATGTTGTACTAAGAATTTTCGCACTTCAAGATCTACTGTTACCATTGCAAAATTAACACAACTCTTGATTAATTGAAGATTAGAAATAGTACTTAAAAATTTGTTTGCAACAACCACTCATCATAGTATTAGCCATCATAGTAGATGACAAAAAAGGCTCAGCTGAAGCTCAAGTTTACAAGTATTGTTGTCTAGTATTTTTTTCCTGATGTGGTGCAGGAACACTAGCTCCCTGTCGCCCCCAGCAAGGTAGTGCACACCTTGCTACTGGATCCTGCTGCACATACAACTGCAAACTTCTATATACAAGAAGTACTAGATGCAAGGTTTCAGCTATAGCTCCGAAGATAGTCTTAACAACAACAAAACCAAAATCGTTTGTACAAAACCAGCAGAGATTATCTTTTAATGTTTTGCTCCACAGAATTACATGACCTATGGGTTTATGGGTATCAGCACGTTCAATTACTTTCCTTTCGAAAACTTTTCCCTCTTACTCTAAACTGCATATGAAGCTGCATCTTCTGATATATGTTTATACATTATACATTTCCCTTCAACTCTAACTCTTCTAAGGGAGTAATTACACATTCCAAATCTTCAGAATAAGCCAGAAATTTCAGGCTTTAGCCATTTGCCAGTCAGCAAAAGCTACTGTGACTATTACTGTCAACTACTCAGGAGCATGTTCATTTTCTTGGATATTCAGCCACTTTTCATCCTGCAGGGCCATTGAAGTGTTGTTAGTACCTATCTTTCCTATAACATTTTTCACCAAAACTCATGTGAGAACACTTCATAGAGGAGGTAAATATCTTTCCCTATTTAAGGGAGAGAGAAAAATGAAGATATAAGGAGGCTGAGTATCTTTCCCAAAGTCTTTCAGTGGATGAGTAGCAGGAGCACAGCTTAGCCTTCTTCGTGCTCTGCCCAAATAATGCTACCTTGTGATAGTCATGCTTTATTTCTTGCTAAGAAGCCAGTAAAACTATAATAATATCAGAGTTGCAGAGGCAATGAACACTTTCTTGAGACAGGTTTTAAGTATTAGTCCCTAACAACATCTTGCTTGGTTGGTTCATTTTTCATACAGTGACAACAGATCACATAAAGCACACTAGCACCCGCTGGTGCTGTTTTCCAACACTGGCCCTAGAAGTGGGACAAACATCAACAAAACAGTGAACACCAGCAGTTGGTAAACCTAAATCTTGCTCAGGAGCAAGGTTGCACTAACTAGTATTTTACCCTTTCAGGTCAATAGCAAGCTTAGTTTCACAACAGTAGTTTAAAACAAAAAAGGTATTTTAATCAATCTTTTAGATACAAAAGCAAAGAACGCAACAGTAGAAATAACTGCAATACTTGTTAGCTGTTACATTAATATTACAGGGTCTTAAGACCCACTCATTTTAAATGGTGGTCTGTGTTCTCTTTTGAATTGCCACGGCCATTGAATTGGCAGAAGCATTCCAAACAAAGCTAGACGATGTGTCAGGTGTGTCTTTTAAATTTTGCTGTGAAAGGAATTAATATTATTCCAATTTAAACAGTCTCCTCTGAGTCCCAGAATTAACAATGAGGAAAAAAGGACCATTCAGAGTTTCCAGGTTTTCTTTTGGCTAATAAAATGCAACAGTATTAATTTATACTTGGAACACATAGGCAAGGTTTTACTTCTATTTTGAAACAAAAAGCATAATCTCAAAAGAAATGTTAACAAAATATGAATCATCCACATCCTATACAGATAAGACCCCACTTTTCAGCGATTGGTAAGACTCGACTCAGTAGAAAGAAGATTTCTACCTAGATAGTTTCTCTCCATTCAGCATTTAAAAAGAAGTTCTGGCATACCTGGATACTAGCACACCAGTTCTTCCAGGTTAAACTCATCTGGGTCCACCCAGTCATAATTTTAACCTTCAATCACATCAAATTTATTTTATTACAGTCATGCTGAGATACTTTAACACAAGTATCCTACAAAAATTTCCTCTTTTAAACTGAAATAAACTCAAGCCCTGTGTGCCCACGGGAAGAACCTGTTTTTTTTTGGTGTTTTTTTACCTTTAAATATAAATGCTTTCCTATAACCACAGCCTTGCAGGGAGGCAATGCCACTTGGCAAAAAAAGTTATATTAAGTGCACTTGCTGGAACTGTTTATACTTTGTTCCCGAGAAATAGATTGAGTACTTGATAGTGTAACACAATGAGAGGTACGGGTGGTGGAGATCGGATCGGATGCTTGGGCGGGGGGAGCGGGGAAGTGTTGCTACCCCAGGAATTTATTTTTAAAGTGTCTGCTATTTCATGCAATCTGGTCTATTTCAAAGGCAAACAATTTGCTCTTCAGAAGTATCTTTATGAGCCCCAAGGGATGAAACTCATCCCTGGCAGAAATGATTTAGCAGTATCCAGAGAGGGGGTGAACCACTTGAGAGGCAAGGGAATAATTTTTTGAAGGGTGGCAGAATTTTAACAAGGGCCTCTAGTGAGTTCTTGTGAACCCCTTTCAGCACATCACTGTTTTATTAAAATATTCTTCTCAAAATACTGAAACACTGACAGCTTCTGTAAGCTTGCCAAAAATTGAGTAAGGAATAAAAATAAAATGTTAACTTGACATGTGTGAATAATTTTGATTTGATGATAACACCTTTTGGAATCGAGGCCATATTCAAAGCTGACTCGTAACACATTCACATTTCTAAGTTACATGAAATAACTCAAACTTTTCAGGCATTGTTATGGTGTGATGAAAGGAGGAGATGTTAGGAGCTGAGCTGAGCTCAAGCTTCCCTCTAAGTTAAGTGAAGATTAAAAACATTATAAGTCTTCCTGTCTGAACTTGAAGGCGCTAAGGTCATACCTGGTATGTGCAAAACAGGTTGGTTAATGAATGCTGGCTGATTAAAGTAACCAACTGCAGTCAGACAAACTGCGTAAACAGCAAAAGAAGGAGATAATTTTGAGGTAATCGAGTCCTAAATCTGGACCAAGTATTGAGAAGATATTGTAAAGTACATACATATTCTGGTAGGATTTGGCATAGCATAGTCTTCTGTGGGTCTGTTTCGCCTCTGGGTCTCACCTAGGCCTCTTCACATAGTAAGAGGTGAGGCAAAGAGAACTATAAGAACCTCTTTGGACAATGTCTTCAAATGCTTAATGTAATGATCCCTCAAGAAAGACCAATGCCATGCACTGTTTTACACTTCCCACATCTTCTTGCCACACTAGAACCTCTGATGGTTAACTTCAGCAGGGTAACACTGAATCAACTTTATTTTTCCCTCTGTTCCACCACACTGTTGTCTCTGTTCCTGAACCCTTGACAAGTAGCCGCCACTTAATGACAGCAAGGCTGGCAGGGGAATGGCTGTCAGTAGTGTTAATTTATCTGTAAATCTCCAATCATGTGCTGTGGTCAGGAAATGTGAGGAGCAAAGTTGAAGGTGAAAAAAAAAATAATTTAAATGGATGAGCTATGAATAAGTTCTATCACAGTCAGCTGTATCTCTTCACAGCCATAATGATGGAAACACACCTGTTACAGCGATGGGGCTGCACATTTCTACTAGGTACAAGTGTACTTGTACTCAGAAGTAATTCTCCATTTTCTCAGTGCAAACAGAGTGTTTTTAGGTATTGTAATTTTAGACATTCCTAAGGGCTTTTCAAGGGACTCTGACCTCCTCAGGGACAGTTTCTCAGCTTCACAGGGCTGCTGCATGCTGTCTTGGGGCTGTAGTGGCATTTATCTCTAACTCATGTGACTTTCTCTTGAGTCCAGTTTATAAGTCAAAGTGATTAATCAAGTCCTCAGAGCTCAATCGATTGTGTAAAAACATTCATGACACAAACCCACCATGCCTTATTTGGCTACTGACTCAGCCAACCTGTATACGCCTCTGCTTGGCTGAATTATGCAGTCTCTTTTGTGCTTGCAAATAGATTAAACTCCACAAAAACACAAGTCAACTTGACATATCTCCATCACTTCGCTGGTTCCTATATGTATTTAATTTATTGTGGATCTGAGGTGTAACATTAGAGTGTACAGTGCTGTTAATATGGCACAACCATTTTCAGGTCCTACCCAAAAGTACGAGGTAACATTGGTAAGGACTGGTAAACCTAACAGGTAAGCAATGACTGGTATGTGTTCAATGAGTACAGAAAAGTTTGTTTACCGGAAACAAAATTCAGTTGCTTTGTTTTGAAAAGAAGCATTAGGTCAGACTGGTAAAAGTGAGGAAATGGGTAAATGAGATGCTCTGGACCACACTTTTCTGTCTTAACACATGAGATCAACGTGAATGCATCTTAAGTAGAGCTGGCTCCCTACTTTAAATGGTTAGGTATTCTCCTCCTTCATACATGTGGCTTGTTACTGTACAGAGCACAGATCATGCAAAATGGGTGAGGAGTAAATTAGGAGAATGTAGCTAGGTTCAATGAACAAGTTATACCATCTTTCTTTTCCGAAGTATGGAAATTTTCTTTACATTATATGCATGAAAGCAAGTTAATAACTATTACAGCTGAAATTTTGGTCTCACCAAAGTTAGTAAATTTGAATTCAGTCTCCCATTGTAGTAACTCAGTCCTGTTAGATTACGAAAGGACCTTCAAATGTATAAGGCATAATTTACAGACATTACAGAAATAGATGCTATTTGACTGTATATTGTAGAAATTATATGCTAGAAGATGTATATGCTGAAGAAAGATTTAAAACCTCTATTAGGAAATTATTCATCAGATATTCTGACAACAGGAATTTTTTCCCTGATTTGCTATTATACAGTCTCTTAATTTATTATGTAATTAGTTTCCCCAAATGCCATATTTATCTGAAGTTCTTTCATCAAGTAATCCATCCTGATTAAATTTTCCCTCTCATTGACTGTAATAAACACTGTATTTTTTCTTCTTGAATGTGTCTTCTCAACTGCTAATTTCTACCTTCTGTTTTTTCTTTTTCTGTAATAAGTCTTCTTTTTGTCTATTTCCATGATATTCTGGCACAGCCTTCTCTCAGCTGCAGCCTTCCAACTAGCTGTCTCTGTGTGCTCATCATGACTCTCTCAAAATCCCGTTTTTCTTAAAGAGGTGACACTAGTCCTGGCCTGATCAGCTCTTCCCCAGAAATGAGAATTCAGAAAACCAGTAAGATGTTACACATAGCACTGGTTTCAATGCATCTCAGTGCTTACCTTCATGAAAGCCAAGCACACAGCCAAGGACAGGCATGGCTCAAAATTTGCCCAGCTAGTCCTCAAGCCACAGACCACTGCACAGGGAGAGCACTTTTGTTGTTTCCCACACAGATTAGACATTCACATAGAGAAATCCACTTTCAGCCCTCAGAAATGAGGCACATACAGTGCTAATGAGAGCAAGGAGAGAGGGGATGAAAGGCAATAGCCAGCAAGTGGCAGAAGGGCACAAGTTTGAGTCTACCATAGCAGATCGTGCCCAGAGCAGTTAAGTACTATGGCAAAGTTGTAACAGCCAAGGAGGAAAGTGAGCAACAGAGTTGACAGCAGTTCCTAACTTCTTCCCAGAAAACAGTGTCCTAAAAGTATTTCCCATATCTTAAAAAATTTTGAGGATCATCTCTCACACCTTTTTTACCTAAAAAAGTTGTTCTGGGTTCTCAGTCTGCTCCTGCAACCTCTCCAGATTTTGAGCAAAAATGAGAAAAGGTATCAAAGATATTGAAATAAAGAGCTACAGTGAGAACCTAAAACCATCTGTATGCCCACACACTATGGTACAGAGGACCCTGGTCCCAATGAAGAGCTGCATGAACTGAGATCTGTTTTGCTGCCACAGGACATCTTTGGTATACCAGCAGAGCTGCACGATTGCCTTGTGGATTTGCCTTGTGGATGCTCAGATCATGGCAACCTCTAATCTCCCAGCAGTCTGACACTCAGGACAGAACAGCCAAGTCTTTTTTCATCCCAAGTGTTGACCCCTAAAGGGCACCTAGAGAAGCGTGTGCATGTTTATGGGCTAGGGAGAGTGAGATATGTATCTTGTTTCCACCTGCTCAGACTTGGAAGACATCACCTCCCTTTAACAGCTCATCTGGCTGCTTCGGGCTCTGGCTTCAGGCCACCTCATGATGGTACATGCGCACAATTATGTTATCATTTCAAATGACAACTCCTGACAAGCTGCTAGTAGGGTGATAGTCCTTCTTGCATGGTCCGTGTCTGCAGATTATTATAAACACTGACTGTGAGACAGGGCTCAGTGCTTCTCTCAGTCTTATCTGTCCAAATGTACTGACTTTTATGGTCTTCATCAGTGTAACTCACAGAATTTGACCCATTGCTTTTAGCCACAAGAAAAAAATTTGGATGCTATAGTATAATGTGTTCCAGTTAAAAGTACTCTTTATGCTGCCTCGTCTTAAAGTGAATTCATCAAGGCAAGGATCTCTGAAAGGTCTGTTTGTGAAATATCTTCTAGCTTGGCATACTGTATGAGACTTAGCAATAGTGTTGCCAGTCATTGCTACTTAATTGTGTGATTGCTGTAGATGCAGAGCCCCACAGCACACTCACTGCCTGATGTGCAACCTTATGCAGCAAGGTCATACTGCCAACAAGCTAAGGGGGGAACCCAAGTACACCTGGACTGCAGGCCAGGTACTAATGAAGGGACTGTTGTTGCAATCCTTCGTGTTTACATTCACTTGTCAGTGTTTCCAACAGTTGTTTACATAGAAAAAATTAGGGAAACTATGGATTTTTAATACCCTTTCTGAAGTGAATTGTAACAAGTAAGAATCTGAACCTTGCCCTTTTTTTTTTGCAGTGCCTGGTTTTTTTCTCTACAGAGGAGTGATTATGAAAAAAGCATCCAAAAAGTGTGCCCTTTGTGCTAGAACATCAAAATTTACATTTTAAGTTAATTTAATTTCTGAAAGGCAGTAAGAGAAATTATTTTTATAGTGAGGTCTTATATTCTCATATTTGTCAACATTACAATCATTACAGCACATATTTAAGCAGAATACACTTCCAGCCTCTGCACTGG
>JAYRBT010000181.1:17682593-17696659 GCA_036023395.1 Myiotriccus ornatus | reverse complement strand
TATATTCTCATATTTGTCAACATTACAATCATTACAGCACATATTTAAGCAGAATACACTTCCAGCCTCTGCACTGGAAATCAGACATCCTAACTTCAATTTTAGGCACAAAAAGCCAAGTAATGCCTCTATTTTGTGAAGGAGTCTGTGAGAGTTAACAAAAGGGAATAATACCTTAGTAATTTAAGAAAAGGCTCTCACATCGGCGCTGAAAGAGGCTGCAAGACGGAGACTTCCTCCGAGAGCATTTTTTTAGGAGGGGAGGAAGTGTCGTGGCGTGACACAAGGAGCCCTTCTCAGCAGAGTGGGCACACAAGCATGACCAGGACTCACGATATTGCTGAGGCAGAAATTCTGTTTATCTGAAAATGTGTCTCACTATTCGTGGTAACTCAAAGAAAACAGCAGATTTGTAACACCTGTGCTTGCTGCGGGCCATGAGGCAAAAGGTTTGGAAGGCTTCCCTGAGAGGCTGGTCCCTGGTGCCATCTTGTGTCGAGACCAGATCCATTCCCAGCGGTGAGAGGCTCGTGGCAGAGCTCTGGCTCCCCTGCAGCCACATCTCCGTCTCTCTGCTTTGGGGGAAAAAGCCCATATCTCCATTCCTTCAAGAGTCTATACTGACTGATTGCTGCAAGGCACATCTCTGCTGCCACTGCCCCGCAGGAGCTATCGTTGAGCTCAAGGGTTCCCAAAAGATTGTGGTTATTTATTTTAAATTAAATGCAGGTAATGTGAGTATTCTTTTTGCCTGAATTACTCTAGTTACGTCATCAAAGCAATGTTGCTTTGCATGACAAGCCCAAAAATGTAGAATTCCCTTCAATGCATCAGTGGCCAGTTGAATTCTTATCATTGTCCTTTGTGGTTGTTTAGAGGACAAGGTTTGAGAGCTCACCCTTATTTAATACAGGTGACAGCTGAGAAATATGTATCCTTTCTGTAACAAAAACATACAGCAGAAAAAGGATCAATGGCACACACCTGCCAATCACTTGAAATTTCATGTATTTAAAAGCCAGTCATCTAATGTGCTCGTTTTCAAAGGTCCTGAGTGTTTACTGGGAAAATTCTGAGTGCCTTAATACTAAAAAAAACCCCTAACAAACATATATATAAAAAAATTCCCAAGGACCTTATTTAGGTATTATGAATTTATGTACTTAATTTTGACCACATGCTTTTTAAGGCATGGAGCTTTCCATGAAAATGAGCCTCTGCCTGACCCATTTAGGAACCAGTGAAAAGATAAAAGAGTGTGTCTGGATTTTCTTTGTGTACTTGAAATGATTATACTGTATGCGGCACTGTTCTAAAGCATGAAAAAAATCTGGCTTTATTTAAGTATTTTATTTCTATGTGTTTCTACTATCTGTATACTTCCTAGTTTTAACTAGGCTAGCAAGCAGAAATACTGTAGTGCCAGCAGAGCTGTTCTTCTTGTCCTTTAATCTGACCCAGACGAGAAACTACTAAAGATCTCACAAGGAAATCCAATCTTTGGAAATTACCAGCATGAATTCTCAATCAAATAGGCCGAGGTAACTTCTGATAAGCTTCTGAACCCAGCCTCCAAGGTTTTTGATGTTCATTCACAGTGTATAGTACCATCTATAACATTTTCTACTTCTACTCCCTGCAAGCATGCTTCACCTCTCTCACTGCATCAGTTATTAATCCTATTTTTTCCCCTTTTTGAGCACATAGCTGTGGCTCACCTCTAATTTTGTTACATTACTTTATTTTTAATCACATTTACCGTTCACGGTGTTACATTGATAGTGTAGAAAACGAAAGTCCTCCCTTTACTGAAAGGATAAGTGCAATACGTGCATCAATGGAATAAACGAGTCCCTAGACTACCTCGCCTGTAGTTAGGTTAGTGGAAACCAGACAAGGTACCTGTTCAGACATAGGTGCCTTTAGTATAGGAAAATCAGTGTCAAATAATACAGTGAAAATAAGCCTAGTGCCTTAGAATATAATAAAAATTATTCAGGTCATAACTGCCTGCACACCAACCCCAGGATTTAATATATTGACTTCTCCCCTAATGCTGGGAGAAAAGATATGTTCGCACCTGCACACTTTGCTGTGACTACAAGCACGTATCCCTTCATCTTAACTGTAGTGTCTGAGGTGAACAACTTTATACCACATCCACCCTGCATTTCACTTAGTTTTCCTAATAAGTACTTTCTTTTCGTGAGGATATACCTAGTAAGTTTTAGCATATTAACCTAGAGAAGTTTTCTGAATTATAGGAATAATTTCCAGGCTCTTTGCTATACACTTCTTCTAAAGCTGTTTTGTACACATACGCACTTAAGTGCATCTGATATTGAATGTAGAGAGTCATTATGATGTTCTTCACAATCCCTTTGCTGCATAAGGCAGTAAGTACACCCTCGTGGCTAGTGCATCCCAGTGGCCCAATTCTTCACTGTCTTGCACCTGCAGGAGTTATTTAAACCACTACAAAATGGGCATAAATCATGACTGAGCCTGAATGGCAGCATTTCACACACCGCACAGGCAATAATGACTAGATGAAAAGGTAAAGCAGTGGAAATATCAGTGAGAATTTTTCCCCCACTTCTGTTCCTGCCATTCGAGCAGCCAATACAGGGGAATTGCTCTGGTGTTCCGAAATACATTCTGACTCTGTGAGTGGGCAGGGGAGCAGAGGGACTAAGGGCAGTCCTGGGGGGCCAGCTCCAAGTCCAGGCATTCAGCACTGCAGGCAGATGCTGCTCCTCTGCTCAAAGTTTGGGTGTATCTGGAGAGGTCTGAGTACTCCATCATTATAGTGTTGACAAGAGTTTGGCAAATGATAAGTGGCATTCAGGCACACAAAGTCTCTCTACCAAGGCTGGCACCAATACTTATTTGAAGCTACTTTAATATCACCTGGAGAAAACATCAGATCTACCAGAGCCTCCACTTCTCACAGCAAATTACAAATATGCAAAGACACACGTACACAAAACCAAAGGGATAACCCTAACACTACTCCTAGCTGCAAATTTCTGAGAAAAATCTATGACCTACATGACAGTGAAATGTGTATTAGGTGGTATACGTAATTTCCCCCTGTTCCTGAGCAGCTATTTAGGGACTGATCCAAACCAAACTGAAATCACTGTAATTACTCTGTTTGCTTCAGTGTAGTTTGGATCAGCCCTTGAAGCTGTCCAGCAATAACTGACCTGTGGGGGAATCATCTTTCTAATGAGGAAGATTCCTAGGATTTACACATAGGCAGATCTCTATCTTGTACATAAACCTGTGCTTTTCCTCTTTAACCAAGCTAAGAAAACTTACATTTTGGATTTCGTGAAAAATAATAAGCATTTCATACACTCAGAAGAAACTGAAAGTACACTTAATTATAATCAGTTACAAGCGGATGTTATTCACCAAGTGTTTCCACGCTTTTATTCATCTTTCAAGCATAGCAAACAAGAAGCTAATTACTAAAGGTCTTTCAAATATTCCAAGCTATATCTTAAATTACATTAAAGAATAAAACATTCCTCCGATTTCAAATATATAATTTCTGGTGAAATACTGGAATTAGGACTGAGCTGGCCAGCAATGGAAGTCCTTCACTCTAAGCCAGCCACATCTAATTATAAAAGATGAAGGCTTTGAAAATTTACATAATTGCTGGCTCTGGTAGGGGTCCGTAACATATTTGCATTAGCTACTTATGCTTCATACCAACACTTTTAAGTACCACTTATCAAAAATAAGTCTACCAAGTCAGAGGTGCGTAGGTGGCTAAATAAAACCTGCTAAATATGGGTAGCACCATCTCTTTACGGCATGAAGAGATATATAGGCTTTGACACATGGGGTCTTTTGTCTTGTTTGTCACTTACACATTAGAGTAATAGGTACATTAGAAATGCTCTTGATAGGAATTAATACCTTCTGCTCCTTTAGTGTGCATTTATTATAGCAATTTACTGGTTTTCTATATACAAAATTTATTTGGTTTAATTTGCACTCCAGAATTTCCCTCTGTTCCCCCTCTGGCTCATGTCTCAAGCCATCAGTCTAGACGGTAGCATGGCACCTTAACACAGCAGGATGAGAACCCTGTAGTCTAAACATATCTTTCTAATTCTTCCATGATCATGTCTCTTTTTCATATCATATAAAAATTCTGCCAGACCTATAGATATATAAGAACTGTACAACAGAAAACGACAGACCAGCACATACATTTCAAAGGTTCTGTTTGGAAAAGAGTCACATTACGTTACAAACAGGTCTTTTTTGTATTATATTTGATGTCAGCAAGTGAGCTTTAAGGAACCTGACACTGTTTGAACTTTTTTTTTTTTAATTTATTTTATTGTATACGGTGATTTGATGGTTTTTGAACTCTGGATCAATTTGGTGACATTGTGGCTGATCCATTTTATCCTTGCTTTGCTGGGCCACTGTTTCGTTCTGAGGCTCCAGTCTCCCATTTTTCTCGAAAGGCTCATTAGGCCTGATCTCTTTTAGCCTTTTTGCTTTTTCTCCTTTCTTCCCCACACTGGACTCTGGTTTGCTTTATTCCTTAGGTCCCCCTATAGGTTAAGCCTAAGCTCTTATCCCCTATGCTCTTTAACTCACAGCCAGCATTTGATTCCGGTTTTTTAACCCTCTCCATGAATTACCCAGCCTGGGCACAGCCCCGTCACGTTGGAGGCTCTGTCTGTGTGAGTCACAGCTTAATTTACACAATGAAGGGTCATTATTTTACCCAGAAATGCCTGACACAGAAACGAAACTGAGCAACTTCCAGAGAGGCTGTTGAACAAAAAATAATCTTCTGGGCTGATATAGACTTCTACACAGTGAATAAAATGCCTACGGTCAAAAGTTTAAGTAGTTAAGTATTTTAAAGAATTATGTGCAGAAAGACTACAAATAAATCACTCTTGCATTAATCTAGGGACGTAGATTTGGCTATTTGTTCTAGTATGTTGTCTTGTTTTCTAACTACATCTCACATAGAGAAGATGAGGTTCCTGCATTATTTGTGCTGTATTGATGAATACATAGACATAAGGCGATGCCTTTTAGAGCACAGAGATGAAATACAATCAATCACACATTGTTCCGCAAGCACTGCCGAAAAATGGGGAGAAATCAATCCATTTACCAAAGAAAGCATTTTCAACTTTGTTACTGCCTTGATGTGAAGACAAATACAAATTTAAATTTCTTTCTGCTTCATATTTTGCAAGATTTCTCTACTGAAGCTACTTTTGCTTCTCATCCACCTTTCCATCACACCTCCATCTTCTCATCTGCTGTCTCAATAATGTGAAAGTATCTAGAGTTTATTCTCAGGTATATTTCTTGCTGAATTTAGATGAATTCTGTGTAGGACAAAGTAAAAATGCAAAATATTTGGTCATAATGGTCATAACTCTGCCTCACCAGGGAGCAACTAGTTAGCATGGTCTCTTGACACTTCACAGTGAAACTTGTTCCATCTTTGCCAATTTAATTTATAAAAAAAAATATCAGTGATTTAGCTCCATTTTGGAAGACATGCTCACTTTAAAGAAAGTTAACAAGTTAACCATGTTTGAGATTGTTTTTTAAGATTTGGCTGTGTGGTCTCTTTTTTTTTTCTTTCTTTTTTTTTTTTTTAAGAAAGCAGTTTGTTCTGGGAGCTCAAACCATCCCACTCAGAAAGCAGTTTAAATTCCCCATGATCATACAGAGTAATATGATTAACAGGTTAGATTAACAGAACAATCAGGAGACCTCAGAAATGCTCAGGAAAAAATCTAGAATTGATTAAATATAAAAATCTGATGTTACTATATATTCATCTGAAAAATGCTTACGAAAAGTTTAACATGAAGGAGATGCAAAAGATCACCACTGATGCCTAAAAAAAAAAATAAATCTCGTATTTCACTGATTTTTGCAATACATGTCTGGTCAGTGTCCAGTGTTGCAATGCAACAGTTCATGAAGTTAAATGTAGTCTTGTGGGTTTGTATGATCTGTTGTATTTACACAGCACAGCCTTTACAGAAGGGGATCACAACAAGACAACTGCTCAGCTAACTCACACAGGTTTAAAACTAACTTTGGCTTTTCTTAGATTTTGATATCAATACAACAATAACTCTTAGAAATATATTTTTAAAAAAGATACTAGATTAGTGATAGAATTTCCAAATTAAAATAGAAGAAATCTTTGTGGGTTTTAATAACTGATCAATTAATGAGAATCACAAATTATGAGATTTTCAGTCATATATAATTGATTTCTTTGAAGGCTTAGCCTGTTTTGCTTTCTCTGAGCAACCACATGAACATATATATATTTACAAATATAAATATATACAGATATAAATATATATATACACACACAGGGAAGAATTTGACAAAGATAGCATAAAGAAGACGACTTCACAAACACTTTCAAAAGAACTTACATTATTTAAGACATTTATTTGTAAAGCTTTCTATTGCTCAAAACAGTGGATGCCAGAGATAGGAACTCTCCCTAGGAGAGCAAAAAATGAGGAATGAGCTACTTTCAGAGTTCAAGTATTTGAAGTTTAGTTACTCTTATTCCGTGAGATAGTGTTTTCTTTTGCTGCTATCGTAATTTTTTTGCTATCGCTTCAAGAGGAAATAATTCATTCAGCCTCTTTCCATAAGGTAATTCTGAAGAGTTTTCTAGTGCTCTAAATAATCCCTCTTTACCTATATTTTTATATTGCTCTTTATTTTACCTGAAATTCTATATCTCATGGTAAGCTTCTTACACAGGGAAGAACTTAAAATGGAAGTGCCAATACTTCCTATGAATATAATTCATTTTCTCTAAATGTCTGTAAAGAAGAAGGAACTTCAGTGCTACAAAATACAAGACTGAATTTTGGGAAAAATAAACACTGTTATGGCTCTCCATAGACTGTGTGACACTCACCGTAGTAATAAAGTGCATCCTTGATCTTTTAAAACTACATCAGAGACACCCTGCTCACCTTAAACTCCCAAAAGTAGAAGATAAGACCTGGTTCTTACAAAAATGAGTGGAAAGCTCTGATTAATAGAGACAGGATTCTCCCCGCTGCAGCTGAGAAGCTACTACTGAGCCCTTTTAAAGGTCCCAGCCTGCCTGAAAACTGCACAGCAACCTCTTCAGCATTCCCAGCCCTGTGGCTGGGAAGGGTGAAGCGGGTCCTGCGCTGGGAGAACTGGGTGGGTTGAGGCTGGAAGAAAGGAGAACAGAGGGACAAACAGTAGACATAGGAGGAATTCAGGTGGTGTGCACTTCTTTACAATTCAGATTGACTGTCTATATGATGGGGACAGTACCCTCAACATCACTCAAGTCTTAATTAATGTTTATGAAACTAACTATGATCTTCAGATGAAAGGCTCTTCAAAATGACAAGGGATTTGTATAACTCACAGAGTGATATAAGCTTGCACACTTCTGTAATACCATCTCTAAAACCAGAGGTCAGGAGTTGATCCTGGAATAACTTCATTTCCCATTCACAACTAAACAGGAAAATGTATTTTGGCAGGAGCGTGTCCCTTCTCCAAAGCCCCGTTCTCAGACTGCTCCCACCATCACCCCTCTGCCCACGCAGCTCAGCGTCACCACCGAGCTACCCTGAGTGACAGCAGCGAGACTGCAAGTAAAATCAGGCCTTGTTGTCCATCTGAAACATTTTTTACTGTTTTGTTTAGTGGTATCAGTCTTTATCTGGCATGCAGTACAGACTGTAGAGCGCATCGATCACAGCAGCTTCTCCCTGCACAAAACAATCTATTTTCAGCTGTTGTTTTGCAGTGCAGGACTAAGTTCCAGGTACTTTAAATCTCTTTTATTGAATAAGCCTGCGTTGCTATGATTTAGAAACCAGTGTGATTCAAGGGTGTATTATTGCATGTGAATGATAAACTGTAGTTCGTGACCTGAGCCTAATGGTTACTTTATCAGTTGCAGTGGACAATTAAGTGACTGAGTAGTGCAACTGACGGTGAAGAACAGATTTTGCCTCCGAGCAGCTTTCAGGAGTTAGATTTCGCTGTATCATGTTCAGAAAGGTCAGAGCTCTGGCCAGATGACCAGTATAGCAGTGCAGATGGCACTGTATGTCACCTGGCCACTATGGGCCTCTGCAACCTGCTGCAGAGGGCTGGGGTTCAGGGAAAGGTTATGGCCATATGCAACTGCAGCACATTACCAGCTCATGAGGAAAACGGTTCTTTTCACAATGGAGTTGAAAAATCAGTACAGCAGCTACGTCCACAACATGACAGCAGATCATGGCCATTTTCAGCTGCTATAGAAGCAAAGGCAAAAACTCTGAATCCATAATTTTGGTCACCTTGCTATATGTGACAGTAATTTTATAAAAATTTTTATATACTTAATAACAATGCTCTCATCCAGTGATATCATTGCCCTCCGTTTTCCATCTCTAAGCCTCCAAAATATTAAGACTCAAATTTAGATTGTCAAACTAAGAAGCATGTTTGCACAACAAGAGCCTGATTAATACATACAGTTGTGGATTTGCAGTGACCAGGACTAGTCAGAGATTTACTATGATGCCAGTCATCGAAAACTCTAGTTCTTAAGCCTCAGTGCTCTTTTTCCTTAGGAATTACCTAAATTGTATGCGTAGTTCAGCTTTGGTGTAAATTCTGTGAACTAAAGTCAGCATATTGATATTGAAAAAAAAAAAAAAGAAGGCTTCTCTGACTCTTGACTTCCACAGAAGTTTGGTGCAGTACAGCCTATTTCATTCTGAAAAGGGATTGAGGTGATCCCTAACCAAATGCAAGAGTTACTCTTGGCTAGATCTGCGGTAGTTTCTACAAAAAACCTGAAGAGGAGATAAACCGTCTTCTGGTAATTTTCTATACACCAACTTCTTAAGTTGTTCATTATTGTATTCCAGATTATTTAGATTTCAGAGTGTTTGGATGGAGAAAACAACCTGAATTAAAAAAAAATTAAATTAAAAAAAAAAAGAAAAAGGACTGTGCAGCTAAAATAGTTGGTTCAGGAGGATATTTTTGATGCAGCAGAAGTGTGGAATTAGTAGCATTTAAAAGATGTCGGCCAGACTGGGCAACTCAAAAACAATTCTTTGGGTTGAATAAAGATGAAGAACAGTTATTTCTAATATCAAAATAAAGCTCTTTAAAATGCAGCCTAGATTGACTAACAACATGAGTGTGGCCCTGTAGTGAAAAGCCTGTGTCTTAATTGTTGCTCTTTAAACCTTCCTATGCTTCTAAAAAAAGGTGGACCTTGGGAAAAAAAAAAAATAAAAGGAAAGATAAAAGAGTCAGTGAAGGATTCTGAAAATGTCCTGTTTATACCAAAATATTCTTGTGGAACTAAGTAAAATATGAGGGAGAAAAAAAAATCATTCTACTAAACTGCATTTATTCCGAGATGAAAAGATGCTATTTACCAAAGGTGAACATTCTATTTTTTCTGGATTTTAGATTGGAGGTAAAGGGAATAATGCAAATCATTAATAAAGGATTCAATTCTGTGTTCCTCAAGTCAAGCACAAAAACCTACTGAAATTCTCAGGAGTTTTTGCCTGTAAAAGTAAAGCCCCAGACTATCAAAATAAGCCTAAATATTATCATCTCTATCAATATTTTTTAGGCTCTTTAAGTATTATCAATCTGCCTACTACTAGTTACGTACTTCTGGTTCCATCATTCATGATGATCTCTTTGCTCAAGGGTGAAATCTTGATTTCAGCAAGACAGTTTACTCTGGAAGACATACTAGACACTGTGATGAGTAAGAGCATCAAGCTCTCACTGCCTTATTTTGTGTAATAGTTTGACAGATAGAAAAACTAATTTTACACTTTAGGGTAAGTCCTAGTTGTTCTCAATTAAATGCATGGAGTACGGTGACATCTATAGGAGGCTCTATGTCTCTACATTTCAGTCAGCTTTTCCATGCTATCATGTATATACCTCAAAGACCATTGTGATAATTCGCATGAAATATGAGAAAGTAAATTAATCATCAACATTTTAACTTAGTTTAGGTTTCTCCAGAGAGTTAAAGAGAACTAGAACACGTTCTGTAAAATAAATGCTCTCAAATGCAGCTGGGAAAGCTGTAGGGAGCAGGAACAATTGCTATGGTAACCACGTTATGGGATTAAAAAAAATCATGGAAAGTAGGAAGACAGTGACAGCAAGAGCATGGAATCAAATTTTTAAGAGTAAATGAATGTTGGTATCATCGCTGAAACTTCTGTATTAAACACTATTTATTCCAGTAAATAAGGAAGTCGCAAGTATAAAACAAAGCATAGCAAATTATGTGACAGAATCTCATGTGCGGATGCCACACTGCTCCCTTCTCTGCTCTGCACAAAGCTGTATAATGTCCCACTGCAGCAAACAAAGTGGCAAAAGTCAAAAGAGAGAATGTCCCAAATGTTCCCCTTCCCAGAAACAGTCTTGTTGGAAATATGAAAGGCAGAGTGACCCTCAAATCCCACTGATCAGGATATGTAACTGGGAGACCCTGGCTCATCCAATTGTAAAATAATGCTCCTCCAAATACCAGCTGAATGGCCTTGAGGGTTTCCCTAAGCTAGCAGGATTCCTGTACTTGGTGATTGCCTCAAGGATATTTTGTTCAACGGTCAATTAACTTATTCCGCGTTTTCATTTGTGTAACTGAGTGTACAAAAAAACCCAAATTCCTTTTTGGTGTTAGCATAAAAATACAGATACTTTTATTCTGATTAAATAAGGTAATCATGTTTATCACTTAGAAATCCTTTTGTTTCGGGTAACATCTGCATCTTTAGTTAACTTCTTTCAATTTTTCAAATTTAACTGGTTCCGAGTATCTCTAAATGACTGCAGAAATGTTCCATACAAAAGCTTTTTTCTGGCTGTGATAATTAATCTTGATGTAAATAGAAAACTACCAACAAAGGTTTTTAACTTTTATGTAAAGAACCTTCATCATAGAAATATAAGACATAACAGTTTTCAGGTTTTCACTATTTTTTTGGGGTTTTTTTGAACTGTGGTGAAAAAACCCTACCTAAAATATGGTTAAGCACTGGTAAAAAGAAAAAAAAAAACAATCTAGCAAGAAAAATTCTTTTGCTGTGAAAGTTTAATCCAGCATTCCATCTCCAAAGCAACAGTGGAACTGGGACACAGCTTATTCCTCTACAAGTAAGAACCTCCACATATCCTGGTATTTGGCATCCTGCTATCTCCCTCTTTATTATTCCATTGAAACAGATTGCAGTAAGGGCACTTAATGGTGGTTTCACTACTACAAATATGAACAAATTTTTTTCAGTTCTTCCTACTCAAATGAAGTCCTAGCCATAATTTCACTAATTTTCTACAGTCCTTTTCATTTTGGCACTTTTTAAATTTCTACCCGAATGATTACTATAAACCCCAGATTAATCCTACATTGTCTGATACACAAAATAATCAGACATTCTTTAGACCACTGAAAAAATGCAGGCCTGTCATAACTCCCCTCCAAACACTGAGGGACATCATGGTCATTTCCCCCTACTATGGCATCTCTTAAACTACTAATGCCACCTTTCCCCCTTCAGAGCTCAGTGATAAATATATGGATGTGTGAGGGCAGCAGAGAAGGAAGATAATAAACATAATTATTGTTCAAGAAAAGAGAAGGGTTCAGACATCTACAAGCCAGAAAGGGATGTGAAAGACTGAGACCTAATGGAGGATCTGCAGGATATTTCCTTTTGATGAGGGCACTCATTCCTTCGCTGGACTAGAAGATTTCATTAAACCAAAATTTTAGTAGGCTTTGTTCTCATTTAATACAGGTTAAAAAAGTGGTAAAGACCTGTGATTCTCATCTCAGGGAAATTCTGCTTTTCTGTTTTCCTACATTTCCCATCTCAGGGGAAAAAAATACCATTTCAGTTAATTTGAAATTTTTTTACTTTTTTTTTTTTTCCCCAAAAAAATTCAACCCATCACTCTAGGTTTCTAGGTTTACTTCGTTGACAGCTTAAAAGAAAAAAAGCCACTCCGAGAAGTGGAACTCCCAGGAATGGCTGAGTGGAGTCTGGATGGTTGCTGCTGCTTACTTTCTACCAGAGATTTCAAAGTAAGCTGACACAAGTTTGATTTAATCAAGTCAGCATGCTCTGACAGAAGAGTCTCCTGTGAAACACCCTGACATACCAGGGAAATGCTGTCTCACTGAAATTACTGCCACGTGGGCCCTCAGCTGGTTGAAAAAGCTTCAGTGAAAACATTATCATCACTGCAAGTCTACCCTGCCTCTACCACTGCAAGGTATCCCTACAAATAACGTTCAGCAAATACTCACCAAAGGAAACACCAACAGGAAGGGCTGTGAGTACTTGAAGGATGTAACTACAATTAAAGAACATCTTGATAAATTAAAGAAATTATTTGAAATGCAGAAGATAATTCAGTAAAGATTGATGCAAAATGCTGCACTAAAGAAAAATAAATGGGATGACTGCAGCAGACCACAAACTGAATATAAACCCATACAGAAAATGTCATTTGGGAAAGGATTAGCCAGACTGTGAGAAACAAGACAGATTAGGTGATTATGCAAATCTATTCAGCATTGAGAGGTCACAGCTGGAATCCTGTTCCCAGTTTTGGACACTAGAAGGAAAATGTAAGGATGGAAGGGAGAATCCACAAGAAATCAGTATAAATAGGTTGTTTAGGGGAATGGCCGAAAGGATTAGCTTTAATTACTCAAGGTTTGATGGAAGGGCGTGGAACAGTCATCTTCAAGTAAACAAAGTATGGCTGAGATGAGATCAATGGCTTAATGGGCTGAATTCGCAGATCTGTTCGTTATTGTGTAACAAACATTAAATTATACTCACACAGAGATAAGCAAACTGTTTTTAACATCCTGGTTACGGGAGGTGTATACGAATGTTAGAAAATTATCTGTGAGCAATGACCCATGAGTACCCTAGCTCATCTCAAGCAGAGCATTAGATTAGCTACTATCTACTGTTTACTTTAAACCCAATTTTTTGATTTCTGCGAATATTTTCAGCTCACTACATTGTTACTGGTTATCGCATGTCATATGACATGACATTACAATGAATTCTCAAATCTTCGTTCGCGAAGCCTAGCCACAATGACAATAATTGCATTTGTGTAGCAAAAGAAGAAGCAATACCTGTTCAAGCAAAAAGATCCATCATTAGCTCTCCTGAGTGCAACAGGACTGATGTTTGTTAAATTGGCAAGAGTTGAAGGTTGTGGCAATAAGTCTGCACCAGTTTGGTTTTATTTTTTAGGGTCTGTACTCAAGCAATACTAACTCCATGAGACAAGAAATTAACTAATAATAGGTAAAAAAATTTTTGCTCTGAAGAAGAGATCAGCTTAGCACTTGTATGAAAACACTTCATTAGGCTACATAGACTACTGCTCTTTTTGCATTGTCTAATTTGTAGGCAAAATAATGTATTGGATGGCACTTACAAATTAATTTATCATCTTTCAGCCTAGATCCATATTCAGACTCTGCAACTGTTCATAAAACAAGTCTATCCAGTCTATCACAAAAAGGGGGTGTTTTAGCTCCTTCTTTCCTGGAGTCACGGCATTACCCCAGGGAAGTCAAAGGAAGCAAGTGGGAGTGCAGTGAACGCACCTTATATCAATGACCAAGTACCCCGTGTTTGTTATTCAAGTATGTTCCCACTTCTCAGACATCCAATTTTCTTTTGTCCATTACGCACTCAAGCCTTTTTCTCAGACAAATTATTTCCCACCCCATATCTTTACACTGTCGAGATTCTTGGAAGACTTTATTTAAAAGGAAGAAGACAAACTAAGTGTTGATATACAAATGAAACAGTCACTACAAGAAAGATATAAAGGTATATAATTTTTTGCTGCAAAATAAACCACAAAAACATTTCATGATACGTTACTGTTTTAATGCTCTTGTTATTAAAAGGAAATGCAACTAAATCCCACGGCAACAAGTACCATGTGAGTGGTGG
>JAYRBT010000181.1:17665881-17682493 GCA_036023395.1 Myiotriccus ornatus | reverse complement strand
GTTACTGTTTTAATGCTCTTGTTATTAAAAGGAAATGCAACTAAATCCCACGGCAACAAGTACCATGTGAGTGGTGGTTGCTATGGTAACTTATTCTTATTAAATAGAAAAAAACTAAAAAGAAATACACTTTGTTGGTATGTAAGTTAAGGATGCCTCAGGGCAGTCTACAAAAAAGAGACGGGGGCAGCAAAAAGTATTTAAAACACTGAAAACAGGTGAAATACGATTATAGTGAGAATCAAAACACTTATATTTTAGATTAACACTTTCAAATAAGAGAAGGGGGAATAGGATAGAGCCAGTGCCTAGGCCACTGTGGGTTTCAGTTATCAGAAAAGAAATTTGGGTTTAATTCTCTTTAGAAGAGTTTGAGAATGAGCAAACTACAATATCTTGTTCTTCCCTGAAGCTAAACTGGCATTTAGGTACCAGTAAAGTGGAATTGACTTTCTTATTGTAGAACCTTATTAAAGCATTGTGACTTTTCACACCCAGCCTCCATCCCTCAGGTCCCCCCACCCCAAAATCCTCACTGACAAATTTAGCAGAAAAAAGTCTCAGCTACCACAAAGAAAAGACCCCAGAGAAATCTTATCATTGCCTATTACACCTGCAGCAGATATGTATGCATTATTAAAGCAGCCAGCCACTGGATGTCATTGTAATTCCATAGAAACATAACGAAGAAAAATCCCTTTAACTGCAAAAGTCTTTCAAGCCGTCAGAGAGGCAACATACACCCTAGCTTCAAGTATGTACTGTTCAAGTTAGTCTCAGCATCCTGCTTCTCAAACACAGTTTAACTATTTTTAAATGGATGAATAAGCTGTGTGTCCTATATACGAGATTTAAAGTAGCTGACTAAACATCACATGGAAGAGTACAAGTTGGTTGGTTCTCTATATTATCTGTGTGTTAAAGCCTTTTGCTTTATTTTATAAAGCATTCTGCTTTGATTTGGACTTGTAGTGTTTAGAAATGCATATAATTGCTGCAGAGAATTTCTGTCCCATTTTGGGATGCAGGAAAGGACAATTTTTTCCCATGCATGAAGCTGTTGGTTTGCTGCATCTGCTACATTTCTACTTCTATGCCCAAGACTGAGAATGCACATTTCTCACCCTGTTTTCAGAAAGGATTCTCAGCACATTAGTTGGAATTACTCATTATTTTAGCTCATATGTCCCTTCTTTCAGGGTGTGAACAAAAACTGAAGCCCTACATTCATACGTCTACATTCTGTGTAGACCTGGTTTTCCATCTTCCATCCCTGTCCCGCAATGCCACTGTTTGTCAGCAAATGGCTTTCTACACTATAAGAAAGACTGAAAACTCCTGGCCCTGATGAATTGGGATCCAGCCAGCTTGATTTCTCTACCATCTTCCACCACTTCCTGGATAAGTCTGTGCAATGTCCATTGGGCTCAGGGTATTATCAAAACCAGACACAGAACCATGCAGGTGAATAGAGGTCTGGAAATCAGTGTTTGCTCCAGTGACTAGTACTGCAGAGAATAGTTCCCATCTTAGGACAGTAACATCTTGTGCTATGTCTTGCAGCCATGCCCTGCACTGAAAAGACACCTGTAAGTCACAGGCGTAGTTACAGGATTCCTGTCAGACTGATTACTATTAGACCTGAGCCTATTTGCATCTTGTATCTAATGACTAGTCTGATTCTGTCATGTTGCCCAACATTTACACTGTTCTCAGTGTCATGCTATCCTGCTTAGAGTTGTATGTGTGCTCGATTTATTGAGAGATGGACTGAAATGAAAGGGAACTAAGTTGGAATGAATATTCCCTACTTCTCTTTTCAAGTTTCTGTATGGGGTTTTTTGATTCAACTCAGGATTTTGTTTCTCATTGAACTTGGAAGTCATTGCTAAGGATCTGCTTCCAGGTCCTTTTCTGTAGAAATAGTCTCCTGCAGATGGATCAGAAGGGACATGTAAGCAAACTCTGGTTCAAAAAAGAGGTACCCACTTCAACTGCTTGTCTTGTAACTAACCAGTTGCTACCAGATTTCTGCAGCTGGGGATGTAATCTCCCACAGTAGTTGCACAGAGTGTAGACCATTAATCCTTCTTGGCTTCTTTCCTTTCTCACCCTAGCATTCAGAAGGGTAACTTAGAGGCAGATGTGGCAGCTGGGAAGTTTTCCAGCTTCCTATTTTAGAAAGAAGTGTTTTGCACTGTGGCCACTCAGATCTTTCCAGTCTTTCTCACAGCCACAGGCAACACCACAAGAAACTCGCTGAGTGGTTAAGTAACTTAGTTTACTAGGGCTTACATCTCAGCTAGATCTAACAGACATATGTTCAGTCAAGCCCACTCCAATTTCCCTGCAACAAAAGTAGGTTTGGAGAGGAGAAAGTAAGTCTGAAGGCTAAGATGCATTTGGAAGTTGGCAGAAAAGGGTTGATTTCAGTAAGTTAGTACTCAGCTTCATGAATAAAAACAGGAGAAACAGAGAGATTTCATACCTGACAAATAAAAGGCTAAAGAATTAGTTTCTCAGAAATCAGGAGGAAAAATCTATACCAGAAAAATAAGAAAACCCATTAGTTCTCATACCCACATAGATGACCAATGGCTGACCCGATCCGAGTAATTCAACCAAATTTGGGGGATATGATTAATCTCAATCACACTCAAAACCAAGCAAATCATTAAGTTCCTTTCTAGTGACTAAGGGTGGGATCCAGAGAAAGCATGGCAGGTCAGCTGCCCTGTGGAGTCAGTGAATGTTACCCTGAGGTAATTTCTCATGTTAATCAGTGGCATTTACTTTTGCACTCATTTATCAGCTTTTTTTGTGTGGGTATGTTGGGACTTCTTTTTCCATTATTTTTACTTGTTGTCACTACCGACCTGACCTGCAATCTGCAGTATGTGAGAAAAAGGTTTTCTTTCCCCTGATATGTATCCAGAGGAAGAGGGCTGTCTGCCTGAAAAACAAATAAATTGCTTGACATATCCTGGGTAAGTGGCACCAAAAGGAGTTGTCTTTATCTTCTCTTTCAATTAATAGAAGACAGCACCCCAGGAAATCTAGTGCCGTTGGAAAAAAAAATATGCGAGCACTGAAAGCACTGAAAAAAATTACTAGTAAGATGTTATTATATGAGCTGCTTCCAGAAAGAGAGCAAAGATCTGCTTGGATGGCTTGCAAGGCCTTCTGTTTTAGCAGCATTTTCTCTCTCTGAATCAATTGACTTGATAGCAAAATGAGAACATGAATTTATGTTATTTCAAAGACATAAAAGACAGTTTTGCCTTAAGAATACAGTGGTCAGTAAAAGTAAACTGTGCACTGTACTCTGAGGCTTTGAGATGACAGTCAGTTTTGCCATTCAGAAGTAACAGAACACTCCTGACACATGTAGTGAAATCTTGGTACTCTATCACATCATCATCTGGTGCTTTAACTAGTAATTTAGGATATCAGAGTGATTGGATATCCTGGCCACCAAATTAAGTTCTTGCTACTGGAGGCCACCTCACCATGTAATGACCTTTGGGAGGTTATAGATCTTCATCTGAAAACCACTTTCAGTTTTGTTTCCACTACTGCTAATGCATAACTACTTACTACATTTTGACTTCATATTATCTTCTAGTGAAATTAATCTTCTAATTTCTTGGTTACATATATATTCTATGTCCATATCTACTCCCTGGAACTCACACAGAGTTTACACAGTTTACCCAAACTGTAAAGTGACTAAAAACAAGGTGCTAAATACTACAGTTGAACAGGAGTAGCAGTGAATTGCTGCAGTTTTTAGATGAAGTGTTCACAAATACACGATAAATATCTATATGACCAGATGAATAAATTCATGCAGTAGACGCTCTCAAGCCATATTCTCAAATTCCAAGGCCAGTTTCCAGTTTGCATAGTGACTTCCTGTGCTGTTTTGAACTAGTCACTCATTTCTCTTTAATTCAGTTCTCTACCTATGAATAAGAGACAGAGTTTGGCATCTACTTTCCTTTTACATCTTGTGAATTTCTCAGGGCAAGGATATTTCTGATGGTTCAAAACACACAGGCACTTGAGGGCCAAAGAAACCAGAAACCTCCGTCACATAAGTAACAGATAATCAGCTCTTGTCACAGGAGATGGATTCAGATTTCCCAACTCGGTAGATTTTCCTCCACCTCTAGGTGACCTAAAGTATAGGCGTATGTTTGCCAGGGAGAGGTTGTCCTGCATTTTGGAAACATCATAGCCACAACTGGTACCACAGTGGAGGAGGGAGGAGGTGGCAATGGGCAGCCTCAAAGAGTTTACCTATCCTGTGACCAACCATCCCATGGAAGAGCTGCTCACAGAGAGAGAGTGACCAGGAGCTGGTTAATTACGTCTGTGTCACAAGACACAGCCAAAGACAACAAAACCTGAACTCGGATAAGTACTTTGCATGTTTCTGCAAGCAATGAGGATAGACTCCAGAAACACTCAGTAAATAATACCAACCCTGTACCTCTGAGAGTTTTACTTGTACCCTAGACACTTACATTCCTTGGGTTTACAACTTGCCAGGGAATTAATTTTTCCTCTTTTTCTGGGGTTTCACACAGTATCTGGCACATCTTAGGGAAAACATCTAATAATTTGCCCAGGTAGAGGCTTCATTATCGGCTACTTTGTGTCTTTTCTACTGAAAAGAAAGTTCATACCATGATGTCTGTATAAAGCTCATTCAGCAAAATGTTCCTTTGATATTTACTTGCTGCCATTTTCTATGCTAAAACTTTCACACAGAGGACTGTAAAGTAGAAAGTTAAACTCAAATGCCCTGGAAGAGAATGATTTCCCAATTCACTTCTTCCTCTAGGAAATACTGATACTGTGTTTTTTTAAAATGACAACTGAAACTTTTTGGTGAAAAAAATCTCATGCAGTTGCCCTTTTTTTTTTTTTTTTTGGTCTGACTCCTAGCTGGCCAAATTAGAATTAATTGGCATTTGGTGTGTTTCAGCAAGGAGAGAGGCTGCAGCCACTCTTGAAAGTCATTACTTGAATTAGCGCCATTTGCTTCAACAATGCAGTGTCTGAAGCTCTTTAGGGTGAATTCATAGGGAAAAACAAAGTAATGCTCTTTTGAAACTGGACTGTGACACTCTAGAAAGATAGTTCCTTCCAAAAGACCCTAAAATAGTACACAGTGAAGTGCAATAACTCTTATTCTTGCTCTATTCTTTAACACCCTCCCCCTGCCGTACACGCACACATGTGGCTTGGCAGTTGACAGTGTTTGGTGGTCTGCATATGGTACCTTCACACTTGGCTGCAGGAGAACCTACTACTTAATTCACACCAGAAACTGTAAAACTGGATGTTATTTTTTTTCCGAAGAATCTACATGATTCATGAACAGAAATTCTCAACAGGTTCATATTTTTATATCATATAGGTAATAACATTGGAAATACCAACTTTTATGAACATAATATTAATATTTTATCCTGAACAAGGTAATAATATATTATTAATAATTAAATTTGTTTAAATATAACAGATTTAATCCCTCAGCAAATGTTATTAGGTTTAAAGAAGTAATTCATTACCTTCAAATTGCTTGGCAATCTTGCCTTCTGATATTTTATGCAATTCCTAAACTTGAAATCTGCCAAGTTTCCTGATTTAGATGGTGATTTATATCCTTAGAAGTATTACTGCTTGTGGCAGGCCTAGGGCAAAGTGGTCATGAGGTAAATGTACTGAAAAAACCCATGTATATTCAGTCAGTGCCTGCAGGAAACCTGTGGAGTTCCCTAAATAGCACTGCTATAGTTACATTTCCACGTCCACGTTAGTGATGGGCTGAGGGATCAAAGACAAAATGTACACTAGCAAATAATAACGGGTTCTGGGTCTTCCAAAACTTCTGTCGCTTTCCCGCAATGCCACTAGATGGCATTAAATATCCTTTATTTTCTGCAAAGACTGTTTACACCTCGTGTGCAGTGCAGGGTCATTATACTTTTGGCCATAGCAATGGGTACAGATTTAGGTTTCAAGCTATTTGATTTAATTATAACATTTTTCTTGTGTTGGTTTTATGTGTTACCTTATAAGTGGAAAAGAAAGAAAATAATCAATTAGTCTCCAGATCCCTTTGAGGTTTACCTGCTTTGCTCAGCATAGGGACAGCTTTTGAACTCATAAAACTCTTGAGAATTATGGAGCCTTTAAAAGAGAAACATATCTCCACTACTCTGAATACTGAAAAAATTACTCCACATTTATCCTCATGTTTAGTTCCGTAAAAGTTTCGGGATGTATCTCCTCCATAATGAAAATGTCGAGTTCCCTAAAATAAACTGTCTTTAAAGTGTCTGGCCTCTCCATTACACATTTATGTATTTGATCAACCTGATTCACAAAATAGGTGCACTTAAATCACACCAATTTTCCTAGGGCAAATGTGGGGGGGCCAACAAAAACAAACCAACCCCCCCAGACTAAACCAAACAAACAAAAACACAAATCTAAACAAAGAAACAAAAAGCCCACCAAAACAACAAACAAAAACCACACAAAAAAAGAAACGAACACAAAAAATACAACACACCACCATAATCAATTAAATCACTGGAGGTGCAGGAACTTAAAGAAAGTAAACACAAAACATGGAAGATGTCTCAAATGCAGAGATTTAATTTTTAAAAAAACAATAACATTCTTGTGAAATTAGCCTTTTCTGTCATTGGGAAGAGGTTATACCTGCACTGAGAAATGAACCTTTAAATGTCCCTTCCCAAACTATTCTATGATTCTATGGCTGCATGCTAAGGATAACACAAGCTCCCTTTGAACACGTTAGCTTGTAAGGCACAAGCAGCAGAGCACCAACCCAACACCATGCCATCAGCATGAGTCTCCAAAGCACTTAGCTCTGCTAAAACAGCCTTAAGGCTTGTGGTTTCAGAGTTAGCTTGTTTGAAACACCCTGGGAATCTATTCATTAGATAAACTCGAAGAGTTGATCCAAACGGTCTCTAGAGAAACTGGTGACCTTAACCACTCACAAAACTAATGGAGCTACTATTCTTGAAAATTGGTAAATTTGAACAAAGCTATATTCTCCAAACCTAAGAGAGCCCAGTGCTTTCTGGACTGCAGGAGGGCTTAGAGTTCAAGAGGACCCTTTGCAAACATGCCTGCATTTGCCTGGAGAGGAGCCATTCCAGCAAACACCTGGTCAAAGATGACCTGAGTGGGGCTGTACCATCTATGTGAAGGAGTCTCTGCACCTCAGTAGGGTTAAACCATTCTGTAGTGTCTGGAAATTTTGCCCATGGATCGTGCAGAGTTGACTCCATCTGAACAAAAGTTCCTACTCTTATTATATTGATGAAAGTTCCCTTGCCTTCTCTAATCTGGAGTGATATGACTTACCATGAAAAGACTGAAGTGCCTCCCTAAACAAACTTGCCAATAAAAATATTTTCTCTTTCTGTCTTCTCATTTAGTTGTAAAAGAAATGGCTTAACTACTTTACAAAGTTTGATTCCACTACAAACTCTACCTTAATTGAGAGCATGAACTGATCTGCAGACATCCTTTCAAGTGGCTAAGTCAAGAGAGTTTTATTGTGTACAAACATAAGTCTCTACAGAAGGAAGACTCAGAGGGATTCAGAAGGCAAGAAGAATCCCTTCTCTTAGCCGCTCCTATTCCCACCAGACCGCAGGCAGGATCAGGATTGTGGCAAAATAGAATTGCTGTGGGACATTTCCCCATAAAGTCTCCCAAAACTGAAGTATGCATAAGTAACAATTGCACTTGTGCTACCTCTTGTTGTCATTTCACTATTAAAGCAAACTATTCGTGTGAGTTTGTTCTTAAAACCATTCCTCTCCTAGTTGTTGTGACTTATTGCTGCAGCTTGAAAACCTTTAGTAGCCTTCTGTTTTCATATTATCTTGAAAGTGGTTTACATGTTAGCATATCAGATACCGCCACTCTCCTAAGACTAGGTTTTCACTGTAAAACAAATGCACAAAAAACCCAACATAGAAGTCAGTGGATCTAAAGATATCTAGCACTATGTTTAACCCTTATCTCTCATTATTCTCCAGCATGAAAGATAACACCTATCTACTTCCAGTTACTAGGGAACACAGTGGTATTTACAGAATAGGGAATTAAAAGTTACTGTCTTCCTTTTCCAGCTTCAGAATACTTTAGCAGAACAACCGACAAGCTTCATTCTTTGTCTTATTGTCCAGGAAAAGGCTGTCAGGATGATGTTGTTATTATACATGGATGTACAAACACCTTTTTTTTATTACTGACTTATTTCAGCCAATATGTATGAGGAGTACATGGCCTGGAAACACTCACTTTCACCCTTAAAATCTTATCATTCTTTCAAGTACCTGGTACTTAAGAAAATGTGTCTTCCCTCTCCTGACATACACCAGTTCCACCATAACTCTGGTTCAGCTGACTTGCACTTTGTATTCTGCTCCATTTCCAGAATTTATACTTTCTGTCTGGCCTCATTAATTTATTTACTTTTGCATTTTCTTTCATCACATGGAAGTACCTTTGAGCTCTGAGTTTTGAAGTCCCAATTTCAGATTTTTTTTAAACCCATTTCCCTTGTATGTTCTTTTTCTAAATATCTAGTGTTGCTTGCTCTAGGTCCTCTGAGTAAGCTGTTGTGGCATCTTTTATGTGTTCACAGTTATAAATGACTTTGTTTGACTGCTTTCTTGAACACTACACATAGCATGAACATGCACACACACACAAAAACAGCCAAAGAAAAAAATGTCAGAGGAAAAACATATCACAAGTCATACAATTGCACCTGGAAACCAGGTATCAGCAAAGAAGTCAAGGTTTAATTTAGTCCTCATTTCAAACCAGCATCCTGCCTCCGTGCAGAACTGAATGTAGAAACAGTTTGTAGCTCCAATTTAATTTAACTTCTTCCTGTGAACAGCCAAAACCAAGATGACGTTTGATGTGTTTCTCTTTTTTCCTTTCACTTTTGAACTTGCTCTTCATTTCATAGTTTTGAGCAAAACAAAAGGAACATTGAGACACAAAAATCTGGATCCCAACAGTTATTAGGTCATTGGGGTTTGTTTTTCTTGTTTTGTTTGGAAATCCATGAGAATGCAAGGATTGAGGGTCTGCATCAGCTATTCAAAACACCTGGTTGAAGAAATATGCTTGATTATGAAGGCTCCTCCTCCTTGAGAGGACCCAGAAAATACAGCTTTTTTGCATAATTTTATGCTCTTTGCTTTAGTTACAGCTCTATGAAGTAAAACATACACTATTTCCTCTCATGTTTTCCAGTATAAATTCTACTCTCAGTGAACTAAAGACTTGCTGATATTTACTGTCACGAGTACAGCACCAAGTACACTGATGATCTCAGCTGTGGCCTCCAGTTCAAATAATAATAGTAGTAGCTATGACAATGTTAGCATATGACCAAGAACAAAGACATCTCACGAGCCAAACACACGAGCCAAATTGGGAGAACACACCAGTGAACAGTAAATGCTAATTGAGACAATTCATTATTTGCTTTGTCATTTAAATATTTCAAAAAATTAATGACATTTGCCAAGCATATGTCCAGCATTTCCCTAAGATAGCAAGCCAATGTACAGTCGGAATTCAAATGACTCATATGCTATGATGCGACTGCTTAATCTGGCTTATTAAATCAGCTCTCCAAAGTGTCCAGTACAATGACTATCAAATATCAAAGTGTAGGAAATAGGGTCTTATTTTTTTCATTGGTGTGTGCACAAGCAGAAAGCAAATTGACCGGAATTCATGTAAATCACCTAAGACTTATTTCTTACAGATTCTCATCTGAGGATTACAAAGGGCAGTGCTCAGTTCAGTAATACTTCATTGATACGACAAACTACAGAGCCATTACCAGAGCACACTACAAAAGTAGAACAATCAAAAAAAACTTGAAACAAAACAAAAAACACACCACAAACTCAAAAAAAAAAAAAAAAACCAAAACCACACCCCCCCAAAAAAAGGAAAATAAACGAGGAAAAAAAAAGGTTCTCAAGATAGAGCACTTTAATCTCTTTGTTAGTTTATTCAGCAGTCTGAAACGAACCCAGTAATTCTGACAAATAGAATCAGCAAGAGAGCTACTTACTGCCTCATAGACTTTGAAATTCTTTTAGACTTTTAATTAAAGAAATATAAAAACAAGCCAGAAGTAAATATTCTTATTCAATTTGCATCTATTTATTGAAGCATTTATGTCCTTTGTTACCTTAGTGCTAGTACAGACTGCAAATACTTGTAAATTTTGTTTTACTTTTAGGTTAGAGAGCTATTGTAATTCAATTTTATGGCTAAGAGTGATGTTCATAGGTACTAAATGGCTTCACACAAGCATCTAACCCAGTTGTCTCTAGACCATATATTACCTTTCAGTAGTTTTGAATACACAAACAAAAAGATAAGGTATGGTAAATTGTAAGCCCTCCGAGGAACATCTAGAACAAGTAAGCGTAATGACCCAGATAGAGGATATAAAAAGAAAATTTGGTCTTGTGCAGATTGCACCTTGGCATAACTATATCAGACCAAAACTTAAGTTGACAATTTTGAACAGCAGGTCGATATGGCACAAAGCAAAAAAACCATAAAGAAAACCTAAACAAAACAGTGGCAATACCAAACAACCTTTCCACATTTCTGTTAACATGTACAGAAATAGAATAAAGTGAGAATGGTTCTACAGTTAAGCTGAAGTCTGCTCTAACTGTTTTTAAAGTCAAAGTCCCACATAACTTGATAAAACCCCTTTTAGGTCAAGTTGTGTTCCTAATATATGTCATATAAATTCCCTCAAATAAGACTTTCTCAACTCACAGTTACAGAATTCTTGGATGTCTTCCCTCTTGTTTCCTAGAATACCTTTTCTGGGATCAGACTGGACTGTGAGCACTCTCTGTTGGGTCCCTCAAAGAACTAACACAAACCTCTTACAAATAAATGCACATAAACCCCAGGAGAGATTCATTTGCAAAGTGATTCTTAGACATGGGAACACACATATCTTGGTCAGAAGAAACTAAAATTTTATTAATCTCTACATGTACAAGCATACACTCTGTAAATCACGTGTTTAGCACTGTTCATGTGCTTTAAGTAGAAGCTTGCTGCCTCAGTAGTTGTGACCGAGACCACGTCCCAGAGGAAACAGGGCCAGATAACCTTCTGGAGAATCAAGACCAGATGTCAAGGAACAATCTGTGATGGTAGTTGGATTGATTAGGTAACTGAACAGGTCTTCCGCAACCTTTGTTTCATGGTATAAAATACCATGATATATATTAGTTATATTATATAGTTATATATATATTTATATAATTACTAGTTATATAGTTAATTATGTATATTTAAGACTTTGGATTCTATTTTGCCAGTCATGGAAATTTCATATGGGGATGCTGCAAGAGGTATGATCTAATACAGATGTGTCTTCCTTGGGTCTGCCATTTGAAGAGCCTAACACTCTCACACAAACAGATAGTATCTAACAGGATGGTTTTGACACAATTCTCTCTTATATTTTGATCAGTTGTGTTTTTTTTTTTAATATTCGCATCAAAATTGTGCATCTTTATGAACACTGTAAAAACTTGAGAGATTTGAGTAGAAAACCCAGAACAATGAAAATTCCTTGACAGAAAAAAGTCAGGCAAAATTTTACTTATTACATTTAGCAATGGTATTTCATAATGTTTTCACAGTTATTTCTCCTGGAACAAATAATAATAAATGCAGTATCATTCAGGTAATAACATTAGGAGCAATTTCTCTATTGCTAAAGTAAAAGGATGAATAATTTTTGTCTTGAACAATACATGCAAAGAGGATATAAAGTAAGTGAATTCAAAGTCTCAGTAATAAATCTCTTGAAAACCTTGATATTAAAGCACAGTTAATCATGGGGCAGAGAAAGTCTAACAGATTTGCACTGTTTCCAGCTTTAATGCCTTGAAATATGTTAATTAAGAACATAAATTTGATTCCAGACAGCAGTCATATTCTTTGGAAAAGACAGAGGTAGATCAAATTCTGAAAGAAGAAAACCCAGGAATCATCTGAAGTAGCTTTCCAGAATCTGATGTCCATTGAAAAATAAGAAAGAACACTTTCACTGAGCAAATCCTTGGATAATGACTGTACAGAGTAGGGGGGAGAATGGGGGCAGAGATCTAATGTAAAATAATATCTATTTATACTATATCTTCCATATTACAAGAAGTGACTAACAACATGTATCAGCCCACCAAGTACATGCACGCTGCCAGTCTGGGGCAGTGCTGGATTTTTCTTTCCCAGACCCCTTGGTTTCTGCACTGTATACATGTTAGTGGGAATTCTTTCACTGATTTCCCCTAGGTTTGATATTGAATCATCATTCAAAATAACACGACAACAGATTTCTGCCCATGGTGTAGAGGACAGACAGACATCTGTGAAATTCAGGTGATCCTATTCTAGTCTCATGGTCTCCAGAGTACATCTGAAGGAATACAACCGAATTTCTGAATCACAAATCACCTCCTTTGTCTTAGCTATACTTTGCTTTAAATTTAGGATTCTCTTTATCATTTTATATCACCCAAATATACTAACTTTATTCCATTTATTCCATCATTCACTTTTATGTACAGTATCATTTTAATTATGGTACTAGGGAGGGGGATGGGGGGGGGGGGGGAGTCCAGACAAAAACCTCACCTGGATGTACAGCTTGACCTACTAATGGAGTAAATAAATATGGTCCCACTGATCTACCTTATCTCAGCATCTGTTCCTCGACCTTTGTGCAAATGTCCAGGAGGAAAAAATGAAAGAATGAGAAAACAGAAGAGGAAGTCATGCAGACAACCAGGGGTTCCTGATTGTCTGCATGACAGAAAACCAGATTAAGGAATCAAATATTTTCAATATATGGATAAATAAAATGAAGCTTGGCATGATTTGTTTGCTTGAGACACAGATGAGAGCTGGATCTCTGCAACTCAGACAAGCCCTGCCAAACAAGTTTGCCTGAGGATTAGGAAATCAGAGGTAACTCCAGGTACCTTCAAGCTTCATCAGACTCCTACGGTCCCCCAGTGAGAATGGAAAACAACAGATACTTCTCTGCAAAGTGAAAACATTTCAAGAAATAACATTCTGAGGTGGAAATTCACCATCAGCTGGAAGCAAGAAGGGAACAAAGAGCAAAAGAGAAAACGTGGTTTCAAATAGCATGTGTCTGAAAATAGAGCGAATGTGTGCAAGAACAATGAGCTTTCTGTGAGTTGTGTTGGAAGCACAGCCCAGGGCCAGGGCATCTCTACTCACATTGGGCAGCTGGCCAGAGATTATAGAAGTGGCTTTCCTCCCATTATTTTCTCATTTTCATTAAACTGTATTTTAGGGCACCACAAAACAAGCCTACTTTCTCTATGTTTTTCTCAGGAACATACCCTTTGCTCCCAGCATAAGAATAATCTTTCCTGGCAAAGAAAGCAGGTCCCCATTAATTATCTCTCTCTCTCCACTCTTGCAGCTTTACTTGTAGGAATACTGCCACGACTATGGACTGTTTGCCAAGAGGCCTTACACATGCTTTTTTCATTATTAGACTACTATAAAATTTAACCATATAAGTCTCCTGCGCTGTACCCTCCTGACAATGCCAACAGCCATTCTAAAATAGATTACTTCAGAGGGCCTAGAGACCAGGCCTTTCTGCAACTCCTTAAACTGTGTTTTATTTTTGCCTTGTTAGTAGATGTGATTCTGCTCCCACTGATAGGCACTGCAGCAGTCTCACCTCTTATATGAACACTTTAAAAAACATTACACCTTGTCATGCTCAGCAATTACACAAAAATTCATTTAACTAACTGGGAATTTTCATGTCAGTAAGGGTTACAACACAGCACGATCCAGATTTTGCCATTTGGCATTAAAAGACTTTTATTTTAAATTGCTGGAAAAATAATGGTGTACAAGGATAGAGCTTGCTTTTCATTTTCTCCTCAAATCACAGAACTTAATTGGTTCTACAAATACAGAACTGTAAGAAAAAAAAATGGATCCTGAAATAGTACTTTTTATCAATTGGTAGCAGAGTACTTCGCAGTGGAACACAATACCATTTTCCCCCTGTAAAATGGTCTCTTGAAGTAAAAAGAAAGTACTTGCTTATCCAGGGGCTCGCAGCAGACTAGAAGTATGGAAGCAAATGACATTCAGGCTTTAATCATTTTAGCTAATCCTAATAAGCAATATTTTACTTGCTATCATTAATTTCCCATCAGTGGTAAAGAATCTGCCTCGGAAAGTCACAATCTCTTTTTTCCAATGTGTGAAGACAACACGCATGGTAGGGCCTCTGGAATTTATTCTCTCAGTGCAGCAAAAGATAGAGTAAATAACACTGTCCCTAATTCAACTTTCAGGAATGTCAGCCAGAGCAGTCAGGGAAGGGCACCAGCTGCCTGTCCTCTCATTCTGATCTATTGCAGCAGCAAGGCAATAGTATCTGACAGAAGGGAAAACCCAAAGCTCTCACACACCACAGAAAATACCCGTCAAGATTAGGATTCAAGCTTTGCACCAATTATAAAAAACAACAGTAACACTGTAAACAGGACTGATGAAATCAACAAAGGAGTGATGCTTCACATATGCTTGCTAACATGTCATTCCTTTATTTTCACGTGTCACTTAATATCTAGGATATATTGCGTTTAACAGTTTTATAAATATGATTAAGAGCCACCATCCTTGGCTAACACATTTCAAGAGCTTATGTCTACAGTAAGCCTTCAGTGCTGTTTATGTATGCAGAGCCATAGCTACTTGGGAAGAAATGAAGAAACACAAGCCACTGCCCATTTAGCAAACCAGCAGTGTCTGCACTATCCAGAAGCTGCGCTCAGCACCCTCCATTAAAGAAAATGTTTTCTGGTGAAATGAAGTAAAAAAACTTGCAGAGCTGTTAGTTCACTGTCTTACTGGAAGTGGTACAAGAACCTGGTAACTTTAGGTTGAAGAGAGAATAAAAACAAACAGACCATAACTGCACAAGGGCACGGATACCCCGTGCCCAATCCCTGTGTTTCCCCATCATGCTCGCATTGCCTAAGGACGATTAGCCCAGACCAGATGGCCTTGCATGATTGTCTGAATACTCTGATGGAGTCAATGTCACTGACATTAATTTTACTCTCTTACACGTCTGTTGGAAAGACACCCCCGTCTTCATGCAGTTGCCCACAGCTTCCCACAAATTCCAACCCAGCTGAGCAGAGCAGAACATAGCTCAGCCTTGGAGCCCATACAAGGAAGCCAGAGAAGCCCCAGATTTCTTGGAAACCTTTGAAATTAGTTATTTCTTTCTCCCAAGGTGTTTTATACTTTAAAAAAAAAAAAAAAAATCCCTCCAAAACCAAAAGTGGAGACTTGAGGATTATTTTTTCCATTACACAAATTAATTTAATGAATCTCACATTTTCAGCCTTACTCTCCTATACTTTTTCCTCAAGGAAGGCACCAGTCAAGCTCCACTCCAGTGCCCCCAGTGCTCTGTAGGTGAGCATGCTGCACCCTGCTAGATAGAGCCAGGACTTCTCCACTGAGAACAACGAGTGCAGCACTGTGACTATCCTGGTCGCTGTGAAATGAAGATGTCTTTGCTGCGCAGATAGAATAGAATTGATGGTAGGTGTCATCCCCTAAACTTATGGAAAAGATGTTATGATTACCAGGCCTACCAGGACTCCCCCTAAACATTTTTTCTCAGTGAACAAAAGCAAGTGGGTCCACAACTCTTCCCCTCCTCCTGCAGAAAAAAAAAAAAAAAAAAGGACTGGAAGACTTTAAAAGATACTGTAGGGGACTACAAAAGCACATGCAGAGTGCTAGAAAGAAAACAGATTGACAGAAGAAGCAAAGAACAGGCCAGACACTGACCCTCACCCTGGGAGCAGCCAGCAGGGCTGGGGGTGCTGCACCACACAGGCTCTTTACTGGGCCACGCTCCATGTGAGCTCCACACCTTGCAGGGAAGGGTGACAGCTTCAAACACCTCCTGCGCTGTACCCGTCATCTCTCACCAGCAGCAGGGCCTGGGAGCAGCCCCCACACAGCTCCCCACGGGGGCTGGCAGGGCCAGGGCCACCCGTCACCCGTGATGGGCCAGTCTGTCCCTGATGGGTGCTGGCCAGGGGGGTGACACAAACTGCTTCTGTGCTAAAGGGCTGGGAAGATGGGACCAGGTTGTGACATGGTGTTCTCTTCAGGCTGCCCAAAGTTTTTTTGCAGGGCTTGAGGAAGACTGTGGCTATCTTAACAGGATGGTGTAACAAACGGTGTCACTGATTAAGAATGACTCCCTCAATTACATTTTGTAATTCCAAAGCCACATAAATGCAGACAGTAGCCCCTCCTTATCTGGCTACTTAAGTAAAGTACGTAAGTAAGTAATGGCCAGTCTTCATGAACGAAGAACCGGGGAAGGTCTTTACACCTTCCAGCCTGCGCATTGGATTTTTTAGTTACAGTGTGCGCGGAACTG
>JAYRBT010000181.1:17623365-17659609 GCA_036023395.1 Myiotriccus ornatus | reverse complement strand
AAAAGGGCCTAGATGTTCTCCCTCTCATTTCTAAGTTATTATGCATGCACTGGCACTTAGCAAACCTTAAGTGTCAGAGTAGAAGGCTATGCTGATTTTGGGGCTCAGTTACAGTGCTCCCTGTAATTTAGGACCGTAAACCTTGTCGAATCCTCAAGTTACACACACCTGAAGCTCTCTGAATCTTGTCCTGGGTTCTTGAATTGCAAGTTTAGTAGATGCAACAGCAGTGGCTTATGCTATCTGAGAGTCACCATGGTCTTATTGGTCAAATCAAATAGATGCAGAATCCTGATCTAAGAGGAAGTAATCTCCACTTGTGTCTATAGGAATTACACAAAGCAGCAGTTGCATTATTCTCTTGAGTTATCTGTAGCATAGTTGCCCCTAGAACATATGTGCAGTTTGCAAAAGCACAGGAAGGCCTTGCAATTATAACAGCTATGTAAATATGAGGAGTATTCTTTCAGTATTAACCAAAGTCCCATGCTTCCCAGATGGAAGGGTTGCTACATTCAGTAGTTTAGAAAGAGATCTTAGTTAAGGGGTTAATGCATTTAACACATATACCAAGGGGCTCTCTTCTACTAAGTTAACCATATTTTAAGCTTTCTAGATAAAGAATTAGTTTTCTAAATGCATAGAAATTAAAGTATTAAAAGTTTGAACTTGAGGTTATTGGCACTTCATCTGAAAAGTGTCTTAGAAAGATCCAGTCATGAATTTCATGATTTTATGAGAACTTAAATCCACACCTTACAATCAGCCATAGAGAACATATTTATCAGCAAATCTCAGAATTGAGATCCCCATGGTTGCTGTATATGACACTCAGATGCATCAGATTTGCTGCCTTTATGCTTTCCAGTTAAGTTGTTCAGACTCAGTTAAGCAACCAAACAAGCTCAGCTTAGCTTTTGGCATCATCAGTGCAGCTCATGGGCCTTAGAGCTGTACTCAGCTTGGCCACATAGTCATGCATGGACTAGGGTTGTCCATGCCAGTTTGGGGTCTTTAAAAACAGACAGAAGGTGCTGCTGTCCCAGCCTGTATCCTGGGCAAGAAGTTGCAAGGAGCTGTTTTTGGAAACACAGACAAAAAAAATCATACCTGTAGAGTTCTTCACACTGGCCCTGAGTAAGGTAACCCTCAGCTGGAGAGCAAGGGCAGAATTCCCAGGATGCCCAAAGCTTTATACGGGCTACCACAGACTACTCCCTGCTTCCCACACTGAGGATTTTCAGGCTTCATTTCTAAGTATGGGCTATACCTTCACACAGGCAGAAGGTTATCTAAAATCCCTTGTCCTTGCTAACTGCTGAGCTGGATGCAAGGCAGCTGTTGTGGACTACGCTTGAGATAATATAACCTGGCAGCAGCAATATGGCAATAGCTCAGACACAGGCTACTGCTCTCTTAAACCAAGCTTAGGAGGGGAGCTTTGTCTGGGCCAGACTGTAGTGTCATATCCTAATTCTCCCCGCATACTGTGTGAAGTTTGCTGCAGTCGGTGACTTAGGTATTTAAATCCTTCCTTACATCTCTTCCTACAAGCCAAAAGAGTTTTTCCATAAATGTTTCCTGACCAATATTTTGTCACAGAAATGCTCGCACCAGTGATTTACAAAGCTATTTAAGTAAATTACTGGTAACAGCACTTGCAAATATATTTTTCTTGTGGCCTTATGTCCAGGTGTTTTAATGCTGTGGGTTGAGTCTTGGTGCTAACTAAAGATTAGAAAAAGGAAATTACTAAGGATACCAAGTTATTAAAAGTTAGATGATGTTCAAGTGCACGCTTGGAGACCTCAGAAAATGAATTAAAGTCTTAGTTATTGGTCTTCTTTTGCTGCACCATAAGCTAATCCGAATGTGTTCAAAATTTCCAGTGGGTCAGTCAGTAAACTGAGTTCATGCTTCTGAGCCCTAAAACATAGATTTCTTTTTTAGAGACACCATCTAAACCCAAAACAAAATCCCACCCAAATAATTCAACTTTTCTTTAATTGTAGCACATAAATAGCATTTTTAGGGGCTTATTCCTTCCTTGGCATATTGAACAGAGTTCTAGCTATATTTACCACATTAGTATATAAAACTGTTCTGTCATCACTCTCCTTTTATGCTTTTAGATAAAGATTACATAAAGTACTGACACTTTATAATTTTGGCAGATCAATAAAGTCAAGAAAACAGCAGCCACATCTTTCTGGTAGCAATTGCTAAGATTACATTAGTGGTATTTAGTGCATTTAGGCTATTAGAAAAGCAATGCTTATATTTTATATAGGTGGGGCTGGTAATACCAGCTATTAGTAAGATTGCTTAACAGTTCCTATTTTAAGATCCTGTTTTCAGTTTTTCAGTTGCTCGTAACTTTGAAAACTTTTTTGTAGACTAAGCTGGAATTTTCCATCCTAGATATGCTGCAGAAATATCATAATGATTTGAATGCCTCAAAAAGCAAACTCTTTTGCCCGTGCTTAAAAAATGAAGTTACCAACCCCAACTTGATATACTTGTCTCAGAAATGTCCTAGTGCCTTCAAGATTTTGAAGAATGACTTGAAATTTCATTAGGAAAGGGTTTGATAAATTCTGCTTCTCTTCAGTAGAGATTTCTTCAGTTTCAGTAGAAGTTGCTCATGGAAGATATCTCCTGTAACACTAAGGCCAGATGCAGGATTTTAAAAGCACATGCCCTGTGTCTCCACAGACCTCAGTGAGCCATTGCTATATTCAAATAATGAAAAGACAAGAGAAAGGGGAAAGAAATGAGACTACGGAGAAATGGGATTCGAATCCATTAAAAGGAAAATTGAGATTGATGTGCAGCACACAGACTGCGGCTAGCCCTGGGAAAAGAGGAGGAAAAGACCACGAATGCAAAAAGAAGAAGGCATAAGAAGAGATATATCGGATAAGACACTAGTGTGCAAAGGAAGAACTGAGAATTACTGGGGCAAAAAAAAAATGGTACCAGAGAAAGGACCAGAGTTCCTGGAGCTGCAGGAGGTTCCCCAGGCAAATTTAACAATTTAACTGAGGAATCAGCTGGGATTTGGAGCTATTATTTAAAATGTACTGAATAACCCAGTCATCAGAGCAGGGTTTGAATTCATAAATAGTGCCAGCACATGGTGGACAGAGGGGGAGGAAACAAAATACCATCTAGCAGCTACCTTCACAGGCACCATCCTGCCTGTGGCCTGGCTGATGTAAGACACATGTAAAATTAGACATCAGATCAAAACAGCACAAGACACTTCCAGAGATCAGCTTTGTATTCTTTTGAATGTTGTTTGATTAAAACTTATGTGAGTGTGCTTGTCTGTGTGCTATTAAATGCACACACTTAAGAGTAGGGGTTTTTTCTCTCCTTTAGAGGGAGTAAAATAAACACCATAATTTTCATCTTTTGGATAGAAAGGCATTATCCTCCCCAGCATCCTTGAAATCTTACTTGAAATATCAGAAACAAAAAAAGTATATGCAATTAATCTGACAAAGCTTTCCATCCATGTTTCTGATTCAAGAACACTTCCCAGCCCATTAAATTAATGCCACTCACTTTTCAGAACACAAAGACAGAAAACATCTGAGATTACTTTCCTGTGCAGCCTCTTTTGATGTTTGGTCAAGAACATGATGGAGACAGAAAGAGATCAATTCGTGTCCCAGTGTTAACATACTATATAGACCTTAAGCTATACAGCAGCTGAGTAAATACCATTGATAAACAATGTCACTATTAGCTTTGAGAATGGGTTAAAAGCATCTCCAGTTTCAAAGCTGTTCCATTACTGAGTGAGATATGGCAAAGGGAAAGAGAAATTTTAAAATTTTATTTTATTACTTTTCCTTCTCTGCTCTCTGATACAATAAATTAAAACCCAGACAACTTCTTCTCCTAAGAGTACTACTATTAAGTACCATAAGCCATTGTACATTACACTATCAGACCACTTTGTCAAAGTATACGAATAAGACTGACAATTCTAAACAAAGAGGTTACTCTTATGAGGTCTGTACAGATCATCCATACTGCATTAGTCCTGCAAGTCAGTATACCTAGACAGGGATTTATATTCTATTAGCTTCTGTATAACCAGAAGCAAATAAAAGGAAAAGTTTTAGTTTTTACCAGCATTTTGCTTCTTGTTTCTTTTTGTGATCACCTTTCATATTTGAGATTTTCTCCTTGATGTTTTTCCTTTGAATTTCTCTCCCCAGGGCAGAAAGCTAAGGGTAAGACTCAGTAAATGTTTTCTGGAGCTTACGAGGTTTGATCACCAAAATTCTGTTTAGGAGAAGTACACTTGCATTAAATAGCAATAATATTTGCATTAAATAACAGAGTATGGCACTGAAATTTAGGTTTCTTACATTAAATATCTGCACTGATGTTAATTAATGTTTCAGAAAATTGGTATCTATCACATTTAGAACATTGCATTATTTGTCAGTAAATAAAGCCAGTACTTAGAGCTGATTTCCAAAGGAATCACGTAACCTATGAAGTTTTAGAATCAAAGAATAGATAGGCACTGAAATAATCAGGGAATTAATAATTCCTAGACAAAAGGAAGATTCATAAGGGATGTCAATCTTTATTTTTTGAAGGTAAAGACTGCTTCCTGATGTCAGAAGAAAAATAAAAGGAGCTACTTCAGGTTAAGTCTCTGAGAGTGACTGACACAAAGCTACATTAAAAAAAACACAAACTTTGCCAGAAGGAAGTCACCTGATAACTGCCAGGTTTTTTGAGAGTTAAAGTGCTATTTAGGTTTTTTCCTAATTATCTGTAAAAAGATACATATACAAGAAGAATATCAGTTTGTCTGGATCACAAGTCTCCATTTTGAGAAATCCAATGTCTTTCAGAACTTACAGATTAATATTCTTGTCTGAATCTTCAAGTTTTTAAGCATAACATGTTCAATGACTTTACAGATAGAACACAGAGAGACATCTAGTTCTTTATGATTTTCTCTAAAATCTTGAGTGCCATATATCAAAGTTTAAAAAAACCCAAACAAACAAAAAACCAAACCACCACCACAAGTGACAGATTTGTGCATAAAGTATTGAAATATTTTATTATAACTTCTTGTCTTCTAGAGTTAATGGAGGGAGTAATGTGTTTCTGTTCAAGATTTCTGAGACACCAGTAGGGCAACTCAGTAGACTGTCTTACAATGGATTTACAAGACTGTAAATGGCAAGCACAAACCACTCACATGTGGAAGCAGCCACTTGCCCATGTGCTCCAAATTTCTGGAGGTACCAAATAATGGACCAAGTTCCCTATTTTCTGCTTGGAGAGAGCTTCTGGTGAAAAAAGGACCCAATAAAATGGATAATCCACCAAAATATCTTCAATCAGAAGGAAACCTGTAGAACTAGGTGTGAATATCTATTCAGTAAGCAAATCCAGTTCTTCTTCCTTCTATGGTGACTTTTTACTTGGTTCCGTGGGTTTGGGGTTTTATGTAGGTTATTGTTTTTCCTCTCCTCCCCTTTGAGGCAGAAAGGAATAGAGCTGAGACAGGGTTGTATTTTGCAATCAATATGCCTTCTTGTTCTTATATCCTCTTTACCAGTAATGCATTGGGAGTATTAACATCTGTCTTGGAGAGAGGCACCCATTCCCTTTTCAGGTACCATTTCTAGATTTTTGAGCTCTATGGGAGTGGGATAGAAATCTGAACACTGTGAACTTGTAGAGATTCCAGCATGAGGAAGACAATAAGAGTCAGGAGTTCTCGTAATTTCATTAGGCACCTAAAGTCCATTTGTATCTTGTTTTAAGGGCTCTTGTCCTTTTCAGACTATTGAGTCATTAAAAATTACTTGTGTTTTCAGCATTAACAAATGATATCAAACCCTGATCCTGAAATTATCTTAATGGATCTCTTAAGCCTAACCTAGATTTAGAAATTCCTTCTTGACTTATGCCTTGTTCACTCTTCTCTAATTAGCAGTGCAGTCATGCTATTGATGAAAAGCAGGTTGTTTCTTCATGTGAAGACCATCTGCCAGCACATCACTACTTCTACACCAGATGGAAAGTTCTTGGTAAGGCTAAGAGGTGCAATTATTCAATTGTTCTATAATCAGACACACTTCAATTAGTTACTGATGATTACAATTCAGAGTTTCTGCTATTTACTTTTTCATTTGTCAAGCCACTCTGCAATCTTTGCAATCATTTCACTGTTAAGATGCAACAAGTTTATCACGTTGGTTAAGCATTTTAACACACTGTGTAAAGGGTTTATCATCTCAGAAAGCTAAGGTAATTTAATTTGGCCTAAACACTAACTAGTTCCAGTATAATGTCAGCCACTTGACTATAACTAAGAATTGGGCAAGTTTGAAAGGATCTGTGTCCTAAGAGATTTATAACAAAGCTTCACAAACATTTTTACAAGTCACGCAATCAAGAAAGTCAAGCAGATCCAAATAGGTCTAGAAGTAGTAAAAGTCAAACTACTTCTACTTCAAGTAGGCATTTAATCCACTCTAGCATCACTCTCATCCAGCCAGAGCATTTAGTTGTTACATTTACGAGAAGTGGAAAAAGAGCCATTGTCTTATTAACTGTAACTCTCTCTTACATGTCCCCACTTCATAGTCAGCCTGAGCTGCCATTTGCCCTTTTCTGTGAGTCTGGAGAGACAGTCACACCCCTGCTCTGGGCTACAGCAAAGGACCATGTATGCACGAGGACTCTGTAAATCATTTAAACACTTCTTTAAGAAAGAAAAAAAGCCCAAAATTCTAGAAACGTGCTGCATTGGTACAAGTTTGTAGGAGGTTTGTAGTTGAGCAGAGGTGCGTTGCTGTTTGCCACCTCACAACACTGGCAAGACAGAAAAGCACAAAAGGATTTGAGAGAGGTTTGTGAAGTCTTGGTGGGGACAGATCCTACCACGTCCTGGATAAGAGCTGCCACATACACATAGATGCAGGTCTGAGGGATTTCTCCCATTCTGGTAATTTAGGGGATTTTGTGCAATTTACTGTAGTATTTATTTTCCCTTCTTTTAGGATTACCATTACTTTATTCTATAAAACTGCTATTACTCCTCTTTTGAGGCTACATATGTCTCCCATTAATTTCACTTTTGTACAATAACAAAATGAATGCAACCTTAGGTGACTAATTAGGCCTCTTAGCCCATACAGTCTGTGCTCAGACAGACCTGCAGTGCTATAATGGATTTTAGTGAGAGTTGCTTGGATGTAGCTGAAGATAAAAGCAGTTCATATGAACAACAGGAAAGGCCTAAGATTACCTCGTACAGAATTGCTGAGGCATGAGAATGAAGAGCTGAGAGAGCTGAGCTCTCCACCAGTTCTCTCATCAGCTACCCAGCATGTGTAGCCACATTGGGTGACACAGTAGTGTAGCTCATTTGTTCAGACTGGAACTGAATTTTCCCTGGCAGCTGTGGGAACTGTAACTACTTCATTTTCAAGTTACAGCCTTTTAAATACAAAAAAAAAACAAAAACAACAACAACAACAAAAAAAAACAAAACACAACAAACAAACAAAAAAAAAACAAACCACCACACACCCACCAAAATTCTATTGTAATAATACTTATACTTTATACTAGCCTTCCCACAGATTTATATATCATATATTGGTGAATTTATAGCTACATGGATATTCATTTATTCAAACACTATCTATAAAGAATATTGAGGCTGAGATATATTGAGACTCAGTGCCCCAAAGGAGAGATGGGTAAACCTGCAGTTAACAACACAACTTTGATTCAGGCTTCTTATGCTTCTCTTCACAATACAGTCTTTAACTGAGTGACTGCTGTTTTACAGTACAAAGTACTTCAATCAGGTCATCACTGTTCACCATTTCTTTTAGTTCCACCATAGGCTGCATGTTACTCATTGTATACTATCCAAATGCCAGTTTGGCTTCAGAATTCAGGATTTTCTCCTGGCTTTCCACAGGGATCTCAGTCTTCAGAGAAGAGACTAGATCAGACAAAAAGTCACGTTTCTAGGCTTATTCTCAAAATAAAAACAAAGAAACAAACAAAAAACCCACAAAGCCAACTACTTATGCTACCACTTTGAGTGGTTCCAAATCTTTTTAAGAAGATAACCTTAAATTTCAAACCTAGGAGTTTTTTGGGTTTTGTTTTTTTTTTTTTAAATGCAGGTAGTGGGTTAGAAACAAACTTGGAAGAAAATAAACATAAAAGTGAACAGAAAATTAATCTCACAAAAGAATACACAAAACCCCCACAATCCTAACTACAGGCTCAATCTCTACCTCAAAGATACACATACAAATAATGCATCCAGATTTACAACTGTGACTTTGTTTTCAAACTATATATAGACAACCATATAATTTACATTATGAAACCCTCAGATTATTTCTCAGTAGAATCTCAGAGGCTTAGATCAATAAACATTATAGCCATTTTTAGGACCTACCAATATTTATTAAACCTCCCAGGGGGAGAGTATATACGTTTGTGATGGCTCCTACCAGTCTGAGTGCTATTTATGCTGCTAATGGATACTGAAGACTGGCAGAAATTGCAGTCAGCTGAAACAAGTTTTCTTTTTGCTATTTGTTGATTACCCTCAACCATTCTGAGACGTTTTTTTAGCTACTAGACCCAGTTTCTGGAGTAGACAGCCTCTGGGCCTTGTGACAGTCTTTTGCTTGCTTCTTCTAAACCACCCATTCCTGCTTGCTTGGGCTGCTGGTTCCAAGAGGGTTTGTCTCCCTCTTCTCTACAAGAGTCAGTCCTGACAACTGTCATGAGACAAGTCCTCTTACATCCTATTATATTGTTTCTGGCATAGGGCCACATGAAGCCAGTGCTTCGGGAGAAATCACCAGAGAAGCCTCAAGGACAAATCACTGAATCCGAATTTGTTCTCTAGTTGTTTAGACTTCTTAAGGGAGTTTCTGTGATCTAACTGATCTTTGAGTCCTCTTCCAGGTTCTCTCCCCCTATATGTTTTTATCTGTACAAACATGGGTTTTTCTGCAAAGATATTCACTTGCCACATGCCCCTGATACATGTTGGTATTCAAGCTTACACGATGAGAACTCCCTACAGTGCTCAGTCCTTTGAGCCTGGTATTATAGAGACATGACCTACCCATTTGGACAGATTCACTGATCTCTTACAAGAAAAAAGTCTGACACATACTTGTCATAATTGGTAGTTCCTATATAAATTTTCTTCTCAAATCCACCAGGCAACGACAGAAATTGTTTCATACTTTTGCAGGAAGGAATTTCAGTAGCAGTGTAGAAGATCCTCAGCAGTGTTTGAGGAATTTGGGGTCACAGTGCTATTCAGTCAGTGGTAATGAATGGCTTCAATCTACTCCAAAGTCAGAGTTTTCAAAAATGATTTTAGCATACTGACAATAACATATTCTTAAAGTTTTAAGGCTTCTGAGAGTAATACCAATAAAGTCTCCAGTGAACAGCTGAGCACCCTCTTTCCTTCAAGAAGTAGAGCCCAAGGGAACAGAGCTCTGCACAGCTCATGGGCTCCTTTGCCCCAGCCCAGTCATTCCAGCCATAAAGTAGCTGGACCTGACTCCAAAGTAGAGATAACAGGTCCACAACAGAGCACCATTCATTGCCAGAGCTCCATTAAATCGTGGTGGCAGATGAAATAGAAACAACACCCATAAATGTAAACACAAGGTAAAATACATGCTTAAAATTAATCAGTCATCTCCTAAAAATGCAGGGACTATCTGTGTCCTATTGTTGTGTGTTAATGGGGAGGAAGGTGAAAGCAGTCTCCCTGCTCTGTGGGTTTGGGCTTGGAAATGGAAAGCAGCTTCCATCCTGCTGAGCTCAGCTGCTGCAACAGCAGAAAGTTGTTCTAGACACAGTGTGCACTCATAATTTATTGTTTCTGTCTTCTAAATGCATTACCTGTTGCTCTTTCAAATCTTCCTTTCGTAATCCTTTTAGATATTGACCTTTCCTCCAGCAACCATGATCTTGTGCGATCTTTCTCACTTCTGTAGAGTGAGTATAAAAGCTTATTCCATGAAAATGACAGCATTTGTCAGCCCTTATTGCTGGGCATCAGAGTGAAGGTACGGGCAGATGAAGGTTTTTATCAAGCTTTTTAAGCAGGAACACAGCAGGATGCAAAACTGAGAAGACAGTAAAACTCCAGTTACCCCTAGAATGCCACGACTTTATAAGGGAAGCCAGAGCTTTAAGGCTCTCAGGTGTGAGAACTTTTACATGTGATACTTCAGTCTTGCCTCTGCCACGTGTCTCTGATGGCCTGCACCATCAGGATATTTCCTATTGCCAATATTCACATCAAGATCAGTAAACCAGGTATTCAGCCTTTTTTTTGCTTCACCAAAGCAAGACACCTACAATCTAAAGCTGAGATCTGGCCAGATTTAGACAAATGTAAACAGCAGTTCATACTGCAGGGCAGACTGTCTCCATCAGAATATCCAAACAGAAATAAAGAGTTCTAGTTTAAACAAGTTTAACTGCTGTTTTTCCACCCAGTGTTATTTCTTAATTCTTCCTTCCTTTAATAGATGCTTGGTGGCCTGTAGCAGGTAGCTGAGTCTGAACATGTTGTCTTTGAAGTGTGTTTACTTGGTGAGGATGCTGAGTAACTGGGAAAAGCTGTACCTTTCTCACCTACACCAGCTCTGTATCTGTCCAAGAATATTTATACCTTCTATTATTTTTTCCTCACTATTTCCCAAACAAACACTGCAAAAAAAAAAAAGCCCTCCTGTTTCTATATTTGTCTGTATTGAAGTGTCATTGTCCTCTATTGATTTTAACTGTCTGTAAATAGCAAGCAATTGTGTTCTTCATTACTTACAATCTCATCCATTTATAGTATCTTCCATCTGTGATTTTTGCTTTTCCTTTACTTTCTTTCCTAATTTTTTGTCTTCACTGAGCCAATTTTCTTATTCTATGAACCCACAGAACTTTGCTAAAACAACATTCTCAAGTTAAAATAGCAACTTCAAATTCGCACTCAGTATTTGAAGCATCTCTTATGCACCCTACACTTACAGAAACTGCAGAAAACCTCAAAGAACTTTCTTCAGTTCATTTAGAGTATTTGTTATTAAACTGATTTCAGTAACAAGCCACATACACTGCTCTTTTATTCAAGCCACAGTCATCACAAGGTGAGACAGAAATCACAATAGTTTGTCTCAAGCATAGATATAATCCTTGACTCTTACCTTGTGCCAGTTTGTCAGGCAGTATTCTGTGGTATTCATCAGATTTTTTCACCTGCAAAATTTTCCAAGACAGGATTTTTAAATTTTAGTAGTTTCTAAAACAAAAGATGTAGTATTATTTACAGTTCTACTGATATAAGACACCAAATTACTCCAATGCAGTTTTTACAGACAAGTGAGAGGATTACAAAATAATCAGTGGTATTGCAAAGTATCTGTCTTGACCTGCTTTATAAGGAGCTCCCCAATAAGATCAAGAGGCCTAAAATCAATTAAACAAACCAACAAATCAGATTCCTCAAAGTGAGGAATTACTTCATTGTTAGCAAAAGCAATAATGAGCAATGACAAAATAACAGCAAACAGCTGTCTCACACTCCTTCCCGCACTGTCCTCACCTCTCAACTATGTTTCATTCAGCTCCAGTGACTGCTGGGATCTAACCCTTGCCATGGCTCCAGGTGGCTTCCCCTCTGGCTTCATTCTTCCCCTCTACTGCCTGCAAAGGCAGCTCCCAGACCCAGGCCACTCCTGGCCATATAGCACCTGCTCTACAGCACCACCTCAGCCTTTCCTTAGAGCAGAATAACAGAATTCCAACCATCAAAGTAAAAATAAAAATTCTGTCTTTTTAAAAGGAGAGCAATGGCTTGATTATTTTTAAAATGAAACACTTATTTTCATTTTATATCAACAGATCTGTTCACTTTCTTTTACAGAAGCCTTGGGTATATTAGAATGCCTCAGAAGTAAAAACCATACAGTTTTGCAACTTGTAAAATATTAAAGCATTTCAGAACAAGAAAGGTACAAAATACTCAGTAGACATTTCCTGAAGAAATTAGTTGCCAAAAACTGAATTTGTGCAATAAAGACTCACAGATGAAGATCTAGAGTGTACCAAGAGATCTAGCTATGCAGTACGAGTAACCCACTTATTGATTACTTACATGACAAAATAGAATCTTTTGCCCATGTTTTCTCTGCAGGTTGCCTTGCCTCTAAAGATTCTCTACCCAAGACACACCCACACATACTTTAACAGCAGGGTTGCACCTAATAAGGCACATGTCCTTCACCTGCTGTTTAAACCAGGCTGGCCCTGTAGATCAGCTTTTCTTATCCCTGCAAAGACCAACACCTGAGCAGTGGCACAGTTCTGAGTGCAGCCTTGACCTATTTTCTAGGACAGCTAAGCTTGTTTGAAAAGTGTGTGAAGAACAGGGGAAAAGGCATAGCTCGTGTGGGCTTCACAACTAGGAGTTCACGTTCAGGAATTACAACACTAAAAATTTTTTACATTGCTTGCTAATAAGATGCAGGTTTGGTGGTTGAGGAAAGTTATTTTCCTCAGTAGAACAAGCTCCTTATGATTACAGAAAGTAGAGAACCAGTAAGTAAACCAATATCTCTAAGTAGATTAATTAAAATGAAAAACAAAACACACCAAACTTATGCCTCAGAAATGACGTTGTTCTCCTTATGTGCAAAGCAGGTCAATCTCCCATGTATTGCATAAAAGCCATAAATTTTGCCAAGCCTTCTTGAATGCTATGGAAAAATTTTCTGGAAACCAAATAAATCAGTCCAGTCAGCACCAACCAAGTCCCTGAATTCTCCGTTGTCAAGGACCTGGAGAGGATGACTTGGATGCGGGCAAAGCTGACAGTGGGTTGGCTTGGAGTCAACTAGAGCTTGGAGTATGGAGTATCCCTGGCTCTCCCGAGGTGGCTCTGTGCCCTGCCCCATTGCTGGTGGGTCTCCCTGTGCTGGGATGAATAGGGGAACCTGCCTGAGAGATTGTTTTGCAGGAGCTTCTTTTGGTCTGGGAGCAACAGTCTTATTTATAATTCAAGATAATGGGCAGCCTGCTAAAGAGTAGAGCCATCAGAAGAGGATTGGTCTGTCAGCACTTCGAATTGGTTTTTCACTGTTGAACTGTAACAAAAAGTTATTTTTGGAAGCCAGAATTTTACTCCTTACCTTTACTTGAAATGGATTTTCACTGCTGTGTAACAAAAAGTTATTTTTGGAAGCCAGAACTTTACTGCTTTCCTTTACTTATTGGTTTTAAGGACTGTGCAGCACAGTTTTATTTTGTTTGTACTGCACCCATTAGTCTTCTGTTTAAAAAGAAAAATATTTTAATAGATATTTATATAATAGATATATAAAAACAAAATGGCAGTAAACAGATAAATTATAAATGAATTTTAATCATTAATATTCACTCAACTAAATGGATCTGTATCCTGAGAACATTATTATTTTGTGTTCAGCATTTGTATATGTCAGGTTTTATTTACTTGTGTACTTGTATGTACAGACCCCACCTGAGCTGTGGGGTTTTTATTACCCTGGGGAATAAATAGACATAGAAAAAGTCTCTCAGGGAGGTTACAGTCTGAGAAAACACATCAAGTGCAGAACAGAGGTGCCTAATGCACTCTCATGTCTTTCCAGCATATGAAGAGTAGATAGGAATTTAGCTGAAAAGTAGCATGAACCTTAAAAATCCATCCAATATGCCATGGGGAACATTTCTGCAAGACAACTGCCCAGAGGAACTGGCAGCAATCAGAGGAGCCAGTGATTACAACCGCAACATCTTTGCAGATCTGTCCCATGTTCCTTGTACAGGACATGTTGCAAATGAGGGCTGGGTCCCAGATGGCCCTATGGCCACATCAATGTATGCAGGATGCTGTAATGGTTAAAAAGAGACAGAATTTCTCATGGAAGTCGTGGTTACTGATGCAATTTAAAATACATCAATAGTTATCCTGCAGGCATTTGGAGAAAGTAAGTAACTCATATGACTTTATTTTTCTGAAATGACCTTTCTCATCCCAAATAAATACGTATCATTTTATATATCTGACAGGTACTATTAATTGCATTTATTACATATAATTCCATTCAAGACTTCACCTTCTGAGTAGAATACATATTTTCCTTTCTAAACTATAGTTTACACATTATTGTATTTATATTTAAATCTAGTTCAGCTGGAATTCTATTAAATGAAACATGAAATTTACGTTACAAAAAATCAACATCAGGCTATTTTCTTGATAATTTAAACAATATTTCAATGGAGTTTTGCCAAAATTGATAGCCACCCCCTATTTAGTAACCCTGAAATTGCAAAAGGATCATAAAGGTAGCCTTAGCAGAGATATAAATGGTCTCAAAAAAGGCACAGTACAGAAAAAAAAATCTAATTACAACTTCAAATCTCTTGATGCTTGTTCATTTGAACTCTAATAGTCCAAAAACTCAAAAGCTGATGCTAGTATCTGAATTCAGAATGCTACCCAAGAGAATAATACTCTTCTCCAATGCTTCTATTTGCGCAGACATTTTGTGAATATCAACCGGTTTTCCACCTCTATGTTTTTAACATTACTTTTTAAACACAAAATGGGAAGTAAAAATAACCTTGGCTCCATTATGCAGCAAATGTAGGCAGACCTTTAGCTTCAGCATGACTCCATAACAGAAGCTGTCCACTGGTGTCCCTACACAGCCCTTTTTGCACAATCAGCTTAAATTAGTAAAGACATATGATGCATTAAGCCATGCACATTGCACTGTTCAGGCTAAAAAGTGACTAATGTTGAATAAAGTTTCCCACCAGCTGTTTTTGTGTTGTTTTGTGCTCTCATTTGAGCTATTACATAACGTGTTGAGATGAAAAATTGGCATATAGAGGTATAATGGTTTGTTTTCTAGAGAAAAAGCAGTTTATAATTAGATTTCATAGTGAAAGAATAAAACAGACCTTTAACTCAAAATGAGAACTGAAGGGGAGTATGTTAAATGATATTATAGCACCATCACTTCCAGGAAGTATTCTTATACTATAAAGACGGGTCTTCATCATGTTACAGTCATAATGAATGATGTATTTAAATCAACATACTTCTGCCTGAATTATCATAGTCTAAAGCCATTATGTACACTGACTTACTGCAACATATGAAAAGGCAGAAAAAATGATAACCAATATGTTGCAGACCATTTCTGACTCCACAAATATCCAGTGAATTCTACAAAACATGCAATATTGAATCAGATAAATTAAATGTGTGAATTCACACAAAGACAAGATTTATTGCAATAGCACTGTCATTTTGCCCATTATACACTTATGCACACATAGACATGCAATCTACTTGAGATGGAAAAAGGAAGCATAAAAATTAGCATGCATGGCAATTGCCCCAGTCACTAGACTCACCGAGTTACTACAGAAATGCACAGCAGTACCACCAGCTGGTTTTAAAAACCTTTGCTGCTGCTTAGGAAAAGAGCGGTATGTGTCCTTCCTGGAGAAAACTTGGGACTAAGATAGCATCAGTAAGCCCGTCAATCTTCTGGCAAAGACTTAGGTCTTACCTCTCCTTTCCATGAGCTACCTCAAGTGGTTTCCTCCTCACTATGCTGGATTCTGTGGACCCCCCTTCATTCTCTGAAGTGTAAAGGGAAGATCAATATTTAACTTTTATGGTTGGACTTCATTATCTTAAAGGTCTTTTCCAACCTTAATGATCCCATGATTCTATGACTTTAACTTCAGTGTTGCAAAATTCATCAGAGGCCAAACCTTATGCAGTCTGTCGTGGTTTAACCCCAGCTGGCAGATAAGCCCCACACAGCCACTCACTCATTCCCAACAAACCAGGGTAGGGGAGAGGATCAGAAGAGTAAAAGTGAGAAAACTCAGAGGTAAAGACACTTCAGTAGGTAAAGCAGAAGCAGCGCACACAAGCAAAGCCAGACAAGGCATTCATTCACCACTTTCCAAGGGCAGGCATCCCTAGGACAGCAGGGCCCCACCACACGTAACGGTGATTTGGGATTACACACACCATCCCTCCAAATTTCCACCCCTTCCTCCTTCTTTCCCCAGCTTTATATGCTGACCGTGACACCATATGGTGTGGGATATCTCTGTGCTCAGTTGGGGTCAGCTGTCCCAGCGGTGTCCCCTCCCAATCCTTTGCGGACCCCCCGCCTCCTTGCTGGTGGAGCAGTGTGAGGAGCAGAAAAACCTTGACTCTGTGTTAGCCCTGCTCAGCAATGATGAAAACATCTCTGCACTGTCTACACTGTTTCCAGCAAAACTCCAAAACATATTCCCATGCTAGCAATTGTGAAGAAAATTAACTATCCCAGCCATAACCAGCACACATTAGCAGATTTTCATATCAGAAATTTTTGGCTACACATCTCATTCACAATATAAACTGTGCAACTCCCACAGTGGTCCAGCCATAAAAGATGCAAACACAATCTTCAGTAGGCATTACTCAAGACTGTCATCAGGAAAACACAGGAGTTTTCAGCCTTTGGTCAGTGCAGTGGGACATTTACCACCATATATTTTCATTACTCTGGTGTTCATGGGAGACATATTAAATGCAGGATGAAAACCAAATCTATTTTTGATAAGAGGTAAGTCCAAAAGCAAGAGCTATTCGTAAGTAGAAATGCCTAAGAGGATGGAGCTGCCATGATGAATTAATCTTACCATGTAGCAAGTGAAAAATACTAATTTTTAATGCTGCTTAATCTTAGCATATATGTGTTTTGCCTAGAGATTATTACAGGCTTTGTCTCAGAGTCTGTTAGTGCACATAAATAACACAGGCTTTTGGGAAAGGGAGAGGCAAAGAAGTCATCCAGAAGTTACAGTGGGGATTAACTTGAACACAAAGCAAGTTTAATGGGACCTTTGGAAACTGGGTATCCCTGTGGCAACAAAGCAGCAACAGGAAGGATGAATTCACTGCCCGTTCACACTCACCTAAGCATAGATTATACAGTGAAACAAAACCAGTAGTTTGATTTCTCTCCGTCCCAGGTAAGGAGTCCAAATGATCTCTGTGGTCTATATTTGTGTGTAAGTGGTACCAGTTTTCAGTATAGCTAAAAGTTATTACTGGTGGGAATCATGCATCCAGACTCCATGGAGAAACACTATTCAAGTAGAGACTATCTGTAACTGCATTTCCAGGGAGTTATAATTTGTTTCAAATCTTTGAACACTGCTAGGGGTGAGAGCACTCAGAGTCAGGCAGAGGGAGATGACACTTTTCTAAAATAAAGAGGTCAGAAATTCTTCAACATCAGTTTCTATGTTTTCAACACCCTCTTTTCTATTTTTAAGCACCATCCAGGCAGGCACTTTTACTGGTAACACATCCACACAGGTTTCCTTGGCATCCCTCAAATCCTCGCAGCAGTATTATACATGAATGCTGCAATTTTCCATCAATGGACAAACTACTCTGTTTCCACTCCCTGTAATCTTACACCCTCAGAAGACACTTTTGTTGACTGACAGGCATCTCTTTCTTCTTCCTTTTGCTGCACTGGGATTGGAAGCCTGCATCTCATGAGGGTTAATACAGCTGATTTTCCCACTTACACAATTAAAAAGCAGTCACACGGAAGAGCAACTTTATGCAAGGGAGGACAAACTTAAAACTACAAAATCTCAGGAAAGAGAAATGTGAAGAAGTACTTCGGCATCTTAGTTTAAATTCAGCCCTGTAAAAGCTCACATGAAATATTCATACTTTAATGTCCACAAAGTAGTTTAATCTGATCTGCAGAATCACAACACTGGCAGTATAATATGTCCCATGGCCATACAAAATGCTGAAGTGAGCAGAATGTGCCCATATTCCTCTGCCAGAAAAATTCTGACCTGCAGGCTCTGGTGCAAAGCACTCGCCACACATCCTGTATAACTATTTAATATGTGTGCCCTCTGGAAATGCTGAAGGCTTTTCTCCTTAGGTGTCTGTCTCTAATCCTAGCAACAGACACTGTTTCTTTGTTCAGTGACCTTATGAATAGAAGCACTAGATAAATTGAGCCAGATAAATTGCTAGCAGCATCATAGTCTTAGTGAAGGCCAGTGATTCTTCAGATTTCATTCTAAACATAATTATGTGGAGAAATCCATCTACAGAACTTATGAGTTCCTCAAAACACTTCATCTGTCATCACTCCATTGAACCAACACTATTTATTTGCTTTTGAAAGCAACTCTAATTGATTTATCTGTTGCTCGGTATAAGACCATGATAAATAAATTATCACTTAAACACGATGGATTACAAACATTTCCTTTTCTATTCATAGCTATGACATATTACTAGATCTTGCTTTATTTAAAAGCTTATACATGTTTTCTTTATCCCTGTAATGTAAGGTGCAAAACCTAAATTTGTGCCAGTGAACCCCTTTGCTCATACACTGCTGCACTACCAGAGTCCATCTGGAGTTACTGTTCTGCTTGATGTCACATGGCAGATCTTACCTGCATGGAAGATGAAAGGACTTTCAAGGCACGTATCTAGGGATGACAGTTTCCTTTCTGATGAACCACAGAGTCACAGCTTGTTAAGAAAGACTGTGACAGTGATAAAAGACAAAGCCATCATTTTATAGCAGAATATGGCCTATCGGTACATGACAAGCCATACTATCTCTGCTCACACATGCTGACATCTCATAATGCCTTCTCCCAAGTGCTGGACAGAAATAGTCCCTGAAGGCAGCACCACTAGAGAGTAATAGCATACTGCTTATCTGGGAGCAAATGAATGGAAAAAACCTGAAGTGTACAATGTGTCCCTGCTAACATCACAGATAAAGGGAGCTTTCAGTTTAAAGTATTTTCTGTTTTCATTAGAGGTTCAATAGGTTTAGAATCAAACAATAAGGACAATTATGTTACCTTGGTTGTCAGCTATTTTAAACCTTTCAACTTCTTTTTTTTTTTTTATTTTAAACGTTGAGGGTACATTTACAAAAATCTGTTGGGAGCCCTCTTTTTTTGAGGGCTGTGCATCCATACCACGTATGCAGTGTTGCCCTGTGCTTAACATTCTTCACACTTGACATATTGCAAGACTGCCCAAGTATCACTAACTGGTGCTCACAGGCTCCCAAGCTGCCCTGCAGGGTGAAGGCCCATGTGATTGTAGGTTGTGGCTAGAGGTTAACTGCCCAACACCTCTCAGAGCAGGTGGCACAGGGGGACAGGGAGGGGACACTCAGCAGAGGTGGCAGTAGGGAATTTGAGGTGGGTGCCTTGCTAGAGGAAATGGGAAGGTCTGGTGGCTTCCTGAGAAGGAGAAATCATAGAAGAAACATCAGGAAGGAAAAGATTTAGATTGAAAAAATAGGGAAATATGTGAAAGGGCTACAAACAAGCAGGGGAGTATAAGAAAAGAGAAAAGACTTTTTGCCTCTAAGCATACTTCTCAGGTAAGTCAGGATCTTCTCTTGGTTTTAGAACAAGCCTTTTTATAGTCCCCACAAAAGCTTTATTGGAAGAAATTGCAATCCACCTGAATCTGGGCAGAAATTAATCCATCTGCTCTAGTGATTCCCGTGAAAACTCGGGATCCCTACACTCCCGCAGGGACAGAGCCACTCTACTGTAGGTGCAGCTCACAGGGAGGGGCAGGGAACACAAGTGTGACATCATAAAATAATAAAGATATTTTCACAGAGATAACACTGGGTGGCTGCAAAATTAGTGGTGATACCATGATGCAAGTGCTGCTTATCAGCAAGAAGCTGTCAGTGTGGTTAATGTGGGTGTTCGGGCTGAGTGCTAATCACATGGGCTAACCTGAGAAGTATGCCTGGTTCTGTTGTATATTTGAGATCCATTAGCTGCATTGGCTGGGGGTTGTAAGTCTTCCGAAGTGACAGTGAAAACCTGTCTGCCACTATCCTCTCGAGTTGCACAGTGCACAGATCTCCCTTTCCAGTACATGCAATCATCCCCCTCACAGAATCTGTCCACCTAGCACAGCCAAGCATCCTGTTCTCACTTGCACTGTAACCCACTCACAAATACCTGCAAAAGTCACTGGGCAATCACCTACAAAACTTTCCTCAGTGACACCTAAAAAATGCTGCAAAGGTGAAGTAACCCATGTCTTGACTGTTGTCCACCATACTGACCAGCATTTACTGTTTGCTTGTACTCTTCCCATCTCTTGACTGCATGTCTGTTAATTTTATACAGAGACATTAAATTCTTTGGTGTAGTTTTAAAATAGTAAGCACAATAAATAATGGTAACATTAACCAATGTATTTAATAGTAAGCCTGTTGATGACCATTTATATTATTATAGTTAGTTCAGTGTTTCTGCTTTGTGTCACAGCTTTTGTTGTATAGAATAATCGGGTTTTTTCCCCATAGTTGTTGACATAATCAAATTGACACTTTTTTCAAATTTACCTTCTTCTGGGCTCTGGACTTTAAAATCTATATTGGCACTCAGATCTCAGTAACTTTCTAGATTTACAGTACATTCCTCACTTATCCTCCTTCAGTTCTCATTCTCATGACTTCCTTTATGGAGATTCTCAGACCTGAAATTGCTCTCTTCCTCCTCTGATTTTGTTTTGCAGACGCTCTCTCTGCTAAATGAAACAGCAAATTTATAGTTAAAGACAAAATATTTTAGAATTAAAAAACTCTGAAAACATTTCAGGCACAACATGTGATATTTCTCCATCACAGTCACTGAAAACCTGGTTGGAAGAGATCTAAAGGGTCAGCTGGTCCAATCTTTCTTGGCAAAAGAATAGTCAAGACAAGATGACACTGCACTCTATTCAGCTGATTTTTTAAAAGTGTCCAGTGTTGGGAAAGGTGTCAAACATTGGGGAGAAATCTATATTTGAGTCACAGAGAACATGCATACAGGACACAATAGATGTGGTACATAGAGCTGTCTTAATAACAGATGAGAAAGATCACATAATACAGTGCTGCTGCAGCTGGAGTCCCACCATCTGCTACACCTCAGCTAATAAATTCTGTCTTAGCTTCATATGAGCTGGGACAGACTGTTTCCATTTCCAGATCTACTACCACTCACAACTAATTTGGTGCCTCCACTCCTTCAGTGGTGCAGCACAGACAGAGCCATAGTTAGTCCGATGTAGGTCTCCATCCTGTAAAGTCTTAGGTATGTATTTACCTGGATATAAAGGTATGAAATGTTTTATCTCTTCTGATTTTGTTATGGTAATGGCCATATTTTTGAAAGCTCTTAATCCTGAAGTTGTGCGATCATGTGAGAGTTCCATTTTTGATTTGAAGAAAAAGTCTTTAACCTTTAAAGAAGAATGTTCAAAAAAAAAAAAAAGTCATAGAGAGAGAACTCACCTTTTCTTGTTTTATTTTTTTCCTGATTTTTCTCCCATTCTAATGATTTTTGAATATTCTGTTTGGATGATTTACAGTTGGAGTTAGCTCTACTAAAACACTTGGTTACTTGAAGCAGACCGAATTTTTAGTTTGTAAACTCATAACAAAGATTGCATTTATTCACACATTCTGAGCATAGGCATAAATTGAAAAAGTGTACTCAAAATTCTCAAGAAATCTTATATCTTGTTTCTTTTCTTCTAGTCAAGCCACCATATGATTTTGAAATTCGAATGGACAAGTTGTTTTATGATGACAATCATCTTTTCACTTCAAAAAGAGATTTATTTTTAGAGATTCATAAAGCATAGCTAGCTTTTAGCTAGAGGTTTTTATGCACACTGTGGTTCCAGTCCGGACTACAAGTGCCAAAATGCCACAAAAAAACCTTATTCCCTCAATACTTTTGGCTTAGTGAGATACAGAAAGTGAGGGAAATTTTGTAAGAAAAAAAAGCCATAGTGAGAATTCCCACTAAGATTTTAGATCAAAAAGGCTGATTAAGCACTGGAGGTTTTGGGAAGATTTTCATACAAAACTGATGTTATACATCAGCTGAATTTTTCTGATCGATTTGGTAAACTGATTGAATATTGTCTCATATGCGATCAATTTTAATATTCTGGGAGGGCTTCATATATATTTAGATACAACCTGGAGTCTAAATGTGTCCTTGGTAAACATTGCTGTTGGGTAAATATGAAAATGCAGAAAATGTGTATGTTGATGACTGACCCCTGCCATTGCCATCATTGTTAGCCACTCATTTGTTTATCTTATTAAGAAGCTCCTTCAATTACATGGGAGAGTGACAACAATTTGAGAGGTTTCCCATGCAGGGAAGGAGCTCCAGGCTCTTTCTGCGGCTCTTGAGGAGGCAAAGGCTGCCATAGTGGTCAGGTTTCACTCTGCCTGCCATAGCATAGAACCTAGGGGTCTGATTTTGCTACAAGTTCTATGGCAGGGCACAAAGAAGCAATCTGTAATACCAGAACACTTCCTTTAACAGAGTCATGGGATGGAAGAAAAGCATGTACACAAGCAGTGAAGGACTAGGGTTAGATGTCAAATGACTCCAAAATTTACCAAGTCTGTGTTGTTTCTCCATGGAAATTGTTTTGGGTTCACTGATGACTTGAAGCAGTAGCAATGATGAGTGTCAGAAAGACTTGCTGCATGCCTTGGGAACAACCACTTGAATACATTTGAGATGACTCATTTCTTTACCTTGGCCCTGATTACGTAGGTTTTCTTTCCCAAATATGTCTGTATACTCAAAAATGCACTCAAAGGATTTTTTTTTTTATGCAGCAGCTCCAATCAGAGTTTGTGAATTTGCAATGCACAGTGAAGATGAGATAACCTCCTCCATGTCTAAACTAAGGTGTGAACTTACTGATGCTTTTCGGAAGTGGAGTAAATTACTTCACACATTGCTAGCTAAGAGAATTTGCAAAAAGAGTTAGTGTGGAGTAGTTTATGAGCTTTAAATTCACACCTCAATTTTTTCTCTTTATGGCAACTTTTAATGTAGAGAAGCATTAAGTCATTTTAATTCTGGAAATCTTAGTTCAAAAAGTGATGAAAGTTTTAAAAAAATGTAATGTAGTGTGCTTGTATTTTCTTCTGCAATTCCACTCCTCCATAAACTGAATCACACACTTTTCAGTTAGCTCTGATACAAAGTAACAGACAGAACAAAAACAGATACTCGAGGGTGACAAGATGAGACATTTCTCTTGGAAAATAAACTTGGTCTTAACATGGACTGTTGACATATGTTACAGACAGTGGAAATACAAAGAAATTTTAGGGTTAATATACTAATAGTACTGAAAGTCTTATGCAACTTCTTATACTTTAGGTCTTGCATCTTGCCCAGCATCTTGCTTGGCTTCCAGATTTAATAAGTTCAAATCCTGCCTTTTTGAAAAGCTGGAGTTTCTGAAGCCAGCCCTCCCTGGCAAACTAGGAAAAACACAGCAAGAGAAGCAGTTTCCACCATTTCCTCCTGTCATTCCAGATGCACAAGGATTTTTAAGGAAGGAACCTTGCTCAGGGCTTTATCCAGTCTGGTTTTGATACCGTCCGAGGATGGCAACTGCACAAAATCATCTGCAAAGAAGCAGAATTTAGCCGCATTTTTAATTGTTTTGTTCAAATTCACACTTCATTTAAAGTGCTCAGGGATGTGGAGTGCTAGTGAACTTGCCAACCTTTTTGATATGGAATGTGCTGAATCACAGAAAAAGGGAGGAAACTTACAGAAGGTGTCCTGGGCTAGAAAGTTTGAGTAATATTAAACTAGGTAACGCAACACTCTTTTGGAGTCCTCAAAGGATCAACAAGAAGATAGCTTCATCTCTTGCCACAAGGTCTTGATACAAAACATTATATCCAAAATTCTAGCCTTTCCACCTAAAAATAATCTACCTGTAAAAACTAATTTCCATAGACATAGACTCTGGTTAAAGATAAAAGATCAGTCAATGAGATAGAGTTCAGTGACTCTAAGCAGAAAACAAGAAATAAAAAAACAGTAAAAAAACGTTACCTTGAATTTACTTATTTCAATTGCAGTGCTTTATTAGACTGCTCTAGGTATGAATTCTTTTAAATATGATCACATTCAGTACAATTTGAGGGTTTTGTCTGAATTTTGATCAACTGGTATTCTTTTTAAAAAACAGTCTTTGCAAGTTCATCTTTGTTACTTGATACCTGATTTTCCAAAGTGCTGAGCACCTGCAGCTCCCAGTGGCTTCACTTGCAGTAACCACAGTTACCCAGGAAATCAGGTCAGAGCATGCTTGTACTCACACGTCAAGGCCACAATTTTCAGTGGAAAATCATGCATTTTGTAGACTAGGGCATTTTTTATTTTGCTACACCTTCTGCTAAGTGTCTATTTGTCCACAGCAGATGCTGGAGCCCTGTTCTTTTAAGCTGCCAACATCCTAGATCTGTTCCCAAGAACATCTAGTTAAAGAGTGAGGGTTGTCATGCTGGAAAGCACCTAAAAAAAGGGGATCTGGTACAGGACCTAGCCCTAGCTCCCCATTTATTCCCTTCTGTAAGCCAATACCAAGAAAAAAATAAATTATGAACAGATGCTTGCTTCTGCCCTGCCCTGGCTTCTGGCCAGACAGACTATCTGAGAAGGTGTAATACAAGCAGCTGCTGCTTTCTAAGGGTACAGACATTTATTCACAGGAACAAGAGGAATGAGATGAAAAACATAAAAGAATTAGGACTCTGAGAAGTACAATTTCTTAGATCTGTCTGCAAGGTGACACAACTTTTCATCTCTCCCTGTGAAGAGACACCATTTACAAATCCATACTTGTGATACATAATCTGAGGCACTTGGACAAATCAGGGTAACGCAAAGAGGTCTTTGTTTCAGTGACTCTGGAGAGCACAAATGGAGATTAGGAAAATAATTGTACACTGTAAAAAGAGTGTATATGGCACTAATCAAGGTTATAAAAAGCTAACTGCATCTGGGGCTAAAAAATGGTGTTATCCCAAATTCTCATTAATAGCATCCAATTACTGTCTGTGGTTATGTAACTGTTCATCTCACTATGTGGCCACTTACTGCTGAAGTCTGTTACTGCTCAGCATAAATTGCACAGAGCACAGTGTGCAAAGGCACTAATGGCATTTACTTTGCATTTTGCAGTACAAGGATAAACAAGCACGTATTCTGAAGCAAAACTGCAAACTGGGGGGAGAGGTTATTCCAAGCAATTTTTTTTCACTTTTGTACATTTTAAAATTAGTTCAGTTGTGGGTTTTTAGGGGATTTTGTTTGGTTGGTTTGGGCATTTTTTTTTTGTAGTAAAAATGTGTGATTATCATGGGATATAAAAGAAAGTGAATGTTTTCTTTTTTAAATATGTAGTTAAAGAGAGTACACTATCACATAAAACATACCATTAACTTTAGAGGGTTTTTTTCCTCCTGAATGCTATACAGATATTTCAGATCTCAAAGTGCCCATCATTAGAATATGGGAACTTTTCCTGAGAAGTCTGTGTATGGGCACTGAACAAAGAAAATGTCAATGAGCCTCTACTGATAAGAACAAGCACAGATAAAGTAGACAAAAAGATCTGTGAGTCAGTAAATACTGCAAACAACAATCATAGCAGCTCAGGCAATTACCAGGAGAATCAAAAAACACTGATAAGTCCATCAAATAAAATGTGATCCCCTCATAAGCTGGCAACATGAGAGGAAATGACAGCAGACTAAAGCTGGGGTTCACAGGGCATTAGTCTTACTGAATGGAGGGCTGACTATTGATGTTGCATCAAATCCAACAAAGCCTGTTTGTACAGCAAATTGCCTATTTCCTTTGTAGAAGGGAAAACTGTGTTTGAGTAGTAAAGCTACAGCGAGAACGAAGAAAGCAAAATCAATGACCAAAACACGAGAGAACAACTGAACACTGAAACAATAAACAAAAGAGTTATGAAAGACAAAAGCCATAGACTGAAGCAGGAAGAGAAAAAGGAATAGGTTATAATGATTTCTGAGAGGCTGGGTTTTCATTTTCTTTATGGTAATGGTGAGACTTCATTGACATCTGCTGGAGCACGATCAGCTTTCTTAAGATGGAAACAAAAATGTCTGGAAAAGGAAAAAAAAAAGAACAAGTATTGAAAGGATTTGGTGTGGAAAAAAATCCAATAAATACTAATTCTTCCCCATTATAAGCACAGTTTCTGCCTATGTTGGAACACAGATTTCAATTTGCTGCTATCTACTGAAAAGTAGTAATTTAGCAAGCAGTCACTACCCATTTTTTGTCATAAAGAACAAAACATGCAACAACTCATTCTCAGAATAATAACATTTCTTAATCCTCAGCATACTCTCTGTGGTCTGAAACTAGACAGCTGATCCTCAACTCCTTTGGAAGGGTTTGTAAAACACCCTTCCCAGAATGTAGTACATAAAAATAATCCTAAGGAAATAGACATTACAATATAATGGTGGTATCTGCTCTTATTGAGCTTAACTTCTGGAATTGTCTACATAAGGCCAAGAAATGCCTCCTGCTTTACATAAATGAGTATATATCATGAGTACAGTATAAAGTACAGACAGTCAAATTGTTATTTCTGGAAACAACCCAGACACTCTATTTTATTCAAGGTACTTGTTTGACTAGCCCTGACAAAGTCATAACACAGTTTTCTGGGATAAAAGCATTATTCTAAAATCAGAATTAAGCCTTGTAAATTAGCTAATATTATGCTTTACACAACAGATCCCCAATGCATAAGTTTAATCTTTTTCATCAGATATTCAATATGTTTCTTTTCAAACACATATTAGCTTAACAAGGATCTATGTTATAAGCCATATTAACTATATGTTCGCAAACAACAGCTTTTATCAATATTATTTTTGATAGAATGACAAAATCAGTAGAGGAAATACATAATGTATTTATATTTAAATTTTAGAAAGACCTTTAAAGAGTGGCTTGCATTAAAGGATTTTGATAGATTAAAGCCATAAGTGAGGGCTATCAGTATGTATGAATGCATCAGAAAAGTGTAAGAGGTTAACCAGGAAGAGAAGAAATTTATTAATAAAACTATTATGATTAAACTTAAAAATTACAGGTTCACAATTTCAAGAAAAACAGTGTCAAATGCATATATATATGTATATGTAAGAAAAGGGAGATATCTGTGAAGACAGACATTTGTGACAAGGCTGAATAACAATTCCAATATAAATATTTAGTATAATATAGGGATAAAATAAAAAGGTTCATGCTGCTCAATTTCTTGAACCATTTTAAAACTCAGTGCCAGACAGATGTACAAAGGCAAGAAATGCCACAGAAAAAGATACATAACATGATCAAAGGCTCAAAAAAGATAACCAATGTGTAATTCTAACTGACATGTTCAGGGAAAAAAATATTAAACCAAGTAGAACTTAAAAATAAAAGAATGTTTCTCATATGAATTTCCTCCAGCGTTACCTTCTTAAGGTGCCTTCTTAAGATCTGAGATATTTCCCAAGGAAAAGTACAATTAGCAGAAGTAAGGAGGTAGACTACCTTGAGTACAGAGACTAACCATGTGGATATCAAATACATATTTTGAGTACCTGAAGCTAATAATGGACCCCAAATTCACTTATTGCTTCCCTTGGCTTCTGCACATAACAGGTCAGGATGATTTGTAGATGCTCCCTCTGAAACACTACAGGCTCCAGCAGAGTCTGGCAGAGTCTCCTTGGCCAGAGACCCTGACACTCCCGGCCATGGGGTGCCACAGGGGCAACTGAAGATACAAATGGTTTCTCCTCTCTTTCCCAAAAATGCAGTTGATGGCTTGAATAGCGGTGAAAACACTTTCCTTTGAGACATGATCTGTGTGTTTAATGCCTTCTGAGGAGGAAACTGAACTTCGATCTAATTTGTGAGCTGGCGAACTCAGAATCTGATAGAACAGTGAACATCACTGTCTTCCCCATAATGAAAGGAAGGCTATAGAGAGAGGCAGCCTGTCTCTGCAGATATGTTCTCGACACACTGGAAAGAAACCTCGTAGCTTAAGTCTCAGAGTACATTCAAGCAAAGGAATGTCTACTTCTAAGGTTCCAGTCATATTTAGAAGGAAAATAAGTAATAAGATGACTACATAGACATCAGCTGGTCTGAGCACTACAGAAGCACAAGCCTAGGTGCTTAGGGATTTTAAGATGGAACAGGGAGTTCCCTATTGAATTTAGGCTCCACAAAGGTTAAATAATGGGATTTAGATAATTGGTATCTACTCAGCTATTGTCTTAGGTGCCTAAATCCTTTCCTGGACCTGGCCCAGGCGAGAGCAGATCATTGTGCTGTTAAGTGCTCTGCTTTTACAGAAAATCAATGCCTAACTCCCATATTTTCATTTAGAAGATCCTCCCCCAGTGTTTGTATAGCTTACCATTATACAACTAATTGGACACATTATAAATGCTTAAAGATACTGAAGGGCTTTAACAAGGAGGAAAATGCAATTATTTAGTCTAGTACAAGTGTATGAAAATAAGAAGAAAAATCCTGTGTATAGGAATTATTAAGAATTAACTGTATTCAGATGAGATACAGTCTCCTTACTAAAATCGGAGAATCTTCAGCATTTTTCTTATTTAAAAAAGAATAAACGTACCACCGTTAAGTAGAAGAAACATGATATTGCTGGGTGGCTGATGTAGCTGTCATCTCTTCCTCTAATTGATGTCATTTGATGGAATCAGCTCTCTTTTCCATTTTGAATATGTGATTTTGGAGCAATTAGTGATTATCAGAGAAACCTGTGGGAACATAACCTTGCACAGGGCTTCTGCTTGCTTGCCAACAACTTCTAATTATCAGGTTTTGCTCATTTTATCCAGGATAGTAAATCCCAGGCTGGGACCTTCTGAAGATAATATTTTCCTCAGAAGTAAATAAAATAATGACTATAGAACAAAGTAAGGTAACAGCTTTTTGTAAAACAGTGATAAAGCCTACTAGACAATCAATAGCACAAATATTTTAAAAGGGAACATCCATTATCCGGTCTGTAAGATCCAAGGGAGAGGACATGTGGAACTTTGGTGTTCTTCAGAAACATTTCTTCATACCTTGGGAAGGTTTTACAGCACTGTAGCTGACCAAAAGCACTAAACTGATCTTGGCTCAGAAACTCAGGGTCCGTGCTGCATCCCACAAAAAGCAAATCACTGAGGTCTAGTTCACTGTGGAATCTCATTTTCTTTATTCTGTGAGGAAAGATCAGAAGGGGCTTCCAGATTGGAGATTCTGAGTCCCTCAAACACATGTGACAGCTGGGGAGAAGGACTTGGGGTGTCAGTGGACAAGAAGCTCAACATGTCTCAGCAACATGCAGCCACAGGACAGAAAGCCAACCGTATCCTGGGCTGCATCAGAAGGAGTGTGGCCAGAAGGTCAATGGATGTGATTCTACACCTCTGCTCTCATGAAAGCCCACCCAGAGTGCTGCATCCAGCTCTGGGGTCTCCAGCATAAGAAGAACCTGTTGTACCAAGTTCAGAGGAGGCCACCAAGATGAGCAGAGTGCTGGAGCACCTCTCCAGACACTCTGAGAGAGCTGGAGTTGTTCAAGCTGGGAAAGAGAAGGCTCCTGGGAGCACCTTCCGGTACCTAAAGGGGGCCTAAAGAAATCTGGAGAGGGACTGTTGGGAAGGGTATGTGGTGATTGGACAGGAGAGATGAGTTTAAGGTGAAGGAGAGTAGGTTTAGATTAGATATTAGGCATGAATTCTTCAGACACAGGAACAGGTTGCCCATAGAAATTGTGAATGCCCCATTCCTGGAAGTGTTCAAGGCCAGGTTGAATGGTGCTCTGAGTAACCCGGCCTAGTGGAATGTGTCCCTGTCCATGGAAGGGGGGATGGAATGAGATGATTTTTAAGGTCTCTGTGGTGGTACATCCCCTCGCCCACATGTCGTGCCGTGATCTGACCCTTCCAACCCAAACTATTCTATGACTCTATGGTTCTATGAAACACAGGACAGAAAAACTATGATGTAAACAGGGAAAGTCACTCACCTCTGGAGATACACACTCTTTCCTTCAGGGTAACTTCTTTGGTTGGGGAAGTCATCCTTTAACTGGTTTGTCCAGCAAAGCAAATAAATTTTAGAAAAATAAATAAATATATTTAGTTACAAACACTAACACGAACTTAGGGAAACGTAACTGACGAATGTTATATACAAAATTGGTTAACCTACTTCACTCAAAGTATCTTCCTTAAAAAAAAAAGTTTTTATTTTAAAAAAGTTTTTAAAGTTATTCATGATATCGAGACTTTTCCACTTCACTTTTTTTCTACATTTTCTTCAGCACAATTTACATATTTTTAAAATTTTTATTTATTAAAGCCTTACCTTTTTACTGAAATACATGGATTTTCATTAAGTGAAAAATAAAAATGTGAAATCAATATGAGAAAATATAAAATGCAAAGAAAAATGGGAAATAGGTCAATCTTGAACTCTGTTAAATGGAAAGAGCTTTAAAATGTCAGAACACCAGATGCATTTTGACAGGTAAATGCAGTTAACTGTATCAATAGTGAAAAGTTCATTGTATAGACTTCTAAAGAGATTAGGAAATAAAAGCAGCATAAACCTATTTTTCTCTTAATTTATCTTTTTTTTTTTTTAAGCCAAATTTACCTTTTTCTTGTATCCCAACTTAGTGGTTTTGAATGCTTCAAGATGGGCAAGCTGTAATCAGTTTGCATTTAGGATGTGGAGTTCACTGTGACTCTCATAATAAATTATTTAAATAAAAATTACTTCTCTTTCCAGGAGATCTTAGGAACCTGTGAATACAGGCCTACACAGGAGTATTTGAAAGTCTCTATGCTCATCACAGCAAAGGCTTTAAAAAACATTGAATAATAATAGTAAAAAATGTTGATTCTCTGTCCTTGTACATCTATTATATTAATGGTTTACTAAGTAGTATAAAGGATGATGTTTTCTTTGTAGAGCCTACTAAGAGACATCAGAATCACTTCCTGAAGGCAACACACATTCACTTTCAGACAGGAATTATTTTCCTTGAAAAATACTATATTAGTTTTCCAAGAAATTAGCAAGCTTTCAGGAAAAATAAAATTAAATAATCTCCAGGGGTTGCACAGCCTTTTTAACAAGCATATCTCAATGCCTCCTTATTTTTTAAATACTTTTGTTTTACTAACAGGAAATAGAGACTCACAGAAACATAACTGGCCTTTAGGTTCACTGTCTGCAGACTGTAGAGACCATGTCTGTCAAGTTCAAAGCCAGCATCTTAAGAGCACAGGACACAGCTGCAATAGAAGTGGGAGGGTGCACAGCAACCCAATCGCTCTCCCTACCCCCCCGCCCCATTCTACATTGTGTGCTCTACTGGAAAATTTTAGGTGTGATAGCTGCATCTTCCTCACCCATGCAACATCGTCTTCCTTCTTCTAAAGGCAGTGGTTATCCTGAGCAGTCTCCTGTTCCTTGGAGGCAGAAGAGCATTTGGCACAAAGGTGAACAGCAAACCATACAGTAAATACCCAAGTTATACTAAAAGGAATGAGCACAGCCTTATTGTTTTCTGCTCTGCCATGCCATCAAGAAATAAAGATTTCCCAATAAAATACTAGATGGCAAATGCCTGGTGTAACTAACTTTACATTATCCCTCCTTCATTCTTAAAACAATGAAACAGAACAAGCTGCTTATGAGGCACTACAGCATCTATGGCTGCAGAACACATGTTCAGGTGCTTCTGTGCTTAGAGGCCCAGGGAAGTTGGAGTTAGAAAAGTCTCAAGGCAATGAGAATATTAACTTCCTCATGGACAACAATCTGTGTCTTCAGGAAGACTGTTGTCATCATAAGCACGACACGTTCATGCTTCTTTATTGCTGAATAAATGTAACTCCTAAACAGTTTTAAATATATTACATACATTTACATGAACTCTGGCAAATCTTAGGACTTTGTGCTCACTATATCATCACACATCTCATGACAGATATAAGATTCTGCCTAACATACACGTTATCTGAACTAGTGCCTTATGAAGAAAGAGTCAACTCATAGACTTCTTTGGATTGGAAACCAAACATCTTGAGGTTTATACCTATATACACGTTTTGCTTTGTTTTGAAAAGGCTAAAAATGGTTAATTATGTGTTAGTGATAACCAAGACCATTGAATGATTATTCATTATCTGCCAGAACTAGTCAAATAAAAATGGCCATTATTATAATCAGTAAATTACTAATTATATCCCCCATCAATCACCAAGCAAACTATTCATCATTTGTCCCTGTTCCATAAATTTTCTGTACATAATAGTCATCAAACAAAGAAAGAATCAAGATCTCTTTCTAACAATCTCATCTGAATTATCCATAAATATTTGTTTAATTAACCAACTCTATTACCTGTCATGTCTCCAAGCAGATGTTAAGTATTCCCATCTCCTTTCCTAAGCAGATTAATATCAGTTAATATCAAGTTACACTTTTTTTTTTCTGTGTGCCACAGTTACATGATTTTAATCTCACTTTCTTACCTGAGGTTAGGTAGTGAATCAGAGCAGATGACCTCCAGTTACATATCTTTATTGTTATCCAAATAAACTTTTTCCAGCCATGAACAAAGAATATTTTTTGTTCTCTCCTTAGTTATCTTCCAGCTTCATTCAGATTAAATAGTGTTTGTACCGTGTTTGTATACTTACCTTGCAATGCAAAAAAAAGCTGGAAACCTACTCTGTTTAATTACTTTCTGTCTGATGGGTTATTAACTTTCTCTGCTCAAAGGTGTTTAAAAGGTTTTTTCCAGCCAGTAGCATAGGCATGCTTTATGCAGATCTTCCATGAGAACATCCTAAAATGTGCTTTCAAGTGTAAGACAACCAGGGCTGGGTCGAGTTAGCTGATATTCTGTGCTGTGTTTCCAACTGGCAGCACCTCTTTCCCTTATTGGAGTTATACAGGCAGAAAGATTTCACCATTTCCCATAAATGCACAGTTATTTTTATTCCTTCTAAAAGAATATGAAACCTTCTTTTTTTATGAATTGGGAGAAGAAAAAGTGTTTCTAGTTCCAACACTTGCCCCAAGCAGCTACAACAGCTCAGGGGCTCAAAAAACCGAAAGGACAGTTGATGAGGTATTTTCTGTTCTTAAAACACAGTGGAGAAGACCCTCCACTGGGCTGGTAATAGCAGGGTTCCCCCAAAGCCTTAGTCACACTTCTTCAGTAGCATCATTGGTTTAAACGTACATAACTGGGCATTCCTGCTAAAAGAGAAAGTTTTGTCCTCCACCACCTCTTTTTCTGGGTTGATTTTAACCTAAACTGTAAGTATACCAACACTTGTTCTGGCATACGGGAGTAGGTGGCACAGGAGCAAAACAAGACGACAGAAATGGGAAACGGTGGATTTTTAGGAAGCATATATAACTAGAGCCAACTTCTGAAGACGTGGTGTTAAAGTCAGAACCCTAAGGCAGGGGTGCCCTGGAATCATCTCATTATAGTTACTAGGCAAAATGTCAAAAAACTCAATAACTAAGCTTTATTTAGCTATCACAAGAAAGAAATATTTATGCTGATTTATGAAGGATGAGACAATTATGTACTGTTAGGTAGTTCCAAAATCTGATGAATGTGCAAAAAATCTGAAATTGCTTTGCCTTAATCCAAAACTGTATATTAGAAAGACACTGCTGTAATGATCTGACTGGAATCACTTATCACAGAAACACATAATCATTAAGGTTGGAAAAAACCTCCAGGATCATTGAGTCAAATGAACCCTGAAACTGTTATGTTACAGTGTCAATACAGAGTCATAGATTTCTACATTCTTTTTCACCTTTGTGGGGGGTGTACACCTATGGATCTTAGGCCACTGACTTTTTTTTTGGTGTTTTTCTAAAGATCGACATCAGCTTTCATGTGGTCGCATTTCCGAAGTATTATTTTTCAACAAAAATTAAAGAATTGTGCCAGGTATCTAAATAATACAAACTGGCACAGCCCTGCTGAAATCAGCATATCTGTGATCTTTTATTTCAGAAAAGGATGCGCTTTATAAAATTTTTCTTTAAATATCTTGTGACACTTTGGGATTTAACTTAGAAAGAAATGGATTTTCTGTCAAATTGGGTGGCCATAGAAGAGAAGAAAGCATGCATAATGCTTATAATCCCTTTATATCCCTAATCAGTCACAGTTTTCAATTGATGTTTTATTCTTGGATGTTTCAGCAATATCTGACACCACTGAATAACACTGAATTGCTTAGAACTTATGCCACGCTGATACAAAAAATCACTTAATTTATTTACCGGCCCACGTATATGATGTTACTTCTGGCAATTTTTATTCCTTTTTCCCCCCATATTCTTTTCATGTATCCAGGGAATTACCATTTTGTCTATTGTTATCCAGTGTTTCTGTACTTCCTCTAGGTGAAATACTCTAATTGCACAGTGTGGATTTCACTTACTCAATTGCCCCATTTCATGATCAAAGTTGAAGTCTATTTATTTTGCCTACACTTTTAATCTAATGTTAGCTAATATTTAACTGTATAGGTCAGGTAGAACTTTCCTGTTTAAGTTGTGTCACTATGACAAAGTTCTGATGATAATTAGGGAATATGCATTTATAAGGAGTGTCACTTTGCTATTTATCATAGTATCTTCATAGTGGTCAATGTGAATAGTTCCTTGTGAGCTCTAAGTGTTCTAATTGAGTATCTGACCCATTTCTTTAAGAATATTACATGATTAATGCCACAGAACAGCATTTCCATAGGCTTAAATGTACACTTTACATAGCAATGTGCAACAATATCTTACAAATAATTTTCAAGCTCTTACCTACTTAAATACCAAAGGATTTGAGAAATAAATTTTAAAAATGTAGGAGAAAATATCTAATTTACTCTGTGATAACGTAGATCAAAAACCAAGGCAATACTGAAACACAGGGAAGAAATCTGCATCATACATAAATATATAGCAACAAGTATCTGAAAATTTTAATTTACGCTCATCCAAGTAAATGGTAGAAATAACCTGGCTATCCCTATCAACTTCCTGATTTTTTTCCTTTGAAATAATGACAGGAAATCTAAAATGTGCACATCCTACAGGGCAGTATTCTTTTTCTTGCTGCCATTTCATGGAATCATAGAATATCCAGAGTTGGAAGGGACCCACAAAGATCATAGAATAACTTCTGGTCCTGCACTGGACAGCCCCAAGGATCATACCATGTGCCTGAGAGCATTGGCCAAACACTTCTTGACCTGTTGCAGACTTGGTGCTGTGACTACTTCCAGTGCTGAGCCACCCTATGGGTGAAGAACCTGAATCTATTCACAAACACACAGTGTAGTCAGAAGGACTAGGGCAGTGATTGTCTCTGTACTCAGAACTGGTGAGGCCACACCTCAAATCCTGTGTTCAACTTTGGGACCCCTCTCCCAGAAGGACACTGAACTGCTAGAGCATGTCCAGAAAAAGGCAACAAAGCTGGTGAAGGGTCTGGAGCACAAGTCTCATGAGGAGCAACTGAGAGAACTGGAGATGTTTGCACTGGAGAGGAAAGAGGCTTAGGGGGGTCTCATCCATCTCTGCAACTGCCTGAAAGGAGGTTACAGCCAGGTGGAGGTCAGCCTCTTCTTGCAGGTAACAAGTAATAGCATTAAGATAAAATGGACTCAAGTTGCTCCAGAAGAGGTTAAGATTGGATATTGGGAAAAATGTCTTCACTGAAGGGACTGTCAGGCACTGAAACAGGCTGCTAGGGGAAGTGGTTGAGTTGCCATCCCTGGGCGTATTCAAAGGACATGTGGATGTGGCACTTTGGGACATGACTGAGTGGTGGACTTGGCAGGTTAACAGTTGGACTCTATGATCTTAAAGGCTTTTTCCAACTAAAGTAATCCTATGATTTTAAGACCAAAGTCAAATTCTTTACATTTGATTTTTATTCACTATTGCTTATTTCTAATGCCTTTGGGTGGCAACTGACTGAACTGGAAATAGTCTTGCTTTAAAGTTTAGATCCTAGGCACTTCATTACAAAGTGTTGAATTATCACTGGTTGGTTTCTTTTCAGATTCCCGGGTACATGCCATTTAAGAATGTAAACACCCAG
>JAYRBT010000181.1:17594223-17623265 GCA_036023395.1 Myiotriccus ornatus | reverse complement strand
AGATTTTAGTCAACACACTGTTTGGCATTTTTCACACATTAGCAAGGACAACAGAGACAATTACAAGCTCCCGGTGTTTAGATCTTTTAAAATCTGTGACACATATGCAGGAAAACTCTGCTTCTCTTTAAATGAATATTTTCTATTAGAGCTTTCTTGCCCAGACTTTCATAGTACGTTTATTTCCCTGGGTCATTTTCCATTTTACAGCAAATAGATTATAGACACAGCATAGCAATCTGACAGCAGCTTTTCCCTCCATCAATAGTATTTCTATTTCGAGATGAGGATTCCAAATCAGTACTGAAGGTACATGCTCTCTCTTCTCAGGGGAGTCAGTGTACCTGGACATAACACCTTTGTTAGTTTAGTAAGGCTGAGTTCAAAATTCAAGGAAAACCTGAAATTAAGTCTTTTTAATTAAATGTCTAGTGCTCTGCAGGTGTGAGTTCATATCTGCACTTAAAGCCAGCTCTGGTCTGTGACCATATTACTTGTCTACACGAATGGTGTTGCACCAACACTGTGGGATTAACTGATATCCAAGAAGAGAGTCATCCGCACTGTACCTTGAGAAGTGAAGGATCTTCTATGACATTATTGAGCTCGAGTCATCAAAAATCCAACAAAAGTAGACTAAATAAGGACACAAATAAAGCTGCTGCTTCCATTGAGCTTGCTTGAACCCCAGATATCCCCGGAAGGCAAAGCTGGTATTCTTGCTATCACACTTCTTTTGCCTCTCCTCTCTTTCTTGCTTTCTTATTCTCCCACTTTGTCCTTGAGTTCTCTGTAAGAAAAACAAAGCTGAGTTAAACTGGCTAACAGGTATGGGGACACAGATAACAGAATGGCAGTAAATTAGTAAAGTGTGAGGTGGTACCAATACCAGAAATTGAAGGAAACTTTCTCTCCTTTTAGAAAAGTAAATTTTCATCCAAAGATATTAAAGAATGTGTATATGAATCTCAACCATCACACCTGGTTTATGCTACTGTTACTATCATAATTTTTTAAAATTCCAAGTTTTCTGTGACTTCTCAGCATGAGAATACAGAAACCTGCTTCACTTATTAACTTGTTAAATGGAGACTTACCATAAAATACGTACAAAGTCCAATTACTATCATAAAATACGCTTGAGTGCAATTTAGTTTCTCTGATAAAAGTTCATATTCTGCTTTCTGACAGTTGTGACTGCTTGATTTAAACAATGTAGCCTTCACACTATTTTAAGGGATTAAGCTCAAACGAATAGCCTGGCTGAGCCGTGATCCCTGACCTCCAGTACCTGCCATGGGCCTTCATGGGTGATTTCTGATGAACACAGCCCAGAGTAAATACACTCTTGTAGATTACTTGTTGCTGTGATCATAATTACAGGTATGCTGTCATTCAAGGATTAATTACTATGTAACTTGCAGGTTTTTTGCTTCTATAATATAGTTAGCTTGGAAGCAAATATAATAGTGACATTGTTATCACAGGGACATTGAACAGCCATGTGACTGTATGTCCAGAAGCAGGCAGAATTTACACAGAAAATACCATCCTTCAGGCAGACATCTATATCTAGTTATAAGGTTCAATGTTTGGGCTATGAAGGCAGAGGACCACCCCTCTTCTTAATAATCTACTTATTTGTTTCAAATAATTGCAAAAAAAAAAAAATCACAATAGCAGCAAGTGGAACTTGTAGGTAATTCAGAAGAAAAAAAATTTGAAACCAGAACTTTCAGGTCCTATTAGGGATTTCAATCAGCCTCTTACTGAGTTCTGTCACTTTTTCCTTCATCTCACTTTAAAGATAGAAATAGAACTCAAATGGATTTTATTCCACTTGCTCAACACTCAACTTGCTCAATCTTAACAAACAGGTATCTAAACATGGCTATCAGGATCCTTGATAAAACTGGCTGGTGCTTTACTATTAAAAGGCAAAGTTTTTAGGAACAGGGCTAGATATCAGAAATCTTACTTTGTATAAATTCAGATGCCTAATTACAGCTGTAGGCTAAAAGAAAATGGTTTTGGTATCTTTTTATTACCTCGAGGATGTATAAACCAGTTAATCTCTAATCCCATGGCCACTTTTCATTTCACCAAAGAATCAGGAAACAACGGTTCCCCTTTATGACCCTAATTCTGTACTATATGACTGTACTGACTTCAGTGGAATTACTCTTAATTCACAGAACTCTCTGGAGAGAAAGAATATAGTCAGATCCCTTAAAAGTTATTAGAACTGTGAGAGTAATACAAGCTTTAAAGTAGCTGATTTGCTGTATTGAAAGGTTTTAGTAGCAGTAGGTTGCAAGGAAATCTATTGTAATGTGCTGCCTATGTTTTAGGCATTATTCTGCTTATAACACATACTTGCTGGGGATTTTGTTAGTATGAAAGTATAAGTTACATATATATACAAGCAGGAAGTGTTTAATAAAAAGAATAAGAAAAAATATATCCAGAAAAACATGTTAATACCTCCCATCTAAATAGAAGCACAGTCTGCAAAAGGCCACACGAACACAATCTGGACAAAACATGGAATGGTGCTTGTTAGGATCCGACTGATGTATCAAACCCACGGGAAAAGTGGGAGAAGAGTGGTACTTGTCCATGGGAAGTTATGAGTTCCGGTGAGATTTATAATAGGCTAAGACCCCCTGAAAAAAGGTGTGTTTTTCCTCTTTTATAAAACTTCAAGCCTTATAAGTTGCTTTATTTTACTGAATCACTCTCACAATAATTTCCCTAATACAGTAGAGTTAAAGGAAAAAATATCATCCTTAAAGACTGACTTCCTTGAGACCTTTCAAAAATTTTCTACTGTTGAAGAATATCCCAAATGCACGTATCTCAATCCCAGCTATCTGATTAAACAGGAAATGTAGAAACTATACAGAGACATTATATAGCATAGAGAGCAAAAAAAGGGTAAAATAAATTGACTAGTAGGTGTTAAAGATAGTAGATGTTAAAAATGTCTTTCAGTTAATAAACACAGAGGTGATAGACAATTTATTATTTATCCAGAAATATAAGTTTTAAAACTAAATAAGGCGTAAAATACAAGTATTGACAAAACTGATGATATATAATGCTAGACATTTTTAATTCTATGCACTTATAGACAAAAATAATTACTATTTTCTCCCCTAATCTAACTTCTTTTCCTTTCATGTTCTCAGACAGGGTATTCTGGCTTGAACTAGATGTGCTATTTGGCAGTGATTGTTACTATAATGCTCCCATCCTTCCAGTGATATTTTGACATAGAAAAAGCAGATGGCATTATAGCCAGGGCTCCATCACCAGATTATCATATGCCATGATCTGTCTCAAGAGTGAACTATTATGGAAGGATTTCAGTGCTTTGTAGTTTCTTAGATTTATAAAGTTTTCCAAGCCCCACAGCTGCTCACATTCTTGTGGATTAAAAATATACATGTAATATTTTTGGCTAATTGGACATGTTCTATTAACTGGTATTGATTGGCTTGTCTGAAATTTATCAAGGAATGTGTGTGTGTTCAAGTAACAGCAGCTGTAATTCTACTGATATTGATATAAACCAGAATATTGATAATTCCTGTCTTTTTTTTTTCCTTTTTCACTTTCAGGAATTCTTTCTGGCAGTAAAATGTTCATTAGAACACCAACAGGAGAGACTGTAACATACGAACCACAGTCCTGAGGTTATTCAGGTCTAAAGCAAGTGACACAAATTACACACTTATCCCAGAAGCTTCTAAATGACAGAACCTGGATACCAAGTTAGTTTATGATAATTGAGGTGAATAATTGTTCTCTTATGAGTATTTGGTCCTTTGAAAATGTCTATTCTAATCCAGATTATTACGAGGTGCACACTAGGGCTATTGCTCGTCCACACGCCTGTCTCATTTGAGCATTGGCTGATGGAATTGCTTTCATTGCTTGTCATGGAAACTGGACTAGAACTAACCTATTTTACTGTCCTTTTTCAGAATTCATCAAGAGCAACACATAATTTTTTTTTAACTCTAAGATGGGGAAGGCCAAGTAAAAGTGTAGAAGGCAGACAGTTTTCAATTGTTCCAGGTAATAAGATCTGCCTAACACTTGCCATCTGCATGGTGATTCTACTACTCCCTATCAGATTACACTTCATATAATAAAATTTAAACAAAATTAAATCAAATCCCTTGTGCCTTTACCTCTATAGCAGTTATTCAAATTACCCTGCTCACATGACTACTGAAAAGGCAAACATGTCAGTGCCGAGGATAAAGAGACACAATAAAAAGGAAGAGGGGAAATCTGGTAACCAAGCAATGAAGCCGTGAGCTTCTGTCTGTGTGAAGGATCAGCAAAGTTCCTGTGTTATGCTAGCACAAGGGAGCAGTGGAAGAAATAAAAGTCTCATCACTGAATGTAAGGAAAGAATTATAGAACTGGAAGTATTTTACGGCAGATTAAAAATTAACACAAAAAAACCATTTATGAGTGAAAAGCAGTGCTGATGCAAATGAGCAGTGAGAGGCGGGAGAAACATAGTTAAGAAAGAAGTACAAAGGGGACAAGCAAAGACTGGATTTATATTTAACGTTTAGTCTGAAAAGGTTTCAGATATCACAGACAAGTATCCTACTAGCATACATGTGTATGACAGCCTTTTAAAATGTAAATCAATAATGTATCACTTATGGAACATCTCAAGCCTCAGGAATGCTATTCATACCACTGGTGATTTCAGCTAATGACAGAAATGGAACCACGTGCTTCAGGGAGCCATACGAGGCCAGCACATAGATATTACAGGGAGAAAGCAAAAGTAGCAGAATTAAAACTCCGCCTGCGCATTCTGGCTAATCAGAAACTAAGTCTCAGTATCTCTGAAAATATCAAACCAGGTACGGGGCCGGATCCTGCGTGGGGTCAGTCTTGAGAATGTCCAAGAAAGGGGACTGCACAGCTTCTTCAGGATTAGCAGAAAAAGGACTATTGAAGCACTAAATAGGATTATATTTTTGTCCTAAACTGAGTATGTATTTGGCACCTCTTAGTCTCAAAGGATGTATATCCTCAGACTGGTCTGAAAAGGTCTGAAAACTGATATTCACTTTCAAGTGAATCACAGCAATCTTGAGTTTTCAGGTGAGAGTACAATGAAATCACTATTTGAAATTATCACAATTTCTCCCTCAGAACAGTCCTGTGATTTGGAATGACCATTTCCTAAAATGTCAGGATTCCCTGGGGGAAAAAAAAAAAAAAAAAAAGTTTTACTAATAACAATTAAAAATGCCTTTTCAATATGACTTCATGGGTTTGTTTTTTTCATGGTAAACTGGGATAAAAACAAGGCCTATGTTTTCAGCAGTACAGTTCTGCATTTGAATCTGCCCCTGGATCTATCACGATGTGGGAGTTCTGGAAGTCCGGAGGCCAGTTTGGATAGGCAGTCATCTCAGTTGTGCTTTATTGTCCTAAACTGACAGAAGAACATGGTGGGTTTTTTATACCCTGGATGTGCTTTTTCTCTGGCTATTGACACAACATATGAGAAAAATGGGTAAATGAATATTTATCTAGTTCAAATGGCATAAAAACTTAATTAGTGTATGTTTGTATTGATTTTTTTTTCAAGAGTTGTGAAACTAGACTTTCAAAACCACCAGTGAACAGCCTGATTACTGAGCTAAAGCACAGTTTCTGAGTGACTGCTTTGGGTGCTTTTGCGTGTACTCTTGTTCCAAAAAGCATATCTAGATAGTTTGGCTATTATACTGTGAAAATAAGTATAAAGTATACAAATAAGTATAAAAATAGTAAAAATTATCATAATCATCAACAGAATTAATATCTATACTGTGATTTAATATGCACCTCTCTTAAATAACAAATAATGATTAAAAGAAAAATGCAAAATAAATGAATGTGTTATGATGAGGAAATCTTGCTATTTCTGAACATATATTATGGTATAGCAGTGTTTTTATTACTCTTTACAGGCAGAAAAGCTGCCTTTCATGCAAAATTATTATTCATGGTGCCAAATAACTTGAACTGGATGGAAGACAAGTCCTGGAAAAAACTAGACTGAAAATGTATATCTTACTTGTATTTCAATCTAGTAGACATAATGGCAGAGATAGGAAATCCAGGAGACTTTTTAAATAAATTCTATCTTGGGCAGCAAAAGAACTTTTCACAAAACAACATATGTCATTCAAGTATCTCTCTCTGTCATCACAGATTATAAGCAAAACTCTCACTTGCCAAGTACCTGTAGTTCATATTGACTTCAGTGGGGTTATAGAATACAGCATTTAGCACTGATGAAAAATCTACCCATTCATTTGCAGCTACATCAATATAATTCTGGAGATACTAGCTTCAGACAGGCACCTGGAAATGTGGCCTATATTACATGTATTTTATCTTCAGAGACAGCAGATCAGCTCGTACACTACCTTTGTGGAGGAAAATGATGTTTCAGGATATGGGTATCTCTTCAAATGAATAAGACAAATGCCAATTTTTATAATATAATTAGACATGATCTCATGCTATGATATTATGAAAGAAAAGTAGAAATATTGAAAAAGAAATATGTGACCTGAATATTTTCAGATTATAGTTGACAGTAATGTGAACAAAAGCACTGATAAGTACAGTGTCAGAAAGAATTAGTCTATGCAATTCTGGACTCTACACAGTTATGGAAAAATATTATTACTGTAAGAATAATACTGAAAAATTAAATGTGGAAAAATACAGTTGTAGGGAGAAAATATACATGCCAGGTGGAGAAAGCTTCGCCTACAGAACTGAGTGTTAGAATTTGCTAATAATAAAATTGTTAATGACTAAGTGAGCACAGTGTAGAAACTGCAGTTACCTTATTTAGATGAAGTGACTGTGTAAAGTATGTTAACAGAATGCAGAAAGAGCAAAGAAGGTATAGAACACTAAAATGAAAAAGCAAACTCTGCTTGCTGGGGCTTTCTAGTTAACATAGAAACACAATATACTACTACTGAGATATTTAGAAAAACAAAATTACCTTCATCAAGACAGTATGGAGCCACTGACACTAAGGTCTCATACTATTTTGAAATAGGAATTTATTTACTATGCTGTGTTCTGGGACAACATATTCAAAGTTATCAACCTTACTGCACTCTGACTGAGGTTTACAGGGTCTTTGAGGATATATAAAAATCATCCTTAAGAATTCTGAAAACATTCTCAAGCTGGACTAAACATCTGAGACTGCATTTAGACTTGATGGAAGTTAATTTTTTCCCATAAATTCTTTGAATTTATATTTAATTTTGGCTACTAAAGTTTACTGCATTTCTGGCCAGTTTCAGTCTCTTCACTTGTACCCTTTGAGCCCGGACTATAAAACTGTCCCTCCACCTTTCTTCATGTCAGACAGATAGTTTCTGGTCCATTTACACTTCCATCTACCTGTTCCCTCTATCCCTCTGTCTTTGAGGCTAAAAACCACAAATAACTAACTATAAGTAGGAGATATGAGTTAAGGAATGAAGACAGACAGCTGAAATCAATGAGAAACAAGACACAAAGGGAATAAAATTTATCCAAAATCATAACATACCATATCAGCCCAAGGAATGGGAGCAAACCAAACACCATATTTATGTATTAAAAATAAAATAAATCTGCTTAGATTATTTGTACTGCCAGGACACTGTTGCCCAAAACAAACTATTTATATGCTTCAAAATTGCATTTTATTAATTGTAAAGTGGACCTGTGCTGGAAAAAAATTTATATGTGATTACTGATTGAAAACACATACAATCTGATACTGTCCAAAGGAGATAAAAGGTCTTGCTCCTTCTTGGTCACTCTCAGGAAAAAGGTCTAACATGAACCAAGTTCCTTCAGAGCAGCTGCTGTCCTTTTTCACCCCTGCAGCTGCTCAGCAGTGCCTCACTGCCAGTTGCTGCAGGGCAGAGGAAAGGAAAAGAGGAGCTCTGGCTATCAACTGCTTGCTAAGATAGCAGCATATGGAAATGCTATCCAAGCAGGAATTCAGCTCCTATTGCCTGATCTGAGGAAAAAGGCTGAGGATTAGAAATAATCTTCATCTTATGACCTCTTCGAAGTTAATTCCACCAGTAGAGAGGCACCGTGCCTACAGAACTGGCTGGGAACAGTAATTCCATTTTGGAAAAGATTTTGATATGGCCTATCTTTATTTGTTATTGCTCAGAAATGAAACAGTTAGAAATTCTCTGTAAAAGGAAATTGTGCCAGAACAGAATGTGCTACACACCCTGAAGATCCTAGTTCAGGCTACCTTTCTCTGAGGACATATGCCCCAGAACCCGTCTGCAGTTGCACTAGGAAGAAGTTCAGGCAAAACCAGAAACCTTAAAACCACGGGATGGCCTAGACCACTGCTTTACCTTTTATTTGAATTAGGGTGAGAGCCAAAAATCACCATAAACCTGCTCCAGCGCAAGGTGCACTCTTTCATCATTATTGATAAAAACACACGCAGAATGTGCAGATGTAGAAGAAGAAATTCTAACCATACCATTTATTCAAGTGAGAAGCTAAGAAAAGGAATATACCTCACCTGACAGATGGCAGTCCTGTCACTTAATGTCTGAATACACTGTGGAGAAGGCAACGGGAATTTGGGTAGAAAAATAATTAATTTTAGGAATATATGGATCTAGTTCAATGAATAACTTAGAGACAATAACTTACTTTTTTTCATGCTCAAGCAATGAATTTTTTCCCTTTTCCAGCTCATTCCTACTTGCTAGGCTTACACTTCTGAAGAGACCAAACTTAAGATATGTGATACAATCATAATAGTTCTTACATGAATTTGTATGAACTATTATTAGAAAACAGCATCCCTGAATTTCTGTTATGATGGAAGAGAGATTACAGAGAATGCACATATTTATCTTCAGTTACAGTTCCCTGTGGTACAGAATTACTCACAAATATATGGAGCAGGGTACTGCTTTTGTAAACCATTAAAATCTTCTATATATAGTATGAGGAAACAAATAAATTAATAGAAGTATGTTTCATGTCTTGCCTAATTATAATCAACATTCTTTCTGGACTGACGGCTGTCAGAATCATAGAATCATATGCACTGTAATCTAGCTAGAAAATCTTAGAGAGACACACCACATGCTGAGGTCATTCCTGATGCTCTTAATTGGCCAGAGAAGGTCAGCCCTGAGTAGCCTGAGGCAACTATTCCAGACCAAGAATGCAGGGAAACAAGATGTGCATCTTAATACTGTAAACTCCCTAAGCAAGAGCCTGCACCAAAACTGTGGCTTAATATGAGGGAATGAAGCCCTGTGGCGAGACAAAGAGATACTGAGTCTCTCAGAGGAAGAAGCGGAAGCCTCATTGCTTGAATAATTTAAATGCTAAATGAATAATACAAATGCAAATATACTAAAGGGAACAATCCACTGGCAAGGCATTGACTAGATGGATATATTGATGCTTTCTGTAGTTCTGTTTTCATGACCTGCACATGTTAATTCCAAACTGATCCTAAGTCATGAGGTTATGAATCCCTAGGCATTCTAACATAGCGTGTAATAGCAGTAATGTAAACTGTAGGATAACTGACTTAACTTTTTATGAATCCTTCCAAAAAAAGGTGAAGTTGCTTGCTGTCTTACTGTTTTCCTGTGTGATTTTACCTTTACTAGCTTAGGAAATTGACAATAGTTTTGCTCTTATAGATTTTGCATTTATAATTCATATTCTTGTCACCAAATTAGTCTCCCATAGTGAACTACATATGAAATATACATTGAATGAAATCCAAAGTAAGTATAAAATAACTTCTTTTATTACTGATTAAATTAGCTGTAAAATTAACTAGAAATTTTTAATCACTTTTGGGACTGTAATTTGGTGCAGATACTTCTTTTGTGATACTAAAAACCTGATATATTTTCTCCCATTGAGATATGTGAAATCCTGAATACTTATAAGACCCATATACTGACACAATGATGACATATATCTTAAGGCCAAATATACTAATCACCTCTGTGTGATCTCATTGATATCAGTAGTCTTGACAGAAATACGAGTCTTTTTTTTTCAGGCAGCAAAAGTGAAACATAAAATAACTATAATCAGACCTAATTCAAGGTGAATTTTGTAATAACGATAATGAAGTATTGCAATTTTGCTGTGTAGGCAGCTGTGTAGACCATGTGGCTGTAGGATTAGGAATGACCTGGTGATCCTGGGGCACCAGCACAGCGCAAGCAAAGGCAAGGTACTGTTGGAAGGAGTCAGCTCTGGCAGCAGGAATTGCCACCACACTTACCCTGTGCCTCTGTTAGTTGCATCAGCAGAGATTTGCTATTTGGCTACTCATGATGTTCAAGCAGCTGATTTCTATCTTCTCCAACAGAGGTAATTTGGCAGTCTGTTGTCCCAGGCAACTGCATACTTTGCTTGTGCCTAAAGCACAGACAGTCATAATCTAAATGATGATCATTATTATTGTGAAGGATTAATACAAAATCTAGAGCTATAACTTGAAATTCTGGAAAGGCATTAAAAAGTAAAAAAGACAAGAAAGCAAGACTGATAAAAAACAAAGGTGATTATAAGATTCATCAGCCTATCAAGGAATCACGAAGGCCATCTTAGCACAAAATAGGATTCTAAATAAAGTTTCAGGATTTCACTCAACAGCTCTCAAGACACTCCCAGCCTTATTTAAAATTGTAAGCATATGTAAAATAGATGGATGAATAAATTACAGGGGTATACAGGGCAGACATGGTAAAAGCAACACAAATATCTTATGCTAGCTGGAACAATGGTAGGGCAGAACAGAAAGAAAGAAGAAAAACCACAAGAACTATCAAGACTTAACTGTATACTGCTCCAGTACAAAAAGTATTTATTCAAATAGGAATGCATTAGTAAAATTCTGTCTACAGGAGGGCAAACCATAACATCACAACAAGAATGAAATGGAAAACACAGGACTTTGAAAAATAACAGGATATGGTTAAAGATTATTTAAACTGGAAAAAGAAAGACATTTCTCTTAGGGAGAATCATCTGGAGCATCAAAGAGGAAAAGACAGTCAACTACAATAAGAGTGGTGGACAAAATCTGATTGTTTCCTTTATTTTTTTTTCCCACCAAAAAAATATGATGGCAAATATGATTAGAACCATTTTCCCAGAGCTATCTCCTCCTTACAATACCGGATTTAATTGTTAAATGCCAAGATGTTGAAACAGATCAGTAACACATCTCCAGGCACATATTCCTCTAAATTCTCCTAAGGCACTTGAGAAGGAAGCAGTTAAAATGCTGGTGTAAACCTTGAAACCACTATTTCAAAATCAGCTACTGTCCTTGAGGCCATGAAATTCCATATATAGTTTTGCTGTGGAGCAGCAGTGCTCACTGGGGAGTTATCACTGGTCTGTGGTGAGGGTGGTACCACGAGGGGCAATGCCACAAGGGGGCAGAGGACATGGGATCAGCCATGCTGGATGGGTTTTAGCTCCGGAGACACCCTCCCTCGGTATTTTGGACTCTTGCAGAGTTAGCAACTGTACAACTTTATAGATAAAACATGTATCTCCATGGCATTCTCCATTTCTTTCATTACACTAGAGATGCACATTTACAATGAATTCTAACTTTCCCACTTGTATGCATATTTTCCCAACAAATGCAAATTCTTCCACGTTACTTTCTCTGTATTTGTTGTAAATTGTCCAGTTTTAATTTTATTTTCCTCTCTCACTTCTCTCACTATTGGCTTGCTACTGAAAATTATCAAGCATTATGCACTGTGAATATTAAGCACTCCAGGAGCAATAGATCAACTACAAGACTGCAGGGGTGTAAATCACCACAATAAAAGATTTTGTGATGCCACCTATTGCTCCTGTAGTTATTACAACCCATCATTCTTGTGAATTCATACCCTGTTAAAAACTACATCTCAGATCTTGTCTTTTAGCAGCAGTTATCTTGCTTTGGCTGGAGTTGGCTTGATTGGGTTCTAAACCAACCAAGTTGAGGAAAACAAAAGAAAAACAAAGTGTACTCTGTTTAATATATATTCACATAATCAACATCAGAGTTCAAGTTGCCATCAGGAGATGGAACAAAAAGGTTTTCCAGAGTCATGGAGTTCTGGTGCCTTCAGCTTTCAGACAAGCATAGCGTGGCTCTCAAATTTAACATGAAAAGATAGGGCTTCAGTTAAAATTTTTATTCTTAAAATTATTTTTATCTTTTATTTTTTACTTGTTTTCTTTCCAGACAGGGACCTAAAGCACTGGACTCTGGATTCTACTGGCCTGTAGTTGACCTAGCTTGCTACTAACTGTTGAATACTAAAAACAAACACTGGTTGTTCAGTACAAGTCACAATTTTATTGTGATTATTTTCTATTGCTGGTATAGAAACATCAAAGTGCCATTTTTAATGTAAAAATGAGAATGAAGTCATTGCTGGCCATTATGTCTTGACTAGATATTAGGTAATGTAGAAAGTGTTAAAATAAATATGCTCTTCTCACTTGTGCACACTCTTTCTACTGTTGTCTTTCGGAACTTGAATACATTTTCAGGGAAATATATGTCCTTGGTAAAGCTAGAGGAAAAAAAGAAAAATCCAACCGGCAGCCTTATCCACTGTCCAAACAAAATGAAAAGTAGCTAAAAATATTTTAAGAGATTTATTTGCTAGTGTTGATCAGTCACAAAAAAAATTATTCTTCAATTATTATGCCAGAAAAAATATGTCTGGTTTTCCTTTGATTCATACCACTGAGTACAGAGATTAAAACATTCTCTTCTGTAAATAAGCTACACTCACTTCCTAAGATTGATTATGTACCTGATTACATATCACTTAGTGTAGCTGAGGCTTTGTAATTAGTCATTACTATGAAGCCATCTAAATACAGTTTATGTATATATAAATTATATTTTCAGACATCACTTACAGTTGTGTAAATCCAGGATGATTCCAGTGAGATTAAATTAATTTAATCTAGAAATGTACCCACCTACTCAACAGACTGTGTCCCACCTCTGATTAATATAGAGGATGACACATGGTAACAGTGAAACAAAGGCCACACCTGAGAAAAGCTCACGGGAATAGGGGAACACCTGTTTGTGCTGCGGAAGAACAGGTGGGAGGCGGTGATTCGCAGGCTCAATATCCTGTGCTTGCGATTACAAAGAACTGTGCTCAGGTGCCTCTCTTTTTTTTTTTTTTTTTTTTTTTCCCTGTGAGTTTATTAAGAAGCCGCCACTGTTTTGCACTACCCTGGAGATGCTTTTCCAGCATCTCATGGCTGCCCCCAGCTCCCTCCCTGTATCACCTCGCCAAGCCGTGCAGAACGCACACCGTTCTTCCTGCTGGGTAGTGCAGGAAGCCTTAATTACAGCCTGAAAATAATACCCGCTTCCCCCGGGAGCCTCCCCAGCTATTCCTGTGGGACGGGAGAAGCTGAGAGGAGCTAGGTGAGGGGAGGCGGGCGCTCCCCGGGCCCGGCCGAGGGCAGCGGCGCCTCCGTGCGCGCCGGCGGGGCGGCTCCAGCACCACGGACAGCTCCGGGAGACCCGGCCCGGCCCGGCTCCTTCCCCGGCGCGGCCGGCGGGGCGGAGCCCGGTCCCGGCTGCAGCTCAGCGGACCCGGCACTGCCTCGGTGCCGCTGCGGGCCGGGCAGAGCTCGCCCCCCGCACCCTCCGAGCGGAGCCTCAGCCCCCGGGGGATCCCCCTGCCTCCCGGGAGGGGGTCGTGTGCGAGGGGAAGTCCTCGCCTTGGGTCACGCTGCGGGAGGAGGGGGCGATCTCGTCCACTGGGGCGAGGAAGGACACGGAAGGCTCCGGTGGTCCCTTCCCCCGCTCCCCCATCGCTCAAAATCGACCCCTATTCGCGCCTCCCCCCGCCCCAGACGGGGCGTGTTCCAAGCTCCCTCCCTCCCCCGGCCCTGAGAGCGCCCGGGGCTCCCCGGCGGGCCAGGCGGAGGGGCCGCGGCAGGGCCGGCCGTGCCGGAGGGCGGACGCCGGGGTACCCGAGGTGGCGGGGCCCCCCCGCCGCCAGTGCCCTCGGTGCCCGCTGCCCCCCCTGCAGCCGCCGCGGTGGGGGATGTGGCACGTCGCGGTGCTGCTGGGGTGTAGCTCATTCCTGATGCCGCTGTTTGTCGCTGAGTTTTGAAGAGATTTATTGGCTGGCTCCTGCTAAACCACGCTTGAGTAATCCGAGCTGCTGCGCGCCGTGGTGAAGCCCGGAGGGGGGGAACGTCACTCCCTCTGGCAGCGGAGCAACATTAGTCTTCCAGCCGTCAAACCACCACTACAGCGTCGGAAACTGCCGGGTCACAGTAATTTGCTTTGGAAAATTGGCGATGTTTGGTGCTAGAGATCGATTACCCTTGTAATCTTCCCCCCGCCACCTCCTCCTGCTTACCCCACCCCTACCCGCCCCAGACAACAGCGTCCGAGCTCCTCAAGGAAAAAAAAAAAATAGAAAAGAAAGCAAGGAGAGAAAGAAAAAGAAACTGGGGAATGGATCTGACTCCAATAGGAAAAGCGTGTCTCTAGAAGTGGTGCTAATGGGAAGAGATTTCCGATCTCCAGAGGACGATGATTTGTCACAAAGGGTAGCTGGCTCGGTGCTTTGGGCTGGAGCCGTGTAGGAGATCCTTGGAGAAGTCATTGTGCACAGAAAACCGAAGACCTGTACAAACATGCCTGTTCGCAGAGGCCATGTGGCACCACAAAATACATTTTTGGGTACAATCATTCGAAAATTTGAAGGGCAAAGTAAGTTCTCGCTTTCTATCTATTTTGGTACAGTAGTTTGATTCTGCTTGTGACTAAATGGACAGCAGCTCCAGACTATTTTAAGTTTGTAGCTTGAAAAGAAAACCCGGGAGGTAAGGAGGGGATCCCTGGCAGAAGTAGCATTGTTTTTGATCTAGAATACAGATTACCAATCTGAATTATTGGCTGCTATTTTGGGAAAGGGGGGTGTTGGGGCTTTTGTCTGCACTATTTCAAGGAATAGTTTTTTATCTTTGACTGTATCCATATTGTATAGCTATAGAAGTTATATCTCTTACCTTCGTCTGAACCGGTGAGATGGCTCTAAAAGCAGAGTGTATAATCTTCTTGCCTGTGAAATGTCTAAAAACATAAGCTAGATTTATTGTTGTTACGATTGTTAATGCTGTTAGTTATAACTGCCTTTTCAAAATAAAGCAGAACAGTCTGGCTTTGATTTAGAGGAAGCAGATAATATGCAGAAGAGTTATTAAAGAGAAAATACTCTCTTACCTTGTTGTCATGACTGCATTTTAATAGAGCTGTCAAATTTCTCTGTTTTGTTTATGTAAATCTAAAATATCTATCAAACCAGTGCAAATGCATCCTCAGGAAGAGTCTGTGAGATCTTTTGCAATGCAGCAGCTTACTACCTGTCAAGGAGGCTGAAACTGAAGTGTTTTTCCTGGCAGGAACTTTGGTTTACTATTAACTGTGAGCAGGAACACTTGATGCTTAAAATGAATTTCATTTAGAAACAATAGTTTTATGTATGCACATTGATTTAAATATTTAGCATAATTTTAGTATCAGTCTAAGTGCAAACCCTTACAGCGAATTCCAGTTTATATACTTCCTTATACTTATATCCACATTAACATTTGTAATATTTATATTATTTGAGAAAAAATTAGAGATGGTGTTTTTAGTCCTAATTTATCTAAATGTTAAGTCAGTGTTGCTACTCAAGTAAAGTTTTTATGTAGTGTATATTTTTTTTAGGTAATAAAGCACTGGCTGCGAAAATAGGCATGTGATAGGGAAAGTTCAGCCTGATTGAAAGTAAGAATGAAATATATATTTTTCTCTCCACATATTTCACTGTGTCCCAAACAGGCCATATTTAAAATTTTGAAGAGTTGTACTGCTAACTTGGTGTCATGTAAAAAATGTTTTATAAAGCAAGCGACCTCCTAGTATAATTAAGCAAGCAGAAATTAATGTTATTAACAGTAAATTTATCAAAGCTGCATATTTATAACTACAGTGGGAATAGTGTGTTATAGTGGTAAACAGAAACAAATTGAATGAGATTTGAAAACTTCTGAACCATTCTTTCAGAGAAGAGTTTGGGAAAAGATGATGGACAGAAGCACACAACTTCAGCAAACTGTGCAAAATATTTCCAACATCACAATAATTTCATGTACCTTCATACTCCCCCCCTTTTTTTTTTTTAAAGAGTATTTTTTTATTCTGTTCTTTTCTAGATAGTTTCATTAAAATACTGACTATGAACTTACTGTCATTCAGCTAATGTAAATCCCTCAAGAGTAGACTGAGATGGTTGGACCTTACCCTAGTAAGCCCTTCACTGGAGTAGAACCCCCTCCCAAGGTCCAGCTTCTTCCCAAAAGAGAACTTTTCATGGACCTGCCTGAGGTGCAACTGACAGGGCAGCGCTCATCACCTGCGCTTCAGTGAAGCTAAAAAAGAAAAAATACTGAAGTCAAAAGGAGATTTGCAAAGACTTGCGTAATCTGGTTTTATTTCCTTAAAGGACAACTATCTTTATCTTTGATGTATTCCAAATTGATTGAAGTTTCCTTAAAAGCTATGGATCAAATTAGCTACATCAAATGACTGAAAATCTCCGCATTTCAGGCATTCCCAGTGAGAAGAAGGGTTGTTCAGCATCCATCCATGAAATCGACACTATATGAAATGTTGAAAGAGTACTAAAAAATGCATAACTTTCTTTTATTGCAGATAAAAAATTCATCATTGCTAATGCCAGAGTGCAGAATTGTGCTATCATCTACTGCAATGATGGGTTCTGTGAGATGACTGGGTTCTCCAGGCCAGATGTCATGCAGAAACCTTGCACCTGTGATTTTCTTCATGGGCCAGAGACCAAAAGACATCATATTGCCCAAATTGCTCAAGCACTTCTGGGGTCAGAGGAGAGAAAAGTAGAAGTCACCTATTATCACAAAGATGGTAAAGTCTGGTTTTATTTTCAAGATTTGTGTGTGTTTGGTTATCAGTTGATTGGTAAAAGAAGTGTGTATGTTGTGTGGGCCAGACCCTTTGCTGGAGTGGTGGTGTAATTTCTCTGAAGTCCAGTGAAGTACGCTTGTGCGTATCAGCAAGAGAATCTGCCCCCAGAGTGGTGGGTGTGTGGAGTGTATCACTGTACACTAACTCTAACAGCTGAATGAAGCTAGCACGGTGTTTGCAACTGTTGAACAGAAGCTCTCTTCTTGGTCGGTTTAAAGCAGATGTAAATCTCTTAGGTAATCAGCACAGAGGAACCATACCTTGATTTAAATGCAGTATTTTACTGGGAAAAGTACCACAAAGTTAAAAAAAAATGGCCTATCATGAAGAAAGCCTTAGCTTATAAAGAAAGGGACAAGTCTTTTTTAGAGCTGAGATATAGTGAAGTTGGAGTGCAACTGAACCACTGAAGTTGTCCTAAAATTGTGTTGTTAGAATCAAAATTTGAGGATGGCTGCACTATGAACAGTTTCCCTCTTATTCATAAAGGCTCAATACATGCAGAATGGCTAAATCTGCTGATGCTTTTTTCCTGTTAAGAGAACAAAATGAGTAACACTTTTTGCAGATTCAAAAATGCATGCACATGAAAACTAATTACGATACCTAATAGTTATAGGTAGAGTTTTGTTGTTGGTTGGTTTTTTTAATTACCCCGAGTTATTTACAGAAACATCCATCTTTCAAACAAGTCCAAATAATGGATAAGTGTGGTGTACCTTATTTTATCTCTTGCTGTGTACACTCTTGGGAGAAGGAAAAGGAAATTCATATTCAAATGCTGAGCTTAAATTAGTTCTGGAGAAGTGCCAGTGTGTTGTTTGCATCAATTTTAGAATCACATGCAGTGTGCTCTCATTTTAAAGTCACAGAGTTAAACCCTGTTCTCAATAATTCTGTTGTTATTTCGGAGAGACTTAAGTAATATTATTTTCATCGTAGGCTGGTGTAATTCAGATAGGACTCAGGCCAACCATTCTACCCACGCTACCAGTATTTAAGCATATTCTTCTTAGTAGATTCTTAGTAGAGCCCTTTATTCTTAGATCTGGTTTGGTGGTCTGGAGCAGATTTCGGTCAAGAGTTGTTGCTGTAGCTGTGCATTGAACACAAATTTCTCAGGAGACCTGACACCGTGTGTCTTTTACACATCTAGCCTGTGTTTGTGTTAACTTGGTGTGTGTTAAAAATAATACTGCAAAAGGAGAATGTCATTGCTAACTTTCACAGCCACCAGCCTGGAGCACAATTTTGAGATCTGGTAGTTTAAAAGTGCTACAGTCTCCCAAGACATTAGGAGGGAGGGAAGGGCACTTAACTAAAGCACTGCTTATATGTCAATTACTGGATATATGTATATATATAGTTTTCTAAAATGCTGAATTCTGGCATCATGCACCACACCATAATCTGTTTGAGGCAAAGCAAACTAATACTGTCCATAAAACTGCCATATCTTTTGTAAATACTTTTGAATGCTGAGTTGTGGATTATTTAGCATAAACAATCTTATGTATAAAGGTTTTCAGTAACTTCACTTCTATGAATAGTTTCTTTAAATGCCTAGACCTTATGTTTGAAGGTTAAGGAATTTTGAAAGCTACAGACAACAGTTGTAGGCAAATCTGGGTTGAATTCCTCAATGTTTTACCTGTCTAAATGTGAACAGGACTTACCACATGCACTATATGATCAGGTAAATTCAAACAAATACAGGTGAATTATATGAAATCATAAATATAATTTAAAATATCAAGCCACTGATTACCGGCAAAAATTGACAAAATACAAGATTGGTCTGACACTCAAATTTGGTTTTGCAATATATAGCATATATACATATACCCCTATATAACATACTGTGTATATAATAACAATATACAGAGTAGTGAGGACTTCCTCCAGATTGTGAAGCAAAATGAATTTAAAGAATTTTCTTAAAACTTAAGAGTTTAGTGCCTTGTTAGTAGCTCATTTTGTACTGTGTGCTGTGAAGAAGTATGAGAATATTTTGAGAGGTCAGTTCTAGGACAGGTATAAATGTAACTTTCTCCATGTGAATAACCCAAGTTACTCCAGTAAACTACCCACTGCTTGAAAGTTTATTTGATATTTAATTTCACAGCAACCCGTTGTATAGTATTTAGCATAATACTAAGCATACAGAAGAGGAAGACACCTCATGAAGGTGTGAATCACTTGAGGTTCCACTGACAGGAGGTTCTGAAGACCATATTACACTCTCCTAATAACTGCCCACTGAATGGTAAATAAAACCTTATTCCACATCATACTATCATTTACTCTACATAAGCCACTGATTATATTAAAAATTTCAAAGTAAAGCAAATGTCAGTGGGATCACTTATAAAGCTAATCTGTCATCAGAAGTCCATCAATGCAGATATCAGAAGGGGAATCACTCTATAAATAATGCTTTTTTATTTTAAATACCACCTCACATAATTTTAAAATGTCATGGTTTAAAAGGGAATTCTTGCTGTAGAAAAAAGGTATCGCATATATACTGAGAATTAGGATTCTGATGCTCTATTTGTCTATAGTCCACTTTTCTAGATGAAAGTGCAAGATTTTGAGTTTAAATGTCTTGATGATGCCAGACTGAATGTGCTTGCTGTTTGTTCACTGCTTTAATCTTTTGGCCAGATCACACACTCAAAGAAGATGGGACAGAAGGATGGGAACAATTTTGTAGCAAGTTGATTTTCAGAAAATGACTTGAATCTACATTGCTTTAAACACAGCAGACAGAAGATACAGTGATCAAAGGAGAACAAAAATTCAGTGTATCACAGTTTTATAAATGTGTAATTTGGACTGGGCCTGTTTCCCTTTTCACTGTGCAGCGTGCGGAGGGTGCAGAGAAGTGTAGAATGCTTGTGATAGTCTTTTGTAATTGTTTAGATGGCATGGAGGTGGGATGCCAGCATTATTTAGGCATCCACCAGACCCTGTCCCAAGCACAGCAGTGCCCTGTCTTCACTAGCTCCTCTAGCAGTGTTTGTGTCAGCATAAGATCATTAATATAATCTACATTTGCTTTTAATTTCTCCTCACTCCTTTTTCTTGTTAGAAGGGTATTGACACAGTTCAGGCAAAGTTCTAGTTCTCTGTCCTGTTCCAGTAGTGCCACAGTAGGCAATTACATAGTTACCAAAATAATTAATTACTGAGAAAAATGGTTAATGGGAACAGATGTATGCCAAAACTAAGGGTCTAAATATATAGGTTCTCATTGCGCAAGAAGCTTCGCTAAGATCACTGGATCTACTCATGGGATTAAAGACACAGTAAATTTATTTTTGAATGTAAATATCCCTTTTTAGAAAGAGCAATAGATAAATACACACAAATCACAAGAACTATTATTTTGAAACAGATTTTTTTTCCAAGAATTGCCCATTAGGCATTAACATCTGCTTAATTCAAAAATTACACTGATATCAAAGCAGCATCATATTCTTCACTATCTCACTTCATTTTCACTAATCTTATGGCTATATGATCTGAATTATACTTGAAGGCAAGATATTGTTTATACAGGATATCAGTTCTTATTTTAATAAAGTTATTTGTGGTGAAAATGTTTGACAGATCTTCCTTTCAGGACTCCATTTTGCAGTTTAAGTCATTATTGCATAAATCATTCTTGACAGATGTAAAATATTGCTTGAGGTTGTAAAGCTTTGGACATGAAAAGTATAATTATTTTGGGATTGAGAATGGATATATAATAATCAGAAAGGATTGTATCAACTGAATATTTTTTACTTCTTACTATATGCTTTGTGGACAACAGTGGAGTATGTCTGAGCTTGCAGATGATACTTGTTAAAGGGAGGTAAGGAGACCATGTAGGCTTACCCTATACGCATCAGGTATTCAAGGGATGAGAAGAACTACAGCAGAGTGTATGTTTGAGCAAAGACAAGATTAATTAATTAATTGCAGAGCGTGTACAAACCTCACAAACTACTCGCCACGTACCATTTAAAAAAAAATAATTTGCTAAAACTGACTGCAAATTAAACATATTTGCATTTTCAAAACACATTTCCAAACTACTGTTTTAAGGCCTTTTAAGCTCTTTTGAGGATAAGAAAATAAAAAAGTAAAAAATGTTCAAACATACTAACAAAATAAAGTGAAAGTGGTATTGTTTTTAATTAAAAAGATAGATTTAGTAGCTTATCATCTAGACTTCTGTCAGCATAGGTGTTTTATCACCTGTTTGTGTGAACCTCCCAGTCAACTAAAAATACAGCTGAAAAGAAAGACCCTTCCATGTGTGTCAAGTTTCCTTAGATTAGCTCAAGCATGTTGCTCATGACCATAGTTCCAGTGCCTCATCCAGACCTGTTGAGAAAGGTGAGTGAATCAAATCACTGTCTAATACCCTGCTGCTGTAGGAGCCCTTAATTTAAGAAATACTGACTGCATTTTGATAAAGAAAGTGTTATCCCCCCCCCAAAAAAAAAGCTGTCAAAAAAACCCTTTCTTAATGCAAGTGCTTCTCGAGCCATCCTTAAAAAAACCAACCTTGGGTCAAATCCAGAATGTTACTGAATCTGTTAAACTATTAGGAATTAACGAGGCCATCCATTCTTATGTCTGTAGGGGTGTTTTTACCTTAGGCTTCAATACTTGTCCTAGAAGAAAAAAACTGTCTCTTACGCCATTCAGTATTGCTGATTTTGTAACAAGGGCACCACCAACAGTGAGACGATACCCCAGTGATCCAAATATCTCATTTACCCATGCCCGTTCAGATATGGCTCCTATGTCTGCCCAGAACTGTGGGTCACTTCTTATACACATTTCATGTGTGGTATCTAGTGATTAGGATAAAGCACCTCTCAGATATACTAAGTAGGCTTGTTTACAGGTCAATTTCAAACTTATTTTTCAATTCCTTGGTGTTCCAGTATATTCCTTTTTCTTCTCAGGTCAAGATGAATTTATTTTCAGTAAGGAGGGGACTTTTATAGATAATTTTTCCCATTCATGTATTACTGCTAATGAGATAATATCTGAATAAACAGCACAACAATTAAATTGCTTTTTTAGTTATTGTCTTGTCAGTGTTTAGGGTCAGAAAGTATGAGTATATATATATAATTTTAACAAATAATGAAGAATATAACTTCTATTATTATAGATACTGCATCTTTAACAGAAAAATTAGTTTGGAAAAATTCTTTCTGGCAGTTTAAAGATCCTCCATGGCACCAATAAAAATCCTGCAGGCTAGTGGATCAGCAGTACAGTACAGAAGAGGGAACTCTTCTTCCAGTGGACTTCCATAGTACAGTTTCACATCAGGATTCAGAAAGTCACAGGGTCAATTTACACTGGTCAAGGGGCCCAAATTTCACATATTTGAGCTACAAAGAAACAATGATTGCTGACTTTCAAAAAGAGTGTCATAATGATAAGAAAGGTGACACATTCCGGAGTGAAATGGTACTATAAGGTTATGATATGGTTCACATACTCAAAAAAGTTTCACCTTTTTAGTAGGCATTGCCTGACAAAATTTTTTATCTGTTTTAAATACGCTCCTTTTAGTTGTAGTGAAAGCTATTTTAGGTTTGGGTTATGAGACTAAAAGAACAGATGCTGTCAGTCTATTTTTGGTGTGGTTTCACATGATTTATTGTGTCCTCTTTCCATCTTCATTGTGCATCCTTTCTAATGTTACATTATGGTAAGAGAGTTAAAGAGAGTTATTGCATACTCCTAATTTGCATTATTGATTGGTTTTTTTCCCTTCTCCGCCAAACTGGCCAATAAAGAGATGCAGGGAGCAAATCAGAAATTATACCTTGCAATAGACATGGCTATTGCCTTTTGCATATTTGATACGATACAAACTTCTGACCGTGGCACTTTGAATAGTACCAATGTTGACATCAGTGCTGTTCTCTCTGGTTCCCAGCAATGGAAAGAGAACAGTGGTGTGGATTGGATTTTATGTTAGTGGTTTCAAGTCCAGTTTTAGTGTTCTCTACATTTTTGAGAGTGTATGACTCAGCACATGTGCTAGATAGTCCATGCTCTTCCCAGCTAAGTATGGAAAAAGCTTTATCGAGCAGTATAGGATTCACAGTAGCAAGACAGAACTGACTATGGAAACTGCTAACTGACTCTGGAAACCTCCTATCTGCAAAGCAATCAGAACTGTAGCTGTGAACCACGATCTAGGCAGAGCAGATAAATGACAGTGACAGTGGTGTATTGTGGCTCTATAGTTACAGCTGGTTTCACACTGCACCTCTGAAAGTTCACATCTCTGAGGTGGGAAGTATTGGTGTTACAATTTTGGGTAGCTTGAACATTTTAGTCTAGTATATTGTTTTTGTTTTAAAGGAAACAACATACATAATTGAATTATTTCTTAGAAATTAAAGTGAAATTTCATTTTGAAAGCAGAATTATAGCCATAACTAGTCACAAAATGCTTTTAAGCCACCAGTATTTCTGTAGGTACCCAATTTTAAGCTCCCTCACCAACTTTCTGGTACAATACAGCCTTTTAATTTCTTTTATTCTTAATTTGCTAATTCCGAAATCACAGTGAAATCTCATCAGGAACTATCACCGCAAAGGATACCAAAATTCAATCTGAAAAAAATTCCATGTAAACAGTGTAAAGGGAATGTCTTGTGTCCTTCTTCTGTTTCATTAACGGGACTCTAATTATAGATCTCATTATACCTAGTTTTGACAGTGCCCTCAATTATAGCACTGAAGTTATATCCACAAAAGAATGTATTCCAGCTTCTTTGTAAGCAAAAAGCCATCATATCATCAAAACCTAAAGATGATATTTGTCACAGTGTCAACATTATTAACTATTTCATTACTGATAGTGAATGGAAATTACCAGAAGAAAGCTTAGTCCAGACATCACAGCTGCCTTTAGTACTTGCCTGCCTGCTGAAATTTCTTGCTTTCCTGTCCTTGTTTCTCCATAATACCATAGTCAATAAAAATACTTTCTTTTACATTTTGCCATAACCTCCCTGATTTGCCACTTTAGACTGGAGTGGAAACCAGAAGGTCTTGACTAAATGGTCAGTTCAGTTCAGAAAAACAGCAGTTTACTTCGAATACTGGGAAGTTGAGATTTATCACAGTATCCCAGTACTGATCCTTGATAGTATCAGCATATGAAATGTTGGGCTCTTTTGAGCAAATGCATAGGACTGTATGGTAACTGATTGTTTCTGCAGCCAGACACAGTTGTAAAGAACAAGATATCAATACCTACAGACACTGGACTTGGCTTGCAACCAACAGCTTTCATAGAATTAATTTTTGTAACAATAATCCTGGTCTTTAGCTACCAGAACACTGCTGGTAGAGACATAGTGTGCTATTGCTAACTATTTGATGTTGTTTATTAGCTGGATCTCTGCTGCTGCATAAAAATTCCACAAATTATGAAAGAAGCATGATGGAAAACACAGATGGAACCTTCCGCCATTTTTATCCACAGGGTAGACAGGCAGAAATAACTTCAGAACAAGGATATATTAGGGGGGGTTGCCTTTGTCTTATACTTAGGCTGATTGAAAAGCAGTTAATCATAATGTTAATGTGTTTCATCACTAACATGCATGTGCTAAAGCACTTATTTCCAGCTGTTGTCAGACTTTGGAAGCTGCGCCCTTTTGAGATGGTTTCTTAGAGCATTCTTTGCTGATTTTCATTCGAATCAATGCAAGTGTATCTTTGAAAATAGCTTGCAAATTTCCTCCTTTCAAAACTCATTTATGCCAATCTGCTTTACTCCTTCCTTTCTGGAAAAAAATGCAAGATAATCTCGTTAGTATTTTGCATGTTTATGGCATTTCTTTTTATACTTTCAAAAGAACATGAAACTCAGTAGTCCATAAATCCTATTGTCATGGTATTTAAGGTAAAATACTGTTGCCCTTCTGTCTACTTGCTTAAAAAATGTCTTTCAATTCAACAAATAAGAAAGAAAGAAAACCTAAAGTCCATATCATTTTAAATAATGATAATAGAAGAAAGGAAAATATGTTCTATTTTTTCCATTGTAAGCACCCAGCTTTATTTTTGCATGATAAAATATACCAGGAATCAATTTAACACCAAAGTCTCTCCAACTGAAAAGACAGCATTTTCCAAAAGGACTATTTCTGGAGTCATGGACAACATAACCATATTATGTGAGAGAATAACAGCCTTGGAGTACAAAACCAAGTATCTATAAATCAGTATCTGAGCCTTTTCTGTGGATTAATGGAGCAGCTCATGAACTGATGTGAAAGCCTATGTATAATGTCAATCCCGAGCCAGTCCATGCTGGTTCACAGTTCAGAGCATCCTTAGTCTTTCTGTAAGTTATACTGATTGTTCATGGCAAGAAGAATGGGAGCACAAAAAGCACAGAGGCATCTTTAGTGTTTTAAAGAAAAGTTTTGTAAATATATAAAAAAGAGTTTAAGTACTGTTTTTGGATGACCACAAAACTGTATTAAAACCTTGTTCATCTTTGTCCTGAAACTTGCAAATCACTTCTTATGTCAGGATTAGAAGTGGAGTCTAAGGACCTGCTCCCCAGTGCCTAAAATGTTAATTAAAAACTACTAACTGCTACTGCAGCTACTGCAGAGTTAGTTTCTAATTTGTGTGATATTTGGCGATCAGGTGCTGGGTGTGAGTGGCATCCCCTTTCTATGCTTTACTGTTTATTTAAAGAGGTGAAAAGAGGAAGGAATGTGTGGTTCACAGACAACTCTTCTTCCTATCTGACAGGTAGGCAAGTCTATTTTATGAAAGCAACTACACAAACCAAGAACATTGCAGCTAAGGGAGCTGTTCAATAGACAACACAGATCTATTTACATTCATTTCTGGTTGTCTTTTGACCTCATCTGTGAAAAGACAGATCCCGCAGAAGCAGAATTGCCAGTAGTGTCACTGTCTCTGGAGAACTTAACATATGCAAAACACAATTATTAGCCAGACAAATGCATTCTGTGTGCAAAGAGAATGTGCAAAGAACATTTGTCCCTGTTTTCATAGGAATTGATTGAATTGTTTCCCTGTTAAATAACGTTTTAACTTTAATCCCTTTTCTTGTCAACTTAGGATCATTTTCCTGCAAATAAAAAAAGTTGTGAATAAAACACTTTATTTCCACTTTCTGAGAAATATCTGAAGAAAAAATATCAACTATTTTTAAAAAATTATTTACTTTTATTGATTTACGCATTTAACCACAGTTGTTACCTGGAAAGTAGATTATCCAAACAGGGGGTTTTTGTCCCTTGGGGGCCACAGGCACTAAAATAACAAATATAACTTAGGTATTGTAGCTATAAAGATCACACTGAAGTTCAGTTACTGCAAAAGAAAGCACTGACCAGAACTTTTAGATATAAAAGCAAATTTAGGACTAGATTTTCAAAGGTATGGATGTATTATAACATATAAAAGTGCATTTCTCTTTCTCAAGAGGTTTAAGAACCAATTTGAGGAACTGCCAAAATTACCTCCTACCCCATCATGGAATATAAGCTGATATTCTACATTTCACAACAGTTTTACTAATAAAGCATTCTTCTTATTAAATACATTCAATCACAGGCAGTCTGAACTCAACAGCAAATTAAAGTGGCTCCTAATGAGCTGGTTGACTAATGCAGTGAGTCTTTTACCTCAAAAGACATTTAATTCTGGAAAAGCTCACAGTTCCAAACCGTCATTCTCTACTGCATTTCTGCACTGTCCTCTTTTTTCCAAGACAGTATACCAAAGTTGCATTGTAACATTCCCAGTGCAGACAAAAGCAGTATATATGTATATATATGTGTGTATATATATATATTTATATATAAATGCCACAAAACCTCCCCAACATGATCAAGTCCAAGAAATGAATGAGAGAGTGATAATATAAAATTATTTTCAACAGGGAACAGTAAAACTACCTCTAATAGGAATTGCACTGAATAGGAATTGTTCTTAAATGAGTATCTCAGAACACAAGCCAGGTCTGAGAGGAGACACCCTAGGTAGTACAGGTGTGTACATCTCTGTTCTGTCTCTAATAAAGAATAATTTCCAGAGAAACAACTTCTTCTGTTAAAGAGGTCGCACATTGTAATGATCCTGAAGTGCCAGAATGGGGTTAGAGACAGCTGGGCTTATTCTGAATGGGAGAAGTGTCCAAGCTGTTTCCTTCTCTTGCCATAGGGTTAAAAAACGGCAAAGGGGGAATCAGGTGCTGTGTTAAGTTCGGCCCTCAGGTCGTCCAAATTTGATATAGAAAACTGAACTGCCAAATAAATGGCAAAGAAAAAAAAATGAGTCGTTAAAAAAGTTCAGTGGCTGCTAAGCTTACTTTTTTTTCAAACAGAAAAAACCAATTGCTTGTAAGTCCCACACTGAACTTTGTTGCGATAGTTGTAGCACTTATTCAGGTGCTACCACAAGTCAGTCATGCAGAGCTATGCATTGTTATTTTAAAAGAGAGCAAAACTTTTTTTTTCTGAGTATTATTTGTCTTTAACTGGTGCATGGATTATACAACACACAAGGCTTTATTTCTTTCTCAAAACAGAATTTCCACTCTCCAAACGTTCAAAGAGTTGAAATTTCATCAGATTCTAGCTTGATTCAGTTTTTTAGGTATGTGCATGGGATTCTGATCTCCAGTATCCTGAATACTTCTGAGAGTTACATAAAGTTACCAGGGGAAAAAAGGACATTTTTGCAGTATGTAATACATGTGGTTAGGTTCAACTAGCACATCTCAAACTTGATTATTAACCAGGGATATTCTCATAACCTAGTTTAGATTGTAACTTTTCCCCCTCTTGGATTTCACCCTTTGTTTGTATCTTGTTTTTTAGAAACTGGCACAATCTGGATAACAAGTAATGCTTTGTTTCACGTGGGGATCTTTAAATAGCAATCACTCAGACGTGTTTGCTTTCAGAAAGCATTCTGTTAGCACGGCACATACTCTAATATATAACATTTTACCATTCCAGTACAGCAAAGTCCTTTTCTTAGATTGTTCTTTTATAGCCATCCTATTCTCATAGAATCCAGATGAATTTAGATCAGAAGGATACTCAGAAGTCCAATCCAACCTCCCACTGAAAGCAAGAGGAACACAGAATTCAGATTAGGTTACTTAGGACTTGTCCTTTTGGGTGTCAGGATGGAGACAACAGAGCCTCTTTGGGCAACCTGTTCCAGTACCCTCATATTAAAATCATTTTTTCTTTATACCAAGTCAGGACCTCTCCCATTTTAATTTAAAGCACTGTCTATCATTCTTCTGCCATGTACCTTCAGGACCTGCCTCCATCACTGGTAATTTCCTCATAACTGCTGACAGACTGTTATTTAGTCCCTCAGAGCTGTCTCTTCTGTAGACTCACAGCCAAGGCTGGTTTCCTCAACCACTTTCCAAAGGATATGTGCTCTAAGTTGATATTCATCTTGATGGCCTCTGCTGGCCTTATTCAGGTTTATCAGCACTTCTCTTGTACTAGATCCAAAGTTACGTTACACATTAAAGATGGTTGAAATTGCAACCTAGATATTTTTTGATGGACATCTTTTCCAAATATCGTTACTGATGTACTACATGGTATAAATTTCATGTTTCTACAGATTTTAATATGAGGAACTCAATGTTTTCCTACAATTGAGGCCAAGTTGCCTGGGCTGTTAGGCATCTACCTGGTTTTCTTTGGCTGATTTTTTTATACAAACATGTTTGAGTTTAGAGAGTGCTTATTTTGCCAGAGGTTGGAGTCATCCAAACAGCTTAATGCTAAATAAAATTGTGATGGAGTTCTTCTAAGTTTTAGAAGCAGCTAATCAGTTGTCTTATACTGGGAGATAAATG
>JAYRBT010000181.1:17539546-17594123 GCA_036023395.1 Myiotriccus ornatus | reverse complement strand
TGCTAAATAAAATTGTGATGGAGTTCTTCTAAGTTTTAGAAGCAGCTAATCAGTTGTCTTATACTGGGAGATAAATGCAAGTGCCACTGGCAACCAACTAGAGCATCCCTGGCACACATTATTCAGCACTTCATTTCCATCATTCAAGATGTGTAGAAAACAGATCTTCTAAGAGATAAATATTTTTCACGTTGTGTGGAATTCTTTCAGTGACTTTCAGAAGTAAGGTAAGGTTATTGAAACACTGTCTCATCTCAGAAGAAAAAGCTTGTTGCTAACATTTACTTATATAAATCAGGCAAAAGACAGTATTTTCTTCTCCATTTCTCTTCTGCTACTTTTAATTTCATATTTTCTTTTTAAAAAATGATAGATTTGTCTTATGTGCTTTCTTCCAGGTTACTGACTAGGGGAGATAGAAATCTCCTGTTTTCTTCAAGAGTAAATGCCAGGCTTTTCCTTTAGGACCGTGCCAACTACACTTCCCCTACCCTGCAAAACACCACAATCACTATGGAAGTGTGCTAACTATGTCCTGACAGGAACTCAGCACATTTGGCTGCTGGCACTGATGGCACTCAGCATCCTGCCAGAGCTGGTCCCTAACACACATAACGTGTCAGCAGCAGAGCGTCAGGAATCCTGCACCTTGTGTGCTACTGCAGGGGTGTCAGAACTGTGGTTTTAACCTGTGCCCCTTCAAATATCCATCATTTAGGGATGTGATTACATCTGAGGATATTAGAAAAGATACCTGAAACATAATCCTACCCGTTTAAGTCACCCCAACTGGGTGGCCTGACAGCCTATTCAGATCTGTAACTCCTTCCATATTTTCCGTCAGTTTTTTATCTATAGACAGGGACTGCAAAACAAGCACAATGTGACAAAGCATATTTAATGAATATTATTAACTATGAGTTCAACTGCTGTTTGAAGGTGTTGATAAGCTTCATCAAATGTACTTCCACTGACTAAACCAACACTGACAAAGTTTTTAATTTTATTATTTAAATAATTTTTGTCTATACTGCATGCACATTTAACATTTATCAAATCTGCTTGTTTCATGCTGGATTTTATTTTTAATCATTGTAATATGATGTTTAAAAGTTCATAGATAAAATCTGCTCTACTGACTGCCTAAAAGAATTGTCTTTTCCTCTCTTTTTTTTTTTTTTCCCATGTGATAGATAAAAGTATCTTCGGGGTTCACAACAGCAGTTTCTGGCATTACATTAGCAATGCTGGTTGCCCCTACATCAATTAATTTGATGATGCAGAAGAGAACACATCTAGATTATGCATTAGAATATAGTATTATGTAAGGATTTCTTATGCTGTAATTTTTTATTTAAGTGTGATTTTTATTTCTGTTTAGATGCAAAGCCATTCCTACTTCTAAGATAATCGATGAGAGATTCACACAGAGAGTTTAATTGCAATCACTTCTGCTTGTAACTGATACAGTGTAGTGTTCAGGGTAGCTACTTGTATGTCTTTTATTTCTGCACAGGGTTAATTTAGTGTGCAATATATATATTGGGATATATATATACACACTCGGATATATAACTTATTTTTAATTTAAAGGAATGAGAATATACAAATAATTTCTCATTCTTGGGCTGGACTGAATAGTCCTTGTCAGATTGCCCATGACTAGACAATTGGAAGCGTTGACTTGTTTTTGTCAAGAACGGTTAAAGATACTTGGCCCTACAAGGCTTGAGGAAAGTCAGAATGTGAGCAAGAGCCAAAAGGATGGCTTTTCTAGCCTTGTTTCTAATATTGTGCTTTGCAGAGAAATACAGTTATCTTTACACACAGGTATTATGAAACAACTTTCCCTTATGGCTAAAATAACTTCCAAAATGATGTTTACATCAGTTATTTATGGTCTTTATCTAAAACAAAATAAATGGAAATCCAATGTCCCAAACAAATTAAGTTTCATTTCTAAGGTTTTTCAATAACTGAAAAGCTTTTATGTTTTCATCTAGATTTGAAATGCTTGAAAGTATTCAATAGTTACATATTTCATGAGGCCTTTACAAATATATGCTTTTTTGAGACTTTGTTGAATAGAACACCCTTTTAATGATCAGCAAGGCATTCTTTTTTAGACACACAGTATATTATAATGTACATTTTGCAAGCAATTATGAGAGAAAAATAACATACAATAATTTTAAAACTGAAGTATTTTCATACTAACTTCAGCTCTAATCTGTAGGGTTATGGCATATTTATTCTTTGAAGTTACATTTTTTCCCTGGAACCCAAGATAATCACAGGAAATTTTAGAGATCGGACCAGTGAGTTCAACCATGGAACTGCCCCAGGCCTATTGGCTGGGAAAAAGAAGGGTCTTATTTTGAAGTGTCAATGCTAAACATAAACTCATTTGAGAACAGGATTGACAACTCCATTAAGCCTGCCTAATCAGCCTTTCTGAAGTGCAGCAAAAAGTGTAAGCAGAATCTCAGACTAAAGGATGCTGTGCATCACCTCAAATTGCTTTTTCCAAAGACTGCACTGGTAAATTCAGCTTTCCTTTCAATATTTTAGGCAGTATGGAGGCCTTCCAGAATACCTGTGTTGGAGTTTGATAGTGGTTTACATTGTATGGGAATAAAATACCAGAATTGCGATGCTGAACCCCAATCAGGGATCAAAGTTAACATGCTGTCTCTGAGACATTATCTGCAAAGGAAACTTTCTAAAAAAGGAATGAAGATTTATAAAGAAAGTTCATTAATACCTGTCATGGACATATCATCTATATATTGCAGAAGAAAAAAAATACTAAAGCAAAAACAAAACGAACAAATCCAAAATAAATCAAAAAATGAAAACAAAAGGTTTTGGATTCTGTTGCCTCCTCCTGTGCTACCAGTGTTTGAGCAAACTGACAATGTTCTTACGCAACAGCAGTGTACAAAGGAAAATTCTACTAGGATTGAATCAAGTTAAAATCTGTTTTAGTTGTGCCAACTGTATCAGCTTTCAATCGGTAGTCAAATCAAATCTATTTTGAGAAATTTTAGAATCTCGGGGCTACAGTCTCTTAGAGTCATTGAGAAGTTTGTGTTTAAGCAAGTGAAAGAAAAGCATACAAAAACCTCCCAGAGAAGTTTGCAGTTAGCTCCATGTATAAAGCTCACTTCATCTTAAATACTACTACAGCTTTCAGTGGGGAGAGGAAAGGAAATGTGGATTCTCAAGAATACATAGAAAAATATTTTTTATTCTGTTAAAGTCATCTTTTAACTCAAATAAAGCATCTGATATGGTCACATGCTGAACATGAATCAGATGAGCACACCTGGCAAGTAGCTCTTAACTCAATTCTGTGGTTTGCTACTTAGCAGGAATCATACTGTCTTTCTTTAGACAATTTTAGCCCTATAATTTTTTTCAAATTATATGTTCACCTTTTCTTCAGGGCAGGCATTGCAATGGATGGCCAGATTTTCAAGAAAAGTTTATCAAATTAGCTTTTTGTTTGTGAGGATTTTGATTTTGGTTGTTTATTGGGCATGGAAATAAGGGCCTGCATTCTGTGCCTAGATATGAACTGATCCTTCCTGAAAATCGAGTATGAGCTACAAATTTAGGAAAGTGATAACTCAGATTTGCTGAATAGTTCACTGGTTCTTATTATTTAATAGAGAATCCATCTTCTGCAATTATAAAACTCAGCAATAATATGCTTCATCCAGAAATATCTTCAAACAGTAATATAGAAATAAGTGTACTATTCATGTATTTTCATTGCTGCTACTTATGCTTACTTTCAAATCTTTTTCATGTTTCCTTTAAAATAAATATCACAGGTATGGTGAAACACAGAAGGGACAAGTTACAAATTCACTACTATTCTGCAATTTTTTTTCTTCAGAGCAACTAGCAAAATCCAGCAGTGAATATTCACTGGCTTTGGTACCAGTGATGATTTTTAGCTTAATAAAGTTTATAGGAAATACAGTAAGTAACTTCAAATACATTTACTATGGTGGTTGTAATCACTCATAATTATATAATTGGATGCCTAACACTGTTTATCAAACATAGAGTCAATATTACATATGAAATTGGCTTGGCTTTGCATTAAAGTGAAAGCTTGATGTACTACTTGAATTGGAGCCCTGTTTAGACTTCAAGAGTGAGGATCCTCTGGAGAAGCTGTATATTAAAGGCCACTCCAAAAGAAAAGAAAGTAAATCTAGGTGCTGTAGGAAATATATGAGCACATAAAGCACATGAGCATAAATGATGAGACTGCATGAAATATTTTGGTCCTTGGCTGAACTGTGGGATAACAACAACAGAATCAATATTTTTTCAAGCTCCAACTTTCTAACTTTTCGTGTCATGTTTTAAGTGAATTATTTTTGCAAATGCTGAATTTCTCTGTACCCAGATTTAAAATAGCTGAACTCAAAAGTGGGAAGACCGTGTTGGACATTTTTACTCTACCTTAAGAAATGTAAACCTGTGGGCTGCTGGGAATTCAAATAACTGACATCTTCAAACTTAAACCTTCAGGGTTAGTGTTGCTAATAAACAACATCTTCATTACTATGATACTCCAAACATAGAGGGCTTATAATGTATTTAAAAATAGGAGAAAGCAGGCAGAAAACATGCAAAAGGGTCGCACAAACAAATCACAAATGGCATGTATCCACCAAATGGGAAGAGATCATACAGCAAAATTACCACATTGATTACATGGGAACTCTTGCAAATGTCATAACTGAGGTTGGAGCTGGTTTTGTCTTTTATGTAGGCTTACAAGAAGAGTAAGAAGATGAGCTAACACCTTCACTGAAACAAGCACAAGCTAGACTGAGGAAAGGACTGAAAATTAGGACTCCATCTTGGAAGTGCTTTCAACTGTTTTTCTTTCTCTTGAACCTTGATAAAAACATGGCTTTTTATAGAAGAGAAAAATATCTGATTAATTATGTCTTCTGTAGTTGAGTAAAGATATAAGATGAAATACTGTATGTAGATTATTTAAGTGCTAAGTTTTCCTGGTGTGCTTTTGCTTCACTACATTTAATCTATTTTCTAAAGTAATTAATTTGGAAAAAAAAAAGTGACAAAATAACTGGAGAGAAATTATCCAAGACTTCTTGATGCTGTTTAATAAGATATTTCTGAAGGTCTTATTTATGACATGTACAGTGTAAAAATACTGTAATTTGGGCCAGGGCTCTTATTTACTTACTTTGCTAACTACATTGCACTGGTTTGCCAGGTCTGTACAGTTTTTGTTGAATGCTCAGGCATCTCTTTCTACAAGAAAAGATCACATAACAGTAACAAATGCTTCTACAGGAAGCCAGGGAACTGTGCAGAAGGGTCTCTGTGGACAAATATTTTCTCCCAGTCATAAGAAGTAATCACTACACAAGGTCCAAGGATTTCTAGGACCAAGAATGAAAGTCAGAGTGGTGAGTAATGACTAAAAAAATCAGTTCAATTTAGAGGACAGTTCTTGATCTTCTCTTTCCTGCTTCATCTTTTTCATCATGAGCAGGCACCACTCCTCATCTTTGGTATAGGAATGGGGCTTCCAGGAGAGGCTAAAGCAAGGTGTGCTGGAGAGCATGCTAACAGCTGTTTTGGGAATCAGCTGTAAAATTCACAGCTGGTTTTTGTGAATCAGCTTGAACTACTCTGAGTGGTGCCCCTGGCAGTGCAGCTGTGCTCAAGGCACACAGGTGCTAAGATGACTCCAATCCCCAGCACAGACTCATACATGTATATGTAAATGTGAAGGACTACATCTGAGTTTTGAACGCAGCTGGCAGTAAACTTAACACCTAAGCCCTCAGCTGACTGTTTAGAAAATTAGAGTTCCAGTGTGTGGCAATGGAAAGATAAATTTTGCAGCAGCCTGGGCCTAAGAAAACTCAGCAATTTCAAGAGTCTCAAAACCAGTGTTAAGCTTTGGGTCCTCTGAAACTAGATGATCAGAGCCTTGCACTGCTCCTAGAAGCACAAGTCTTGCTTCACTATTCCTGTCAGCACAGTCTGAGAATAAATCTCTGGAAGCACTTCAAAAGACCTTCCAACCCTTCTCACCATACTCATCTTAGGGGTAATTTGTTGGGAAAGGTCTTTTACTGAAAGACCATTTTATTTCTTAAACTATATTTTCCTATCATTCCTTTGATTCATCAAGGTAATAAAGATGTCCACTTGATGTAAACTGAAGTGCATTTCTTTGGATTGCTTCCAAGTGCGAAACAGCTACTCTTAAAGTCACCATCATAAACAAATTATTTCCATATGCTTTTTAAAATAAGTTTTGACTGTTGCCATTTAGAGGTCTCATCTCTGCCTGTTTGTTAACAATGATATGGCTTAATTTGCCATATATTGTTCACAAATTTCTTTCAAATACAAGTATTATGTAATTCCATAGGGTACCTAAGGCATGTTGTGCAAAGAGAGCTATAGGGAGGCACATGCCCTGCAATGAAAATGCAATAAAATCAACAGGAGTTCAACTATCTGGATAAAAAGCAAAGACTCCCTCCTGCTGAGCTGCCACAAAAGCAATGAAAGCAAAGTATGGCCCTCTGTGGAAACATCTCTGAAGACAGCAATAAAGCCAGAAGAAAACATAGGAGCCAAAATATAAGTTTAGGAAAAAGAGACCATTATTCTAGCACATAGAGAGGGCTGCTGTATCTACCAAGCCAAAAAGTTTGCCTTCAGTCTGCCAGTGCAAGTGAACATCACTAAAATTTTAAAAACTTCAGGTAAAAGTGACCTAAGATCAGTTTTTACTTAAAAAATGTTGATCTTCTGGGCTTGAAAAAACAATCAAACAATGGAGAAAGACAGACAGATATATTATTAAAACAGTTATTTGATTTCATTAATCCTTAATGAAAAAGTGTGACTAGTCGCATTGTATAAGTCTCAGTAATAATAACAATTAATAAGGCTTTATGAAATGTGCAAAAAAGAGAATAAATAGTAACTCTAACACAGATCCCAAACATCCTATGATCGAAAAAAATAAAAGCATAGAGTTTTTTTAACAAAACATTCTTTCAAAGTCTCAAGTTTCAAATGTATAACAGTTTTGAAATCTCAAATGTTGTTGAAAGTGAGTTGTCCCTTAGATGTACATTATATTCTTAAAATGTTCACTCTAAAGCAATTGAAGCATTTTTGTGGGTGGCAGAGGAAAACAGATAAAAAAAGCTTTTGAACTTCTAAAATGTTTAGGTTCAGATTCTCTGAAATTCAGTAATTATAACAGTTGATGTAGAATTAAAGGAGTGATAAAAGTTGCATTTTTGGCCTTTTTTTACATATAATATCTTCATACGACTTTTTAATATATCTTGTAGGAAAAATTAAAAATACTTATAAAATAAATACTCTGACGTACTTACTGTAAGATCCTGTAGTATACTTTGTATTACATAGAAAACAAGAAAAAGCAATCTATGGTGTTTTCATTTAATACTTAATACATATCTATAAAGTGGGCAGACAAATAAAAAAAATTCCAATTTACCTCCCCATCACCATATTATGGGTTTAATTCTAAAAACTTTTTAACTACTGTTAGAAAATTTTAGAAAACTTACATGTCTGCCTTGCTTCCCCAGAGACACCATTCTTGTTTTATAATTCCTCAGTGTCTAGGCCATATTTTTAAATTTCTGTTTATCTAAGTAAAGGCACCTTAATATTTCTAAAGGTATTGTTAGGACTGCAAACATGAGACAAATTTCAATACTTTTTCTGGTTCCCTCTCTCTGTTTAATGCCCTCCTCTTGTCATTTGTTTAGTTGCCTTTTCATTTTAATCCCAACCAGAAACACCAAAATTTTCCTAATTGTAAAGCCAAACAGGCTAACACAGGGCAAACGTATATATTTGATAGTTTCATGGAAAGCTGGATTACAATTCCCATTGTAAAAATAGTTTTCATTGCTTAAAGCAGTATTTCTGCAACTGCCCCTTAACTCTATGCTCTCAAGCACAGTATGTTAGTCTATCAGAGAAGCATCATCTCAGGAAGAATCTCTGACTTTTTAAAAAGTACTGAAGACATTCATTGGTCCTTGCAGAGCTTTTACCAATGAGCAGCAGAAACGGAACATGTCAAGACCAATAGTTAAGTCATGATCAGCTGTGGTACTTGTTTCAAGATTATATACAGAACCAAAGACTGAGCACATACTCCTATAGAGCAGCTTTTCATCAGAACTTCCAAGAAAAATAGTTTTTTGGAAAGTATAAAATAACCAATTTTTGCACATATCCCTCTTATTACAAAATTTTAGATACAATTTTTTATTAACAACTAAAACAAGGTAAATTGTAGTTCCGAATATCATTTTTCTTAGAGATAACCTATCCATTATGCCTTAAATTATTTCATTGGATAAAAATACTTCATGTCTTAGGCAAACAAGAAGGTGGTGGAAGTTGAGCAGACAGCAAATTAAGAACAAGGTCTGTATGAGGGATACTTTAGGGATAAGAGTGAAATCTAACTAGTTACCTATATACATGTTAATTGTTTTTCCATGCTGCCACTCATGTAAAACGAGTAGATGGAAAATTCAAGAATCTTTACCCTTTGTATCCTTATGCAAAGAGCTGGTGGTTGGTAATTCAAGCTTCCCTATTTATTGACATGGTGTTGTACCAATTTCAAAGATGGCAGGACTTCTACTGCAGTGCCCCAGATCACCAGAACTCTCTTAACAGTGTGCACTTCAGTGCACATTTTTTCTTAAAAACTCTACAGCCCAGAGAGAGTGCTGGAAGTGCAAAACTAGAATGTGACCTGATACATTTATCCTCATCTCTAAGTACTTCCCAAAATAGGGACATACCTATCGGATGTGTAAAAGAACAACTACTGTGTGCTCACAAACAGCTTGTAAGAGAATTTTTAAATATTGAGTAGGAGGAGAAATGACAGCTGACCAGGAAATAGGGTTGTTATACATTCTTTTTTAAAAGCATCATTTTGAACCACTTCCACAAAACCACTACTCAAGGTTAATGAAGCAAACACAAGCGTAACATTTTATCTGAAAGAATGAACATCAAATGCAGTATTATCTCTAATACTGCATTGCAGTATCACTTCTGGGTTCCTGTCCAAGTCTTGGTGTGGGACTTGAACTCATGGTTTCCCGGCCAGCTTCGAAACCTACTGTGAGCTCAACCATAAAGGACTTCACTCTACTTTGAATTATGCAGTAAAATACATACTGTTGTAACACAGATAGTAGGAATGTGATACAAATAATTGAAATTTTATAGTTATAATCATACAATATAAAAATAATCAAGGCCCTAAACAGCACTGAAAGAAAATTTAAAGACTAAAATATACTGCATTAAGTATTTTTTTTTTTTCTCTTAACAACAGTTATTGCATTGGTGCAACAAGATAAATAGATACTAAATTACAATGCACCGGATTATTATTTATCCTGTTTTAACATCACTTGGGCAATTTCTTCCAGCCTTTTGCAGAAATAGGACTAGACCCATTAAGCTTAAGAGATACTAATCATCTTACTGAAATTGCATTACTAATATTTAATTTAATGCTTCTTTTAAAATGTAGCAGCCCTCCTTCCAGAGCTAAATATTCATGTGAATGGCATAACTAACGTGTTATTCTAGGACTTCAGTTGTAGCACGTGGCTAATAACACTCCATTTGTAGTAAAGGTGATTGGTTTGAATTCTACTAACAGCTACTTAAATCGAGAGGTATAATTTGGTTCTGCATCCCAGCATCCAAATGAAAATAAGAGACATAACTGCAAAATGCTATTTTGACTAAGGCTACAGATACCACAGTGGCTTATTTCACCATACTATTAGAACATAAAGGGCCCAGAACACCCGATGAAGGAGCAGCACGAATGGGTGCTGTTTCTCACAAAAGCCCGAATTGGCAATGCTCATCATCACTCCTTCTTGGAAGCTGCCTCAGAAGTGGAAGCCACAGACAAAAGCTACCAGATACCAAGGCATTAGTAAGGGAGAAACACCCTAGTACCTCTGGATACCAGTTAAGTGTTAACCACTCAGGTGCTTATATGGTAATATGACATTGCACACCATGGCGCTGTCTAAAGAAAATGTACTAACCTTTTAAAATTCACATCTGCTCTCTTTGACTGAAAATTTCCCCAAATCAATCCGAAGTCATAGTTTCTGATTTTGTTTTTCATTTACTTTTTTTTGTTGTTTTAAATAATAAATTTCACATATTTAATATAAGGGCTTCTTACATTGATCCTTAGAAACATTTTTCACTTAAGTGATATATACAATGACTGTTTGTAATTATATATATATATATATATATAACAATACCAAAATAAACAGCCGGATAGTATTTTTGCTTTTGAAGGTCTGCATGCAACAAAAATTAATGCAGTAACCTTTTTCTCCACCTTTTTTGGCAAAAAAATAAAATTAAAAAGCCATTTTTAATGCTGTTATAATTGACAGGAACCCTTAGGACAACACAGCTGCCCTGATTCTGTATAAGCATCTTGTATTATGCATGTAGAAAGTGCTGGCCAAAAAGGAGAGGTGGAAAGACTTTGTACAGCTGGATACCAGGTTTCTGGCATCTCTGACAATCAGAGCAGTCTCTGACATAGCCCTGATATAAGACAAAGCAGTGCTTGAAAAGTCTGTAGGTATAACACATTTATACACATGCACAAAAACATGTAGTTCAACTCCTGACTTAACTGCCTTTGTTTTCTTGCTAATCCTTACCAATACTTTTTAACTAGGTCTTTAGATATGAGGATTGTAAATGCAAAGTGTTCAGGATGTTATGCCAGCAGGCAGTCAGGAAGATCAGAGGAATAACAAACGGCAAATCTACATACATGGAGAAGTTTGGTTCCTTACTCATCCTTACTAAGCTACAGCTGAGATTAAAATTACTTGTCTTGAACAAATCTATTCATGGTTCTTCTTTTAAATTTCCTAAAAAACTGTTTCATAACAGACTTTGTTAGGTGAGGAAACATGCACAACTGAGGCCTAATGAAAGGATTACTCTCATACAACACAGAGTCAAGTCACTTAGGCCTTTTACTGTGACAGGATAAACTCAGAATTAATACCTTTCAAGCTGTTAGGCAAGAGCTCAAAAGCACTTTCCAGCGGTTCCAATCAAAGCCTGCAAAGTTCTGATTACTTTGTTGCAAATGGTAGAATGTATTTTAAAATATTCTTCTGCAATCTAACCCCAAAATTAAATATATCCAAACGTAGGCCTTTTCCAGCGAGCATTTCTCTGATTTGAATGGACCTTTGCAGCAACTCCACTAAAATCGTTCCAAATGTGTGCATCAGTTTAACTGGAATTAGAACTTGGGCTAAAAACTGCATACAAACATATATTAACTTAGTGGATTGGTATTAAGAAGTCAGAAAGATGGGCCAGGAGAGGGTTTTCCACAACTGAGACTGATTTTGGTTTCCCTTGGTTTTTTAGTTCCTTGGTTTTAACTTTGGGATTAGAAAAATAAAGGCAATGGAATTGTCCAAATAAAGGCAATGGAATTGTCCAAATAAAGGCTTTGGAATTGTCCTATTTGCTTTTGGTCATTAGTGTGGTGAAGATGAGAATGTAACTGACCCTCTCACTTCTTTACTCTGCTGATGTTGCCAGTAAATTGTGAACTAGATAAGTTATTACTTGTATCTTTCTGTAAGTTCGTGGTATAGTGCAGCTGAAATACTTTCCCCATATTCTGATTTTTAGAAGAATCCTGTTTTACCTTACAGTGAAGTATTTGGTGCCAATGAAAATAAATTGCTAGAGCAATACTTTAGCATCTAAAAATATGAAAGAAAATAAACATTTTGGTAGAGCTATTCAAATATTCAAGACAGCTTCAATTCAAGGAAATTGTAGCAAAAAAAGTTATAACATTCCTTCCCTTTTGATGGCATAAGTTCCTAGTTATATCACCTGTAATCATTTCTTGTGCTGTTGTAAAAAACATTATCTGTACATTCATTTTCCTTTATATTGTTCGGTTATAGAAAAAACAAAATTCTTTTAACTGCAGCATAATTGTGTTGCCTAATGAATAAATTATATAACACATTTAATCCTGATTGATATTGCAGTAAAGCTCAAATTATTCCTGCTACTAATTAATGAGCACTTCTGTATCTGCAAAAGATGATTTAACTAATCCAATGTATAGGTTTTCTTGAGGCTAATTGTTAAGTTTAATGAACCAGATATCTCCCACTGAAGCAAGTGTCATGTGCCCTTACACCAAGCAGCTAAAAGAGTTGTAAATCCCCTTGCACAATAACAGCAGTTACAGATCAAAGCCTCTTCTGAACTGCCTTCTACTTGTGCAGTGTCCTTGACTTTAATGGGAATGTGCAAGCAGAACAGTTTTCTACTGTGTTTTGACTTCAGATTTGATTTTTTTCTTAAATTGTTTTCTGTTCAACTTTAAATAACTTTAAGTACCCAAACTAATATAAATACAGTGAGGAAACTCAGATATTAAACAGAGTCTATCTGAGAAATCAGCCAGATAGGAAGGCACTGGTGAGGGCCCGTGACAGGGAATGCAGGGATTACTGGCTAGCAAGCACAAAGCACAATAAAAGCCTTTTTGATGCACAGTGTCTGCGGAACTTTCACATTTAAAGCCATTGACAAATTTAGCAGGAAAGACAAATCCATTAGTAAATCAAAATGCAGCAAAACAATTGAACACCACTGAAGTCCCAGATAGACAGATCTGGTATCAGTTGCCGCTCCTGAGGCGCAGCACAGGATAAGTTAAAGACGGCTGATAGTGAATTATAGCGACATGGTGAAGTGGGAGAGAGGCACTCCGCCAGGAACAGCCCGGCAAACACTAGATAAAAAGAGCAGTTCTTCGCTTAGTCACTTCTTGCTTCTCATTGCTTATTGGAGTGCTCCATCATCCCCATCCAGATGTGACTTATGACACTGAGATTTTTTTGTAGAACTTAGTCAAAATGTCAGATACCTGGAAAGGAAAACAAACAACAAAACCAAACAACCAACAAAATCCAGTTACACCAAAACCAAAAACCAAAACAAATAAGCAGGCTAATTAGAAACATAACATCATGTCTGGAAAAGCGGTAAGATAGAAATTTGATGTTACCAAATTAGTGATTTATCATGACAGTTATGTTTGGAAGGTTTCCTGTCATCTCATAAGGATATTGCCACGTAACTTCTCATCTGTGTTACCATCATTAGCAACAGCATTAATAGAAAGGGAATATAATGATTTTTTTTTCTTAAGTCTTTGGCTAAAATCCATGTTGACATTTATGGATTTTTTCCTCTTAGCATCAACAGATTTATGATTCGGAATATTTAAATTTTTTAAACTATAATTTGCTGTTGGATACATTTTTTTAGTTTCAGTGTTCCTAATGTTTTTAAAAAATATTCCCAGGTACTTTTGAAAGACGTTTATGTAACTATGAAATGTACCATTGCCTCAAATCTTGCCATGCACTGCAATATCAAACTTTTCTGTCAAAACCTGTCCCTCTAGAATTTTTTAATTATTATTATTTTTTATTATTTTCCATGAACCTAGTTGAAGTGGACTGAATAAAGTGGGTGAACCTCCCCTGTTAGACTTAATTGGACAGTTTTGTTTCTCCCTGCCAGTCTTCATTAATCCATTTGGAAGGGACAGAAAATAAATTTGAGTCAAGTAATAAGGAGAATATTCTTTAAAAATTAAAAAAAAAAATTATTCCTCTAACTCTCAAGCAGTATTTACTGAGGTAAGCCAGAAAATTTATTTATTCTGCCAACTTATACATGAGACCTAGTTTTAACTATGTTTTCTTCATTTGCCAACTTAGATACACCAGCTCATTTTCATTCTCTTTTTGAGGCCTAGAGTCTGAAACATTATTCTCACATACCTTAACCTTGGCCATATCTCTGATCTTTTATATTTTCCTTTCCACATTATGCAACATCAAGCACAACAGACACCAAATATCCTATCACAGTCAGAGGATTACTGCTTCCGTGCCACATAAAAAATTATATAAAAAGAAAGCAGATTACTACCTAATTGTATGTTTCATAATATGGCAATGTTGCCAGCATTTTGTTCCTGGGTATTTAAAAGGTATCTGAATGATTCTTACAAGCCATTTCTGTCCATGTCAAGGAATATGGTTTCTGAACTACAGGAATGCTTCTCTCAACTTTTGCTTAAGTGTATGGTTGGGCATAGCCAAGCACAAGGATCAGCTGAGAAGAAAATAGAAAAAAAGCGCACATTTGTATTTTCCTGATATTTTGGGAGGTTGGCTCATAAAATCAAAGAACAAAGCAAGCATTGTAGGACTGTGACACACTAGTACATTATTCGGCTCATCAGCCCTCTGTGCTGTGGTGAAGTTACATATACAGAATTGGAAGGAAAAGTCTGACAGCTTTTAGCACATTTGAACTCATGTGGAAAGGGCCTCAGGACAAACTCTTTGTAAAAGCATCCAGAAGCATAAAGAGTAGTAACTGTAGCACATCTACTAAACTTTGCATGATACCTGCCATCCAAGAATCTCTGCTAACTTTTGTATGTCACCTTGGCTTATCTGACTCCTCCTAACTAGATAGAAAAATACAGCCAAAGTATTCTTACTCTCCCAAAGTCTTCTCCCTTACCCAAGTGTTAATAATATTCCCTGGTTATCCAGCAGTAGCTTTGCAAACATAAAACTTGTCTTTCTAGCAATGTGAAGTCAAGACATTTTCTTAAATTTATGTGCTTTCAGAAATTCATTCTTTCTTTTTTCCTCTCTCTTCTCTTGATTATAGACCTTTAACAAATGATTGAAAAATGGATAAAGAATTTTACATTAACAACTGGCATAACAGCCTGTGGTCTTTGCTAGAGTCACTGAGAACATTTTTAATGAACGGTCATGACTATTTTCTTTTTCAACACCAACATCAATAATAATCATCTCAAGACAGAGACCTTGGGAGGTAAGCCACAAATTTGTGGCAATCTAAACACAATGAAACTCAAAAATGCAAAATCTAACTTTATTTCCAAAAGCTTTTAGTTAGTGGACAGTAAGTTAACCAAATGCATTTTCTCAATAACAGCTGATGAATTTTGATAATCACAAACTGTATCTGCAGTTTTCCCTCTCACCTGTGTATTGTTCCATGAGATAGTTTGCCTTTCCCATAATATATAGTTTAACACTGGTGAATTCATCCCATGTACCACCTTCACCCTGAGTAACAGCAGCCTTGCATCACAGCCCAAAAACTTGGCCTATAATATAGTAAATACTGAGATAGCACAGTGTTAATGAAAGATTTGAGCTCTGCCAGCTCTGGTGGTTACTAGGACTTATTAGAACCCTGTAGGGCCAGCAGGCTGGGTTCTTCAGAGAGTTTAGACTATTTTCATTCAATTTAGACTATTTTCATTCAATTCAGAGGGCTGTTCTGACCTGCTTTCTGTACTATTAACATTTTTTTAATGCAACCTGGCAATGCCACTTTTCTCTAGCAAAATACACATTTCTCATGTCCTCTGTTACATTCAAATAACCATATTGCAGTGGGTGAATTGCTTGTAAATAGCACTTGAGGGTGGGTGTGAGAAGACTGGTTCCAGGCTGTTGTGCCATACTGTTTCCTTGCAAACAGCTTTTCAGCATCTATGTGTAGCAAACTTCACCTTTCAGATCTCAACTACTTCACAGCAAGTGGCTTTCCATAAATGCAGTGGCAGAAGAGTTAATCCTGTGGTACGCTGCTTGTCATTGCTTTCCTGTTGAAGGTGCATAAATTGGCCTTTGAACTGTGTTGCTCTTCCTATAACTATTCCTGTGTGTTTCCTGTTCCCACATTACTTTTCCTTTTTTGTTAATCACCCATTTTCTTTTAGCAGGATCATGGGTATTCCTCCCATGGTCTCAGCATTATGTTGCCTCAGTTTCAGAACTTAAATTCTTGACTGATCATATGAATGGTTAAATTACCTTGCAAGGGTCATTTGGGACACATTTAGAAAAGTTTTTTATACTTACTTAGCCCCAACTTCAGCATTAGTGGATGTTATTTTTGGTCACGGAGGTTGTTTTCTCTTTCCCTCACCCATCTATTCTTCCCTGAATCTGCAGTAACAGTGTCAGCCGTTTCCCTGTTTTAGCTCAATTTTCAGTAAATTTGTTTTGAGTCAAGTGGAAATTAGGAGAGTAGGAGGAGTATTGTTTAAAATACGTAAGATATGATCTCTTCAATGGACCACGAGTTTATTTTACAAATACTGCGGTGCAATATACTTCCATGCATAAAAATAAATTCAATGTAGGGAACTGCTGCAACATTTATAAATGTTTAATGAAACCCTAGATAGCTCTTTCTTTTCTATGTATTTGAGCTTAGGCTTGATAAAGTACAAAACGAGAGTTCTTTCACTGATCTTGTCACACTCTGCAACTAGGATCAGGTACAAAAACACAGCAAATTTTCAAGTAAAAAAACAAACACATCTGTTTCTGGTATATGTTAGGGGAAGAAAGAGAATGTTACAATTTTGGTTTGAAGTGTATTCTCTTCTCTGCAACTTCAGTGCCTTAAAACATAGTGACACAAAAGATAAGATCAGACTTGGTAACTCCCCCAGATTTTTTTCATGCATTTCCTTATTTACCCTGGGAACAGCTTTTCAAACAGAGGTTGCTCGGCAGGCAGAATGGGGGGGGGAGAAAAAAAAAAAAAAAGAGAGAAAGAAAAAGAAAAAAAAAGTGTTTTGACAGATTATCAAAGGGTAATGTATTTGGCATTCTTATCTGAAGCCCTCACTTTGGAGAAAGGCAATGTGAACAGGTGGTTTCCTCACATTGCTTCAAACACAGGCAATGGAAATTCAAATAGGTCAAAATATATACACTACTCACATCTACATACACCAGAAGTTTGTCTTTTCAAGCAAACATCTCCATCCCTTACTGTCCTTTTTTTAGGGATTGTTAGGGCCACAATCAGGTTATGGCCAGCTTAGTAAAACAAACTGTTCTGCCCATGCTAAGTGTTACTTAATATATTGTCCATTGTGGGTGGAGATAACACCTGAATCTTTAAGGAATTTTACAGAAAATTATGCACATATGAAATTGGCTGGGTCCCCAGTTCACTGTATCAAGTCCCATATCTGTTAGTGATTATGGCATCCATGCACTTAAAGTCAAAATTGGGCAGAATTTTGAGAAATTGCCAATGCAAGTTTTCTTTGCTATCTATGGTGATGCACCAGCTGATTTTTCCATCCAGGCATTAATTAGCATTACCTTAGCACATAAAGTAAGAAGATAAAGGCAAGAGAAATAACAAAGTCCTGATGTTCCTTCAGGATAAGAAATTCAACCTTTTAACCAATAAAATATGTATAAAACAGTCTTTTAACACTGTAACCTTTCCCTTGTGATATGACCACAAGGGCATCTCATCTGTTCCCACTTTTTCCAGTCATCAAACCATTCAGAAAATTAGTCAGAACTAACCTTGCTTAGCAGTGAGGATGCCACGTGGATTTCTAGGTCACAGTACCCAGCACTGCCCCCTCCTCCTAGTTCCTCCACTAGAACTGCAAAGCTCAAAACATCTTTACAACAGAGGCATAACCCAACACACTATTTCAAGCACGTGTGCATGGGCTGCAGCACGCCAGGGAAATTGTGTGCTTTATATGTCTTCATTATCTATTTTTGGATATTTGTATGATTACTGCAAAGACCTCACTGTTTTTCCTTGTTAAATATTTGTTTATGCAACCTTCCCCCTGCAGGCAACTGTGTTCATGGGATCCTTACTTTATAAGGAATTTCAGTCCCATATGTTGCTCCTGGCGCTTTTTGCTGCTCTACTGGCACCTCTACTGCTTGCCCTTTAACTGAAGTGACAATTAAAATCATAGAAAAACAAATCTTGAGCTGTAAGAAAAATCTCTCCAAGCCTGAGGCTAAACCAACCAACAGCCCTGGTAGATTGTATGTAAAAGACTGCATCTGGCCACATGACAGTAATGACATAAATCCATACATTCCATAAGACTTTCAAGACTAACTTCCTGCTGCTCAAGGAAAGCAAGTTGTGCCTGATGTACAGAATTGCTTTGATGTTAACAGAAGTGCAAAACATTCAAGATTAATTAGAGCTCAAAGTATAAATGCAACAAAGGGAATTCCCTTCCCGTCTGTTCTTTCCCAATGGAGAGAGGGAATTCCCTTCCCCTTCTGTCTTCTCTCTGAGCAGGGAGGGAATCCCTTTGCTATTCTTACTCATTATGACGCTTCTTTTCTCTTCCTTAGAGCAATGGGAAGTTTGTGGGTTTTTTCCTTGTTTTTCCTTTTCCCATAAGAAGGTTGAGGACTCGCTATGACTCTCCGTTCTTCCCATCATTTCTCTCCCAAAAGTGAAGAGGCATTGCTTTGCCTGCTATTTTTGCAGACACTCACTGTACCAGTTTTCTCCTTTAATATATGGGAACTACTTTTATGTGGGTTTTGGGTTTGGGGTTTTTTCTCCTTTTTTTTTTCACCTCTCTGAGTGCAACATTTTATCCTACAAAAATACAAAACCAGATAACCACTTGAAATTTGGTTACTGGCAGCTGTGATCTAAATATAACTGTATCCACTTCAGTACAGCTAATTAATAATTAATACAGGGAACAGAGTTTAAAAACAAAGCAGAACACCAGAATCCATATTTCATTAAAGGGGCTTCTCTCCAGTGTAAACCACACACCAGCTACAGCTTTTAGTGCAAGATTTTAGCTTTTTGCACAACTGACTAAGGTAATCTTCCACCCCAGGAATTACAGAATACCATGAACTAACGAATTATTTCAGGTTTCCTTAAATGTAGAGGTTGATGGCCCAAAGAAATCACCACTGATGTACAAATTAAGTTCCATTTCAGTTGTACACCACTGAAGTGCGCTTTGTGTTTCCCTTCACAGGGTAATGAGTTTCATCTCTGTGATTAAAACGAAAGAATAAAGGATGATGTTGTGAACTTAGTTAATTTACTATAGTACTTGTTGTTGGGTTTTAATAATTTACAATATTGCAGACCATAGAGGTAGCTGTTCTGTGATATCTTTGCTAAAAAATAATGAAGTGTTATTAATGCGAAACCTCATTGTAATCTATGTCCTGGGCTAATCTCTCTTAGTTAGGATGGGGCCATTAGATTCTCCCTGAGAATTCTGTGCTCTTCTTGCTGAAAAATGAAGTGAGCTGCTAAAGAATTGGTGAATTTATAATGCAAAATGAATTTTCTCTGGTTTTAAATTAAATACTTTTTTTTCCCCCAACTGGCTTTTAACATCAAGAACACAGTCAACAGATTTTAAAGGAGAATTTCTCAAAAATTAGAGCCAAGTACAGTAATAATTAAATGGAGTAATAAAGGAAAATAATTTAAACCCCAGAGAATATCAGTAAGAAAAGACAGACTTTTCAAACCTCTCCTGTACTGATTGACTGTTCACTGTTTTTTTCTTTAGCCATGTCTGTGATATTACTAAAATTATCATTAAAATGACACTCTAAACATTTATAGGAAAAGACTGTCCCTTAGGACCAAATTCTTATTTGAATAAAATTATAAGCCTGTTGATTCCATCCACTTTCTTCCCAGATTAGTTGACGAGGTTTTCCGATCTCATAAATGAAGCACCACTTGCATCACAAAACCCCTGCTATATAGTCCTTATACTTTAAGGTTTTTAACAAGCAAATATTTGTAATAATGTCATCTTCAGATATGTTAATATCAGCTTATATATTTAGAAAATCATTGTAGGAGGTATATCACAAAGATGATAAGAGCAGGTTGATAAAACAAGTGTGTATAACCAGACTATTCTGAACACTTTTACTTTAAAAACATATTTTACTTCCATTTTGTGAGGGTAAGTAGATATAAATCTTGCACTATTGAAACCCAACATGCTGTATGCAAGCAAAAGATTGGTCACTCAGCCAGGTTCAGGGAAACCAGTAATCTCAAAAGTGACAGGAATCACCATCAAAGAACTCAGAGCAAGACAGAAGCCAGATACATCCGAGTGGTAACTTTTGGTAACTTGTCCTCTGGCACCTTACTAGTTTTGACTTTCACAGTCTCAATTCCTCCTCTTGAGACAGAGTTCAGTATGAGATCCTCAGTACGTTTTAAGATCTACCTCAGCCAACCTCAGCTGGCTAGAATTTAGGGCTGAAACGATCTCATTTGTGTGTAGACTATCTGAGTCAAAGTGTTACTCATAAAAGTTGGGAATTTCAAGTGAAACGCTGGCTAAATTATCATCTTTCACTGTGCTGTTACCTTCACATTTGTGAAATCTCAAGCATTTTTATAGCTGGAACAGTACACTTCAGTACAGTGGTACACCATCCTCCTCTACCAGAAGTAACTGTAATGAAATTATAATAAGGAACATTTAATGCTATTTTAACTTGGCTTATTACTTTTTTTTTTTTAAATTATAAGAATACCAAGAATTACTGGTGGGCTTTTCATTTACTGTTAAGTTACCGTGGCTTTGAAGGGCTTTTATTTAAAGAAACATTCATAATCTGTATTTCTTTTGGTGTCATGTCCTCAGTTTCCTACTGCTGTCTCCAGCTCTTAAAACTGAGCAAAATCAACAAACATTCTTTTTTAATCCTGCTTCATACCGTGAAGAAAAGGTGAAAATATGTAAAGGTCGCATGGATGTTATGTCTCTAGGGAAACTCTGGTTAAGTTGTGGAAATATTGTACATGCAAATATTGTGCATGCAAATAGCCCACAAATTTTCAGTCTGGTTATTCAACAAACTGACTATGACTGTCAGCTCGCTAAGGACTATTGAACTAACCCTAATTCTTTAATTTATTTATAACAATTGTTACATGAAAAAGACAGTGTTAGCAGAGAACTAGTTTGCTATGAATTTTTTTGCCTCTTGTAATCTGTGTTTATCTATTCACATTTTCTTAAAAGCATGCTTTGGCAACTGATACAGGTTCACATGTTATGAAAGGGCACTCAACTCTGTGATGACCATCCTCAGCTCTACTTCGAAGAGCAGCTCTCCGAGGCCTATACCAATGTCAATTCAATGAATATTCATCTTTTATGAACAAATATTAGTGGGGTTTTTTTCTTACTATTCATCTGTTCTTAAATTATGTGAATAGTGTGGTAAAGGAGGCTGAATTAAAGACACAGTTTCTTCAGAGGTGTTTACAGAATGAGGAAATTTCATATTATATTATGCTATTAACCTGTAATATGGCCCGAGGAGTGAGCGGTCCTCAAGGATAAGTTCTACTTACATTCTTCTGCCTTGAAAACAGACGAGCCCCTAACGCAAACCTTCTGGTACGCGAATAAACAAACCCAGAGAGAGAGAGAGAGAGAGAGAGAGACAGCTATTGTTTCAGACTGCAGCCTGTTTCTTTCGACAGGACTTGATCTGTGCGAGTATCAGACGCGTCCCTCCGAGCTGATCTCCCTGTCCCAGCCCCACAGCCGCCCTGCCCAGCCCCGGGCGGTGGGTGCGGCCGGGCCGGCCCCGCCGCAGGAGGCAGCTGCTCGCCTGTGTACAAACAAAAGCCCCGGTTGCCGGAGCAACCCGGCAGCCCTGAGCAAGCTCCCCGGCACGGCCCGGCCCAGCGCCCTCCCCCGCGCCGCCCGCGGGGCTCCTCGCACGCTTCATCCCCTTTTGGACAAGGCGCTCGGAGATCTGTGCCGATGCAGCCGGCGAAGGTGAACGGGCCTGTCGGATGATAAATGTGTACGGCTCTGCAGGCTTGCAACGGGCCCAACTCTGCAAGAGCCGTCCTAAAATACCTAGCAGTAGGACTTGGTCAAACTATGCATATTACACGTATACAGTAGTTAAAGTGAATAGTGACTTATCTGGGGAAACGGAATGTAAAAAAATTAAACATCCTTTGAAAAGGAAGATGAACTATAGGCAACAGCACGCTGTGAATTTTAATGGTTTCTTTTTAAAATTCAGCCTCTGCAAATTAGGTTCTGTCCCCAGTCTTGTTTCTTTCCTCAGTGAATGGAGACACATTATCAAGACAGCATTCCTGGATCCACAATAGCTAGTATTTGAGTCAGCTTTTACTGGCAAGAAGCCAGAAAAAGGAAACTTTTTTTTTTATCCTTTATAAATAGGACCTAAAAACTAGACTCAATTTTTAAAAAAGTGTAACATTAGACTTATTATAATGACATTATTCAGATTGTTATTATGATTAACATTAGGTATTTCAATACATAAAATGTATGTCTCTGTGAATCATGCTAAAAAAACAGAAGAATGTACCTCGTTTTGATGAACTTGGAAAATAGAGCTTTGAGCAAGATGAATGAGACAGATTTCATGAACTCAGTTGGATTCTCACAGCTGAGTGGAAATCCCACATTATACTTTCAATTCATTGTGAACAGATAATCTTTTCATGTCTCTGACAAGGAGTATTTTAATTCCATTGTTTCCTTTTAATTGATGGTTCCTATCAGTGACAAACTGATGTAAAAATACTAAGAATCTGAGTTCACCGTATGTTACCTCATTGTAGTAGTGTTAGCACATGAGAGGAATTGTACCTTTTATTGAACCATTTTTCACAACATAAAGTCAGAAACACTGCGTTGGCTAAAAAAAAAAAAGGTAACACTTTCACTGATGTTCAAAAGTTTGTCCAGTCCATATGAGAGATCTGTTGGTAGGAAGACTGGTAATACCATGTCAAAACTTGGCATATAAGAAAGCTGATACTCTGGGCAATGTACATATTTTCATTATGCTTCTTTCGAATGACCTTTGATAGTTGTCTCTGCTCATCAGAAAGCACCAAAACAAAAAGGGATATTATCAACTGATTATTGGTGAGACCTTCTCTGTAGCAATATTGTTCAAAAAGTTCTCCTGTATTCAGTCATGATTTTTTTAGACATTCATTGTGTCTGATATCTTGAACTAGAAATTAGATGCCTAATCTTTAATGAAAGGCAACAGTAGATGGATGTCTTACTTTTAAGTACCAGCCTTTGCTGGTACTTATAAAATACATCCTCAAATGTAATTACTTCCGATTTACTTAAATAGTACTAGTTTCAACAGAAAATGGTTCCAGAGCTAGATTTTTAACATGAATTGCTTAACAAAATTTCCTTCAACCTTTTGACATTTCTTATCAAGAAACTGTAAGATAAAATTTAGATAATCGAGTATCCTTACCATCAGGATCAGTTTCAGCAATTTGAGCTGCTGAAACCAAAATGTTCTCAATTGTGTAACAAACAATATCCTAGCCTGTCTCCCTGCATCACTAGAAAGCATTCAACTTTACGAGTGCCTTACATTGAAGAGAGGAGTTTATTCTCGAAATTGAGATATATAACATGCAGCCTGTCTTCCCAACAAAATATGGGACACCATAAAAGCTTCATTGTTATTATTATAATGCATCAGTACATTTAATCTAAGGGGTCATTGGCCTATTTCCTTTAAAAACGAATTACAGTCCTTATAAAAAATTACTCTGAATTCAGATCCTTTCAGTGCATTTGAAAACCTGGGTGAAATAGATCTGCAGGAACAGAGAAATTTAACTCATTTCATATAGTCTATAGAGTAATCACCAAACTGTAAGGAAAATGTGCTATTACCATCCTGACCAGATGTAAACTAATGAACTGGAAGTGAATGCACCAATTTTCCATTACTATTCTCCCGAGCTAAGTGACTGCATTGATGGTATATAATACTGCCGGGGGTCCGATGAAATTAATTTCATGCTTAGGCTTTCCAATAGTTACTTTCCTGAGAAATCTTTCTAGGCTGAAAAACTCTTCTAAAATTTCTCTGAGAGTAGTATTCAATGGCAAAGTGGAATCAGAGCTAGTATTTGCATTCAGGTTTCTGCTGCCATTCTTAAAATATTCAGTTTTATCATCTCTATGATACAGCCAAATACTATCACAGAGTAGCTTCACCTAGAAATAAAGTGATAAACATTGACTTTGTACTTAACTATGACACATATGCAAATAACATTTTTCTGTATAGAAAAAAATAAAGCAGACCGTGATTTTAATGATCCTATTAATTATAGAGTACTACCTTCTCTGTCACCATCTTGAATTTAGAACAGATCTGGGTCTGTTCTACATTACAGAAATGTTACTTTAGAGAACACTAAGGTTATGAAGCCCCACACCTCAAAAACAGTTAAGAGATTCATATGTGTGGCTTCAGCTTTGTGATCTGTGAACACACAACCACCAGTCACCTCTTCTGAGCATGACATCAGTGATGGCATCTCTAGCTAGGTATCAAAGCTTGCTTTTCAGTGACATACATTTCTAATTTTAGACTCTATATCAGCAAGTTGTCTAAAAATACAACATATTTCGAGTGCACACAGAACGAATACAGATATATAGAGTGCATATAGAGAAGTAGCATAACCATAAACGAAAAACCTTAAACTTTGCATCGCTGCTTTTGGTGCTGTAAACTGCCCAACTTAGGGAACTTATGGCCCCAAAACTTCACTTGCTGCCAAACAGACCATTATGTCATTTATTCTTATTCATTATTCTGATAGCTTCTTGTCCAGACTTACAAAATACACAACAGCTTCCTACAGTAAACCTTACAGTGCATAACTGACCAATCTCTCTCCCATTCACACTCAGGCAAACCAAACAGATCACAGAGGCTTTGATGATGCTTTAGCTCAATCAGGAAGTTTGACAGTGGCTAAAGATTCACTAAAAGTCGAGTATAAAACAGTAACATGTTTTCACCAAACCACTAAGACATTAATATCATTGAAAACTAGAAGGTAGTAAGGAGCTTTATATATGTTGACTGAGCTTCTCAAGAGTTTCCTAACACTTGTCCTGTCATACTGTAGCAGCCTACGGTACCAAGGAAACATTTATTTTTCAAAATCAAAAGACCTAGTACTTTTTACAGTTTACTTTCACATATTTTACTTCCATGGTAAGTATCCTAAAAGATCACCTCAGCTGAAAAGACAGGAAGTCCCCTTGATATACTGACAGGCAGAATGGCTTGTCTGTGCACCCACTTCCCTGGGCTCATGGGAATATTGCTCACAAATGTGCCTCATTATATTAAGGAGATTCTCATGCATTTCTAGTTTTAAGGTATTATTACTGTGAACAGATCAGGAACCATATTCTGCTCTTATTTACACTCCTTTTGGTGCTAGGTTTGTATCAAAGTGATGATGAGCTCCATCTCTAAAGCTAGGGTAAATCAAACATTTTTAGTGGGTCTCATAATGCCACAACCTAATCTCTCTGTGGAAGCTTCTCTCTCTGGAGACATTTTAAATGTGTTTATTAGGAAGACCATATTTATATCTTCAGGGAAGCCTGTATATAAAAGGGAAAAACCTTGTAGGGCAGATGTTGCAATTGGCTAAAATATTGAAACTGAGCTTTGTTTTATGCAAACTAGAGCGTGAACATTTATCATGTAACTAGGATTTAAAGGAGCAGGATGAAAGAATAAAACAACATTTGAATGCCTCTTTGTGCCCCAGTGTTACATTATTAAAGGGTTAATAATGTAACAATTGACATTTTATCCTTGCTAGTCAATGACAGGTTTTAAAAGCTACTCGAAAAGCTGGTTCAGCAAACTGTATTTAAACTTATTATTCAATGGCACACACCAACATTCCACCAACGTTAAATGTCATGAAATTGTACTTTGTCCAATATAACTAGAATAATCAATCACATTCATTCAGCTAACACTGCAGGGCAGTGGGGACTCTGCTGTTGAAACTTAAGATACACATGAATAAAATGCAAAATGCTAGCATGCCACTAATTGTGTTCAGATAACCTAATGTTATAACCCATGTTGCGCGAAAGACTTTTGGAACCTTCACTCTTGGAAATAGCTCCCATTCAGTATGACCCATTCAACTCCAAAGCCTGGAAAATAAATTTATTTCCTTGTTAGAGTTTAACATAACAGAATAACTTTCTCAATTTCATCAATCATTTTTCAGATATGCTGGACACACCTGTTTTTAATGGCTACCAAATAAAAGCTTTCCTACATTTGTGGTCTGGACCATCCAAATGGCCTGTCACAGCATGTTTAGACTCAAGTTCTGAGATCTTCTGTATCTTGTTGAGACTATTTTAGAGTGATGGAAGACTGAAATAAAAACAAGATTAAAAGAAGTGCTTGCCACGAAACAAACCCTACAGATGTCAGCAAGATTTTGCAGCGTTGTAGCCACACAGGTTTCTCTTCAGTGAAAGAAAAAGTGAAAATAAAACATAGGGTTCTCTGAATCTACGAGATCTGAGATGGAAAGACCCACACAACCACTTACTAGCTCAGGGTGAGTTTCACGTTTACCCGATGGAGGAAAACTGTTAAACATTAACACCAACTGACATAATAGCTTGATTACTGTAAACTATATAAAGCCACGTAGCTTCATATTTAGGTCAGAAATGCACCTGCTCTTAACTTCCTACCCCTGCTCCTGGCCTTTTGAAAGGACCTTTTCTTCATCAGTGAGAGAGAGGGAAAGGAGACTGTTTTTATTATTCTGTCATCATTTGTCACACCCTAGCTCTGTAGGTACTTGATGCTTTATTTCTTTAGTAATGTAAGCAAAGAGAAAAATCTGGTGTTTCTGCTTTTTATTTGCCCACAGGTGAAGTACAAAGGGCCAAACTGACACTCAACATTTAAATCATAGTTATGTTTCAAGAGTGTTTATGGGAGCAGGGACAGCAGGGACTGCCAGCACTCAAAGTCACAGAACTGATGAAAACTGAGTAAAGAGTTTTGGGAACATTGGGTCATCCAAATGTTATTATTTGGTATATCAATATATCTCATTATATTTCATGTACTACTGCAACTAGACATGAAGACAACTGTAGAGTACATAGTTTTAATACATAAAAATTGCAAACAGTTCAGATCATGGGCCCACTATTCATTATTTAAGAAAGTCTCAGTTCCTCTATCAAAATGTCTTACTGGCTTTTCTGAATGGAAGCCGCTTGTGATACTGCTATGGTACAGCATACAACACAAGATTATTTTCTCTCTCTAAATGTAAGCACTGTGTAAGAAAAATTAAGTTTGCAATTGATTTGGTTTCGTTGGGTGACATATAGCTACAATTTTTCAAATTATTTTTAGAATTATTTCTTCAGGAGCAGCATTGATAAAAGCTGAAATGGTTTGACAGTCAGGAAGATCTCAGTGAAAGAAAATAACATAATATATTCACCACTATGCTATATTTTATAATGTATTAAATAGAAAGATTAATAGGTGGATATAGAATTTTTCAGTATTTATATTCCAGTAAAAGGGTCATAATAGAGTGGTTTTGCTTCCAATAAAAAATCATAAATATTAGCATAGTAACATAGATGATGGCAAAATTACTTTTGGTGTCCCATGAGATGATTTTCATGATGTGTATTCCAGTCAGCAATACACACACCTGAACATCTTCACAGTAGGCACTTTTTAGCACAGTTGTTAACCCTTTTTAATTACATACCAAACAATGAAATGGGTACTGTGGATGAATACTGAGGGACAAGGACCGAGCTACGTGACACTGACAGGTAAGTCTGTACTGCAGCTATTTGCATTGAAACTCCTCTACAGAGATTCAAGGCTGCCAAGCTCCACCAGTTCAGGAGGTAGCACTCAAGCAAATAAGAAAATAAAGCAAAGATGATGTAATCAGAGAAAATATATGAAACAGGACAAATAAAGCACTATGTTTTCCAAGTTTCTTGGTTTTTAAACCTGTGGAACACATCAAAAGAACTTCAGTTTGATTTCTGTGATGATCACATTTAGTCCTATCATGAATATCTTGCAGAAAAATTGAGAACACCGAATACAAATCACAGAAATTGAATTAATCTACCAGTGTAGATTAGAAATATGACTTCAAACTGGCAAAACCTTGGGGGAAAAAGGGAAGATACACTACTGAGAATATACTTACTTGTCTTTTGACATATTTTAATGTACTGAGTTGGACAGATGAGGGAGCTATATTCCATAATTTAAAGCTGGACAGTGCTTTTAATATACAGTTTATATATAGAAAAAGTGTGAAGAACCAATTCTCCATGGGAAAAACATTTGGCTGTATTAAAGAGAAATAAATTATTCTTTCCAGTTTCAGCAAAATATGTTTGTCACGTGACTCTTCAGTTCTGTGAGCCTGCACAGCTATATAAAAGGGTAGACTTTAGCCAACTGGCCAGTATTCCTTGACTTGTTCCTGGAAGAACACAGTGACATGACAGTCTTGGAACAAAATGCTCAGAAGAGCAGGGAGAAGACATATTCATACTCTACAGGACACTAATTTAGATCTTAAAGCCAAACTGTGGATTGACCCCTTTAAAGAGCATTATAAGCTTGCCTTTGCTTAAGGTGGTGGATGTCCCCTTCTTAAAGGTATATATGTTTGCATTTTTGTCCTCCCCCAAACATCTATATCTACCAACACATCAATTTATTAATTTGTAGGGTCTATCATAAAAAGTAAACAAATTTGCCTCTTCATTAAGCAAAATATTTCTCAGTTCAGATATTATCACTAATTTATCTTTCCTAACAACAAAATAAAAGCATCTCCTAGACTGCCTGTGGAAGTTCTTAGAAAACTTTTTTAATACTACCTGTATGAAAAGGTGTTTGGGGTTCATTATAGGTTCACACCACACACACCACTTTGAACAGGTAACTATGGGCTATATACTTCATATCAGTACTGTTTTCAGTCCAATTTGGTATGCTCTGACCCTTCTTTTCTCCAGGGGAGCAGTAGACAAGCTATTCTGGCACAAAAAACTCCAGCTTCTTAGCTGAAATATTCTGCAGAGGTCTTGTGCTACCCCTTGCAGAAATATATTATCAGTCCATATTGCAGAGGTTGACTTTATTCTTTTATCTGAGGCTGTTCCTCTGCAATTGTGCTCTAAGACCAGTGATCCTGCACAGCTAAGGAGTTAGTCCTTCTTTTCCTTACACACAGTGGACTCATCTGTTTGGAATTTTTGTTTTCTTTCAAGATATCTGAAGAGAATGAGGACCTATTCTCTTGTTAAATTGCTAGTAGTTTAGCTGGGTGACAAATGCCCTTTTTTATTGTGTCTTTTCCCCCTTTCTTTTCATTTGTGTTTATTATCTGAGTGCTCAGGTCATACTGCAGCTACCAGTAGTTTGGGAAAATCATCAAAGCAAAAGGAAGATCAGGTGCTTGCCTCGTTACGAGTCCTGATCCACACAATTTTTTATCTCGAACATTTAAACAACTGATCTTTTTTCCCATTGTATTGAAAAAGAATATCATCTTTTTAAATGTTATTTCAAGGTAACCCTAACCCTTGAATGTATTGTGTCTCTGCCTAGTGAGAGACCTTTAAATTTACCCAACTCAAACTCTCAATGTACACAGGAGGAAAATTAAATAACTAATACAGAATATTTATATAATACAAAAAAATTGTCATAGAATAGAAGTCAACTAGCAACTGACTAACTCTCAGAAAATATAACTTTCTCTTTATGCTGACACTAAAACGTGTAGAAATTATATTCTGTCTATAATTACCTGGACCCGAATGTGGTCAAAGTGTCCTAAAGATTTCCTTTAAAGGTTGCATTTCTGGGCCATTTACAGATTTCTTTGCCTGTTTCTCAATCCACAAGTACCCCTGAGTTCAAATTGAAATCTTACTGATTACAGCAGATGTTATCTGATCCACCTTCCAGTCAAAAGTCTTCATTGTAGGATTCCGTTTTATATATACAGGGTATAAACAATCCTGAGAAGTTAAGAAGCCTCAAGCTGCATTTCCAAGGATGTGGCTAACTGACGTTTCTCTGAATCATCTTATTTACCTTTCTTTGAACCATTTCAATAGTCAGATATTTTGATTCCAAAGAAATGTTAGTTTTCTGCATTTATGTTTTATTTTCATTATCATCTCAACTTACCTTTTAAATGTAAATAATGCAACAGAATGTGATTTAAAAGAAAAATAGTGATGACGTGAGTTCCCTGTGCAGTCTTTCCTCTGCATATAATTATCCTCATCTTTAGAAGCTTTTCCCAGCACAGCTAAGCTAAATCTTTCAAGTGGCAGATCTTGTCTTTTTGGACATACAGAATGGTTTTTTTCTTTCATCTGTTCCATTATATTTCACATATGTAAACAATTGGGTTTGCTTTTAGTGCTCTAGTTTAACAAACTCAGTTTGCTACATCTTCAGAAGTCGTGCTTCTCTACCCCTAATTATCTTTAAACTGTCTCATCTCAGTTATCTTCAGCTGATCTACATCTGACACTCTGCAGCCCTTACCAGCTTGCATCTGAAAATTGAAGTGGATGTTTCAAACCATTAATGAACAAAGTTGGATAGATTATTCATATATTATTAATAATAAGGCACATTAACTTCTGTTCTGACTAGATAAGAGATCATTATGCATATAGCCAAACTTTTCTGCTGTAATTAATTTGAAAATTAGTGTCATTTTCAAGAACCTTAAGGTTGTGCAAATTCAGATGTTCCATTGCACTTTAAAAAGCTTCGTGTAAAATAATCTACCATAATGAGACCTTTTTTCTGCTTCTTCAGGCCTTGAATGCCAGTATACATTTAGCTTTATACTCAGCTTAGCTGAGTTTCAATGTTTGTGGGGTTTGGAAATTTTCCTCGTACTTATACATTTACATATGCACTTCTGAGTATCCATATGATATACATACATACTTCCCTCTCTGAGACAATAATATGTTAATAAACCAACTCCTAATGACAGCCTAGGAATGAAAAAAATTATTTTTCTATGTGTATCCTATTTTCTGTAAATGTTTCTTTTTTTCTTATGTATTTTAGTTCATTTTCATTGTTTATTTGTTATTTAGTCTTGATGTAGGTAAGTGGTCTCATCAGTCACATGGCACAGCTCTTAGCTGCACATCTTTATAACTGCGACTTTGAAAACAGGCAAGTAATAAATAACCAGTAGTGAATGTTGATGAAGACCTGCTGAATTATTGCATGAATATGCTACATATGAGACAAATATGGGAATTCCTATGGGCTAGAAATTTTGGAAGTATTGCTACAGTTGTCTTATTGGTGAATAATTGAAAATATTCAAACCCAGAGGTACAATATCATGACTGAGCACTCCAGCTATTTGTATTTTGAATTCATACTTGCAAATAGTAACTTTCAGTCAGCTTCTCCTAGCTCTAACTCCTGTGCTGCCAATATTAAAGAACTTATGTTCTAGAAAGTATTGTAGCTGCTTTAGTAAATGGACAAACAGTTAATTAAAAAATAACAATTTAGAAAGATTCATCAATAAAAGTATCATTAACCTGAAGGATTCTTCCAACCTTGAGTTTCTGATGGAGGTTTGAATACCACTCTAGCTATCAAAATCAAAATCTAGTTCTTTAAGTTTAAACAATTCAAAGGTTAACATGGACATTTACTACTTAGCTATCTAAATCCTACCTTATTAGGAACAAGTGGCCAGTATGAAAAAAATGAAGGTAAAGTGTCCCAGTAAGAAGGCCTAAATTCTAAGTATAATCTTCCCATTACTCATAGGAGATAAGGTTAAAATGAATATTATAGCATTCCAGACAAGTATAATAAAGGATTTCGCCTTTTTTTTTTTTTCTCCTACACCTTAGCTTGCATCTACTCACTTTAGTGAGAGTGATAAAACTCTTGTTAACTTTTACAGGTACAGGAACAGACCCACTTTTTTGCAAATGTCACTTAGAACAAATAGAGGAAAGAAAAAAAACCCCACAACACCATCCCTCCAAAAAAAAAATAAAAAAAATCTAACACCCCCTCCCCCCCAAACCTCAGAGTACTCTCAGGCATGTATTAGATAAGTATTAGGACAAGTGATTGTTGGCTGGGGATTAAGTCGTATTTTTTTCTCATGATAAGCTTCTTTATTTCATACTGTGTAAAATACAGGTGAGCTTAACGTTTTTTATTTTAACCTTTGCTGGCAGACAGATAATAAATCACATCTAAGGATAGAGGTGAACTGAGCAAAACCGCAGAGCTATTTTGTAAAATAGTTAGGCTTACCTTCTAGTTTTATATTCTGAAGGAAAACAAAGCAAATCAAAACAGGGAGATACAACAAAAAAGCGAAATCTTCCTCTTTTTGCTATAATCCTTCTCCAGGAGGTAAGTTCAGTCATTCAGAAATTAGTCAAATGAGGTCAGGGTTTGAAAGGATTTCAAAAGTTCTTGCATGCAGACTTTGGTGGTACGGGTGTTGCTCCATGCACACTGGTTGTTGGCTTCAGGTTGTTTTAGATTTCTCAAGTAAAACTGTTTTTCTGTGGTCTAGCAGATGTCAAAGAACACTACTATCTATGGCTACTGTTGGAATAAAGTAATGGGAAAAAAAACATCCCAGAGCATGAGAATTAAGAAAAGCAGATATGAGTAAAGAGGAAAAGTGCTAAAATATCCTGGATGTTAAAAATAGAAACACATACCAGGAAGAGTGAAAATTAATGAAATATTCTCGTAAACAATCTGCATAAACTATAAAATTCCATGGGGGAGAACCTACACTTGCGAAACAAGAAACTACTTCTTACCTTATTAAATCTTTGTTAAAGATTAAATTCAATTGAGAGTTCCAGGCATTCATGAATACTAAAGCATATAATTTTTTGCAACATTGCCTGTCTATTTAGACAGAGAATTTATAGTGAGCCTCAGGCTAATCACAGTTGCTTTGATTCCTCTTTGCTCCAGGTATGAACAGTTATCATTGTCCTTTCTGTTAGACAATTTCAGTCCTTTACAAATTAAGAAGAGATGACCCAATGCAAAGCAGAAATTAGTGGTTATTTTCCAGCAAATAGTACTTTGGGTTTCCTTATCGTGAGGTTGATTATGTGAGAAATGGAGTCCTCAAAACTTTTTCTAGACAAAAAAGCTGTCTCCACAGTGGGGTACTTCTTGATATTCAGTGCAAACTGGTACATTTTTCTTCAATTTTAAGTTTTAGTAATGTGTGAAATCATATTTTAAATACAAACCAGACTTCACGACTACATTTTCTCATCAAATATAGCAAGAATGCAACTTTATGCCTGCATGTTATTTTTATGTTATGTGTGTTTGCTCCATTGAAAACAGAACTAAAAATATAGTGTCTGTAAATGGCAGCAGAGATGTAGCTATTTTAACTGAAATGCAAAGAGAATGCATGTATTTGATGTAAGTAATACACTTTCATGGATAACATATTTCCCAGCTTAAGTAATACATTTCCATGGATAATATATTTAATTTTGTAGTAATATATGCCTAAATACTGCTTTTAATGCACAGTGTTTAGTTATTACAGAGCTATAAAAGCATCCTTAATCCATTTTAACAGGGCTCTCTGAGAGAACTGGATTTGTAAAAAAATGAAGCCAAGGTATTAGATCAAGGTACATGACATTCTGAACGGAATACTAAAAAAACTCCAACCAACCAAATAAAACCCCCCTAAAAGACAGCTGTGGCAGTGTGATTTTAACTGCTTTTGGGAATGGACCAGGAATGAGTTTCAGCTGGGATTCTGAGAGTGTCATGGAGCAGAGGGAAGGTTGGCTCAAAGATTAGTCGTTAGTTCAAATGGCTTTCATAGCTGGTGATGAAAAACTGTGCTTGTCTAACAGTCTGGATCATTCACTTTGTTAATGTGACATAATTATCCAGTGGACTTCAATCTCCAAGAAAAAAATAAACTATATTGTTTTCTGTATTAAGAATTTGTCTCATAACAAGAGCAAAAGATCAGTGGGGATTATGAACCTTCCCATGCCCTTAAAATTATATAACAAAATTAAAGAGAGGTGGTCTGATATACTTGGGTACATAACACTTATGCATCACTTGATCTTTTTAACATGAAATAACTGTGTCTGTCCCTGAAAAGGTCTAATTCCAAATCTCTGTCAGCCTCTGGGTGAAGGATGACTATTTTCCTTCAGAGAAAGGGAAGTAAAAATCTAAAATATTGCAAAACAACATTGGTCTTTTCTCAAAGTAAGAAATACTTTTTTTCTTTTGTTTATGTTCACTTCCCTTTTCTCCAGCTATCAAAAACAAACTAATTTTTAAATTGAAAATTCTATCCATATATTGAAATGGAGAGAATATTTTCACTTCCCCATTTTCACAGAGTGAGCTACGATAACTTATTATATCATTAGCACAGTTCCCACTAATTTTGGAAGGAGCAAAATATTGTGTTAGTGAGATGAAGAAAGCTCCAAAAGCTACTGCTAGCTAAATAATGTACTGCAATTACACGTGCATGTTTATAGCACATGTTCAAACTCAGCTTACTTCAGCACTGTAAAGGCCTACATAAACACTTTTCCAATAAAAACACAGTATTTTTTAGTTGAAATGCATGATACTATGAATCCACTTGGAGCATTTTTTTTTTTTTAATAAAACTGAATAGGAACATAAATGTGTCTCCTAGGTAGAAAAATAACTAGTCATAAGACAGAGCTTAAAACAATTAAATGCTATTCAGATGCTCACATATGTGAGTACACAGCCAGCCTAGGAAAGGTCAGATGTAGTTAGAGTACAATCCACAAAGCATAGTTTGTTTCGGCAAGCTTTGATGTGTTTGACTCAAATATTTGACTGGCTTGTTGGCATTACTGCAAATGCAAGGACAAGTCTTTGTGTTTAAATAACTGAGGCAGATGCACAGCCTAGTTTCTCACGTATTTTCCTGATTTATATAATTACCCCAGCCTTACTGGTGTGTTTTCTTAGCTAATAGGATAACTTGTACAGATCTCAAGTCTAAGCATATACTCTAAGCACTTGAGCACATAATACATTTCCTTACATGATAATAAGGCAATGATATTGTTCTAGTGAAAGCATATGTTCTTGCATCCTTGGAATAGAGGAAGTGATTTTCCAGACAACTCAACATACAGTTTTTGACCTACAGCCCATGCAGATATATGAAATGGGAAAATTTTTAAATCAAGCAGAAAATATCAACAAAAAATAGAAAAGAAATCTGAAAGGCAAATGTATTGACATCGGTAGTACAGAAAGCTGAAGTCTTCCACTGAGGACTTCAAGTACAAATACTGGGGACATAAATGCAGTTTCTTAGTCTATTTTTGCCAACTTCTTTTCCATCATAAAATGGAATACTTTGATCAGGAAGTCCAATGTATAGTAGCATGTTGGACTTGGTGCTGTCATATGATACACTTCAGTTCCATTAGCCTGGGTACATCCTTCATAAGATAATTCCCATGATGCTGCATACTTTCATTAAGCAACAATCCATTATATGTTTCAAAAAACATAACTCTTAAGGGTGATAGCTTCTAAAGTACAGAATGGAGTTCACTTTGTAACTCCTCTAAAGATATGGAGATACGTGGCTTTGTTCAATGAAACAAAGTTATTTGTGGTGAACTTTGACTGAAACGCAAAAGAGTTGAAATTTAGTCAATGTATATTAAATTTAAAACCACAAAACCCATTCACAAAGACTTTTATATGGAAAGTATCTCAAATCTTCTGCTTGTAAAGCTACTACAATGAAAACAGATTCAATAACCATTTATAGCATCTAACTTCTTGCTCTCTCTACAATCTCCACAAAACCACAAAAACATAATTTGAAACTCCTTTTCTCCTTGATTTGCATAATCCCACCAATTCCTCCAGAATTAATTACTGGTTTACCTGAGTAAAACAAAACAAACAAACAAAAACATAAGTATCAATATGTTCATTGCAGCATTTGAAAATCGTCTGACCAGGACCATTTTTGATCCTTAGATCATTTTAGGGATCTAACGGGTCTTACTTACAAATTTCCCACCCTCCCAGTTTCCCTATTAGCAAAAATGCTCACTTTATAGATGGGAATCCAAGGTTCCTAATTTCTGCCATGCCTAACCTAGAAGAAAATCTTGAATATGGTATTTGATGGTAGTGAATATCTTAACTACTGATATTTGTTGTTCTGCAGTGGGTTTCTTTTTCTTGAATCCTCTTGCATTTTGTTTCAGAAGCATCAACAGCTTCACAGTTCCTACCCTATAGAAAAGCCCTTCCTCAGGGAACTTTTTGAAATAAGAACATTGCAGGACAAATACATTGTTTTCTCTGATAACAGAACTGTGTTTTCCTCAAGAATACTCTAATTGGATTTTTGCTTTCCTCCGGATAATGCCTTCTTATATTGCAGCAGCATTTCTGAGGATAGATTTTTGTCAGCTTGACCTTTCCAGCCTACTGAGCCCCATAGTTTTTGTAATAAATCACTTGGCTTTTCAACAGCTTCCTTACTTCCATCACTTTTCACTAGCTTTGTTAAAAGTTGCAGAAGGTCACTCTGGACCATTGGTTCTCAATACTACATCACACAATGTAAAAAAAGACATTTTACTATCAGCTTTCATAAGAAAAGAAAGCTTACTAGCATGGTTGATCAAAACAGGGAAAACAAAATTTAAGATGTTAACATAACTAAAAGTCAAGTTTTGCCTACCTGAACGAGACAGAGTATACAAGTCCCTAGGGTTGTTATCACCATATTTATGCTGACATATCATCAATAGAGCTAGTGATAAGTGAATTACCTCAGTCTTCATCGCTTAATCAGTCTGTGAGTCACTGTGGATTTACTCAAGTGAACTTATCTTTGATGTACTCACGCTACTTACAGCAATATTCCAGCTTTTGATGCCCTTGCTTGTGCAGCATGTCTTCTCGTCTCCGGGTGCCATACTAGGTAATCTTGCTTCACAGAAGAAGATAACTACAATATAGCTTTAGAATCTGAAGTGTAGGTACCCTTTCTCCTGGCAAAGACCGTTTTCCTCAAAGTAGTTTCAACCAGTGCCACGAGTAAACAAAAGTTAACACAGCAAAATTTTCATCTCTTGGAGTTACAGCTATACAAGGCCTTCAGCCAGTACACAATTATGTAATCAACAGCCTAACCTAAAATTCCCCTGGCAAAAAAAAAAAAAATTAAGACAGGTTTGATCTAAGAAAAGCACCAAGTTCCTGTTCTCAAGAACAGAAGGCACAATGCTTTAAAGTTTCTATAAAAAGAAAGATAAGACTCCAATAAAGGAAGTCCCAGAATCTTAGTCAGGAGAAATGGTGCACAAAGGCTGGCTAAGGAAAAAAACATTCTTCCCCAAACTCTGCTATATAGGTGTCACACAATCATGAGAAGGGCACATCACAGTATATTCCCTCAAACACGCATGAGATGAATAGACTGATCAGCACAAGCTTGGACCGCTTAGCTGTGGTCTGAATGAGGGAAAGCGTGCAGGAGACCTAAGCTGCCATTCTCCACCTCCACCACCAGTTTTGCCAGTCCTTGGCATACAGAGGAGGAACTGGCAGATGACACTTATTTCTAGCTGAGTCTTTCGGTATTCAGTTATTAAGGAAATTGTGCAACAATCCAGACTGTACAAGTTTAGCCATTAGACCTTCCATATAGGCTCAGAGACACAAGACTGAAAGGTTTCACTTGGTCAATTTTCACTTAGCTGGGGACTTCACTTTGACGCTGGATTAGCTAAGGCTGCCTTATCAGCTTCTTGCTAGTTTATGAATGACAGTTTGAAAAGTCTACATTGCCAACATAAGATCAGCATCCACAAGCCTCAGATTTATTTCAAGTTATTTAGATTAACATCCCATGTGTCCTAGATGTAGGTTTTCAAAATGGTAGCTTGATCTAAACCATTTTTCTCCCTGCCCACAGATGTAAAATGTAGATCTGTCGAAAAATGAAGAAAAAAATGCAGGTCAGTGATGAACGTTGGTATATTAAGAAACTTGAAAAAATGCGAAATGCATATATTTCCCTATGGGAACTATAGAATTAAGAAATGCAGAAAAATGTGTGCGAAGAGCCAACAAAAGTTATTGAGACTAAGAATAAATCTTAGATGCTCTGAAGTTATATTGGATGCATCTAAAATAAATCAGAGTTGATTCAGAAGACAGTCTGAAGACTTATGTTCACAGTGCTTACAATAGTGTGTAAATATTAAAACCATAGTGGGAGTTGAAAAAGAGTGAAAACTCTTAAAACCCAAATGCATACTAGGTTTAGAAGAAAGAATGTCCAAAAGAGACAAGGTAATTAACATGTGAAATTCAGAATAAGTGACTCATGAGGGAACACTGCTGACCTAGAAAGAGCTTAATTACAGAAGATGGGAAAATTGAGACAATAAGAAACTTTGCCCTTTTTTTGCTTTATATACTAGAACAGCATCAAACTGTAAAATGAATGTCAGTGTTAACTCAGTTCATAGGTGTTGAAATTGGTTTTGGTGACTTGCAGAGCAAAGCTGTTTGGGGGTCCTATTTGATTTGATTGCATTGGCAATGATGCAGGCCACAAGTATTTAAAATGGTCATTCACCTCCTTTCAAGAACTGAAAGCATTGTAACATGATCTACAATGTTCTGTAACTGTCAAAAACTTGGTAGGATACAAAGAAGTTAGATTTATACACAAAGTACAACAAGCATAGTATTTAAGAGAATTGCCATGTACCGGAGACCAAATATTCAGTGGTTTTCATTAACTTTCAAAGTAGAAACCGGTCTGTAAGTCTGATTGTAATACTTGCACAAAACATAAGCTGTGTGTAGTATTTGTGGATCACACAACCCACTTTAAAGGTGTGGCTCTAAGTTCATTGTCCTCCCTATTCTCATTTCAAGGCTTCATTTATAGAATCATAGAATTTTCCAGGTTGGAAGAGACCTTTAAGATCATCAACTCCAACCATCAACCCAGCACTACCACTTTGATAGAAAGCCCATATCATCACCAAAGAAATTAAGCAGAGCATACATTAAGAGGTACACATACGAAATCCATCACAAACAGAGTTTAAGAGGAGCAAATATTAACTGAACAGGCAGACAGTTTCCTGAGGACAACCACCCTGCAGATGGCTGCCCAGCTGCAGGTCTAGTTAATTCAGGGCATACAGATGTTTGATTATGTTTGTTATGTAGGAGACGATAGGTGTTCACAGGGTCAAGTAATGAAGCATTGTTTATGAAGAATTCTTAAAGTGTTACAATCACAGTGCTAAAGTGAGTACCATTATTCTTTATTTCTTCTCTAGTTTTAGCTCATTTTCCTTGAATTGCCACGATCACAATAATCAAAATTCTCTGGCGGCGTGGTAGCACCGGCATATTTCACACATTGAACCTACTATACATTCTTGTTGCATAGTGTTTGTCATTACTATGAAGTAGACAGGAGAAGAATGAGAGTTTAATGACATTAAACAAGAGCCTTTGCTTCTCCAGCTCAGAATGGGAGGTCACCTTGGTGAAGATTTTTCTGTAAGCTGCTTAATTCTTCAGGGACAAATATGTAATAGCATTGCACTTCTGACTTTCCATATGAAAATCAATTGATGAGTCAGGGAACAAACCAAGGCACTCACAGTATTTATGATTTGAGCTTTCCTTTCTTCTTCAACATTAGTCTTTCATTTTTGATTGAAAGAGACAAGTATGAGCCAAGAGCACTAAGAAAGATATTTCCTGAAGATTTACAAAAGCATGTGAAAAACTGCCACTCTAAGATTTCATTACCGTGCTACAGACACAACACAAAAATGAAATTCACATTTCACTTGATTTCTAGACAATAAAATGAGGTACTGCAGTGAAGTATGTTTAGCAATAAGTAACTTTAGAAATTTAACACAGCAGACATAATGCTGCCTTACGAGTAGGCGTTGTGCAGCTACTGCCGTATTAACACTAGTCCAAAGATCTATCAGTTTTTCAAATTACCTGTTTGTTTTTAGGATTCATCCTTCTGTAAGAGGTACATCAAGCAGCAGCATTCAGGATTTTCTCCACAGCAAAACTGAAAAAAAATAGATACTGTAAATATTGTTGAGCCTAACATTAAATGCTGACTTTTCCCCTACTCTAGATTAATTTTTTCATTCAAATCTTCCATGATCTGCTGGACCTTCTCCATGAAAGCACTTGCCAATGAATCTTCCAATGCTATGAATCCAAGAAATTGTTATTTATTGACACAACTTTAACATCCTGCATATTGAATTTTCATCTTCATTTTGAACATTTCCCAAACTTGCTGACACTCCTCAAGAGCACCAAAGCTCATTCCCTTACATGCTGTCCTTTCCAGGAAGGTCCCACTAACAGTACTCTTCCACTGAAGTCAAAACCCCTCCCCAAAAGTTAAATAGCACCCTTCTGTGGTCTTTTAAACAAAAGCCTAACTCTTTTCCAGGTGGTCCTGATAACCAAATTTACTGACACAGATTGAGGTACACCTGTCAAGACTTTCTAAGGCTTTTGATTCCTTGTACTCTCTCTCTTTTTAGGTAGAGATTTATTCATCTTACTACTGAACTCACTATTTAGAAACACTATTGGATCTGTAAGAATGAGAGAAGTAAAGAATTAGAAAAGGAATCACATAGCAACTAAAGTAGTAAAACTTAGTGATTTCCTCTCTTATCTCAACTTGTTGGTTTACACACAGTGCGTGGAATAACATTGGGTTTTTTTTGTGTTAAGTCATTATAACAGGACAACTATTTTATTTTCATAAAACATCTTATCAGTGTGTACCTTATGTGTATCTTATGTAGCAATGTATACCTGAGAGGACGAGTAAAAGGGATCAGGGACACCAACAGGTTACCCAGAGAGACTGTGAAGTTTCCTTCACCTTTGGAGACACTCAAACCCCAACTGGGCAGTGTCCAGAACAACCTGCTCTTACTGACCCTGCTCGAGCAGAAGAGTTGGACTAGATTAGATGATCTTGCATGCTCCATTCCAGCCTCAACTGTTCTGTCATTCTATGTTTTTTGTCATTCTCTGATCGTGTACTACCAGACTCTAAGAGGCTGTGGAGGGGTTTTCCCTAGAATCACCACCTGTTTAAGTAGATATAGTCCCCCCAAGCCTTTCCTCTAAATATACACACTTTTCACACAGTGACTATACACGTACACATTATCTAGTTCTTCACAGTGACTATTTCTGCTGGCATTTTGAGTCATGCTACAGATCCACTGGAGCACCAGAGACTCTGGTGTGAAAGATCAGCTTGCGGGCTGCTGTGCTTATAACAAAGAGAAAAATAATGAGCTACTGGAAATTCATGTTAATGAATTTATTCTGTTTTCTTCTTCTTTCTTGTCATACCTATGCACATATGTAAAATCTAAGTTAAAGCACTGCATCCAACAAAAGAAATAACATTCATATCCATAGAATAATGTGTAATAAATATAAATATAAACATATCACATGCAACTCAAATATACCTTCAAGAATTAAACCACCTAAGGATGTTGTCCTAAAGATTCAAAGACATTTTGCAAATCCAACTGGAACCAAACTTTTTATTTTCCTGTTCTTGCTGACAAAAACTCACTGACCCAAACTTCACTGAAGTCACTGTCTTTTGGTTTTACTCCATCAAGTTTTTTCAGGAATGAGAAGGATCTTCTAAAAGAGCTAGCATACAAATGACTACCGTAGGTGGCCAGAAAAAGTGTTAAGTAAGTATGCAGTAAAAAGAGAAAGAGAAATGAGAAATTCTTCAAACTGTCTGCAGAGCAGCCTTTGTAATTGCACTTCTTCTATTTCAAGGGTCACTCAGCGACATAACTATGACGTAATTACGAAAGTAATAAAAATGCTCTCAAGTAACTACATTGGTAAGTTAGGCTCATGAAGCAGCAAAAAAATAAAATAGAACCATTAAAAAGATAAGTGCAATATCTTTTATTGGCCTAAAGCTCTCAGTTCTTATGACACCTGAATACTTTAATCATGCATTAACTTACTGATCTCATAGCCTGTTGTTTCCCATCACCTCTAGAACCATGGAGATTGGAGATAAGGGCTAAAAAGAAGTTACCTAATGGCAAGACCTAAACCTATGAATAGAGTGCATATTACTTGTTCTCTAATGTAAGGATGTTTGGTTTAGATCCTAAACTTACTATGTAACCCAACTAACTCGGTAGCCTAAAACTCACTGCAACTCTCAAAGACTATTAAGTATTCGAGGCTGGATTAAGGGTCTCAGCACAGTAAGGGTGTTGTTAGAAAACCATGATACTTCTCATTCAAATAAGAAATTTAGCTATAAAGACTTTTTTTTCTTGACAGAACTGCTTTGCATTTTCCTGTCAGTGTATAGACCAAATTAGAAGTGAAAATTAGTTTATGGATACACAGAACATTGAAAGGTTTGCTGTTCCAATGTTTTAAGAAATTAAAAAAAAAAAAAAATAAGGTGGTTCTTGGGACTCTGAAAGGGCAGTACTTTGTAATATTCTGTTTTCCAAAGTCTTGAGTTCTATTCTGGTATTACAATACACTTTTTGCTATTAAGAACAGAAGGCGTTTGCTTTCAGTTCTCTTTTAACTTTGCAGAATGTAATCATGCTTAGCTAATGAGAATTAACTAGCTAGCTGATTTGAAGGCAGCTAGTTGCAGACAGCCATTTTATGTATCTAGGATGATCTGTAAACCAGCTGCTTCCATGTGGTTTCCATACATTCTCAATGTGGATTAAAGGCTTGTCAGAACGTATCTCCTTCAAGATACTCATAAGAAAAGCTTTTGTCAGCATGTCAAGATTAGTGAAATACTGGTACAGCGTAAATGACGTGAGTTTGTGATTAAATTACTTTGTCATTTTTATCTAAGGTCTATCTTAGGTTTATTGGTCTATCAAAATAAAATTGGCACAACTTTGCTGAGTTTTGATTAATTCATAGTTTATCATTCCAGTGCAGCAATTCTGTGTGTTACAGAGCATTACAAGCTTACAGCTCACCTTTTCAATCACATCTTATGAACTAAACAAGAACCAGTTCTTATAGTTTCCTTCCAGCCTATGAGCTTGAAATTTAAGCTCTGGATCCACTTCTTTATGTTCCATTTGCTGGTATACTATCTGCCTCCTGGTACATCAGCGCGCTTGTAGCAAGCGTGGGTAGAGCCCAAGCGTGGGTAGAGCCCTCCTAGAATCTTCGTTCGCGAAGCCTAGCCATGATGATGATCTGCCTCCTGGTACAATAAACTACTAACGGCCTTCAAATCAGTGAAATATCACCTGAACACCACTCCTTTTAGATTATGTTATTCCATGGAGACTAGGGAAACTTTCTTCTTTTGCAGAAACTCTTTCAGACAGGCTCCATGGAGAATCACTGGAGACATTATGGGCTACTCTGTTCTATCACTCCAAAAATGAGCAGTGCATGCCTCTAGGAAGCCTGTGCTGCCAGTTGTGGTAGTGGATAGATTTCATGGCCAAGAAAGCTGCTGAGTGTTAGGTTTTATTTTTGAAAACTCAAGAGTGTCTCCCCTATGAGACAAAGGGAAATATTATATACATGCATGACTCTTGAGTAAGCAATAGGTTCAATTGCTCTCGGCTATGTATGATTTTAAGTTAGAAATTGGGATAAGCACAAAATTGAGTGGGATAATATTTTCTATTTATTGTACCAGTGCCTATGATCATGTTCTTATTACTACCATTATCAGTTCTCTTTTCTAAAATCAGTAGTACTGTTTCTAGAGTAGATATCTGTTCACTACTCCGCAGTTGGCAATACTTTGGATATACGTTTGGATAAGCATAGAAAAGATTTCATAGCTTACATAGGAGTTTTTCTGAAAAGCCCAAGGGTTATGATTAGTGTGAAAGTGCTGTGAATAGTGAATCTCCATCCTTTTTTTTCATTTTTATGCAAGTAATTTAAACTACATGGCAACTCTCCTGATAGTTGTCAAAAGCAGCAGTGAAGCCTTGTCAATCAGTGCATGACTTGTGTCGTTTCCTAAGCAGGAACAGACAAAGCAAACCCTATAGTGACAGTATTCTTTGCTTACTTATCTTGGCAGTAGCCAACAGCTCTTAGTATTTTAAACATGACTAAAAATATCCTCCAATTCAGAGAATGATATAAATGGCCTTGCAATAGACCACATAAGGCAACATTATTTATCACCAGCAGATATAAAGAGGGGAAACACTGAAAGCAAATTCAGGAAGGATGCATCTGCAAGCTCAGTTATCAATAAGCAAATAATTAAAAAGTGTAGACTGTTGGGGTGTTTTTTGTTATTAAGAGGAAAACCCACAGTTTCCTACTTAAAAATAAATCCTGCAAACATTTGGTTAATGGCTGTCCTCTGGACTATTCTGACTGTCTTTAAGGGGTATACTTAGCTATAATTGTCAGGAATGATTTATTCTAAAATCCTTCACTGCACTTCTGTGTTCCCTAAATTAGGTAGAGTTTATTCTTTTGTATAAATCAGAAAGAAGGCATACTCATATTCACTGCATTGAAGATTTTTCAAGGAAAGAGGAAAAGGTTCCACAGTATCCATAATGAGTTTCATATCTTGGTTAACATTTTGCTTTCTGAAACCAGTCTTAGATTATGATATCTCTTACACAAAGAGATCCCAGGAGCTTGCAATTAGGGCAAGAAAGATATATGTCTAATTTATATTCCTGAAAATATGCTGCTTGGGAAGACTGAAATAGTGGTATTGCGGTATATAATGAAATCAAGAATAAACTATGTTAGATTCATCCCTGGTATTGGTACTGTACAAAAGTGTGAGAATATGGAGGCAAAACTCAGTAAAAACCCCTTTTTGCTCCAATCTCCCAGAAGAAAACAAACAGTAAAGGCAGTTTTCACCAAAAAAAGAAAACCTCATTGCAGTCTACACCTTCCTCATGAGGGGAAGAGGAGGGGCAGGCGCTGATCTCTTCTCTGTGGTGAACAGTGACAGGACCCAAGGGAATGGCCTGAGGTTGTGTCAGGGGAGGTTTAGGTTGGATATTAGAAAAAGTTTCTTCACCCAGAGGGTGATTGGTCACTGGAACAGCCTCCCCAGGGAAGTGGTCACAGCACCAAGCCTGACAGTGTTCAAGAAGTGTTTGGAGGATACTCACAGGTACATGGTGTGACTCTTGGAGATGGTCCTGTGCAGGGCTAAGGGTTGGACTCAAGGATCCTTATGGGTCCCTTACAACTCAGCATAGTCTGTGATTCTGATTCTGTGAAGTAAGAAATATAGAGACATTTGGAAAAAAAAAAAAAAAAAAGCCAAAACAAAACAACAAGCAAAACACCAAAACAAAAAACTGTTTTCTTTGGGTTTTGATTTGTTCTCCCACAGGGCTTCTTAATAGTTTTTTACCAGCAGAACACTTAAGAATTGCATAAAAGTCAAATAACTTCATCTTCACACCTTTCATACTCTGCAGATACATTCAATATTGTCACATTTTGGAGGTTGGGAAATGAGACTGAAGGATGAATATGCATGTAGTTATTTTAAAGACCTAATATATTAAAAGGACTAGCACTGTATTTCACCCCAAGCACTTTTTATGTTCCTTCATAAAAATCTGTCTCTCTGGCTTCTGAACTGCTCTGAACATCTAGCTCTTGTCAGGTGATAAAATGAGAGTTCAGTAAGAAACCTGGTTTTGCTCTGGACACTGTTCAGGACACTCTGCGAGGCTTGATTTCAAGCAATTGAAACGTTCTCATATAAGAAACCTATTGCAGTGACTGGAAGCTCCCATCACTGATTGCAGAAATGTAACCACAAGATCATCTGCCTAATTTTCTGTAATAACTTACCAGGCAGAAACCAAATTACTTTCCTGCTGTCAGTATGGCTTACATAATATAATACAGACTATTCTCAGCTTCACCTAAAGAACTTGCTAGGAGGAAAACAGAGCAATAACACACATAGATTTGTAATGCTATAAAATACTACTTTTGCAAAATGAAGTGCAGTAGAAAACCTGAATTTATTGATCTTCATGCACATTCTTAATATTATTGTTAGCATGGCTAGTGTACACTGACTATTCAGGGTAAGAGAGAGCCCTATTCTACATAATTTAACAATAAGATTTCCAATTTTCAAGCTACTGTTTCAATTCAAGTAGATTTTGCTTCTGGCTAAGCTATTACATGACCTGTTATTGATGAAATTATATATCTTATATCAAGAAATATTAAAATTATGGGAGGAGTATAAGACAGAAATATTTGAATGATACTGTACCTGAATACAGGTTTACATTCCAAGCTGTAACCTGTCATTAAAGACCGTTTTGTAGATTTGGGGTTTTTTAAAGATAATGTCAGTGTAAAGTTTGAGAGTTGAAGGTTGGAAACTTGTTCTGTTTGTTGCTTTGAAAATAGAAGATATAAGAGGAACACAGCATTCTTTTTATACTGGCAACATTACTGCTTTGTGAAGTCAAGGCACAATGAAAATGTTTTCTTTGCTTGTTGAATAAATTGTGCTTCTGTCAGTATTGCTGTTAGAATAGACTGTAAGAGAAAGGGCAATATTTTAAATAAACACCACCCTTTAGGCTTCAAAACATCTGTTTTTAAGCAGCAGAAAATAGTATTTTTTATAGTATATGTATTCAGTTATTTTACATAAATACATGAAGATTTTGTCATCCTTTTTCTCCAGCAAGCATTGTTCTTATTCTCTGTTCAGTCTGGTCTATCGGTACTTTTTAATGATGCACACTCAGTCACTGATGAGGCACTTCTCTAATTAGGGTCACTGTTTTAGTGTGGTTCTCTGCCCACACTTATTTGCTGAATGACAAATGTATACATGCTCCTGATAAAGTCATAGTTGGATATATGTTTATCCTAATTACTAGTTAAGTCCTCTTTCCATAATCTTACTCTTTTTTTTTTTTTAACTAGTTACTACCTTTGATAGTTTTCTATTTATGAAAAAATATACTCTGAAAATATCTTTCAGATTTCTAAAGATATCAACAGATATCATTAACTTTAGTATTTTTTTCAGACAAATAATGTTGTTAATTATTTCAAACTGACAATTCAAAATCGCTGTTTTATTATAAAGATTCAAGTCAGAATCTTCCATTAAGCTACCAGTTTCTCACTCCAGGCCAGCCTCAGACTAAAATCTTACCAGACACTTGCTTGGATTTTTCATTAAAGTGTACAAGCTCATTTTCACTTTGTATGCTCAGGAAATTAGAATAATGAGTTATTTGTCTCTTGTGTATTATCGTTTTATGCAGACTGTGTTTTTATGACAATGTAAGTTCAGAGTCATCTTCCCTGCCAAGGCTAACTGGAAAACATGAAACTCATTAAACTCTGTTACAAACTAAAACTACCATCAATTTTACTGGTACATTTTGTCTGTGAATAGAGAATGACAGTGCTGTCTGAATCTCTTTCCACTGGTCTCTGATAACTAGAGTTCAAATTTGATCTCCTATATTTAGAGTTTCTTGGAGTTTTTATCTCTTCCGTTCTTTCTCTCAGGTTATTTTCTTGAGCCTCGATTTATTCTTGGTACTATGTGCTGTTCAGTTACCAGGTTTCACCAAAGAGTATGAAAGACTGAAGCAGCTCTAATTGCTCCACCTTTCTGTGGTCTCTTCAGTGTTCTTCCTGAGCCTGCCTGGATGTTAAACCACCTGCAGACTCAGATCCAGTACCCTCTGTATGAAATCATTCCCACCATGACATGTGTAGAAGACACTTGCCTGAGTGTACTCCTGTACTACCTGCTTCACTGTTGCTAAGATCACCAGAAGAGTTTACCTCGTGGAGCTGCACTCCATGATTCAAACAAGACTCAGTCAGACTGGGTCTGGGTTCATGAGGCACGTTGTTTCTGTTTCCTTTGTCAGTGGACTTGTGAAAAGAAAGGGAGGTTCTTATCTGCAGGATAAAGTAAAGCTGTTGAAAAAGTCAGCAAAAAATCAACTGCTATTTTTAAATAATACAAATTCTCAAAAGCGTCCTGCAAAGTTTCCCACAGGGAATCATATCCTGAAGAGTCAGTGTGCTATTAGATACATTGAGGATTTGCAATATTAATTAGAAAAATAAAAATAATAAACAAATCCCAAAATTGGTATAAGATCTGAGAAACCAGGCTGAGCACATTTCTTCTCTTTAGCATCCAGGCTCTGGTTCTGGCCCTTTCCTCTTTTTTCTGATGGATCTGTGCTCATTTGACATCTGTGAAAGTCCTCAGCATTCCCAGCCAAGAAAAGCTGGGTTGGTGCATTTCGAGATACTCAGGATATCCCTAAGGCATATTTTGCAGACCAGCAAGTAGGATTTGATTTTTTTTTCCAGCCTGGACTGTCTCGCAAGTGGTAGATACCATTGTCATCTCAAAAACTCTTGTCCTCCATTTCTAAAGGCAGCTCTACAGTAAGTCCACATCAGTCTTTATTTATCATGAACCTGGACTCATATTGTGAAAGACAAGAGGGAAATTTGCAAAGGGAGAACAGTGTGGCAAAAGAATAACACTGCTTCCTTTTTATCTAGTTTTTCAAAAGTTAGAACATGTGCCAAAGTCAACAAAAAAGCCGTGGTGCTTGGAGAATGTTTTATTTGATCTGTAGGAAGGTTGTATTGAAGGGCATTTTGTCTTTGTCAACATTCTGTAAATGTTAGAAACGTTTTGGTCAAAACCTCTGTCTGATTCTATCAGGAATATATGATCTGCTCCTGCCCTTGGACTCACAACAGTAGGTATGCCATGAAGCACCTAGAGAGGAATAACCCCAGGCACTAGTGCATGCTGGGGACTGACCATCTTAAAAGTGGCTCTGCAGAGAAGGACCTTGGGGTCTTGGTGAAGAGCAAGCTGAACATGAGTCAGCAATGCATCCTTGGAGCAAAAAAGTCCAATTGCATTAGGAAAAGGATTGCTAAACGATCAAGGCGGGTGATCCTTCTCCTCCACTCTGCATTGGTGACACACATTTGGAGTGCTGTCTTCAGTACTAGCTTCCCAGTACAAGGAAGATAGGGCCTTACTGGAGTTAGTCCGGCAGAGGGTCACAAAGCTAATGAAGGGACCATAGTGTCTAACATACGAGGACAGGCCAAGAAAGTTGACAGTTTAGCCTTCAAGAGAGAAGGCTTGGATATGTCTTAAGGAAGTGATAAATATTAGTTACCCAAGGCACTCAGATTGCCCAGAGAGTTTCCATCCATGGAGATATTAAAAAATGTTCCTGAACACAGTCCTTGGCAACCTGCTGACCCAGCTTAAGCAGAGCACTTGGGCTAAACGACATCATGAGGTCCCTTCCAACCTCAACAATTCTGTGACTCTGTAAATCACATGAGGGTCTCTTCCAAGGCACCTGTCACTGGATACTTCTACCTATACCAGAATTCAGAAGGCAGTGGGACCTTCAGGGAGCTCTCTTGAATCAGCTTTTTTTCTGTATTGTTTTGCTTAACTCCAGCCACGTGAGCTGTTAAGAAGGCTGAACATCATCTATAGGTGAAGACCTCTTGAGAAACATCATTGTAGTCTGCTGCTGTGGCAAGTGCTCCACACAACAGCCCAGTCTTAACTTGCAATACTGTTATCTTACATGTGTCCTGTTGTCAAACAAGAAATGCCTACTTTACTAGATGTGACTGAAAGCAGGCTTTTATTCACTTCCTAATATTTTAAATTTTAGGAATTATACAAACCCTGTGCTAGAGATAACAAAAATAATTACTTTTTTTCAAAAACTTAAAGGTGAACTTTACTAGAACATGGAAATTGTTTTCTTTTCCTCTCTGTATCACTGTTAAGCTTTTTCCAGTAGTCATTCCATTTTCTAATAGAGATTTAAAGAAACTATCCAGCCGATATCCAAGCCCATAATATGCATTCTGGAGTAGATAATGATGCAATTAAAGGCAGTCTTTGGAAACATAGATCCATTTAGAATAAAGACTAAATTAAGAGGACAGACAAGAGGAGTGATAAAGAAATCAATTCAGAATAGAAATTTAAGTCTTTAAAATTGTTTTCTTCTATGTGTTTTTTTCAATCTGTTTTTTGGAACCTCAGGATTGTTGCATAAGGAACAGCCCTTCCTTGGCAGATTTCACGTTGATTGTTCTAGATATTTTTCTCATAGCTTAGCTTTGTGTGAATGTAACTGTTTATGGTTTGATGAGCTTTATTCATGCATAGTAATTAATCTCTCAATTCTCTTATCACCTTCAAGTGTTTAATTGATGGCCTATTTTTAGTATCTATGAGTACCAAGATCATAGTTTTCTAATTAAGTCCATTACCACATCATTTGTCTGTTTAAAGGAAGTTACTTTCATTTGGATACAACAGCGAATCCTTATAGATTCATAGATTCATTTAGGTTCTGTGAGAAGTAACCCGAATCTTCACGCAAAATTGCAAAAGATGATATGTAAATTTGTGTCCAGTTTCAATTTTTCTTATAATTTGGTCCCAAACCCATCTTTGGTACTTCAGAATGTGAGCCTCTTCCTTCTATGAAAGGAATGGCCTCTCCCTCTGCTACATTTGCCTGGCATTGGACAGCACAGTTCTTGTTAGAGGTGTGTAGATGAGATGTTTCAAGAAGTTTTAGATGAGACCTTGGAGGCATTCTAGGTGTGATGGCAAGTGAAAGAAACCTTTGTCCAGAGTGACCATTCCTTGGCATGTGTTTAGAGATTGCAAATGTGAAAAAAAATCAAGTCTTATTTATGCCCCTGAATGACAGAACTGCAAGAGGAAGGCAGTGGCAGTACAGGTCACATATAACTAGAAGAAAACGAGACTGACTAGCACAGCACAAACTGTAGAGCAGAGTTCTGTGTCTATGCGGAAGGAGCTTTCCTAATGATGGTTTTGCTACAAGAAGTAGAGTTTTCAGCTAGGTTTGACTAAGAACATCAGGAACTGCAGTGTTTCTCTAACTAAAAGATATTTCTCCTAACTGGCTATACAGTTAAATAAAATGGACTACACACTAAAATATAAAACTGTTGGTAACTTTCAACAGATTTTTCATTTGGCACATGCAAATAAAAGGGTGCTGATCTTTGTGAAGCTTTCAAGACAGGCCAGAGGTGGAACTATTTGCAATTAGAGTGCTCTGTATAGCACCTTCTGTCTTCGGTCCTCCCTCACTAACCCATAAATAAGACATCTTCCTGAGTATTATGAAATTTCAAGTATATGCAATAAGGAGAAAGAAAGTAAAAATATTAAGTTTCAATTTTATTATTCATGTTATGTCTTCTTTTTTGTCAAAACCAAAGAGTCTGATACTATGCTGGAACAGCACAATATACTTTCTTAAACAACTTTTCTTTTCTTGCGGTTTATATCACAATGAACACTTTGTTGCCTTCTAGATTTGTGAGCTAATGGATTTTAAAGAGATACTTTAGTCTAGCCCTCCATAAATGTGCCCCCACTCCTTCAAAGAAACAAAACAATGTTTCATGGAAAGTAAGTGAAAAGATAAAGTGAGACAGTCTTCAAGATGGGATCATTCATTTTTTTCTTTCATATGTGGCAGAGGGCTTTATCATACCAAGGCTTTGGTATGATAACAGAATAGTTTTTCGGGAATGGTAAAACTTACCCGCAAAGATCCCAGTGGTGCAAGCTAAAACACAAAATACAGACTAGAATGTTCCCAATCTCAGAAACCACCCCAGATTTATGGTGCAGAAATTGTAGTTGTTACAAGAAAATATCAAACCATCCATTTTCAGTGTTTACACCAATGTAATTTACCTACAACAGAGTTAATTTTTTATTTTCACCCTTACAAGTCAATAATTAACTCAGTGGACTGAAGAATGAGATGCCATAAATGAAAATATCTTCTCTTGGTAAGCCACAATGAATAGAAACACACTGTCATGAATTCTGTCTCTCAAATAAGTGAGAAATACATACAAAGTAGATAATTTGTTGAGTTCAAAGACATTTGTGAAGTGATCCAGAGTCTACCATTTGAGATTAATTTCAAAAGATGGGATTGCCTTAAAGTAAAAAGGTAGAAACCGTGGTTCACTGCAGTCTAATTTCTCCGTGTACACTGATCCAGTCAAGCGTGCCACATGAATTGCCTTGTGTCAAGTTATTCTGGAGGTGTAAACCCTGCAGTTTCATTCTCTGCACTGCTGAGAATGACCCAGTGTATCCATTAAAAAACGTGTTTCAGATAATACCATTGTATTGTGCTAGTGCTCTACTTTGCATATTCCCTCAAAGATTATGTTTACTGGTTGAATCCACCAGAGACTCACACAAAGATGTACCAGATGTACCAGAGTCTGTACATCTGCACAACTGCTGGGGGACCCCCCCCCCCAAAAAAAAAAACCCAAACCAAAACAAACAAACAAACAAACAAACAAAAAAAAGGCAAAAAATAATTTGAAAACATTTTTAATACAACTTGTTTGTTTATTTTAAAATTGCAGGCTAGATTGTGCAACATAGGTGGACACTGAAGCAAATGTTTGTAACAGTCATAGGAAACACGACATTCCTAGGACACAACACAACACAGTGTTGAAATTCAGAACTATTTAAGCTTTAACACCCTCCATACACATTATCCTTAACATTTTTATGAGAACTTTGCTGAGCAGAACTGCAATTATTCTGTGCTGAGTTTAAAAATGCAATAAAATTTCCTGAAATCAACTGTCAGACATTGCTTCCAGCTGGAGCATTCATGATGTGATAAAATTAGATTGCTAAGAAAACACAACACAAATAGGATTGATTTAAAAGTCAGACTACCCATTCCAGCATTTCTGATGAGATGATATCAGCTGTGCCCCTGCTGTGTGATATCTGCATGTAGCAAAGAATGTGTGTCACAGTGGAACTGTGCACCAAGCAGAAAATCCTTGTGTGGAGCAGGATGGGCCTAAGGACATATGGGTAAGCCTCGTGTTTCTTTAAGCTCTTTCAGCAGTTCTTAGGTTCACTCTAGGCTACAGGACCATGGACAAATATCAGTGGTGAAGCTTCAGTGAATGGAAAAATGAAAGCAGCGAGAAAAACAAACGTTGAAATTTAAGCATTAAATTGTAAGAAATTGACACCCTCCATGAGAAAGAGAAGGGTTGATTCTTCTCCCTGACTTGAGATAGATTATCTCAGTCTTCAAATGTGTAAGTGGTTGTTACAAAAAGAAATATAATAAACTATTCTCTATAGTTTAATAGTATGATATGAAACAGTAGAAGATACAGTAGACTTCAAAAGTAGTCAGGTTAGGCATTAAAAAGAATCAAAAAAAAAAACAAACCCTGAACCTCTAACAACACAGTTAGTGATAGATTACCTTGGAAGAGAAACTCCTTGAGAGGCTGTGAAGTCCCTCAGCACTGGTGCATCTCACAAACAGGTTATCCAAACAATTGTCGGGAATTATATGATACATCTGATTCTACCTTCAGTGGGGAGCTTAACTAGATGAGCTCTTAAATACCCTCAGACTGTACTTTTATGAATAACTTATGAAAACAGGGACAAACAAAAATATTGACATAACATCTGCTGGTTCAGTATATAGGCCCACATGCAAATAGGACAAGTTTTTAAAAATGTTTTTTCTCCTAGTAAAAATATATAAACAGCTGGAATTTGGTAGAACATGGCACACTGAGCAACGAAATTTCTGCAAGTCCAAGTTAATTTATTGAATATGAGACCTTGAAAAATATGATTACTAGGGACTAACTCCATGCCAGTGGAGGGAGAGCAACTCATTTTCGAGCATTTATCCTTACCAAAATGAAGCTTAAGCCTAACAGAATCTTAGCATTGCTTATAAGGGTAACATAATTTTAATTTCATAGGGTGTGATTTTCAGCAATGTGTCTTAAATAATCACAGGGGAAACCTCTGGGATTTCATGGTTTTCAATAAGTCACTGTTATATCAGTGGATTAATGGATCAGAAATTACCATCTTCCACAAACAAGTGAGTTGAATTCATTAAAAAATACATCAAACCCCAAAATATGGTAAATTCTTACTCAATAACTGAAAAACACGGAAACAGCTAGACCAAAAAAAAAAAAAGTATGAAAGTTTGCTTTAGCTTTTTAAAAGAATAAGGTGTATTTCTCATAGTAGGCCAGTAGTGTGGGATATTGGAGATTTATTGTCACTGGGCAACCTTAAAAAGTGATTATCTGAGTCCACATATAATTGAAGTTCCTCTGTTCTGGGCTTTTGCCATAATGACTTGCTGAATACCCAATAAAACTTTTAAATAAGAGTGAAGGAATACCCTAACCCATTTATTAGAGTGTTTATAACAATTTTTGGGGAGCCCCTGGTGGTCTAGTGGTTAAGACACGGCGCTGTCACCGCCGAGACCCGGGTTCGATTCCTGGTCAGGGCCACT
>JAYRBT010000181.1:17502023-17539446 GCA_036023395.1 Myiotriccus ornatus | reverse complement strand
GCCCCGGCAGATGAACCTTAGGATTAAAGGGTGGGCTCAGTTCCGCGCACACTGTAACTCATCTAAAAAATCCAATGAGCAGGCTGGAAGGTGTAAAGACCTTCCCCGGTTCTTTGGTCGCGAAGTCTGGCCATTATTGTAACAATTTTTGACAACTGGTTAGTGCAATATGAATGAAATCCAGTCTTGAAGAGGCATCCAGGGCAATGAGGCCCTGGTCCATGGCTAGATTTATTATACACCTCTGTATACTTCTAGAGTATAGCCCTGCCAAAACTCTCACAGATTTCAGTATGACTGACGTTGAAATTCTGCTTCCAAAATCCTTTTTCTTGAGTCCACTTCTCATTTGATATCAGTGTTCCTCATGATAAAAAAACTGTTCCAGTTAATAGACATGGCAGGCGGTGAGAAAGAACCAGCTGGTGCACTGCGCTCTCTGCCCTTCCTGGAGCCCATCTTTGCTTCTGTCTCAGTAAAAAATGGGAGACAGGCTCATCCAGTTGCCTGCCTGGAAGCCAAAGATCCTTGTATAATCTTGTTCTGAGACCTAAAATGCCAACAATCACCATTAGCTAGGTGAGACAATCCTGTCCAAGCATATTCTCAAAGAACAGTTTGTAGTCATCCAGTCTAGGTTTCCCTGGTGCATCTCACACACACACACACACACAAGAAAGCACATTTTAAAATAGAAATTAGAAACAAACATAGGAAAAAGAAAGAGCTTTCTCATGAAGTATATGTGTTTGGTAATCAGTCTTTCACAAGGGTTTCATATGGATGTATCTGGTTTTGGGTTTTTTTGCCAATTATCTTCAAGGTTTTTCTTCCAGTACAAAATTTTTTGGATAAATTCAACTGGTAACTTTGTGCACTTTATTCTTTACTTAGAGAGGAATTTTGAGCCCCCTAAAAATATTACTGTGTGTACTAGGTAGTAAAGTGAATGTTTTTGTGGATGCTTTAATGTATTTATGGAATATGTGGGTTTCTGCTGACCAAACAGAAACCCAAAATCCTGTTAAAAATCACTTCATGGCACTTAAAAGCAAATTCTGTGTTAAAGCTTGTGCACTGGATTATTATCACAGAACTGCACTGAGTGATTTGTACATTCAAACTCTGAATATACATATGTGATGATCACAGAAATATATTTTGATGAGAGTTCCCTAAGAATTTTCTTTCAGTGATTTTGTCTGATAAACAAAGTTGTGATGCCTCAGAACCCAAATTATAAGATTCATGTGTCTTTGAAAAAAAATTATACTAATAGATGATCACATAAAGTTTTTAATCTCTTAAGCAGTTTTCTCAGTGAGCTTAAAGAGAGCAACAAATCTTTGAGCATTTTGACAAGGAAACCCACTGTCCTGAAAGAGAGGAACAGATTTGTTTGAATTTATTCATCCTATAAAAAAAATGAAACCTGCTTAGTTGAGCAAAAGTTTAATTTATTTTTCCCCGAAGTCTCTGAAAGAGTTAAAAAAGAAACAGACTTTCAAATGTTAGGAAAGAAATTGAGAGCAACAGTTTTCTTTTTTATGTTTAAATATTTCAGATACAACCAAGAAACAGATTTTGCTAGCTTAAAAAGAGAAGCTGGAAAGGTTTGCTTTCTCTGTCACACAGATACACAAATAGATACCACCAATCAAAAGAGCCACAGTTTGTGTTTAATATTTTACATTCCCTAACCAATTTCTTTTATTTCTTAATTCTGTAAATTCTGTAACTTCACAAGTAAATTCTCCCTGACCTTCTAAAGCAGAAAGTGACCCTGAATCTGACTGGATTGATTGAGATACTATTTCATACACTCTCTTTTTTAACTGCTCGGTGTCCACAACTACAGCCACAAATCCCAGAATAGATACTGTAATATAAGAGTCCCGTTGTGTCTCAACCCTACAACCTTGACTGAAAATACTCAGCAACCTGTTCAGTTTGCCAGTGAAGTGACACTGTAACTTTCTTCCTGCGTGTGCAGGCAATTCCGAAAATTCAGAGAGGGGCTAGAGTAGGGATCTACTTCCTTTAACAATTATTTTAGAAAATGCCCAACTCAATCGAAGGCACAAAGTAAATTTCAGTCCTCTCTGGCCAATGGGCTACAACTCACTGGCTGTGAGTTTATTCTTATTTGTATAGTTTTCTGGTGCACTTACACAAGAGTCAGGCATTTTAAGAACTTAAGGTAGGTTACCCTGATTTAACTGTTGGCAAAGCGCTCAGACACAGTAGGTTTGAAGGCACAACCTACTCAAACATGCTATTATTAGAACCAGGTGGGAAATTATTTTCCCAATCTGGGAACACTCTTGAAATTAAGAAAAGAAAAACTGTTTCCACTGTAAATTGGGACTGTAAGTCAAAATCTCCACAAAAGCTGCAAAGCAGAAATCGACGGAAATCAGTAGAAACATTTTACTTAATTTGGATCTGCTTTTTTTTAACCTCAACCTTTTGATTTACATATTCTTTACTATAAATCATTAAAAGTTTGAATAGATGAATAGTGATGGAAAAAGTATTCAGAAGATGCAGATGTGGTAGAAAACACACTGTGAGAGAAAGGAATTGGTGAAACCATTGTCCTTCTAGTGATACTCATTAACAATAATAATTTCTAAGGATAAATATATTGGTGAAGAGCTTCTACAATTTCTGGAAAACATTAAACGCACAGAGTTCCCATTTCATTTTTCTTTTATATTCATATGCTTGTTCACAGCAATCAGTCATGAAATTATATGATGTAGATTTGGTTTTAGAAATAGGAACAGCAGAATCTTGAGCATTTCAAACTCAAATTCTTTCATAAATCCTTGAATGAAAGGTTGAAACTGTATAGGTTCATGTGCCTGCTTTTCAATTTCAAAGTACAATATATCACAAAGCCTATGAGAGATTGGGAAAAAATGTAACTTTCAAAATGTTTCTGTAAATGCATGAATGGGAAGAATTTCAGTTCACAGTGTCAGCTGTCTTGTTAATTCCATACTACCGGGCAGTATTTCCCCATAACCATCACTTTCTCTGTTGGACAACTTTAAAAAAATTGAGTAAAGAACCATAAAAATAAAGCAACTTCCACAAAAAAACAGCTTCTGAAATTGGTCTAACAAAACCTCAGTGTGGCTGTCTACATGAATTTCATGATTATTTGTTTGGCTACACAATGCTACACACTGAATACAAGGTCAAATTCACCTGTGACATGGGAGGAAAAACGTAATGGAAGATCAATAGATTATGATCATCTATGATAGTGGTAAAACTAGACTTCCAGTTTATGCACTTTCATTTAATAGAAAAGACACAGATACTATGAAAATCAAGGTTTGTAGCTTCAGCATTTTTTATGTTGTTCTTGCAATACTCCACAGATATTTATGAGATGTGTTTAACAGTAGTGTATTTAACTAGGCAACAATGTTCCATTGTCAAGACAGGATGGCCTTATGGCAGAAATTGGAACATGTTTTCAAGTCTGATGTTGTCTTTTTTTTCACATCCATGAAGAACCTTGTTTGCATTTCTCTAGTTTGTAATGCCACTACAAGAGCAGCAGAGCAGGATACCCTAACTCAATTTTCAGTGGTACTAGGATCAAATAGGTGTGTGCTTCAGTTCTAAATTGATTTTTTGCCCCAGGAATATGTTTATGATGTCAAGAATAGAGCTAGAACAAATAAATTGGAATCAAGAGCAAAATTACCCCCACAAATGTGAAGGTAGGTGTTACCTAAACCAATTAAAGTAGAACATGCTGTCCCATTTTTAGTTCTCTTTCTCTTTTTCATATTGTGGAAGAGAAGACAGAAAGGTTTAGTGTAATGTCAGGGCAAGAAATCTTTTTCAAAGTCATTTTCTGAGCATTTTACCATCAGACATTTCTAAGATGAGAAAAGGTTTCACAACAGCAGATGATAAGTAGCAAAGTAGATATTCTTGAACATAAGTATTTGAAAAACTGAAGGGTGTAAATATATCTAAAAAAAGAAAACTGAATCTGATATGCCACAAGAAATACCACCATTTCTGCCCTTACATCTTTCTAGGTAGCTATCTCCTTGTTTTGGAAAGTCTACATCCTTTAAAGCAACAAAAGATTCTGGGTTTACATGCAGCAACTCTAACATGGTTCTTTACAGTCATTCTGCAAGCATACTGATTTTTATATGCTGCAATAATCAATCATTCCCTGCTAGATAGAAACGTGCTATTTCTAATGTTTTATTTTTAACAGCATGTTTCATAATAGATCACATTCAATTCCATTTGTGAGCTTCCCAGAGCCCAAAATAGCTGTAAAAGATGGACAGTTTCTGGGTAAGAAAAATACTTTGGCTCAGGATATTTGCAATTTGGAAATATTTAGTCTTTAATAAAATAAAGGCTAGCTGCTCTGAAACTGATAATTAGAGCTCAGAAATGCTGAGGCTGCCTAACAAATACTGGAATATAGATACAGAAGCTCCATCTATTTTATGATAAATCTTATTCTCTTCTGCAAATGCAGACTTGAACCAGAAGGTTACAGAAGGTTAGGGCTGAAAGCATGAAAAGCTATTTTTAGCTCTCAGTCCCTGTGTGAGGATCAAAATGGGCTACACAGACCCAACTGAATGGGGCTTATAAAACATTAGGATGAGGATATTCATGAAAGCCAGTAGTACATAACTAGAACGGAAGCCTCTGCTCAGTAGACATATGGTTCTTAAATTGTCCTAAGTAGCTTAGATGGCCACTGCAATAATCCTAAATTACACTAAATGTATTGTGAGAATAAGCAATGAGGATATAATACTATTTGTGACTGCAGAAAGTTCAGCAACAGGACAGGCTATATTCATATTTTCTATGTGTTTAATAATACCACAAGGATGATCCAGTGTACCTTGACTACCCAGGATTCAATGACCCCTTGATTTGTGTGGTAATCCTATATTTCAGTATATTTAATGACAAAATAAATAGGCGAATGAACAATTAACTGCTTGAACTTTAGAGTGAGTTTCAAGTCTTCATACTTGAGCACATAAATCAGGTCCAGGTTTCCAAAAAGGCTCACTCTATCTGAGAGACAAATACTGTTGAAGTCTGATCACTTAATTTTGCACTAAAAGTGAGTTAAGCTGAGTTTTATTGATAAATTAAGACCTAGTTATTAGGGATTGAATTAGAGAATCTGTACTGCAGCCCCACAAAAAAACCCACAAAAGAAATTTGCTGTGTCTAGGATTAAAGAGAAAAAAATTGACATTTTAAATATACTTGTAATGCAAAGTTAGATATTTTTGTTTGTTTTATTTCTTTCTTTCAATGTTTCTTAAGGGTGCTTGATAGTGTTTGACTCTATTTTCATTGGCTAATCCATAGGAATCTTTTCAGGACTTGTGTAACAGAGTCTGTGAATTACATTTGAAAATCCCATCTCCCAAATTTATAGTCAAGGAGGTGAACTTCCTATTACTCTTACTTTCAGCTCTTTAAAATGTGCATTTGGGCATATATTTTCTAATGCTTAACACCTCTTCAATGCTTTGTTTGCTTGGTAGAGTGATCAGATATTTTACAAAAGTACTTTAGCAGAGTAAGGCAAATTATTTTCCCCAGAGCTTTCTACTGGATTTGCCAATGGCAAAGTGTGATGTTATTAGCAGTTATTTCCATGTGATCGTAACAGCTCTAAAGCATTTAACAAACCGCTGTCTTCATTTACTTTTTAAAATGAAGCATTTAAAGGACTTTTTTAGATGCAGAAGTGTGATTGATAAAGGTTTTGGATATTTACTGCAGTCATAAAAGTTAAAAGTGCCTCTGTGTTTTTTATGGAACTTAACAGATGTAGAAAATCCTCTTGGAAAAGTCAGATTTGAGCATTTTAATGAAATAGAAAAGCTAGACTTCGTATTCCCCTCTGAGAAAGAAAAAAAAAAAGCAAGTCCATGCCTCCATGTTTTACACATATGAGATGACATAATAAATTGTATCTATCAGACCAGGAGAGGCTGTCACAGCACGGAGTGGGTTTATATATGCTGTATGTGATCAGTCAAAAGCTCGACGGATTCTGAAAATGGTTATTTAAATGAGTCTGAGTGCAGGCTGCTATCTCATCCTTTCTGCTATGATAACAACGGATTTGAAGGCTTTTCTAGAAAGAACCTATAACATATCTGCTCTTTTTTTTGCCCCTTTGACAATTATGGCAAATAGGTGAGAAGGGTACTTGCATCATTTTACCAGAGATGCAAGTGAAATTGCACAGTCAGTGTATGATCTGGTTGGAAGCCTCTCTGTTGCGTTTCCCTGGTTTGAAATGCGTTGCTCCACTGCAAGAACATGCAACATGTCCATTTGAAAGTCAAGTTGATGTACATTTGATTGATTATGAATGTGTGTTTATGGCACGTTTTCCTTGCAGGAAAACACATTGGCCTCATCTGACTCACAGCTCCTAATTCCAGTATTTTGACAATACTGGCCATATAGAACACACAGCCTCTTATACTGATTCCACAAGATTTGCTTACATTTTTAGAAATCCATGTCTATTTCAGGATTTCTCTCAGACAATGTAACGAACTTCTATTTTGATTTTTTGCTGAAATTTCTTTCCAGCGAATATAGTTAAATGCCTTCTAATTTCACAAAGTAATATAAAACACAAGGAATTTTTTAAATAATTTTAAAAAATACTTTTTATTTATGTGGGCATAATATAAATTTTATGTATAAATAATACACATATAATGAAATTAATTTTAGCACGTGGCATTTCATAGGTTACATAAGAATTCTTTATATGGCAGCATTCCTGGAGGGAAGACATCAAATATTGCCATTTGAACTGTTTTACTTTTTAATTGATAACCTTGGCCATGGGGAAGCAATTTAATGGAGCTACTTCTGCAAGGAATCCAGGACTCCAAACAACTCCAGGATTGCAGACGTCTATTCCAATGAGTTTTCTCTAGTTCCCTGGTGCTACCCTGTGTGGTATGTGTTAACATATCAATAGTTTTAAGATCTAAAAAAATCTTTGTACTGACTTCCCCATTCTGGACCATCTGTTGTCCTCAAATCACATATGCAGTTTACTTTCCCTCCAGCTCTACATTTGTTTCCACAGTCAGCCTGGGCACCAAATTCAGAAACAAGTGACAGGATAGAGGTACTTCAGCATTTGATTTCTGTGGAATTAATTATATGATTGTATTTTACCAATGGTGCAAACAGAATTCTCAATCAGAATGAAAATCATATTTTAATCCTTTGGCCTGTACATGGGTTTCAAATAGAGCACACTGTAACAATACAGCCCTTCTTTTTTTTTTTTTTTTTAATGCTGTATAATGCTATTAACACAGACCTAAGGAAAAATATTTTATGCTCTTTAAAGCTTAATTATGAAATTCTGCATCAGAATTGTGCTTCTACTCCTACAACACTGCAATATACACGATGGCAGTGCGTAGGTAAAAGCACAGTCATTATACACTTTGTAACCTCTTCTCAGTTTAGAAAATACAGATTGGGAAGTAAGGAAAATAGCAGGCACATTAGTTTCCTCTTTCATTGATTCATTGTCATTACTGTTTCAGGTTATTTATTTTTCAAGACTGTGTTTTTCCAGTAAAGTGAAATGGCGAATTGCTCAAACCATGAGAAGCAATCAGAATGAACTACATCCATTTTAGAGCACTGAGTCTGTTTGTAGTGGAAAGTGAAGAAAAAGGGGCAACCTGTTCTCTCTCCAGTGTAAATAACATGACTGATTTCTACCTCGATTGTATTTCTAAGAGAAAGGGTAAATTCTTCTGAAAACTTCCACCATGGGTGGAAGTGACCATACGTGTCACATTCTTGGGATCAAGAAGACTAAATGCAAACACGTTTTATTCTTGTGTTATTCGAAGAGTAAATTTGTCTTTACAATTTGATAAGTAGCAATAATCCAAAACTAAAGTATATCTTTTAATGCTACCAAAGTTTCTATAAGAGAAATGTATCAATGTTCTTTTAGAGAACAAGAGTTATGTACCTATTGTGGTACAATGTTACTAGTAAGACCTTTGATTATTAGAAACTATTTCTAAGGCTTCACTTTGAAAATGACAAAAGACAAGTTCAACAATACACTTGACACTCAATATTTTTTTCCAGGTTAGTTCACCCATATTGTTCAAATAAATTTGCTAGAAAAAAGGGGTTATACAGGGAACTATACGAGGTTATCATTCTCTTCGAAGTGAAAGGAAATAATATTTTCATCAATTTAAGAAGAAATTCTTCACAATGTAAACAACAATAGTGACCACACAGATATCACATCCCACCTAAAGCATGTGAAACTAGTTATAACCAAGATGGTCTGGTAAAAGCTTTCTTCTATTAATTGACCTCTCTCCAGGAAAAAAAAAAAAACACCCAACATAAAAATCCCTGATTTTTAACTTAAGACTACTGGAGAAGGAACACAACACTGGTTTAAAAGGCAGAACAAAAAAATTCTCTTTCTGAAAAAAAAATGTATCACAACAATATTACAAAGCCCTTCTCAAATTTCTTTTCACAACAATCTTACTTTTTTGCTGGTAGGATATCTTTGAAGGCAAGCAATAATTTTTTTTTTAAGATAGATTTGCCTGTTTCATAAGGTAAATCACTCTCTGAACTCCTGTTCTTCCTGTATCTCACAATTCAAGACTTTCCAGCAGGGAAACAGCTTCTGCTAAGTAGACATTGAACATAGATCTATAAAGTGGTAGAGAAGAATGTTCAAAACTAAAGTCTTTTCTTTTCTACTCTAGCAAATTTGCATTTGTTTACAACCTAGTTTAAATCAATCTGATTAAATAAGAACATAGTTATGACTCAGATGAGCATAACCTACATAACCTTGTCTGGAAAGCTTACAGTGTCATTTTTGCAGCTGAAATACCAGCTGCAAAAATTTGAAAAATTAAAACCTTAGCTAAATCTTTATGGCTTTTAATGTTAATGAAGACAGTACCATTCTTATTTCTTCAGACTAAAGTGCCCCTATTATCTCATGAGTATACATAAATTAACCATAAGGATGTAATTCAGACTGAAATCTTACTGCAAGTGAACGCAATCCTGCCTATTATCAATTCTCATCTTGGTTAAAATTATTTCCTGTCCTGGGCTTGCCACTGTGCAAACAGTCTAAATCGATACCACAAGAAATCCTAGCCAGACAGGTCAACCTGCCACAGAAAAAAACACAGCACTAATTAGCACTGAGAATGATTTTCCTTTAAATGTTTTATTTCCATTCAACCTTGAAAAGAATCTGAAAGTTAATCTAGAAAAACAATTGCTTACATCATGAAAGCATTGTGATTTATCTGGAAGTGATATCAGCAGAAAGAAACGATAAGCTAAAAATCTTTTAATGTTGGGGGAAGTGAGATTTTTCCCCCTTTGATCAAGGTGAATTTCCAGAAAAGCTGTAAGTGAAATCCCATATCCCTGCTCTGTGGTTCTCCTTGACTCTCAATATTCAAGCTGCTGATTTCATCATACATAATAAAATGTATATTCTTTAAATGCTAATTTTTGAACTAGAATCTAAGATTGCAAAACATTATAGATAGTAATCATGGCTTAATATTTGTACTACACAGTGCTGATAGGACCTCAGACTGAGATTAATTCTGAGGGTTTAAAAAATAGACTTCTTGGCTTCTCTGTCCACAGTTTTAAGGTACAGCCTGGATGCTGAACAGAGCTGATCTTTTAGGCCATCAAAATACACATTAATTGTGTGGCTTCAGCTGATATATCTACAGTGAAAGAAGGGTAAATTAACCAGGAGTGTTTCTTTCAACCTGCCTAACAATAAGAATCATTCCCGTATAGTGCCACTATCCATCCTGATTGCATTCATTCAATCATGGTATTGAATGCAGAGGGAGTTCTGTTGTTCACCTCCTTAGTTTCAACGTCCCTGGTTTCTGTTTGAAGAAATTTTTGCTCAGCCTCTGGAAATCATATTGTGTCATTACATGTAACAGCTGGGTACATCTTCATTGTTTCTCTCAGTGATGTTGCTCTTTTCCAAGCAGCTCCATCCACTTGGTTTCCTCGGGCAGCCTTTTTTCTCTCTAGCAGTAAAGTGACAAAAAAGCGTAATTCTCAAGATATTGCAGATCACCTGCTTAATGTGTTCTATGTGTACTAATGTAGTTGGTGAAAACAGGGAGCAAGGAGTTACTTTCCTGAGTAAAAAGTTCAGTGTTGGTGGCCTGTTTGGTGTTAAATCCAAAGAAGAACTGAGCCAAACCAGCAGAGGAATTTTCTTTTTAAAAAATCTAATAACATAACCATTACTTTCAGTAAGGGATAATCAATTCTTGAATTGCCCATAAATCTCCAGAGAATACATATGCAAGTTTTTCAGTATTTCACAGCCATGTTCTCCCCTCAGAGTATGTGGGCAGCTCTATTCAATTATAAAGGATGCAGATGAAGGGTATGATGTGTCCTGAAGTGATGACAATTTGATGATTATTGTGTTTGATTTGCAACTCTACCCTTAGCATTGAACTTACATTTCCTTTATAAGGCCTATTTTAATGTGGTTATAGAAACCTTTGTCTCATTTCACCCAAGGCAAAAAACAGCATGTAAGCCTAAAAGCAGTATTTTTCATTTTTCTTCCAAAATTAGAGACAGAACATAAAAAATCCCAGACATGTCTACTGTGCCCTCCATTTCCTAATAATATCTTGTTTTCTGAGCTATTGAAACTTCAGTTTAATAGATCAGGAAATAAATACCCTGATGTGATCCTTTTCAGCCTAAAAAGATGCTTCATGAAGGTAGCTTATTTTTCACAAAAGTGTTTTTTTCAGCAAAATATTTTAAATTCAGCTATGAAGGTCTAACAAATCAGTCTGCAGAAAATGTGTTCACTTGAGGAAGGAGATAAATATCCTTCCCTTTTCCTCCAAATCTGAAAGCTTTATTTTCTTCATTGAAGCCAAATATTTGTTTCCTCCCGTTTGAAAGGGCGCTTTATTTCAAACTTCTCATTGTTTTAACTTTAATACCTGAAATAACCTCAAATATTTTCTTAGATACAATAAAAAATGATTGTTTCAATATTAAGACAAAATCTTTCTGACTCTTTGAAATTGGTAGTGATTGGATGCCCCTTTTTCTCAAGTTTGCAACAAAAGATTTCAGAATTTAGCCAAGTGTTGTCCTAATTTCCAGCTGCAACCTTTTCTTTAAAATCTTTAAACCAACCTGGTGGGGTTCCCGGGAAACTTCTATCTGCACTTCCTGCTCCACGATAGCCCTATTAAATACAAATATTCTATTCTGAACATCAAGTGTCTCTGAAGAGTAGAGATGGAACCAAACTTCTTTGCAAAAGGCTTCTCCCTCCTGAGCTTTCTTAAAAATTAAAGGGATATCTCAAAAAATTTCAAATGGGCTTGGCCATCCATCTTTGCTGAGAGAACTCCTTTACTGACTTGAAAGAGGAAAACAGATCGTAGGTGAAGTGGCCAAAAAAACCCCAGCACTTAATATAAAGGCATGGTAAAAACTCTGTGAGATCTCATCTCCACGTATTTCTTCCACTAAAAGCTTGACATTTGGGGCTCTCATAAGCCTGACAATGAATCTGAAGTTCACACAAAGAGAACAAGACCTATGAAATCTTAAAAGGGAATGTTCTGAATGTTGCTGCTTGCAAACACCTATTTTCGAAAACATACCTGCAGCTAACCGTTTTAAATATTTCCAAAACCCAAACACTTTGCTCTGGGTCAAAAAATAATTTTCGTTTGCCCATGATGTTTATTGTTTTTATTATTTCCCCTCAAGTTTTAGGTTAGTGCAGCACAACTCATTCTCACCCTTCATTCGGCCAGAGAATCTCATGTCAAAAAAAACAAGATATGACTTGTCCGTGAAATGTGACTCTCTCTGATCACTGATGTTGACTTTCACTTTAATACATACTTTCTGGCCATAAAGAGCTTCATTATTCTCATTATACATGGAAAACCTTTACTGAGTATTAGGCCTAATCAGTGTTTTAATGGAAATACACACACATAAAGGTGCTGTCTCTTATATGAGACAATGATTCCTATCTGAATAATTAATTTAGTATAGCAATATTTAGATGTAACACAGAAAAATAAACTGACAATTTCCATAGAAATAAAATGTTATTTAAAATAAATCAGAAGATATAGCTGATTTCCTGCATGAATAGTCTTCTTTAAAAATACATCAAAACAAAGCACAACAAACCGATAAAACAAAGTAGTGGTAATTTTCAATCTTATCATCACAGACTTATCACATTTATTTATTTCTTTGAATTATGAAGCAAATTTTGTATAACTGAACTTTGGTAGTTTTGTAAAGAAAAATATTGCACTAAAAATAGAAAAGGCAGACCTTAAAGAGGAAAATATCAATGTATTACATTTTATTGGGAAACTTCAATGAGATGTACATGACTGACAAGTACTATTAGACTGTATGCAAAAAAAGTTCTGGACCTGCTGTTAATTTCTTTCTAGAATCCTTATATGTAACTCCTTGCTTTATAGTAACCTTCTGATTTAATTACCAAGTCTGAGTCGGGTTTTTTTTGTATGATGCTTAGTCGCATTACATCCAACAGACACAGTGTTTTTGGATGTATACAAAGATAAAGATAAACGGAGAAGACAGTACAATTCAAGCAGTGTTTGCTAAACTTCAGTGTAATTAAACTAGTTTTATTTACCTCAGCAAAATTTCACTTGAAGTGTAAAAAATTCCTTCTTCCCTTTGGGTAAGAAGTAGCTTTCATAGATGATTAGTGCTTTTTAATAGTTTTCACCATTCAAGCAGGGATTTACCAGGAAAATTACATAAAATAATAAACCTCTATGGGCATATGCAAGAAGTGTTGAAGGCAGAACCCTCTTCTTCACATATTTATAAACTCAAGGCCAAAAACTTGACAGTTATGAGCTGCTATAGGAACTAGCAGTTTTGGATCTTCCATTTTTTCCATGTTCAATTTTAGAAACTTATAGGCTCATTAAATCCCACAGTAGTAAGTATTTATCTCATGAAAATCTTTCACTGAGACACTCATAATTTCATGTGCTTATAAGAATTACTTCCTCTATAAATGTTAAGTGATAAATTATAGAACATTTCCCAGTAAAGATCAGATGTTTAGATATGAATGCTCTTTTTTTTTTCTTCTCAAATCATAGTTCTTTTTATGCAGGCATACACAAATAACTATCCAGTGATTATTAAAACACATTAAGAATGTAGAGAATCAGGAATCTAAGTCTCAAATAACATGGGAAAGTATTGGGAATGACTGGGCATTTCTTTTCATCCACTTGACTTTAGCAGTTTTTTCAGGCCTTTTAGTTTCTCTGGTCTTTTCTTCCTGTATATGTTTGCGTAATTATAGGGAAATTTTCAGTTGTTTCATAGGTTTAAATGCAGAACAGAAAGTTACTTGCATTTAGGTTTGCTCTTTAATTTGCTTGAGCATTCATTTGACATTATTTTCTTTTCCCTATAATCTATTTGGAATTTCTTTACACAGAAAGCATTTCTGTTGTTAGATGACTTCTGTTCAGTGGGTTCTCTGACAGATATGTATCACAATGTTCTTTTCATTTTCTTCAAATTTGTGTTCTGGAAATTGGTCTTTTAATAACCTTCAAGATTTTCTGAGCTGTGCGAATAATTTGTCACTTATAAGTGGAAGTGCAGCAACTGATTTTTCATCATTCTCCTGTAGAGTAAAGGAATCACTTTCCCTAGTCAAAACTGCCTTTCAGTTATTAGAAACTAAAGTTGTGATACGCACTCAGAGAGATGAGGATAAAGAACTGCAGAATAAAATGAGAGTTAAATTCAAGCTTAATGAATCATTTAGAAACAATACATCTTTCCCAAATAATCAGCAATCCTCACTGTCAAAACATAACTTTGCCAGACTTTTCATCTGACATGCTGTTTAAAAGGAGACAAAAATCTAATAGTCTAATTAGTTTGAAAACTTCTAATTTTAGGAAGAGAAAATAAGTAGCTCACAATTTTCTAATCCGTAAGTGCTTGAAGAAGTAAAAATGAAAGTAGAAATTTAATATGTTGCTTGGCTATAGCAGACTCCAGGGTTTGCACAGTGGACAAGTGGCCACCCTCCTGTTTTCACTTGGTATATACAGAATTTGATGTAATGGAGCAGACCATTCCTGCAGTCATCTACTTTATAAACAGAAGCCAATTGCATTAAAAGTATAATTAACATTGTTTTGGTCTATATCACAACATTGGTCAATATCCCGTTATTTTCTTGAATGGGTAACATACCCTGTTAAGTTCACAATTCATCTTTTTAACAAGCAGTTAAGATTAACGAAGGGGTTGCACATAACAAAGATTATTTTTTAAATGAAAATACTAAGTTCCACAAAGAGTGTTAAGACAGTACAGATTAGATCAATTATTTTTTCCTGAGCAGTTACTCTGTTTTCCTTCATGTGAATTCTCTGTTTGTTTGGCAGTGCTAATGTCTTTCTCCTACAGTGGCTTGAGAATGCTGTTTTCCTTCCTTTCCTTCAGTAAAACCACAGAAAAGAACCAATGCAGGTTTCTTCCAAGACAGACTCTTCACTCAGAGAAGCCTGAATGGAGGATAAATCCAGAACATGAGAACAGATTTGTCAGATGACAGTCTTGCTCTGCTAAGTTGCATTAACATATTAACAATGTGTAACATAAAATGATGAAATAGGAGGAGCATTCAACTAAATCAGCTAAAACACTCCCACTGACTTCAGATGTGACAATGGTCATGAAATGTCTGATGCTTGTCATTTTCCAGCCAGTAGAAAAGATAAAGGCAAACTTCTAGCACCCCAAAATAATGTTGCCATGGGAAGTGTTACTGAAGAAATTGAACAGTGGATGTATAATGAGACTGTAAATTGGTGAATAGTAGGAGGGATTTTATCATAAATATAAGGCTTTACCCACTTGGAAAACAGGGATTTGATTTTTGTAGCCAGTGCCACTGGTTTCTACTACTTTCAGTCAATTGCTGATTTAAGGAGAGAGGGAGAAGAAAGATCACCAAGGAAAGGTGATATAAACTCATGTTCAGTACGTCAGAGAAGGAACAGCAAACTGGACATTTCTTTTCCCATCTATGCCTTTTTTTCTAGATTGTGTCTTAAAACTCCATTCCCAAATAGCAACAGTCTCAGCAGTACTAGTGACCTTTGGCAACAGCCTTTCTATCTTTTGGGACTACATCGATTTCCCCCCCACCCTGGCTTCCATGTAGCAATTTGTTGTCTTATTGACCCAGATCCACAAAGTGGGCAGTATCACTAGCAGTAAGGGAATTTGAGAGTTTTTTTTTTAGGGCATCAAATTAGAACATGAGCTGGCACAAGTTGCCATGAAAAAATGTGCAGAATACTCTAGATTGGGGCAGTTCTAGTGTACTGATAACTGTGTTTGGTGGATGGTAGCACTGGTTAATTTGTCTCAAGATTAGTTTGTAGCCACACATAGTAGTTGGCTTGCTCATCTTCCGGTGTGTCTCCAGGTTCCAAAGGCTTCAGTTTGCAAAAATCCAAACAAGAGAACACTTATGTGTTTGTAGAGTGTATCAATATATTAACACATAAGAGCACAGAAATTATGAAAACCCCCTCATCTTCTCATTTTCTTGTAATTATTGAAACATTTCAGGGAATTCCCAGGGGTCTCTTTATCCTTTTTTTTTTCAGTGTTTTATTTTTAGTAAAAATTAATGCATATTACATTTGCCTGTGGAATACAGTAATTTTGACAGCTGTAAATATTTAGAGTCCTTGCATGGATTTAGTCTCATAGTGAAATTATCCCATATTCCTATTTAAAACTCTGTGCAGTGAACCAGCTTGCTAAAGGCTTGAAAGGGATTGCTTTGAATTACACCTTGTGGAGGATAGTCTGCAGTCATCCAGCCTGGTGCCTCGACCTGGATGATTTTAATCCTGCTGAAAACCACTACTCAACAATTACAAATTAAGTTGATCTAAAACCAAAAGGTTCTATAGCCATTCAAAGATCTACACTTCTACTTCTCAAGAGAATACTATTCCCTAAGTATTATTTGAAAATTCTCTTATTTGTTAAAGGAAACCAAAGCTGTTTTGTAGACTCTTTATGAGAAAACCTTCTAACTGTTTAGCCTTGCAGTGTTATAAAGAACAGCATGGGTCATGAGCAAGTCACAACTTTGAGATTAGATTTTTACCATCACAACAAGCAATGGGTTCAATCCTAGAGGAAACTTTCTTTCTTTCACATCTGGTTCTTTTAACAGTTGTATCAGCTATATAACTGTATTAACTGGCTACATCAAGGGTTGTATCTCAAATATTCAAGCTACTGTTGTGATACAAAACTTACAAAAAAACAAAACTAAAAAATTAAGAAACAGAATGACTAGTCTCAAGAGAAAATAACATGGAAAAATGTGAGCTCTTTTTCAAAAGAATTGCCTATTTCAACCAAAAATTTCTAGGGTTTTATACTTCAGTTGAGGATATTTTTTTTTTCCAGAACAAGGCTCAGTTCTGAAGTCTTTGTGTATGGATCCAGCTAAAGGAAGACAGAAAGAAAAGGACATAGGTCCTGAGGGTTACACACAAAGTATCTGAGAGTTCCATGTTAGTGTTATTATTCTTCTTTCAATTAGGCAGTAAGATTGTTGGAAGACCCAATATCAAACACATATATTTTTAAAATCCCCAATTTCACACTCTTTACTCAGTTGCAATTTTCCCAGATGTCTGCCTGAGGGTTTAAGAATTTGATACTCCCTGATATCCATTTTGCTACTCTTCTTTATATGTTTAATACAGTTTTGTGCTCCTTTGACATCAGTTCATTCCTGAAAAGCGTAAGCATCTGACTCAGAATTTTAGTGAGGCATTCCAGGAGATCCCCTGTGCATGAAAGGGATATAATATCTCTTATTTCCAAATCTGCTCATGCATAACAAGTGTTAGCACACACTTCCTCCAAGTATATTTGTCTTCAGTAAAGCAAGAAAGGAAAAGACTCCGGTGAATTTATTTAATAATTGATAGTGGAAATAGACTCTAATGAAATTTCCATCATCCAGAAACATGAACTCTACTTCATATGTACTGTCATTCATTTGTCTGCTAATAGCTGACTTGGCAGCTTCCTTGAATTCCCTACTTGGATACAAACAGCCAATCCAGTCCTCCTATGAGGAGCCAATCCACTCCTCTTCAAATCCCAAGGGAAGCAGTGAACTGCTAGGGCTGTATGCATAGAGGCTGTGCACCTCCACAGCAGCACAAAGAAGCTGTTGGGAAGCCACATGATAGAGGTGAAGTCTGCTGTGGAAATAAAATGTGAATGTTTCAAAATGTATTAAACTTTTTCTTTGTAAATCCTTTATGGGTTGGAGTTAAGAGAGGACTAAAAAACCCTCCAGACAAACACTGAACCTAGGTCTTACTTGCGTCCAAGGTTCCCACAGCCCTTTTAGCCCCTATCATTTACACATGGAAGATTTGTGGGCTGGAAGTATGTATCTTGAGACAGAAACTCCCAATGTATGATGGCAAACTAATTTCTCCATAGTACCTATTCTTTATTCTTTCTGTATCAAGTGGGAAGTCTCCTGTAGCTGTTGTGACTTCTTAAGGCACTGACAGACACTGTCTTGGTACTAAGCACAATATTTTCATAAAGCTTGTATGCTTATATATTTACTGTGAATAAAAGTGCATGTATTGTATATATGCCATGAGAAAAATGAAAAATACATGCTTCTGACTGTAAAGAACCAAATCTTTAGAGACAATGATAATATCTGATACCAGGCTGCCTCATGAAATATATTTTATAGGAATCATTGGTCTTAAATTTCCTATTTGACCTTGTATAAAACTGTAAGACTTCCACTGCTTTGATGATAGAAAGAGGACTATAAAAAGGACAATACTTTGCTAAAATAAAAAAATATTTTTATGACTGCTATAATATTTTTTCTCTGAATCTGATATTTCCTATCTCAGCATTCTATTAGTGCCCTGTCTTACTAGAAATAAGTTAAATAAAAAGCACAGACAACCAAATCTGTTGTTTTCTAATAAAGTATTTTTCATCTAATTTCAAACCTTTAACATATCATCTTCTTCCTACTTATACAAATTTTCTCTTTGTCTTCAGTAGGAATAATACTATGCAGGTGCCTCCAGAACCAGGATCTTTCAAAGCAGTCACATCAAATATTTTCAGAAGACAGTGTAACGATAACTTTTGTAGCAGTTTTGTCATACAAAATGTAATTTCATGCGGTTTACAACAGTGCAGCTGTGACTACAGATACCCAATTTATGGTGCATATTTTATTCTCTGCCAGCAGGTGTTCAATCCAAGCTCTATACACCGTCTTAGTCAGAGAGATTTCAGGGCTTAGTTTAATTTTCCATGACAGCTAAGCTTTTCCATGGCTGACTACACAAGGTTGCTATTGAAATACTTCTTCACCTGTTACCCTCAGTAATCAATAGTCTACTCTAATATTTATACTGTTGTTGTAGCTTTTATATTACCTGTATGTCAACAACATGTACATGTGCATATACAAACTAATAAAATAATACTTTTTGTAATCTCTGATCATTCAGTCTATTCAAATAATGCTTTTGAAGCACTTTTAGAAGCTCCTAAGATCAGAAGGCCTTGGGGAATACACACATTTCTTAAACTATAATTAGGAACCCTAGAGAAGCGTTCCATGTGGAAAATACTTTGTAGCACTTGAATCTACTACTGTAACAAACCTCACTCCTATTGGGTTTGTAGCATCTTTGAGGTCAGAAACAAAGTGACCAAATTGAAAATGTGAGCATTATGAACACAAAAAGCAAAAGCCTTAGTAATGTGTAAAAGAAACAGAACCAGCCAAACTGAAAATAATTTAATAGCCTCCATACATTTATACAACTCTACATTGTTTTGTTTGTCTTCTTTTTTTTTCCCCCTAGAGTTAATGAAAGTCTCTGAAGCCCAGTTCCTTTAGGTACAGGGCCGCAGAAGTAAATTCTAAATACCATTTCATATAGAATGCTAACACAAATAAAAGTAATTTTTCCTTCCTTGAACAATGCATTAAATAAAACACTATTGTTAGTAAATGCTGTAGTAGCAGTAGCACTGCTATCCTTACCCAGCATCATATATCAGAAAAGAAACAGGTGCTCTAGATTATTAATGGAAATGAAAAAAAAGTGCATCTGATACAGTACTAACAATAGGTGAAATATCTAGTCAATGGCTGACTTTATAAAGTCTTTTCTGTTAAAAGCACTCACTGTATCCATACAGTATAATTACAATTTTTTACCAGTTAGCAATATTAAAAGAAACAAAAAAACAAAAAAACACAAACTTAAAGGTAATTTCTCATTTCAAGCCTTTAAGGAAAGCTTTAATTATTAAAAAATGTTACAAACTGAAAACAGAAATACCTCATTTTTCCTTGTACATACCAATTTTAAATAATTTGAAACAAAATGTGATGAGCAATAGCTCAAATCTACAAGGAAAAAGCTTTTTAAATCTGTTAGCACTTATTACACAAAAGGGGAGAGGACATGAAGAAGCAATCACTTAGGTAATAGTATTTTGCCTTTTCTCTTGCCCTACAGAAATCTTTGTCTACTTGTCTTCAATGTGGTAGTATTCTTGATATCAAGATTATTGCAAACTTTTGTCATATATGCAACAGCTCTGAAACACTTGAATAGTTATCAAAAGATGTAGCATTTAGGTATGACACTGACAGCTAAGCATGGAAGAGCTATACATCACGAAGTGGAATGTAAGACTTGGTAAAGTATAATATGAAGATTAGCAAACTTGAGGGTGAGCAAACAGAGTGCTCCAGTGACGGAGGAGACAGTAGCCTTCAATATACAAGTGGCTTTGCAAGTGACAGACACTTAGCAGCAGATATCCAATGAGCTGACAGTATGATTCAGGTGAAATATTACTCAAAACAATGGAGCATTTAGTTCAGTCAATGCTCTCAGCAAAACAGTAGAAGAAAATCAGGAGAGAAATAAAATACAGAAAACTAAGCAAAAATAGAACCATTTACCAACTTATTTTCAGTGAATATTTTAGAATTATTCCATAGCTAGTGGAAAATCAACTTCAGAATGTGCAGCATAATCATTTTGTTTTGATACTAGACAAATAGATTTTGGAATCACTGAATCTTCACTGTCTAAGTAAGAGATAAGACAACTTCAGGCACAAACCAACTTATGTCCCTTACTGTCACTACTAAATAGAAAACTATATTTAATCAGGAGCTCTGCTGTATAAACCAGACTACCTCCATTGATATTAATGGCATTATAAAGATTTATTCATCAAGAGATCTATGCATTGAATATTTGAAAAGACAAGACAAATAATCTCTTTCCCTAGGAATAAGCATGACTGGGTACCGCCAGCACTTCCAGATCATGAAACAGTCTCCACTACTGTGTAGTGTAGCGGGAGTGAGCAGTTTAACACAGTGAAAAGCACAGTGGCTGTGGTTGCATATCTCTGGTTGGGGCATATCCACTTTTAGGACTGCATTTCATTTTCTCCTCAAATCATAACGCAATCAGCTGACAAGCCAGCTATCTGTCAAGGATACATACAGACAGTGGTGAACACTGTGACACACTCTTATGGAAACAGGATTAAGTTTCTGAACAGTCTGTAAAACACACTCGTGGATTTTGCCAGCCAAAGCTTTCTACTTGGCATTGACTGCCTCTGTGTAGCTGGATTGTGTCTCATACCATGACAGCAAGCTCTGAATGTTACTGAGCAGAAGGGCACCATTGCAGACACTTTCAGTCTGTTGGTAAAGTCACAGAATTCCATAGACATCTGAAATACTTAGGCACAGGAGAGGCTCTGCAGTCCTGGGATGCAATACGACTGGAATGGCCCAAATGTTCAGCAGCTGATAAAACTGGACATAATCAGTCTTTTGGTCAAAGATAGACCTAAGCAAATATGTTAGTCAGTATATAGAAGCAACTAGAATGCCTGAGAGGATGAATAGGAAACACTTCCCGCCAGAAAAATGGAAAAGAGAAGTGGATACTTTTTTCTTGAATTAAATTTTGTACACTTACAAGGGGAACAGAACAGACCTAATGATAACTCACAGCTCCCACTGACAGTATGAGACATGAGAGACAAAGAGAATTGCAGAGGAAGGAACCCATTTAGGACCTATTTCATTGCGTTTCATTGGATCGGGAAAGGTGATGCTATAAATAAAGCATCAGATCAGTATAGATGTATCTTAATATTACCCAAGAAATTGTGAGTCACATTCAGCTACTTGAATGCACTGCTAGAAATTGGAGTTAACACTTTCCAAACTATTTTCAGTCCTAAATGAAAGTCTAAAAGTGACAATAGAATCTACAGAGATTTGGGGCTATCCAGGACAGGATTTTCTGATAAGAATGCTAGTCAAAATAGCGTGAAGATTAAACAGTTAATGCTTGTACAACACTTAAAAGAAATAATGGACAATCTACTGGTTTATGTTGATCTTAAAAGATGTAACAATGGACACTTTGCAGATACAATCCTACTATAAAATAGCTCAAATCAATTGTCAAAACCACATTTTTTATACGTAGTCGAACTTTAAAAAAGTTATGTAGATAAAAATTAGTAATAGTTTAAATTATTTGCATTTATTTGTACTGTATAACATTCAGATCAATCATACATTCCTAAAGCTAATCCTCTGTTTATATCCTGGAAAAGTGTAATTTCCTGGCCTGGAACTATGTTGAATAAACATTAATTTCACCACCAAAACCAAGAATTTCCTAGCACTTCTTACAGAGAGCAATTCTAGAACAAACTTGGGCACACCGGTTTTTAACATTTGTTTTTTTAGCAATATGGCTATTAACATAGGTTTACACTCAAAGTAACTTGTTGGTTTAGCCCCTAACACTCAATTGTGACAACTTTTGAATACATAGTCATAACTGACCATATCTGCACTTAGAAATCTTCAATTTTCACTAAAATGCAGTAAGATGTAGTTCGTAAAACAGCAATGAATGAGATGTTTCTTTTTAAGTTTCAAGGCTGATTTTAATGTCTTTTTTCATATTCTTTAAGACGCTTTTAATAGTAGTAGCTCCACGGGGAACACTAGCAAAATATATATCAGTTTCTATAGTCCTGGATTCTTGCTTTTGCCATATAAAGCATAGGTTTTTGCCATATGCCTAAGGTGCAGATTTCTCCCATTTAACATTCAGTAACCCTTCAGTATTGTACTACATAATTTCGGAGGGAGTAATGGAACCTGAACCAGCAGTTGCACCTCAGCAGTCTCCCCAGCTGCACAGAGTAAGGCAGAAGGTTGAAACAAACCCCTTATAATAATAGTTTTCCTGATGCTTGGTAAACGTCACGGCTGTAGTACAGTGCTATATCAGACAGTAAGAACTGCACTTGCATTTTGTAAGCATGGACATAACTCGTAGGCTTATTACCAAACAGCTGATATTCAAATACTTTTGCAAAGTAATTTGAAATGTGCATGAAGAAAATATGATGCATTTTTGATGTCCCATTTGAAGGCTACAGGCCATACCAGTCAGACCAAGCACACTGGCAATTTAGCTCTCATATCAAAGGTGAGAAAGCTGACATCACACGACTGGAAAAAAGTTAACCATTTTGCTTCCTGTGAGTTAGTATTTCTGTTTTGTGAGTACGTCAAAATACAGTGAAATAATATTATTTACACATACTTAATTACAAAATACAGACTCACCCATGTCAACAGAGAACTTGTTATTGCATCCAGTATGTGTCCGTGGCACAGCATTTCATCAGAATCAGGAAAAGTGTTTGCAGTGAGGTGATACGGGGTTCAAATTTGTAGGATAAGAAATATAATTGAAAAAATAATAAAATTACTGTGTGTTAATATCTGCATCTGAAAAATACAGATACTTTACTGTGTAGACAAATATTTCAGAGAAAAACCCCAAAATTGAATAGCTAACAGGAAGTAGGCAACATTATCTTTATATATTATGTCTGTATGCAGCCTAACGGTAATAAAAGGTTAAATTTAATTGAAAATTTTATACTTTATGTGAACTTTATTTAACATTAATTATGGCTGTAAATTAAAATTGCTATGTGAATTATGAATTGTAACAGGAAGGTATGGAGTCAAAATTAGAAAGCCGTTCCTCAGTAAAAACAACTCTATGAGAAATGTTTTTATTATAGCCCTAACCAAATTCTGTGGCATTTCAAAATAATATAAGTAAAAAGTGTTTTTAATTTTAAAGTGTAAAGTGAAAAATTCCAGTTGTTTATGCAAAAGGAATTTTAAAAGTGTACTTTAAATACACAGAATGGCAACTTCGACAGAATAAAACCAAAACAGATTTTTTTGCAATTCGAAAATTATTTTTAAAATAATTTGTCACATTTTGAAAGTAATTTGTCATATTATTTCCCTTTAAATAGTATGGTAGAGGTAATATCTTTATCACAATACATGATTCAGCAAGGATTGTTATTTGCATAGAAGTAATATCTGGCTGAGTAGTTAAGCACCTGAAATACTTCTGCATGTACTATTTATTTATTTATTATAATCTCCTAAGGATGATCTTGAGGATTCTTCAAAGAGAGTAGTTAAACAGAAGTACCATTCAAACTTATATGAAATCACAAGAGTAGGCTTTTTTTTTTCCTAATAATAAGCAAACTTGCTGTATACCCAACTAGCATTTGGAAAATTTATATTTTTTCTACAAATAATTGCATTCATATAAGCCAGTACTGATATTTGCTTTCAGATAAGAACATTTATTATTCATTGTTCATTAATCTTTATTTGCTATTTATAATTCATTATTCTCTAAAGCTAATTATTACTTTCATTTAAGTGGGAAGGGAAAAATGTATTACCATACAACATCATTTTCTCATGAGAAATAAGAGTTATTCAATAGTCTAAACAAGCAGTTCATCATCTATTAATTTGGAGATAACTTACTTGTCAATACTGAAGAGTTACATATACATCTTTCAAAAAATAAAGCTGAAATAAAAGTAAAATCAGAAGTTCATGTACTGAAAAAAAAAAAAAAGAAGTGAGTTGATTTTTCTGCCTAAAGCAGCAGTGATATCAACTGAGATGGGAAGCTGAGAAATAGGTTTCTGTTCCACTCCCAAAATCTAGGTAGTAGAAGTATAAAGAGGAAGTGTTAAAAAAAAAAAGAATTCTGGCAGAAATAAACGTAGGGAGTTCTATAACTTTTTTGAATTTGTTTTGAATAAATCAATTGGAACAAGATTTCTCACACTGTTTTAAAACTCCATTACACATGGGTTAAAAATAAAAAAAAAGAAAGAAAAAGCTTATTTAATTTGATACTTTCCATTCCAGATACTGGACAAAAACTAGCATTGAAAGGTTTTAATTAGAGTTATATTTTTAAATGCTTTACCCCCCCAACAAGCCTTTCATAGTTTATGCATACCTTTGTCTATACCAAGTCCTTTGCAGCAAACCAAAATGTAAGGCAGTATACTTGGAAGAAAGAAATGTAAAAAATAAATTGTCCGCTCAGAACTTCTCTGACACCTGCTACTCCCTTCTCTCCTGCCCAATATTTTTATCTTGTTTTCCCAGGTGTTCATGACCCACTCTGCCAGCACTTACTGGCTTCCTTGGGCCTTTTGCTCGTGAATTAACATCAAAGAGACTCCCTGCGTGGAGACATGACCAACTGTACATAGTAGTTCCATAAGCAAAAATAAATTAGACAACTACATCACTTTGCTTTTGTCATGCTCCATCTGTTCAGGTTTGTTTATTTAGCCAAAAGCAAACAGCAATTTCCATCAGCAAAACTGCTGTAACTTTTAGAAACAAATCATAAGACCATAGTGGTAGGCAAAAGCAGAACATTTACTGCCTCTGCAGGACACGTGCCCAGACACCATATTCTCTTAAGCTCTTAAGCTTCTACTGTACAAACACGATCTCCCATTGTTGGAATTTTATTTTTTTTTCTATGAGCTTTAGATCCTTAGTGAAAAATGGCTTTTCTACAGTATTTCAACATGAGTGCAGAGAGTTTTGCACTGCAGCAAATCCTTTCTTTTACAAGTATTTCCCCACTGGAGCAAGGGTCTTCCTGAATTCTAATGAGAACTACATTTCAGAGTTTATCCATGTTATTTTCCATTATTTAGGATAACTCTGGAAAACAAAAAGTCTTCTTAGTGGTTCCTATGACTGTAACCTTTTAGTTACTAATCCTGAACATATGGCTGGAGTAAAAGGATGTTTTCAGGGAGAGGCACCACCAGTTACAGGAAGTCAAGCGAATCTTAGGGATGGCTTACAAAGCTCCTCCAGTCAACAGAATGCCCCTAAGGCTGGAGGAAATTCAAGCCTGTTTGTGCAAACACTTCTCCCATTTAGTCTTGTTGACTGATTACTTCAAACAATTTTCCACATGCAAGAAATTGATGTTGCTTCAGTTGACTGCTGGATTAATAGAGCAGAGAGTCAAGTGCTAGGAATTTTTGTGAAGAGATTGGCCAAAAAAATGTTTCAGGGATGACTAATGCAACTGTTGTCACAGATAACTTCACCTAAAGATACAAGCAAAGCATGGTTTGCACCGAAAAGAAATATCATGTATTAGACTGTGATCTATAGCTGGAAAAAAAAGAGGAATACTTTTCGTGCACAAAATCTTTAGGAGGTAGAACTGAGTCTGTCCTGAGAATAAAACAGTTCCTAACCCTGTGATTCAGTGGTCTTTAAACCTATGACTCTGCAGTTTATATGCCTTAAGAAAAGGTTCCTTAAAGTTATTCCTTTCTCATTATCAGTATTTCAGCTGCACCTGGACTGCAAGGCTGAACTAGGCCTTTATTAAAACACAACCTCTTAAGCTTGAAATAAAAAAATTTTACTTTTTAGCCAAGAATTGTAGCAGACCAGTGCCCTCAGTGATTCAGGCAACTAACACCGATCAAACAGTTACAGAAGCTTATCTTTATCAAGAGGATTTGATGATTTAATGTGTGGGCGAAAGGGAACCTGAAGTTGAATTTTCAAAAAAAAAAATAAAAAATAGTACTCTTAAGAAAACATTAGATCCAATTTTTAAATGTGTATCAAGGGAATATAAATACACTCTGCCACCAGTTACTGTCAGATTATTTTCTAATTGATGATCAGCACTTGTAATTCACTATGAAATCTCTGTCAATAAAAATATTTAGCATCTTCGACTTTGCTCCTAAGTAGTGGAAGCTCTGAAGTTCAATGGTTGTCCTGGATTTCTCAAGATCATCCAAAAAAACTCCTATACACAGCACATTCCTGCAATCAGCATTGCATTAAATCTTTCAAATAGTGGACACAAAAGAACTGTATATAGAAAATTTGGCTGAGAATACAGTTAATTGTGTTAATTTACTTATGCCTTTATATTGTTTTTTTTTCTTAATTTAAGAGGGGGCAGATATAAAGTACAATATTCTTTGTCTAAATATTTTGTTACAGAAATAAAACTGCAACACATTTTTATTAAAAAGGTCAGGAACCCATTTGCAAAGGTGAGCATAAGCAATAAAAAGAACTATAGTGTGTGCTTGCAGAGCCAGAAATTAGCCATGACCATGCAAGATACCCTTCCAAATCTGTCTTAAATTTATTTATCCTAATTTAAATATCTTAATGTCATAAAAATATCTCTATTTCATTAAAAATTGGAAATAATGAGTAGTTATCTACATTACTGTATATAAATTTAAAACATGCTTTATCCTGTTACTTTAATTTTCAGTTTGGTTAAAGAAAATGGAGCATTCTTTTATAGTCTTTGAATGTGGTATACTCACTTTTAAAGTACAAAGACCTGGTGCTACTTATGCAGAGTTAATAGAGAGGCCTGTTAAGTTATACGAGCCTATTGCAGAATATTATCCTGTTGAATTTCTATGATGCCTGTGAAATAAATCCATTCTGACATTTGTATTTAATCATTTCCAGCTCCAGAGAGGTTAGGTACTATGGATTATCCTTATTACTTAGGTAAAACAGAGCCAGTGGCTGAAGGTCTCTGTTAGCATTCTAAGCCAGCACACGCACTTGCGTATCTGTATCAGTTTTCTGCACCTCACTGTCAACACAAACCTCCCTGTAGTTGAACTCTGACAAGATACTTGATGTAACTACACTTAAATGGATCCCTTATTTACAAAACATTCATGGAATGTAATGATTGGAAACATCATTTATTTCTATATGAGCACTTTGAAGCTAATATATCTACAAGAAAATTTTCAAAACATTTTCCTGTGCAATGTCAGCTCCAAAGTTTGAAGAACAGAGGTCTATACAGTTGAATAGGATTGAAAAGAATGGTTTGTCCTCTGCTTCCCAGACTCATAACACTCTCTGCTAATTTTATTTTCCTTTCTTTTTCTTTTATTTTTTTTATCTTTTTTCTTTTTCTTTTTTTTCTTTTTCTTTTTAATTTTTCTTTTTCTTTTTTTTTTAATTTTTATTTTTTTCTTTTTTTAATGTATCCTGACTGTAAATTGTGTGACTATGTCTTCCTAAATCACAGAAAGTGTAAAGTAATAGCCAAGAGAGTAAATTATTCCCATTTACTTCAGCAAGTACTGACACAGAGGCCTGAGATGATAATTTAAATGTCGTTGTTCATTCAAGTACATATTGCAAAATAGAGTAAATATTGCAGAGAACTATGCAAAAGCTAAAGACCCTAGATTAAAACAAAGAGAACACCAGATCTGTGAGCCTGAATATCGATTAATCTTATTCAATCACATTAAGCTAACTCAGATGAGCTATGACTGAAAAATACAGCCATTACTGATTACTAACACAAAAATACAGACAAGTCCATTGTGAGCATTAATTATGAGTAACTTTTTAATATCACCTGTCACACACGCAAAGGGGCATAGTGCGTTTTTTCCCTGAAGGACAAAAGAAGTTGCCACATTTGGGGAAATCGAGCTGAATAGAAATTAACTAATAACACCTGGTATTTATTGCTGCAATTGTCTTTGTAGAAGTAGGTTTTTCACATTCCAGAACAAAATTTTGAAGAATTTGCACTACATGCCAACCAGCAACAGTGACAAAATGGCTTTGCATTCAAGTTACCATAAAGTGCATGCAGAGACAAGATTTGTCAAAACATTTTGAAATCTGCAATGATGTCTTTAATGCATGTCAAAGACGTATTGAACCATGAGAAATGACGTTAAAAAACATGAGCTCTGTTTGATATGCTAAAATGCTGCATACCTATCTAAATAGATCTTTCTATTAAGCTCATTCTCTGAAAGACTGTCACAACCAAATATAATGTAAATAGCAAGTATAAAATTATCTTTAAAAACAAAATCAGAATGTTGGGATTTAAAAGTATCTTCTCTTTTTCTTCACTCATAAAGATTTCCCATTTAAGAAGATTAAAGTGAATAAAAATTGTGATTTACAGAGCTAATTTGGAAACTGAGGGCATCATCTTTATAGTTTAACATTTCCCTACTCCTAGTGTTGTCTTTTTAAGGTGTCAAGATACAGTAACAGTATCTGAATGTCTTGTCATTTGCATCCAATCTTGAGACACAATTACAAATAATATTCTATGTCTATTTTTAAAATATGCATTTGTCATGTGTGACTAATTCTCTTTTCTGGTCAGAAAGTTTACCACTGTGTAATTGTGTCTTTCTTCTACCATCAAGATCAAATGCAGTTGGAAGAGCTACAGATTTTTTTGGGGGGGACTAAAAATGTGCATCCAGTGACAAACTATTTCTTTCTATGATGAAGAATTTAGACTGTTTACTATATTCAAACAGTGAACCGAGAATATTAATACATTAAATAGTAGTAAAAAGTCTATATTTTCTATAATAGTTGAAGAAAATTCTAATTCTATAGGAGATCAGAGTCCTTGAGTATATAATTCTATTTTCTCAATGGAAAAAGTAGAAAAAGAAAATTTGACTCAAGACTGAGTTGCATATGAAGACTAATGGTCAGAATAGGAATATATTTATAAGCTGAAATAAAAATATACTGAAGTCAAGAGCTGAATACCTACAAGAACATACTGAGATTACATTCCAGGAGAAATTGTATCTCTGCCCCAGTATGATAAAAATAGGATATAAACTATTATCTTCTTGAAGATAATAATGATTCTTTCTGTGCATATACTGGGCTAGACTGAACTGTGGACTGTTGTTTTATAACTATTTCATACTGTTTTCCTCATGTTCTCTGTTTCTGCATCTCTCCTATGTGCATCCTGGTATAGTATTGCACTATGAGTTCTTGGGGGCAGTCCTCAGCCATGTAATGTTTTCTTAAGCTGCTGTAGCTGGCAGGAAGTGAATCATACTCTCAGGGAAGCTTTAGCTTTCCTCTTGTACAAGAAATTCTTGACTATCATGAAAGCTATGTGAGCACTCAACCTACATGAATTCAAAATAAAATGCATAAATATACCATTCCAAGAGCAAATAGAACTGACTGCACATTTGACTTTCACAGTTCTTTTTCCATACTACTTTGTGCACGGGGTATCCATATACTAATTAGGTCCGTATTACCTATTACAGACATGATCAGCTGAATCAAAATGAGATGTTTTGAAGTTCAAAGCAAAAATTTAATTCTGAATGTATCATTCGTACTGGGATGCTGCTGAAGCATATACACTGCACTGAATTTCTTACTTGTAGTTCATTTTGAATTACTTCACTGAGGAAGGATTCCATAGATAAGAGACACAACTTTTCTTAATAACTGTTAGCATGAAAATTTATCATTTAAGAAAACCTAATTCAAAATTTCACTTCATTCTACTTTTCAATTAATTTTACTCACATTTCATTATATTTTACATTACTAAATCACTAAATATTTTTTCGTATATACTCATCATTTTTTCAAGGACTGACAGTATAAAAAGTATTTAGTACTGGATATTTTTTAATTCTGCCACTCTACCCAGAAAGAAGAGAATGATATCAGAGACCAAGATGAAATTAAAAAAATATATAAAAAAGCCTAGCAGAAGTGCAAAGAGAAATCTGGTACCACTGAGAAAGGCATCACAATGTCTACTTTGATGTCTCCCCAAATGAAGTCAGAATTTCATATTTTCTATCTTGCCTACTCCATTTTTGGCTTTATTGGTCAACTAAATAGAAAGCATGTCTGAGGCTCTATTAATGTCTTATCAGAGCATGAATGGGAATACAAGAGGTAGTAGAAATAGATTTTAAATTCCAGAAAAGTTAGACATCATATTCCTTAAGGAACAAGATCTACTGTACCTTTCTGGGATAAATATTTCCTTAGTCATTTTGATTGATTTTGAATAAAATGAATCAGAATTGTTAATAACTTGGACAGAATTATTTGCTCAAGCTTGTCTACAACATTGCTGGAGAACCTGTAACTAAAACAGGGATGTCTCCTGTTATGTCCTTGAAATATCCTCTGGGAATATTGGGAAATCTTTAATGTGAATTTCATTTTAAAAATACGATTCTTTAGGGGAGGGTGTGACTGAATATTCCTATTATCAATTAGAAGAGTAGTCAGATTTATCTCTACTGTTATCTTCAGGAAACAGACAGTTCTAGTTAAGATATCGCTGCCTCTTGGAGGAGCTGGGGCTTGGATTCTGCCACAAAACTTGTTTCTATTTTAGTCCAGTCGTTTAAATAGTGCTTTCATATATATTAATATATATTAATATTAATCTGCCATGAAACTTTCAAGGTGATCAGACAGGAATTTCTCTGGAAACAAATCTGCATGTGGTTAGTTGATAAAAATGTTTAATCACCTCTAAGTGTTTTCATTTCAAACTGTGCTCGAATTTGGTGATAACTGTTACATGATTCTCCTTAAGGTATAATTGGAACTCCGTACTGAAGTTGACTGAAACCATTTGAGAACCACTGTAAATTATTAACCAAGGAAGGAGCTGCCAAAGAGCACACACACCAGGTTGGCCATAGAAGCAAATCCTCAGGCTTTGAAGATGGCCATGCTTGTCAACTGAGTCCAAAGAGTTATATATTTTTAATGGAACTGCAAAATTCTTTTGTTTACAGGGTCACGAAGGTGCAGTGTCTCCCCATTTTATTTTCAAGTAATACTTTTTCTCTAAAAGATATTTTTCTTTGACAAGAGAAGTATTTTCAGAAGACAGAACAAATCTTTTTAATAGGCAAGTCTGTATTTGCTATTTCCTTGTGTTCTCCACATGTGAATATATTTGAGCAGTTGCATCTGTGTACTGTAAATATGGTTTATTCTTATAAAATATCGAATCACAACAAAATTCAGATTTGTAGGGGTTTTTTTTAGCTTTTGAAACATAACATGAGTTTATTTTCAATTTATAATTAATTAAATAATATATTAATTTATTTTGTCTAAATTTATAAATTCTGGGTCCAGACCCTGGCTCAAGACTATCTTCAGCTTCTTCTCTGTCACTAATTACAGTTAAAATGCTAGATGAAATAACAATGATATAAATCAGGTGATTTGACCCAAGAAATTTTGCAATACTTTTAAACCAGGTATATTCTGTACTGGCTCACTGTTAAAAGTTTTAAAGACTGTCACAAAATTGCAACCATATGATGAAGCTACTGAGACAAAAGGACTATTCATGAAAAATTGTGTTCAACTCTTAGCACAGAGCTTTGTTTTTATTTCTTCTAAAGTTTTAAACAGTTATGGAGATATGACACATTTACAGCAAGGAAGCTTGGCACAAAGGTCAAGTCAGCCCTAGAGGTAAATACATGTTTCTGCTTATGATATACTAAATCTGTGAAAGTGAACATGTTTGGAGCTTTTTTGATGATTAATGCTTCTTGCTTTTCTCAATTAGAACAATACTGCATAATTGAAGGAGAGTAGGAATAAGATATTTCAGTAGAGAAGGAGTAGCAACAGAAATACAGCCAGATACACGCTGCAAGTGTTTTACTTGCCGTAGATAGAATATACAAAAAAGGTTACACCCAAGAAGGCATATACCATTTTGAGAGAACAGTCAAAATAGGCACTTAGGTGACTGTGCATTCTTCCTAAATCCAAAAAATATATGGAGTATGAGATGAGGAATGGATTCCTTTTAGAATGACATTTACCACATCTACTTGCAAGCAAAGTATGCTTTTCCATAACTGCAACCTTTTACTTCAATAAGCAGAATAGGGAGACCAAGGACCTGGAGCTCTTTTATGAAGGCATGTCTAGTAAAATACTATATATAGGTCTGATTATTGAGGACTAAAGGTCAGGCTTTGAACTACCTTCTGGCTTTTTTCCCAGAGCTAAAAATACAAGCAACCCCAAGTGACAGAATAGATTTTCAATCATGATACTCATTTATTTCTTCTGAGCCTGTAATATTTTCTTCAAATCAATAAATCTATATCTAGTATCCTAACAGTAGAGAACAAAATGTGTGTTTACTGGAAAATAGTTGTGTTCAAATGTTTAGCTAAAAGTGGCAATCAGATTCATTCAAACTAACATAAAGATAATGCATATACAGAAGCATGAGTCTGTTTCTGTGCAGAACAACCTTATGAGCTTCACTTAACATTACAAGTAATTTAGAATATGGCCGTATGACTCTAATGACACATAGGTAGTGTTACAGTTCTTGACAAATTTCCAATATAGAAGACAGCTAACAGTTAATTACTATCTACCCCTTGTCCAGTAGAAACTTCTGCTAGCAAATATTCTTGATGTATAATGCACAATGCTAAGGAAACATAATTTTTTTTTTAAATTAGGTAGTATGGTTTTGACAGATTTGTTAATAATTTAGACTGCAGAAGTTCTCAAGTAAGGTACTACCCACTTGTTTGCAGATAATTTTCTTAAATATCTCCATATTCCATACATATGTTTATCTGACAGAAATCATTTATTGACTAAAAAGAGCACTTCAAAAAATTCTTGGATGTGACTAGCAATTCAAAATATACTATTCTGAGGAAAAACAGATCTAAAAAAAAATACATCAATTTTCCATATTTCAAAATTTCTAGGCGTATCCACTTTAGCAATCCCACAAAGCAGGAGCTTCATATCATGGTATCTTACAGTCCCAGAGACTGAGAGTTCACTCTAGTCTTCAAGAAGAAAATGTGCAGTTCCTTGCTGTGCATCAGAGGAATTAACTGATACCTATTTTGATTCAGGAGCAGTTTACTTCTATTTATTCCCTTCTAAATGGTGCCATGGTTTTAGCTATTCTTATGCTGTTATTTGTAGAAAGGGAACCTGTGGACTTCGAGAGGATGTCCTTCTAATCTTATATAACCTGTAGCTTCTGAACAATGGCAGATTTTCCATGGCACACCCAAAGATGGTAGACATGGAAATAAATTTCTTCTCAATTTTTCAATATTCATTTTTTTTAGTCAAACTGTTGCAGCAGGAAAGAATACTCCAATATGAAGAGCAATGATAGTGTGTAATGCAATGCAGATACATTTAATCATCACTGACACACTGATGAGGAGATGATAGATGGAAATAACCATTAACTTGCTATTAATACCATAGCAAAGGATAAAAATAATCCCTTGAGTTTAGAAAAAGTATTTGAAGGGATGGGAAAGCTGACTGAAAAGCAGATTTAAAAAGGTAATTCAGTTGCAACAGGAATGTCAAGGTTTGAAAGAACTTTTATACCACTAGTGACAGGACTTGAGGAAACAGCATGAAGCTGAGTCGGGGTAGGTTTAGGTTGGACATCAGGAAAAGGTTTTTCACCGAGAGGGTGGCTGAGCACTGGAACGGGCTCCCCAGGGAAGTTGTCGCAGCACTGAGCCTGTTTGAGTTCAAGAAGCATTCTGACAATGCTCTCAAGCACATGTGATTCTTGGGGTGTCCTGTGCAGGGCTGGGAGTTGAACTCCATGATCCTGATGGGTCCTTCCAACTCTGCATATTCTATGATTCTATGAAGTCCAACCTGCTTCTGTTGCAGAGAATCACACCAAATAACCTGCTTACTAAACTTATGTAATTCCGACTTAAACAAAATTAGGGTTTTTAGACCAACTGCTTGAAAGGCCGTTTCAGAACTTGATTATTGCTGTGATTATATATCTTTATTTAATTTTCAGCTGAGGTGTGTATCTGAGCCATTAGTAACAATTTCTTTTGCTGCTGTAGTTAATTTTGGCTCAAATATTTATTATCTTATCCCACTGTGTTTACATATAGGACTTATCTGCCCTCTTAGCCTTCTCTTTGTAAGGCTATATGACACCTTTTCTTAACAAGATAAGCATCTCATTCTCTTGGCTACTTTCTCTACACCTACACTAATTTCTGTTTGATTTTCTTGAACAAGAATGTCCAGAATGGTACTTAACATTTCAGATGAAGTGTCAAAAGTGTCTTTTAAATGAAATGCATTTTAGGATCTCATTTGTCTTTTATATATCTTGTTTCCTAGTTAGCTGCATGATTTGAGTATCACCATCTTTGTTGGTTTTGTTGGAAGCTATTATTTATTCCAGAGGACCCGAACAAAACTACTATATGGAATTAAAAAGTTGTTCCAAGGTCACAAAATCATTTCCAAATGCCACTTATTCTATAGATTAGTGTGGCACTAGTACACATTTGAGAACAGTTCTCCAGTGCCATTTAGATACCTACTTAACTGAGGTTTTAGTAGTCATAGCACTCCTCTTTACACTGTCATATCTACTTCATTGATCAATGCGGGAAGCTTCATAAATGTAGATAAGGTATTTTCCAGACATTTTGTAATTAGCATTGCAAGATGAGCTATCATAATTGCTTGCCTGACAGTAGTTTCTCATAATTTATAATGTCTCGATACATAATGCATATCCTGTAATGCATTTCAACTAATTTGAAACTATTACAGTCAATCATCTTGAAACAGTGTCACAGTGAGAGCTGCTTTTAAGTCTATAATAAGTGTTCTTTTTAAAAAAATTTGTTTTATTACAGTAGGTAGCATTGTTTTACAACCAGGATGGCATAAACCCTACAGGCATTAATGAAAGCAATCAAAGACTAATTCAAAATTTACACTTTTCTCCTGTTAGTGGGATTAAACTGATGTCAACAACCGTGTTACAAAATGAAAATTTTACATTTGCCTAGAAAGCAGTTGAGTTCATGTTTTTAGGTGAAACTTTCTGACACCTGTTAATATTATCATTTAAGGAATAATCCACACACTCTTCACAAACAAAAGATACATTGTAGGCACAACTGATACACACAGCTAAATTTAAGGCAAAATTTAAGGTGGACTGTCTGATGTTGCCAAAGAAAGGTCCAGTGCTAGCAAAAGAAATTGACCCTGTACAATCTATTTAATAAGGTAATTAGGCCTAGCTGTTTCTGACAATGAATCTGTAACCATAAACAGCTTGTCATTGATGCTGAGAGAGTCCTGTTCTCTTCTTATACTCTTGTCTGCTTCAAGTGCTTATTTTTGACCCTATGTTACCCACTTACACAATGGGATGCGTGTCTCTGCAGTGATCTGGAATAGGGAGAATTAACTTAGCATTAGCCAACCAAAAAACAGTTTAATTTCAGTTTGTTGTGGTTTCACAGTCAAAAAAACATCTATATTTACACAAGGGAAGGGGTTGAATGAAGTGGAAATTTGCAGCCCAAGACAGACCCAGACTGCTTCTGTTTGCAGAAACAGTGGCTTATGTTGATGCAAATTTTCTGCAAAATTTAGCATTTAGCTGCGCTGCCTCAGACTTCTATTCATGTGGATAGTGACAGCTCTTTGAAATTGTTAACACTGCAAAGTAGACAAAAAAATATTTACTGAAAATCTTTTAGTAAAGAAGATACTTCTAAAGATAAGAAACTATTAACTACTAGTAAGGCACTCACACAAAATGGTTGTATACATCTGCGAGTGAATTTGGCAACTGGGTATTCCAATGCTTTGTCAGTATATATGAATGGCTTGTGCACACAGGCAACCTGAAGCTTCTCTCCTCTTTCACTGTCACCAGTCTGCATACTCTTGAATGTCTGCAGTTTGTAGTGGCTGACCCTGGGTACTGGTTTCATCCATCTGTGTCTAGAATCCTTCCTTCACTTTTAAATGTAGCAGAGACAAACAGGGTGTCTAAGAGTGGTCCTAGAGTCTTGTACTACAAAATTAAGGTCAAAAGGTAAAGAAAGCAAAAATGACACAATGGAAAAAATGCAAGCCTAGGCTAAGGTATGGTGGCAATGGCATGAGATAAGTCTTAGCTTCGGGATAAAAGTCTCGGTTTGTGCATGTCTGTTTGTCTTACAAACAGATCCCTTTCTCCTTCTTTGCCCTGCAGCATCCATTTCATCAGTGGCTCCCTCAATCATCATTTTTTCTCTGAAAATTCCCACCAACCTAGCACCATGGTATAGCCATTGTAGCCATGGGCTTTCTCATTTAGTTATATAGAGCAGTTCTGAGCACTAAGATAAATCTCAGTGGTATGATGCATGCTGATGCTTTTCAGTAGCATCTCATTGATGAAACTGCCCCAGCATTAGAGCAAAGGTTAAACAGTTAGAAAAAAAAGTAAAAGAAATATCTTTCTCCCAACTATGTGGTTTGGATTATTTTGGAGTTTTGGCAGAAAAATCATTCATGTCCATTCCACTATATTTCATATTACTATACTTCATATTAAAACAGCAACAAAAAAATTAAGTTTCAGTGGCTTTAGTGACATGATTCTTTCTTGCACAACCACTGGAATTGTTTTGAAATAAAAATTAATTTATTTGAATTGGGTAGTTATTTTTCATTATTCTTCATTTGTTGAGAAAATAATTACTCTGACCCTGTGTGATGGTTTAGACCTGGCTCCCTGCCAAATGCCCAAAGACCCAGTAGCAGCCCCCCCTTCCCCCACCTTCTCCCTTTGAGGCAAAGGAAAAAAAATTACGCAAATTGAAGAACCCAAAGTCAAGCTACTTATATAAAAATATATATATTTACGTATATTACAGTTATATACAGTTAAGATGATATGTACACAGCAAAAGGGAATCCCAACACCTGCTGAAGGGATAGGTGATGCCCAAAAAAGGCAGGTAAAAACTGCTTAGAGACAGAGTTTTATGCCTTTAAACAGTAGGTATTTATTGAGCG
>JAYRBT010000181.1:17458934-17501923 GCA_036023395.1 Myiotriccus ornatus | reverse complement strand
GGAATACTGGGAACACTGCCCCTTCCTTGGTTACAAACTGGTCACCAAGGAAGGCCTAGATTAAAACTACCACACCCTGTTTTTGTACATTGAAATAAAATAGAGCCCATTTACATTAGTTTTCTTGTGGCAAACTACCTAATTTCTTTGTTCAGTATTATGCTAGATTTTGTAAGCCTCCTTCTATCAAGCATCTCTTTAATTGCTTTCTGTTGAAAATATTTTTAGTTTTATTTGAAGTTGTTATAACCAACAGTCTGTACATAGAATTAAGTAATCTTGTGGTTAATAATACCTTGTTACAATATCTTTTTTGGGACCAGTATACATGAGAAGAAATCTAGTGCATTTAATTTGTTAGCCCGAGTGAGTTGGAACGAGTTACTGAACGAGTTACTATTAGTATACTAATAGGCAGGAAAAGCTATAAATCATAGTAATTTTCTTCAACTTATGTACCAAAATAATTGAGAATCAGATACTTAATTACCATGTTAGTAATTTAATTCCTCCTCCAGTATGCTTTTGGAGTTGTATTTAGATATCAGGGTAGGTGTGATCGTTGACAGTAACAGGTAGATGTAAAATTGGGATTGTTTGATTTTCTTCTGTCATTCAGCACCAATGGTTTCCGAGTGGCTATATGGACAGCCTAATAGGATTATAAATTACTTTTAATTTACTAACACTACCAGAGTAGGATTTTTAATATCTTCTAGTGTTTCTCTCTTTCTGCACAGGCTTTTAAAGATAATGAATATGTAGACTGAGTCATATTAGTCATAAAAGGTGCAAAGTATTTTTTAAAAGCAGCTTCAAGCAACTGATGATGGCATTAAAAATCTTTCCTGTTGCAAAAAAAATTGTTTCTATATGTCATCCATGATCAGTACTTTAAAGACTAAAGGTGATTGCTTTAGTGAAAGCTAATTGTATATTTTAACCACATTACAAAACTAATATTTGGCAGGTACTTATTACTTCCTCCAATATTGTAATCAAAACAAGCTAATGCAAAGATATAGTTTCTGGAAAACATACATTGGAAGCTAATTCCTCTATGTACAAAACTGAACAGTAAAGATTGTTATGTATGCCCATGAAGTCATTGCACAATGCAAGTCTTCCAGAGAGTTACTGCAAGTCTGAGCTGTTGCAGGTGCAGACAGAAAAACTAACAGTGGATCTTTTTCCGCATAAAACTACATTTTTCCTTTATTCCACACTATATATATGTATACTGTATTAGAAGCTATTTAAATTCAGGCCCTAATGGAGCAGGCAATCAGGGCGCTACCATTGATGTGTCAAAAGCAACTTAGTCTCTTTCTTGATCTGTGGAAGCCAAAACACTGGTGAGGAGGTAGGGCACACTACTGCACATCTGTGTCTCATCCCAAAATACAGGAATAGGTTTCAATTTTAGAAATGCTTTCAAGCCAAGTTCTGATATGGCTTAAATGCCTAAAGTTAAGGAGAGAAGACAAATTGCACTTTCCACTTCACACTGTAGCTAAAGAGAGACAGTTTTATGGTAAGTTATCCACCATGTCTCACACTGCATGAGAAGGGTTGCTGTGCAGCAAACCAACCACTGAAGGCAGGCACCCCACCACAAGGCTGGCAGGCAACTCCTTCTAGCCATGCCAGTATCTTTTGGATATATATTCATATATATTCATATTTCTGTTCTTAAGCACTCAGCATAGCTCATATAAGTCATGACTGTGTTTCTGAAATTTTAAATAAGTACCTGAGACATGAACCAATTTCAAAATCATCCAACATAAGTATTTGGATAAGAAGAGTGTAGAGCACTTCTGCATTCCTACATAAAATGACTCAGCACAAAAAAAAAATAAAATTTCTAGTTTGTCAACAACCAGAACAGTAGGTTTCTCTGGTATTGCGTTTTGTAGTAGTGTTTGGAAGCATTGTCTCACAAACTGCATGCTGTGACTTTTACCAAACCATACTTTCCCATATCTGTCTGCTATTAAACATGTTGAAGCTGTAAGCAGCTGGAATCAAAACAAACTTTCATATCTACTGACCAATTAGGCAAATTATTCTTAGCTATCACAATAATATAAAAAAAACCCTCAAGCAGGAAAAATATTAATGTTTTCACAGTATGAATTTCTTCCAATTTCCAAAGCAGACTGTTAAATGGCAAAGGCAAAGAGCTGCTGTAGGGTTAAACAGAACCAAAAGATGGCAACATACAGTCACATATGATTTTGTGTATTCAACCATCTGCTGTTCGTATGTGGAAGGTGGTAAATATGGTATTGCACCAGAGAAGTACTTGGGGGCAGGATAATGACTGCTCAAGATCAACCTGTTAGAAGAGGACCAAGCTGTATAACAAATAAGGCAAAAATAATCCACAGCATATTTAGCAATTTAAGACAACAGAAGGATACAAGAGCAGTTGGGTGATTTTACCAGTAAACTACCAGTCCCTGAATTTTCATTAATTAATTGTAATGAGGTGTTTAGGAAAACTCTTCTTAGCTATTTACATCATTCATGAAAATACCACTTCTAAATAATAACTGGGTATTAGACACTGTACTGTGAGCCTTTCCACTGAGTTAATAATTTTTAACTTTGAAAAAAACCTATAGAGGTAACAGGGATATAATTTTAAAGTTTTGTTAGTACCTTATGCTTTGTAGCAGCATATATGGGATTTTGAGAGGATAAGTACTGTTATGACTTCTATGAATATTTTATTTCCTAACACGTCTCTAACTTTTCTGGGAGAAGGAACAATATATAGTTTTGTTCTAAAAGTCTTTCTGTCAAAGTTTAGGACTTAGTCTGACAGCTGGAGAACTATCAAGGAAATTGTTTCTAACTCCATCTCATCTAACAGATGAGAAAAATTATTAGTGCAACTTATTTGCAAGACCATTTTAATTTCTTTGTTCAGCAGTAGGGAAAAGATTGGAGGACAAGGTAGACTGCCTACGCCACCACTGTTGCTTTTCAGTAGCATGACCAGTTTTCTCACATTGGCAGAAAGCACAGATGTTATGCTGCCCATTAGGGAATATTCTGTCTGTAGTAGAGGCAAAATTTCAAAGTATATTCTCCTTGTGTTTCCTGAAGATGCAAATCAAGCTAAATGTTTCTAGCAGATGAAAGTTTTAAAGGAAAAATTAGAAATAATTATATATTTAATAGCACTGGACAACTTAGAACAGCCCTATGTGTGATTCAGAAAAGTAATGTTGACAGTTATTCACATTTTGTGTTTTACTGCATGAGAATCACAGATACACAGTATTACGCTCTAATGCAGGCACAGAGTATGAAGAGCTCAGGAGTAGAAGAAATTAGGCATAATTGAGTGTTTATTATTAAAACATAAATTTGTCCTTGTCTGCATTAAGTACCATGTTATATCTCACAAAATTAGATACCTGCCTAAGTCATTTCAAGGCCACATTTTGACTTCAGACCCACAGCATTCTAAGAACCTAGAAAGAACTTGGCCTCTGCCATGTGAACAGAAATACACATCAGATGGTAGAAGTCCAAAGCATTCTAGCTACAGATTGGAACAGAGCCCATACACTGGACTGGAGCTCTGACAGTAACACTTTATTTATAACTGATAAACAGTGATATTGACTTGTCATGTGGGTGGGAAATATAAGCAACAACAACACAGAAAAATACCCTACAAATTTTGCTCCATGGGAATAGGATAGGCTTAGCGAGATGGAAAGAGTGCAAAACCCCTTAAGTGAAGTATTGTATTCCTACCTTCATTTCTCCACATTCTAGAGTACTGCATGAAGACATAATCCATATGATATTTCTGCAGGAAGAGGTCTGAAGATACAGTCTAGTAAAAAATTAGTCCTCAAGTGTTCCGTACGATTCTCAGTATTTCTGATAAGTTATGAATTATTAGTTATCCCTATTATATTTTATAAGCTATTTATAAATATTCACTTTATTCAAATTGTTAATAGATCTTCAAAATTTGCACCAACTGTATATGCACAAATATTACTTTAGACTACGTATGTTAATTTAGACTGTGCAAGCAATACAGCTCCTAATGTATAGGTTTTTAAGACTAGTCTGGCTTCTGTCAAATTTTTTTTACAACTTCAATATTTTAGGGTATCCTTTCAACTACAAAAGTATTTCAACAGTATAGTTTGGGTAGAAGACAAATGGAAATAAAAACCCTTCCCCATCCACCCACCTCCTCTCCCCAGTTAGTATAGCGTTAGTCTACTCTTTGGACAGCATATAGTGGTCTTGGTATAATGACATACTTTGACTTCAAATGTTATATACCACTGTCATTAAAATACAGAAATGCACACTCTCAGCAGGTCAAATAGACAAGTGAAAAGAATGAAGCTTTCTTGCGTGCCAGTATCTGTAGGCTTATACTACTCAAGGGCTTGCATAGCTCTGCTACTTAAGGCCTCCTATTTAGGAAGGCATTACATGCAGAATTCAACTGTAGTTCCATGTCTGTAATATCAGTGATATGAGCAGGATTTTAGTCTTTGTCAGAGCTTGGTAAAGAGCCTAGCCATAGCTTGCAGAGAACAGCACTTCAGATAACACCTGTGATGGTAACAAATTAAAACAAGACACGTCTTTTACATTGCAACAAAGCTTATGAGAGCACCATGAATTGAGCTTTCTATACTGTCATCAAAGTCACCAAATGGCAGAACTTGTTAGGACTAAAATCTTCTATTTGAGTGAGTTCAACATATGGAAATTTAATTTTATCTAATAAGAATTGAATCATCGAAGACCAAAGACAAATGGCTACATCCTAAACTAAGCAAAATCTTTATGCTTCAGATCATTACCACAAAGGTTAGTGGGCAGAAGAAAAATGGACAGATCCCTAGTATTAAGGACAATGAGTGCATCCTCTCTCTCTGTCAGGGCTAAGTAGCTGTTTTCATAACCTTGTCGTGATGAGCATTCTTTATAAAGTGCTACTTGCTCAACACCTACCACACTGCTCTTCCTGAAACAGGAATGTGTGCTTTGGTAAGGATGACTTATTGAACATTATGAAGGATTTAGTTACAGACACTTTTCCCTGCAGAGGATTACATTTTTTTGTATAATTCTTAAGTCTTACAAGACTTATATAAATGCTTCACAGACAAATAAACAAGCTTGATTTCAATGACTTGAGTAAGACAAATTTCACCTCAGAAATCCAAGCAGCTTATGCAAGACACTTTGTTAAATGTATTCTTTACTATGAAAAATAACCCAGCTGCTAAAACGACCTTCATATTCTTCTGAAGTGTATTTGTACCTGTGATAACTCTGAGGTGGCAAAACCAGAGCCATTCATCTTTGACTTCACTGCATCACATGAAATAGGGTTTGCAGTGTCATTAAAGTTGGAATGTTAAAAGTTTGCCTTCAATTTGCCTTTTGCGTGCTCAAAATGCGTACTTGTCCAGCTGCTCAAAACACATGCAAGATAACTCATGCAAGATATCTGTACAGAGACAAATTTCGCTTCGGATTGCTACTGATGTGGCCAACAGAAGAATTTCCCCCTATGTAATAATGATATTTGTATCCTGAGTAGAGAAAGTGAAGAGGAAAAACAGGCAAGAGCCACTTAAAGACTTCTATTATAAGCTATCAGAACAGCTATGTAACATAGTCTAACTTGTTGATGATTAAAAACTTGCCATTAAAATTACAATTATTACTTTAAAATACAATTTAATAACAAGTGAATAGCAGAACGTGCCTAAGTTGGGATTTTACTACATGCACTCTAACAGGTTTAAGGAAGCCTCACAGGCAAATAATATAATTTTCAGATTCTTTAGGGAGAAATAATTGTGAAGGCATTCTTATGGTCTATCGTACCACCCCTCAAATATTTCTCTAAGGGGAGTTTAAACAAGGTAAAAAAAATAAGCCACAAAATGTTTCATGAAATTAATATTAATTTGCAATAGCAAATTCCAGCAAAGCATAGAAATTGAATTGGGCACACTAGCATGTTAACATGAATAATGGATGGATTAGCAGAATATATTCCTAACTGGCTCTGAACTGACATTTTATTTTTCATACACACTTTAATCTTGATTAATGCTCACCTTGGTTTAAGAAATAGGCTTTGTCAAGGAAGAGAGAGGCATTTCTTTTCTTTCCCACTGACTTTTACAGACACCTCTATCTGGAATGCTTGCTAGACTTCCCTTTGAGCCTGAAATCTGCTGGCTTGCAGAATATGTAGTGTTCCTACCCTTTTTTCTCATATGAGATTGATTACTGCTTTCATGCATCTCTTTGCATCCCTCGCCTTTTGTGGTTTAGTGAGGTTAGTCTCCCTGCTTTTCTTGGGTGTCAAATGGCGACACAGGGTTGAGAGGGAGGTTCGGGAGTCCATTGCGGTGGCAGCACAAGATTAACCAGAACACACAACAGACTTGAACACGGGAACACTAATATGGCGCTACTTCAAAAGTACATGGACAAAGTGCATTCCATGATGTGAAATAGTGTTTTTTCCAAAGGGTATGTATACGCCTTCTAGAGTTGTACTGCAGTTCAGAGTTGCTCAAGGAGAGGGAACTCACAGTTTTATGGTGAATTTTCACCTGCACCAAAACTGTTTCCCTAGTTGAAGTAGTGAATTTGGGAATATTATTTACAACTGTACAACACAGGTACATCTATTAAAGTCAGTATTTTGCTGCTGGTCTCAGTACACAAACTTGAATAAACCTGAGGGAAGACCAAACACACGGTGCAACTCAAAATATAGTCTCTCTAAAACAAGCTAATGTACAGCTTTTTGGAGAGGAGAAAATTAATGGAAAAATCTTACCGTTGATAAAGATATTTCAAAGTGATACATTCCTATTAAGAAGAAATGAAAACAAATATTTAGATCTATATCAAACCAATGTCTATGGAATTATATTAGTTTTCTCAGTCATTATAAGTTTGGGGGGGTTAGGGGTTTTTTGAACATCTGTACAAGTACTTTACCTATTCTAAGAATCACTCAGTTACAAGGTAGCATGAGAGATGAAGCATGATCAGAGAACCCAGCAAATACAAGGAGGGGATACTATAAATATAAATATAAGTGACTTACACCTGGCTCTACAGCAGTTTACTATTTCCAACTTAAAAGACTACGTTTTCACAAGAAAATGTTTTTATTTGTTACTTTCACTTGGTTCTTTTTCAAGAAAAAGTCAACATTTCTCTCCGGATAAGTTTATTAAAAAAAGAAAAGTATTTCCTGATATAAAGATATCAAGATATAAAGATATAACGATATAAAGATATATCTTCACCCAGGGGCACAAAGCCTGATTTGCTTCTGAGTTAAGGGAGCACTACAGTTTCATTATATCCAGGTTCGTAGTGGGATATGGATAAACAAGATAGGCAAGGTGATCAGAGAAGCACATGGAGTTGTATGTCGAAATTCAAGTCCTCTGCTGAGCTACACGATGTGGTGGCGTTGAGGGTGGTATAGCCACGACACTGACTCAGAGAGGGAACCCCACCAGGTTGTGGTGCTGCAACAAAAAGATGGGCTTCAACCACCTTTCTTGAAGTCAGTGTCCAATGTAAGTAGAAGCAAAATAGAACTCCTAACTACAAGTTTTTCAAAAGTAGAAAAAAGCCAGGGCAGGAGTACAGATTTGACTTCAATTTACATGTTTGTGTGGATGTATTTTTTTCCTAAATATTTTTGAAGTTTTTGTTAATTTCTCTTACTCACAAGGAGCTTAGTAAATATTTCACTTGTTCCACTGTCATTTCAGATGTCTACCCAAAGCCTAATATTTTAACTGTTAGGTCTAAATAATATAAAGATAAATAAAGTAATACACAAAGTACACATTAGTGACAATATTCAGCAGGACACCTAAGTCAATGGGACTTCTCATAAGCTAAAAAATTGTCATCTACTTAAACGTCTAGCTGAATCTGTGCCAATGGGCTTCATTATACTCTTTAGGGGTTTTATCACTTTGACCTTTACTGCACAGTAAATTTTGCCCTTCTTGTGGTATTTATAACATGTTCTATGCCGTACTTGCAGAGGAGATTACCACAGATTTATCTACCGCAATTTGAAAAATATGAGCTTACAGTAAACTGTAGTGGTTTCACCCAACAGAAAAACTACTTATTGTGTATATGAAAAAATTATCTTAAAATAGATAATTTAAAAATAGTCAGAAATTACATGAACAAGATGTAATTTACACATTTTAATTTCTTGAGATAAGGTGATTCAGTCAGCACATAAAATCTATACAACTCATTAAATCTTACAAAATCTTATGAAAATAATATGATCTCTGATATTTAAGAGAATAAAACTGGAGTTCATTTTCCTATCTACCCATATTTAATGTTGAAATGAAGCTACAATTGTAAGTTTTAACTGTTATTTTCTGCACTCATGTTTGTTATTATTATTTTACTGTACTTCATTTTCTTCAACTGTTCAGTCTTGCATATCCTGAATAAATTATTCAAGAATCCATATAGGGTATTTAACTATTGCCTATTGGGAACAGTTTTCCTAAAATACATCTATAACCTGTAGAAGAGAATTCAGAATAACTGAAATTTTATTTCCAGTCCCTTGATGCTCTCTCGTCTTACTATCATGAATAACTTACTGATTCTATGCAACACCGATGAAGTTAGAGCATTGGACAACAATGGTCAGTTTAAAAATTGAACCTAAACAATGCAACACAGTTTCAAAATAAAAGGTGTCAGACAATCCTGGCCATTGATTACAGTGTTTCTTATATAGAACATGTCTGGTCCTATATACATGCATGTGTGTGTCTGTGTGTTTGTGTGCTGTATGTGTAAGTTCAAGGGAATTGTACAGTTAAAAAAATGTGGCCCTTAAAATTGCCACCAATTTACATGAGTCAACTAGACCCATATAAGTCACACATCCCTACTTTTTAAGAAATTCCATAGAAGCAACAGATCTAAAAGGAGATGCTTGGAAAATACCCGTAAGAATTTCTCAATTGCTAAGGGTCATCAGTTTAGCAAACTGAAAGATATTCAATGCCTAGAGTTATTAAACTTCCAAATCAACAAGGACTGAATACAGCAAATAGATTACTATGAGAGAAATAAGCTTTGACTTATATTTGACAGGGTCCTGCTAAAGGATATTTTCAAGGCCGGATACATGATGGGTTATTTATTCTTGATTATTAGCCAGGATTTCATTACAATTCAGCCCATAAAAAAAGAACAAAATTATAAGCAGAGTTAATTTCCCATACAGATACCTAAATAAGTCATCTTAAGAATCAGCACATGGAACACACAGTTTGACAGAGTGGGCTGTGGCTGTGAACAGTGCATCATTTTGTATTATGGATTCCATTTTTCACTGTGCCTGGAGCAAGTAATGTCTCAAGCAAGTCACTGTAGTGCATTTGAAACAGATGTCCAAAGAAGGCTGATGGACTATCACAGGAGACTGAAAGCCAAGATGGCAAATAAAAGACCTTAAACTCAGAGCCTTATTCACTCATTTTTCTACAGAAAGGTTCATGAGTGGGGTGAACGTGCCAGAGCCTCCCAGAAGAGCACAGTCTTTCTCTTAGCAGTAACCAAATATTCATCATCCAGGAAGCATTAGAAAACTTATTTCAGGGACAATTTTATTAATTTGCAAAAGTATTTGTTTGATTTTTAAGTGTTTTTTCCCCTAGAAAATTCCCTAGAAATTCCTCTACATCCACATTTCTTCCTTTCCTGTGTTGTCAAAGTAGTAAATCAGAAGTCAAAAGTGGGAGAGTGTGCTGTATAGTAACGTTTGACAAGAAATGCTGAGGGATCTGCAGCCTCATAGGAGCTCTGAGGAAGCATGCATAAGTGATAGAAAAGCAGCAGGCAGAACATCTCATGGAGGAGAGCTGGAGTCAGAAGCTGTAGTGTTTGCAGTGACAGGACATTGGAATCACATATTTTGATTAAGTGGATTGAGTCTGGATGTGTGCTCTGAAACACTTGCCACCCAGAAGCAGTTGATAAGAGAAGTACAATTTTTTTAGCTATATAGCCAACATTTTTGTTCAACTTGAAAAGCAAAACTGGCAAAATAAAATCATTCTAGGACTTTCAAAAATCCTTTAGGAAGGCGACCTTTCTAAACCCCACTCTGTTTAGTGTTTAGCACACGAAAACTTCATTCTGGCATTCTGGGGTCTCTCAGTGGTCTGGCATTTCCTCCTAAGAAAAAAACTATGTTTTGCTTGTAAACTGTTTAGACTTAGATACTCAGCCTAGTAAATCCAACTCCCTCCATGAAATGGCTTACCATTTTTCTATCAACCCCTCCCCCCCCCCCAAAAGATGTTCTGGGTTCCATTTAGACTATTTTGCCTGAAATAAATTAGGCAAATACCTTCCATCCTGTCTGTTACAAACAGGAGGGTTACAGCACACACACACATCCACACAGGCAGAAAGTCACATAAAATATTAAGTAAGTATTCAGTCCTCAGCTGTGTCCTAGGGCCAAAGTCCAGTAACTTGTGGGAGGGCACCATGCCAGCCTAACAGATGGACATACATATGGGTAGTCAGGACATCATGTGGAGCCATCAAGTATGGATACTAAGGGCATAATTCCAACCTAAGAACATGAGCTTTCTGTGAAGGTTAGGGGATGTTAAGCTGGATTTACTTTCAAAAATAAAGAATAAAATCCACTGCCATGTCCAGGAACAGTTATGCTCTTAGTTAATCAGGGGGAGTTGTTAGTAGATAAAAAGAGGGTTTTTTCTAATAGAATTATTACAAAGTAAAGTTTTAGCATTTCACAACATTTTTGACAGATAAATATGTATTATTTGTGGGGAAATGTAGTTAATGATAACGATTTTGCACTGGCAGTACTTTCACCCTGCATCACCATCTGGCCTATGCCTTTTCCCTAAAGAAGACAGGAAACAGCTATTTGAGCAGTGAATGCAGCCCAGAGAGCCAAATGCATTCTCCATTACTGGGAGGTCAGCACTGGGAACCACTGCCCTTTCCTGATGAGGAGAGAATGAGAAAAACAGAGGCACAACATTTTCACACACATTGCCCTGGAGAGTACTGAGCTACCATTGCTAATGCATCTGAGTGAAAAACAGACATGCCCATCCCACAGCCATCTGGAGAGAGGAAGAGGCTAGGAATCATGCCTTGGGAATTTAATCCACTGCTACATTACCATGACAGAAGGATGGGCCAAAACCTACTGAAATGTGATCCCATGGAATCAAGGAATCATAAAATCTTAAAATACTCTGAGTTGAAAGGGACCCATCAGGATCCTTTAGTCCAACTCCTGGCCCTGCACAGGACACCCAAAGGATCACACCATGTGCCTGAGAGAGTGGTCCAAATGTTGCTTGAACTCAGACAGGTTTGGTGCTGTGACCACTTCCCTCTGGAGCCTATTCCTTCCGAATAAAAAAACTTTTCCTGATGTCTAACCAAAACCTGCCCTGACTCAGATTCATGCACCTTTCTCAAGTCCTCTTGCTGGGCACAAGAGTGAAGAGATTGGTACCTAGTCCTCCACTTCCCCTTGTGAAGATGTTGAAGACCACAGTGAGGTCTCCCCACTGTCTCCTCTTCTCCAGGCTGAACAAACCAAGTGACCTCAGCCACTCTCATATGGCTTCCACTTCAGACCCTTCACTGTCTTCATTGCTCTCCTTTGGACACTCTCTAACAGCTTGATATCTTTCTTATATTGTGGTGCCCAAAACTGCACACAATATTCAAGGTGAGGCCACACCAGTGCAGAGTAGAGTGGGATAATCCTCTCCCTTGACTGGCTGGTGATGCTTTGCCTGATGCCCCCCAAGACACAGTTAGTCCTCCTGGCTGCCAGGGCACTGGCAGATTCAACTTGCCATCAACCAGGACCCCCAGCTCCCTTTCTGCAGCACCACTTTACAGCATTTCATTCCCCAGTCTATACACATAACCAAGGTTACCCCATCTCAGGTGCAGAATCCAGCACTTTCCCTTATTGAACTTCATATGCTTGGTGATTGCCCAGTCCTCTAATTTTTCAAAGTCTCTGCAGAGCCCCTCTGCCCTTGATGGAGTTGACAGCTTCTTCCAATTTAGTGTTGTCGGCAAACTTACTAGATATTCCTTCAAGTTCTGCATCAAGGTCATTAATGAAGATGTCGAAGAGAACTGGGCTGAGGATGGGGCCCCACAGAAACCCATTAGTGACTGGACGCCAATCTGATGTTACCCTGTTCACTATTCCCTTTGTGCCTGACCTGTGAGCCAATTGCTCACCCATCATGTAACCTGGTTATTCAGCTGTGAGCTGGATATTTTATCCAAAAGGATGCTGTGAGAGACAGTATCGAAAGCTCTGCTGAAATCCAAAGAGATTACACCTACTGCTTTTCATAGATCAACCAGGTGGGTCACCCTATTGTAGAATGAAATCAGGTTTAATAAGCAGGACTTTCCTCTCATGAAGCTGTGCTGGATGTGACCAGTGACTGCATTGTCCTCTAGGTGTTTTTCAATACCTTCTGGAATAATCTTTCCCATGATTTTACCAGGCACTGAAGTGAGACTAACAAGCCTGTAGTTTCCGGGGTCCTTCTTCTTGCCCTTCTTGAAAACTGGGACAGTGTTCACCAGTTTCCAGTCAGTTGGGACCTCTCTGGCTTCCCAAGACTGCTCAAAAATCCAGAGAGGTTTTGCAATGACATCAGCCAGCCCTTTGAGGATTCTAGGATGATTCCCATCAGGTCCCAGAGACTTGTAGGGATCCAGCTGGGGCACCAGATCCCGCACCAATTCAGAGTCAAATAGGAGTTGATCATCATCGCAGTTGTGGTCCTCCAGCTCAGGGCACTGAGACCTCCTTGGTCAATCATCCATGTTGAAGACAGGGGTAAAGAAAACATTAAACACCTCTGCCTTTTCTCTATCCCTGTCTGGGAGGTGACCATCCTCATCCTGTAATGGGCCAATGATATTGCTATGTTGCCTATTGCCATTAATGTATTTTAGAAAAAACTTTTTATTGACCCCCACATTTCTGGCAGCTTCAACTCCAGTTAAGCTTTGGCCACACGAATTTCCTCAGTACAGTGGCAAGCAGCATCTCTGTATGCTTCCCATGTCACCTGGCCTTGCTTCCACTGGGATCCCACCTCTTACTAAGGTCAGAACATCTAAATCTGACTAAATCATGATCAGCTTTTGAAATTTTACCAATTGACTAAGGAGAGCACATGAAATTTTAATCCCAAGTACGGGGAGAGCAGAGGCAACTACTTGGTTTATGGAGTAGTGTGTATTCAAAGAAAGGTTGAGACAGGAAGCAGTGATTTCCTCCTTCAACTGAAATGAGATTTTTCAGAAGAAGCATTAGAACTTTCTGAAGATGAATAGTACATAGGGTTTGTTGATTAAAGGGACTTTTCTGTTTCTTCCAGTCTTGATTTGAAAACATAAAGAGAAGGAGAATAACTGCTTCCTCTGATGGTCCATTACAGAGGATACAGCTTGAATTATCTCCTTTCAGCTTCCAGACATTTAGGTTTTTTCTTCTAGACTCAACAGCTCTGTAGTATTCAGCACTCCTTCCATGAAGTTACTGATTGCAGTGCAAGTCACTTCTCAAACTACTTTTCACTAAACAACAAAGATTGACACCTTTAAGATTCACAGCATTCTGAAGAATGCTATTCCTCTGTTCGTTTTTATGCCCCTTCCAATTTTTCAATGTACTTTAGGAGTTCAGATGCCAGAAAATGTATGCAGTAATCCTGTTTTAGTCCCCCCAGTGCTATATACATAGGGAAAGGTTGACTTCTTAATCTACTTCTTTATACAGGCTATACTCATAATTCTTACATGTTATCCTTTTATTTCTTTTGTGAGACAGTACATCCCAGGATATGGCTATAATTTTTTTTCATTTCAGCCTACATGCCCTGGTTTTATAACTGTCTGACTAAATTTACTGTTTCATGATGCATTTGTTTGCATTTAATGTCCCCATTACAGAATAATTCAAATGCCTTTATTTTGACTCATTAGCATATCATTACCCACTTCACAACTAGTTTATGAAGCATCCATGCATTTCATAGAAGTGATTTTATATTTTCTTCAGATCTTTTCAAAGCAAATTAGTGTTATTGTGGTCATTTCTGTGGACTTTCACTAGAAACTGGCACTGAATTGTCATCCTCTGCTAATGACTTTCTGGAAGCTCTCAGTCAATTTATAAACCATGTAATGAGCTTTTCATAAGTATGGTGCTATTACTGTATTGGAATATTGTATAGCAATCAGTAGAATACCTTATGAAAGCATATGCCTGTAATGACTACTTGGCTGGTTTTTTATACAAAGAATATAATCACCAAATGAGATTTCTTGTGCATTAATAATGCCTGTGTTACCGCACTGAGGGACTTAATTATATTCCTGTCAGATATTCTTTACTAAATTAATCTATCATCACAGGTTTCCTTGTTTTGCTTACAACTGATGTCAGGCTCACAGCCACACAATCATTTCAACCACTATATTCCTTTTATAAATGCTGGTACAATCACAGAGGGATAGAAAGGCTTGGGTTGCCAGGAGCCTTAAAGATCATTTAGTTCTAAGCCCCCTGACATGGGCAGGGATACCTCCCACTAGATCAGATTGCTCAGAGCCCCATCCAGGCTGACCTTAAACACTCCCAGGGATGGGGCATCCACAGCTTCCCTGGGAAACCTATTCCAACACCTCACCAGTCTCCCAGTAAAGAATTTCTTTCTGGTTTTGAAGTTATTTTTTGCTTAATGTACCCACTTACTCTCATTAGACCCCTTAGTTGTCACATTCCTCAATCCTCTTGAGGTATTTCATACCTTTCAGTTTCCACAGATGTGTATTTACTTTCTCCATTCTCTGTTCACTACAAGGGTCTTAATTCTTATTTATTACACTTACTTTTACATTCAATGCAGATGGATTTGCAGCTAAGATTTTAAGCACCTTTGATTTGTTACTCTTTAGTTATTTAACATTCTCATTAAGAATTCCAATTTTTCATTCATATATTTGTCTGACTTCTCTTCCCAATTATTTCTGCTTGCATTTTTCTCAACTACAGAAAATTACCCATCTGGAAGAATCACTATTTTACTGCTTGGGAATGTTCTTTGTTTGCCTATGCTAATTGCAATCAGGTCATGAAAACTACCCCTAGGGCAGTCATGAACTTCTAGTCCAGTAAGTTATTCATATTTATCAGTTCTAATGAGAGCTTAAATTAAAAATTCATTATTTTGGTCATGGAGACTTTTCACTAGAAAACAGGGGGTTTTGCTTTTCAAAAATTTAATATTTTACTGGTGTTTTTGACAAACGTTCAGTACATAGCTCTCTCACCACATTTATTTATATGCATTCAAAATCCCGTGATTTTGTACTACCAAGAACTCCCAAATGCCACTACTTTGTTTTTCCTGGGAGGTTACGTCCACTTATTTTACAATCCCAGTAACTTGAACACTCCCATCAGCTTTCAGCATTGACTTTTTCACTGGTGAGGGTTTCCAGATCATTGTCTCTGTTACCAAGACCATATGATGGCTATTGTATACATCAAGAATCTCTCATTTTGTGTCTAGCTGTTGCCCCCTTTAGAGACATTTTGTTGGTTATAGTTAGGGACTATAATGCACAAAATGACTACATTTGACCCTGATGACTCTTAATTTATTTTTCTTTTCTACAAGTTTGAGGTTTGTGTATTTCAAGCTACTCATGATCAAATCACTTATAAAGTATCAGGAAGGGTATGTTTCCATGAGTATGATTTTCCAAGGGTATGATTTTCATGAGAAAGGCATCTATATATAGAAAGTGGTACTTCTTCCACTTGGCCAATGGAACTGAATGTACATTGCACTCGTGAAAATTTGCAGAAATGACAGCATTTCTCTTTTGCCTCAGGGAACCTGCTGTTGATCTGTTTTTCTATATCACCCTTCATACTATATGGCCATTTATTGCCACCTTCTTTTTGGTATCTATTGAGAACTGCATCACAAGAAAACCCCAAACCTTAATCTCCATGAAATGGCACAGTGTACGTGCCGAGAGAATCTGGATCACTCTTTTACGTCATAGTGTATTCTGGGCCAATACCTTGAATAAATGAAACAAATTACTGAAATGGAGTTCTGTCTTCATTTTTCCCCCCTTTTTTTTTCTCCTTTTTTTTTTTTTCCATTTTGCTTTGTAAGGTTATTCAGTTAGTTCTTAAAATAGTTTATGTAGTTTAATTTGGGGAAATAAATGAGGTTACTTTTGCCAAAAAAGTCTTAATCTGCACATTTTCTGCAAGATGGGCAATATTCAACAAACCTGAGATCCCTTTTCTCATGAACATAATAAGACATTTCTCAGTTGAATGCCCAGAGGTGCATAGCTTCTAATGAGGGTTTAGAAGATAATATCTCGGAGGAAAAAGAGAACTAGAGAGATGAAAAGAAAGAAAGATTGAGAGGGAAAAATAAAGAAAAAAGGCATCATTAATTTTAAGACATATAATTAAATACTTGCTAACTCTTGGCCAAATGTCTAAAAAATAAGAAACTAGAACCATTAATTCTCAGCTAGTTGTTTTTTAAAGATTTATGTTTAAGGTATATTTAACTTTAAGAACATAACAATGTTTGTAAGCAGACATTAAGGTTCTGTAGTTCTTTATTTTTCTGTTAAAAAATATGAGAGAAAATTTTTCCTACCATTGTTTTTCACCTTGAGCTATACATCTGGTATTTGTTCAGTGCAATGCTTTAAATAAGCTTAGTGAATATATGAATGAAAATAATCAAAGCATTTTCACAATGAAATCCAGTTGTTGTCAAACTATTCTAATTGCACATAATTTCACTGAATTAATGCAATTCCTACTTCTATGACCTTCCTTTATTAAAAAATTTCTGTCTTGACAAAGACTGAAAAATAATTGAAAATTACTTAGTCTAATGTGTAAATGCCTATTGATACAACTGAAAACATAGTACTTCATTATTATTACTTGGGCAAAGTTATTAAGTTTTTTTCACCCACCTCTTAAAATTCAGGAAAGAATTTGATCTTTCATCACTGACTCTTCTCAAGTGGTACTGATTTATATCCAATGACACTGGGCATTGGTAATATTTTTTTAGTCACATATTGGGCTACTCTATGTTTTATGACAATACATTCTGGATTTTCTTTTGTTAACAGACAAAACTCCAGTCAAGTATATCCACATTTTATTACCTAACAAAAAGCTCTTCTTTAAAAATGTCCCCAGTTCAAGTGCAGCTGAGAAAACAGTGGATTTATACTTCACTATTTTTTTCCTCACAGAACTGTAGTGTGCAATGGAGAAAAAAATCTTGATATTGTCCTTTAAAAATAACAAAAAATTAATTTTGAAAATGTCTAAATGAAATATTTCAGTTCCTCTTTCTAAAATAGCACTGTTATATGCAACATTTCCCTGGTTAAAGGTTGAGTTTTAAAATCCATTAAGTGTAGTATATCCTGCATTCACTATAACTTATGCAAGTGTCCATAAAACAAGTGTTCATACTAAGAAAACAAGATAAGAAGAATTGGACTTGCTTCATTCACATCGTCTGTAACATGTATAACATAAAAGAATGAAAAATCCTCATAGGCTATTCAACAATTACTTTGCAAAGAGTTTACAAGTTTAACATTAATTTCTTTTCATAGATGTAGCCCTCTGTGCAATTTCCCCTTATTTTCCATGTCTGACTGCTTAGCATCTGGTAATACACTGTGTGTGATGCACTCAGTAACTTTACATAGGTGCAAGAACAAGGGCAAAAGATGCTTAACTGCGTTTTCAGAGACAGGAATATTCTTATTAACATCTCAGAGACGTGGCTTTTCAGAAGCAATACTATTTGCTATATACCTCTGGAGGAAACAGGCAACATGTAACAGAAATTTTAGACTAGGTTTAGGGTTTAAATGATTCAAGTAACACCTGTTTTTGAATGTACCAGCTTAACAAAATGAAAGTAATGAGAATCCATATGGAAAACAATTTCAGACCTAGCTTTCACCCCACTATGCATGTGCAAGAGTGTACTTTGAGAAAGATCAGCTTGAGAGAGTGTTCAACACTGACTGTAGGAACTGGGCCTCCTGCCTTCAGTCTGTGCTCTAGACAAACTCACTGACAAAATTCAAGTGTAGTTTTAAGGTGAGCTGAGACAGAAAGAAAATAAGCCTATCTTGCAATTTCTGGACCAGCTGTGGTTTCAATAAAATGATTCTACATGCAACCTGGAACCTAAATAAGGCTTTACCTTTCTATACACAGTTTTTACCATTTTTCGTTCTATGGTCTTTTATTGGTCTTTTCTTTAAGGACATACAGCATCACTACTTGTTTATTTTTCATTTCATTTTTCTTTCCTTGCCGAATATTTAATTGCTCTACATCCTCTGTGCATGCTTATATATGCTTAAGCAACAGAGCACTAGGAAACTGTCCTCCCAGAAAAAATGCGGTCAGCATTACAATTAGTCACCACAGCCTACTAGTGTAGGTGTATATATTATAATTAGGAGGCTAGCAATAATTGTACCAACTCAGTAGCATAAGAAATGCTGGAATGAGCAGTTGAACAGTATTTATCTACAAATATAATTATTTTATAAGTTGTATTAAAGGGAGAGCAAATGAGATATTCATATACACCAGACCAGTAATGAACTTGTCCACAGGCTCCGGAGGGTAATTTTTTCCTTAGTTTGTTAGTTCAAAAATTCTTCTCTCACCTCTCAACAGTGTAAGTTAATACCTTACAACATCTAAATGTTCCTATAAATCAGATCTTAGTATCAGCAACCATTTCAGTGACAGAATGAATATCTGTTTGCTAAAGAGGGTGGAGTAAAATGTCAAAGGAAGTAAGTCTCATTTAATCAGTGTAAGCTCCCTAATAAATATCAGCCAAATATACTCTTCTTGTTTCTACCCATCCCCCTTAAAAATAGCTATTCAGCTGAAAAGGGATATAATGCATTTCAACCTGCCATCTATTTTTAGTTGTTCTCTGCAGTGAATCTTTTAGAAGAGACAGTTACACAGATACATCTGCAGCATGTTTAATAGGAAGCTTGTGAATTCCTCATGCTTGCCACTCAAGGTAGCTCATTTTCAGTCAGATGGAACTGGAAAATGGTGACACAAAGACACAGCTCAGAAGATATGGGAAAAAGATAAAGAGAATTGTACAAACCATTGCCCAAAGTTCTCTGTGGAAATATACAAGACACATTTTAATACTGCGGGGCTGTTATCTGCTAATTCAATTGTGCAAATGGAGTCAAGAGTTTTTTTGTGTTATCCTTAATTTCTTCATTTTTGATGCTGCTTTGGTTAAAACACATTTTTGTTCTTAATGCCTCAGTGCTAACATTTTTGAAGAAAGTAAAATTATACCTGTACACTTCAAAGGTCAACAGCAGGAAAGACTTGCAATGCAACCTGGGATTCCTGGAATAGATGCTCTTTATGGCTACAAATAATCATCTTTAGTCTTAGCATCAAGTTTCCTCCTATTCCTCATGTGTGCAGCTACACAACAAATGTGAGACGGGGAGGAAAGGAACATCCAAGGGTTATTCTTTCCTTTAGAGTCAAAGTTTTGACAAAATTTAAATGGGTTTTTTACAAATCAGATGTCTCCAAAGATGTGAATAAATGACAGATGGAAAGAGCTGCAGGTAAAATAAGACGGAAGTATTTGTCTGATATTTTTTTCATGGGGTTGTTACTGAGTTGAGCAAGTAGTTACGTGGTATCTGTCTCCAGTGATCTGTTTATACAGCATGAAGGGCTGGGAAATATTCTCAGGGCAGATTCAGTTATTCTTGCATTCATTTTTATAGTATAAACAGTAAGAACAAGTTCTGAAAATCTGTTAGTAAATAGTTTTAATTGACACAAAAATGGATTTGCAAAGGTATTTGGAGCCCTTTAACATAACGTCATGTGAAATTCTGCCTATTTTCAATATAGCACTGCAGGAGTAGAGTTCTTATTATGATTTGAGAAAGAAAACAAACCTTTGCAATAAGTAAACTGAAAACAATATTCCTTGTGGCATAGTGCATTGTTCCTGGCTTGTACTTGAATAGAAATGCAAAGGAATAGATTTTCATCCCTTGATTGGTCATGCTGAGTCCCCACATCACAATACACATCATGACTCATTATTTGACAAACTAGCTTTTCTTGAATATTCATTACACTTCCCCAGTGCAATTGTCTCTAAATGCCAACTAAACCTCAACTAATACACTGTTTGCTTAGAGTGGACCTCAAAGCGGAGGTAAATAGGCTTCTGAATTTTAAGCATAAAAGAAAGGACTTTCTTCAGTGATAAGTCACAGAAACCACATAAGGCAGAGCAAATATTCCCTAGGTACTGTTTTTCTTCCAGTTTCCCTTTTTTGTCTATAACCTTTCAAAAATACAAGATGCTTTGCTTTACTGGTCTCATTATTAAATTACCACCAGTCATTTTCAAGTGTCATTCTTCTGCACCATTCACAGCTTGATGAGAGCATTTGTTTGCTAAAACAAGTTTTTAAACCTGCTTGTTACCAGAATCTTGACAACACATAGAAAAAAAAGTTTTGGCTTACTTCCATTTCTTTTTTTAGAGTTTGGCTGGAAGTAGCTGTGGGACAACAGGGAATAAGGTCACAATTACAGATCACACATGAAGCTGTATCAAGTATGGATATTCTGCTTATCCTTAGGGCATTTCAAGAATACAAAAGTCTTAGCAACAGTGTGCAAGAGACAACCTTATTTCATAAGATTTTGCATCCCCCTTCCCATCTGGTCTTCCAACTAATTCCTCTTCTGCACAGTTCCTCTGACTCTTTGGCATTGATCTGTATAAGGAGCATGTCCTTGTCCTTTATCCGCCAGCATTCATCAACAAATAGGTTATAAACAGCAGTGTGGGCCAGAGTACAAGACTGGTGTTAACTTCTGGTATATGTGTGTATATATATATATATAACTGGTATAGCCATTTGCTATGGTCCTAAGGGGCTTGTTACTATTTGTATGCTGCTCATGGTGGATGAAGCCCACAGCTTCAGCCTTCCTTAATGTCCACACAAAGCAGGACAACCTTTCTCTTCCTGAGACCAGCACCTGAGTTTCATTTAATTAAATTCCTTTTACTTTCTGCCTGGATGAGTACTACCTTGGACCTGAATAAACAGAGTAAACAACTTTCCAAGACCTACCTCATGTTGAAAGAAGTAGAAAGTGATGCTTTTTTTTTGGCCACTAGCAAGGAAGGAAGGAAGGAAGGCAGGAAGGAAGAGAATATTAGATTTGGAAAGTTAAGGAGTTAGTAGAAAGTCATGCTTTGGCTTTTCATCCCAAAGAGGAAGACTCCATGATGGATAGGCACAGCCAGAGAAGGTCTTCTGATCTTCCACATTAATTCTGTCTCACATTAGGTCTATTTTCTTTTCCCAGGGAAGTCCTTATTAACATTGGGCAATCCCCATAAGCCATGATATGATGAAAGGACAACTAAGGCTGTAAACATGGACATGAGATTACAAAATGTGATTTGTTATGTTCTTTGTATTTATGGAACTCAACTTCTCCTTAACAGAGGAATATTGAGTTTCTACGTGGTATAACAGTGATCAGACTCTAATAATGTCATGGTAACTAGTCAAAAATGAAACTATGAAAACAGTATTTCACCTTATTAATAAGAAAATGGGAACTATGCAGACTTTTCTGTCCCCCTTTTCAGTAAAATGGTAGTAGAATTAAGACTAACCTTAGCACACAATTGAATATGAAATACATTCAGTTATATTTCTACTATAATTGATACTTTTAAGTTTGTGCCTCTGAGAGAAAGCATTTTTAGCATTTGTTTTGATGTCAAAATGTGAATTGTATTGAGAGAAGTAGAGAGTAGTTATTTCCAGAATAAAAATACTGATTATTTAATAAAAGTGCAAAGAATGCCCAGCTTCCTTCTCTTTTTCTTGTAGTATCATAAAATCTTGCAGAAGTGTGTCATTAAGAGCTGTCTTCAAATAGCAAGCAAGACTGCATAGATCTGGAAATGGACAGTATCTCTGCCTCCCATTTTTTACTGTCTTTGGTCTTGTTCTTATAGGCAAGTTGTTGTTGGCTCTTCTTTTGTTCTGTTTTGATTTATTCTTTGTCATCTTCAATTTTAAATGAGCAGAAGTGGCTATGGCTTGTACAGACACCTACAGCAGATTATTTGTAGGTCATAGAAATAAAAAATTATCGCAATCCTAGAAAACTCTTGTATGAGGTCACTCTGCCCAGAAATTTATATATACACACAGAGGACATGTTCTTTCTTTTTCTTTCTACTGCCTTAGTCAGTTGTCCATAGCAGCTCTAGTAACAAAAAATATCTGAGAAGTCATAAATGCTTGGGCACAGGGAGCCAAGATTGGTTCCAAAATATGTTGGAACTAGTCTTAGCCCTATGAAGCCTGTCCTCAAATTTGTACTGAGTGGAGGAATCTGAATTTTTTAAATGTAAAATGCAGATAGCAATTGTCAAACCCATTCAGGGCAAAGAGATTGCAGAACCATCCTGTAGAACCATGATGGATTTGGAAGAGTCCCTGTTGTGTGAAACACGGGACTTCTGCAGAATTAAGACAATTAACTAAATGTCACTGTCTCGTTTTTCAGAGATCGGTTGAGCTTGGCATATGTAATGGCCTGTGAAGATTTTCTTTCCAGGAAGGCTAAATCAAAACAGTTGTTTGGGATGTGTAATTTTTTAAAATTTGCTTGTCAGAGTTTTTCATATGAGAATTGGGAATGCCTTCAGTGATGCATTAATTGTATTTGTCCTCCAAATTGCTTCCAAATGGAGCTTTTACAATTCAAAGAAATGAATGCAGTTGTATCTAGAAGATGCAATCTGATAAAAATGTGTTCTAAAATCTTCTATAGAAAATCACTGGAAGGCTAAATAGATTTTATGAACTAGATAAATTGGTTTTATGTGCCTGCTTTGTAGTCCTGAAGCAAGTCAACTTTAAACACTAAGCACATAGATACTTAGATAGGCTTTTCTTCATCAGAATTGCTCAAATGATGTAATATATCCTTATACAAACCTAATATGTCCTAAATATTTGTTTCTTGAATACTTATTGTCACTTTTTTATACATTTTGGCAGTTATTTCTTTCACACCAGTCTGTCTGGTCTTGTGAAATCATACTGTTGACTACTTAACCACAGAATCATACATCATATTCACACAGCAAATAGAGGAGCAAAATCTGTTCTTCCCGTGTGGATATTTTGCCACTAATTTAACTAGATGAAACAGTCGGCTTAACAATGGCCTAAATAAAAGGAAACAAGTCCTTATATCCATGGAATTCAAGCTGACAAGAAAATACCCAGCTTTTGCTCTATCACATCCAGTGATTATAACAAGAGAGCAAAACAGGTGTATTTCATGGTTACTCCTCAATAGTAATCTTGAGAAAATCCTGATATATTGCTGGATATTTAGTCTATTAATTATAAAGGTATAATTTTCTTAATTGTTGTGATTAAATCATCCACTTGCCCTGTGCTGTTTGATGAGAAATGCAAATGTCAAAAACTTCATTACCATTTTTATTACTCATCAGAAGCATTTCTTACTTTCAAAATATTCAGTATAGAGACAAAACATGGAAAACATGCTGAGTGCAATGAAGAGCAGTGGGATGCTAGAGTGCAAATACTGAATAAGATTGTTTATAAACAATCTACTTATTATTTCCTTATTGCCATCAACTCTACAAGTCAAAGCTTATCTTTTGAATTTGCCAATATTTGTTCTTAGTATCCAGTCTTCATTTTCAGTCACACTAGAATCATCCTTGCTATTTTGAATTTTTTATTTCTTTATTGCCATTTCAATAGAGATAGATACTAATAAGTGCATAGCAGATAACAGCTTCTGTAATAAAGACAAACACTAACAGTGACTGCGACTGTCGCATTTTGGTAAACTCGCAGAATTCCACTTGCAGTCATGCACACAAAGTAAATATTCTATGCCTCTTGAAAAGCCCAGGCTTCTTGGAAAAACTTCAGACTGATGAACTACAGTGGACTTAGTAGCCTGTGGTGCATTTTGTCTTCAAGAGAACCCTGATGAATTGCACCACAGATGAACCTTTTCTATTTTTCATTCCCTGAATATTTCTACACACAGCTTAAATTTTAACCCTAGCTCTTTTTGCCATGTTCTTAAGCTGTGGACTGTTAAACAGCTGCTGCATCTCCCCAGAGATATGAATCCCTAACTCCCATGCAAATGAGGTTTGTAAATATTTGAGAGCAGAACCTTCTACATAAAAGGGAGATAGTGTTATTACTTAGCACTGTGGGAAGCATTTTAAAAGCTGAAACACCCTTGCATTTAAAAGCAGGATAGTTATTAAAAGAGTCTGAGACTCCTCATCATCCTCCTTTGCAAAAACTCATAACCATTTGACCCCCTAAAGTTGTTTTCTTCAAAGCTGTACGTGCCTCAGCCCAGTCCCATTTCCATATATTGGGTATATCTGCTCAGCCTATAAACCTGCACATCAAAACATAGTCTATATAATTTCCTTCCAAGCAAATTAATAAATATAATTTTGACTGTTTAAACTCAATGTGTATTAGTATTAATTAGCCAAACCCAAAGAGATTATTCTAAATTCTCTTCAGAGCCTCTGTTTAACAAGTCTATGTTACAATGGTTGGCCTGCAGCACTTCTATTTTTAGCTCTAATGGAACAGTCTTAAATTGCTTATTTTCTGTTTACTAAAGACATTGAGCTTGTAACCATGGAAACAGTGGCAAGTGCCACAGCTTAACTGTTTTATTAAATGGATGGAAGGTACAGCTGCAAAACTTGAAAGGCCAGCATGTCAATTTTATACATGACTTTAATTGCCACGTATACCACATGATAGCAAGTACTGCATTAAATATAAGGAGTCAGAATCTGGTCTTGGTTATAGTGATGTAAATCTTCCTATCTCCCTCCTTACTCTCCTTATTCTCCTTATTCTCCTTATTCTCCTTACTCTTGTGCAGCCCAGATCAGGGTCTGTTTTTGTCAAACTGCACAGCCTGTCAAGTTTCAGTGATTACTGCATTTGAGTACATGAACTGCAGATGATGTACACTAAACTTGTGCCCAGTTCTCATGGAAAGACACCATCTCACAGTTGTGTTTGCATGAAACTCTTAGCACATATTGTATTGCTTGCAGCAATAACATTGGGCTTGGAACCACTATGTTCTGTAACATTAATAGAAGGAATTAAATCAAAACTAATGACCTTGTCAAATGAAAATCCTGAAGTTATAGTGAAAGAATTAACACAAAGAATTCTTTAAATTTGTAATTAGACTTACACAAGAACACCCTGAGCACCAGAGGTGTTGAAAAATTTCACCCTCTGTTAGTTTCAGTATAAGCTGAGTGTGCTCCATATATATGAAAATTAGGGTATTCTTAAATTCATACCTAAAAGTGTGTATAACAGCTAAATCAAACACTTCTGAATGTTACTGAAAATTATTAGCACAGTCTAGAAGAATTTTGTGATGGAGTGTAAAACCCCATAGGATCAGATAAGAAAATATCATTTTTAACACAAACCCTAACATTTTACAGCCCCCAAAAGATCGAGAGCTAAAATAAGAAGAGTGGTTTATTTACATCCATAAATGCTTAATGCATGACTCATCTTGTGTAATAGAACCAAAAGCCTGAAAAACGTTTGACATTTAGAAGAATCAGGTTCTGCTTCTTCACAAGTATTGTGCTTGGAACAGTGTTCAGATTGCTACTTTTGGTGTTAAATGCCTCCATATTGAAGTTTGTCTATATAGGCACTTCCAGTGAACAAAAACCCAAAAAGTAAAATTAACATTTCAAAGGAGAAACATTTTAGAAAAGATAAGGCTTCAATAAATTATCAACAGTGGTATTTCTTTGTATGAAATTAAAGAATTTGTTTAAAATTAAAGAATATTATGTTTGATGCTCAATTATTAAATTCAAAGAAATATTCTTCATGGTCTTTTGGTGCAACTAGAATTACTGCAGTGAAAAAAAATGAAATTTAATTTATGTATTTCTTCCTTTTTTTTTTCTTTTTAATCCATCTGCAGGATCAACCTTCATTTGCAACACCCACATAATTCCAGTGAAAAATCAAGAAGGAGTAGCAATGATGTTTATTATTAACTTTGAGTACGTAACAGATGAAGAGAATGTGGTATCTCCTGAGAAGTCCAAGCCTATATTACCATCTAAACTTGTAAATCGTAAGTTACTTATTAAAAGTTCTCTGCTCACCTCCACTCTTATTCGGGACAGTAATTAATATGGACAATAGGATTACCAAAGGATGCAATTTCATTGACTGACTCACATCAAACAGAATCCAAAACAGTAAGTTAAATGTAGCAAGCCTACTGCAAGAGGTTGGTAAAATAATCTATCTAATCTTTTGTAGTACTAACAGCGTGGATCTTGTGAGTAGTGCTAGGACATATAAATTCATTCAAGCTGAAACATTTCAGATAAGTGCATTACTCTTGACAAAAGTCAATTATTAATGGAAAACTGAGAAAAATCATTATGATATAGCCCAAATATTTCATCTTAGCCTACTCAAAATTGAATATTACTATTTTACTTTCCCAGTAATAAACAGTGGTGATGTATGGTTAACAATTGGTGAAATGTGACTAAATTAGACAAGAAAATATAAAACCTTAAAAAAAAAAGTTAAAACATAACTAAACATTCCAGTTTTATCAAATTGAAGTATTTAGATTGACTTTATATAGGAAATGCTTTTGTTTTCATTCCACTCTGGCATGTAAGAATTGTCAGAATTAGAATAGTCAACATAAAATTCCACTTCTTGTACAGCTTGTGCAGCTTTCTATCCAGATAGTGTCCCACTATCTGCAGAATGTGTGTTCCTTTGCTGACCTTCACTCTGTGCAGCAACAGCACATGATCCTTCTGCTTTGCATCTGCACTCACATAATCTGCTCTTACTACTAGATTTCCCAGAACTCATCCCATTTGTACAAGCTCTTAGTAAAGCACAGCATACTCTAATAGTGAGCATTAACACTTACCCTCAGCTGGCTCAGCACCAGCTGGAAAATACCTTTTCACAGTGAGATAATCTTTAATGCTAGTACGATAAAGGGACCTGGAACCTGAGTATTTCAATTGTTAAATCAACACTTCAGCTTTCTCTAGATAGGAAACAAAGACTGGTACAATCTTCGCTGTGAGAAGCAAGAGGAAAACTTTCCTGATGTAAGCACTACACAGTACCTGAATAACCCTGCACTGACAGTTGATATTAAACTGTGGCAAAGAAAATTCCCATTACTGGAAGCTTGCAGTCTGCAAACAAATATCACATTTTTTAAAAATAGCCTTTGTAAATATTCTTTAGGATACATATTTAAAATATTGTGCTTTCATACTTCCTTTTCTTTCTTTCTTTCTTTCTTTTTTTCTGCCTTTTTTTTTTTTTAATAACCAATACAGGAGTTGGCTTTTTCTGGAGATATCAAGAAAACACTTTTTCTAGTAATGATATGGTTAAAATCCCATTAAGGGGTATCATGAAAAATAATGAAATTGCATCAAAAGAAAAATTATAAAAAGTACATCAAGTAAACCCTACTTATATCCTGTTTTTATTTTAGTATGTCATGATTTTATGAATTTGGAACATCTTACTTCCTTGATTTAAAAAAGTAATTTTATAACATAAATAAAATTGTTCATCATGTCCATGCTTAATGTGGTTTTATTAACAAAATAGAAGGTAAAATAGTGGTTGAGGGAAAAAAAAAATAGCCTCATATGTTGAAAAAGAGCATTTTGTTCTGCTGTGACATATCACTGTACATTTTCAAGTGTTATCACTTGCTGTATTTTAAAGTGAAAAGCTAAAGAGGGAATGCGAAAAAACCTCCACTTTGTCAAAACATCCTTTTCTTGGTTTACAGTGTTTACACCTGACACACACCAGGGATTTCTTTGCTGAAAGTTCTTGAAAAATCAATAGGTGGGCCTCCAAGCTCAGTACGTAATAGAGAAACATCAAGGTTCAAAAGGAGGCAAAGAAAGGTGACTTAAACCATTTTCCTGCTAGTGGGGACAGCCAGATGCCAGAAACTGGCAGAAACTAGAGCAGGCACATGGCTGCTCCTATTTCTACCTAGTTGCTTATGGTTTCAGAGCAGACTGTTATGTGGGCAGGACGGGAAGAATGGTGATACAAAATAAGCTACATAGCCAAAAATTCCTCCTGGCAGGGACATTTCTCAAGAAAGAGGCCAAACTGTGCAAAACATCCAGAAATATCTGCAAGATATTGTGTACAGTCTAATGATGGTTTTAAATTAAAACAAACAAATAAAAGCTTGAAGTCTAGAAAAGGAAGAGAGAGACCAATAAACTAGAAAAGAAGGCAAAAAAGGTGGATGGTTTACCAGTAAAACACATTTTTTTAAGTCATGTTCCCAGGATAAGGCAGGCAAATGGCAGATCGTCCAGGAGGGAGTTAGTTTTTTATTATCTTATTCTATGCAGAACAGGTAAAGCAGGTGATGTCTTTTCACTGGATCACACAAAATGAACAGTAATGGGTATTGGTTCAGAAAAAAAAGGGAAAAAAAAAGCAGCAAAGAAAAAAAATCCCTTCAAATCCAGCAACCAATTTAAAGAATATAAATAGAGAGGGAACCAGACACATAACAAGTGCAATACATCTCTGACAAACAACCAAGATAAGCAATGGCTAATGACAAAAGACAAAAGATTTCAGATTACATTAACATCTACTACCCAGAAGCACACATCATGAGAGATTTCTTTCCAGAGCTCCTTAAATTGAGTTTTCTCATATTAGAATGCCTTTTCAACATGAGAGCAAATAAAAATGACTGAGTCAGGTTGCAGGAGAGAACTAAAAGTGATTAGGAAACAAATAGATTGCAGTTATTTTCCTGACCCTAGAAAGCAAGATAACTCTTCCATACTACCATTCTTGCTCTAATTGATTTATCAAGAGTGTATATAAAAAGTATCAAGTGTAGCTTTGAAAAACCTTTCCTTTTTTCTGTAAGCATCTATCTCACAAGTTGAAGCCAACCAATTTTGAACACTACTGCTTACCACAGGGCTCTAATACAAAGTAAGAAAAAAGCACTTCATGCTGTGGAAAAAAGAGGAATTCCAGTCAGTTAAAGGGCCCTCTGAAAAAATTAAATACTTATGGAAGGCAACTGACACTTGCTAGGCTGAGCTCGGAAACTGCATTTAGCTCTGAATAGGCAGAAAATAAAAAATTTACCAGCTGATTACTGATATTTTAAAGGGCCTTTGTAAGCTCTCTAGAACAAGAATTCTGACTTTTGTTTCATGCCATGATGATGGCTAACACAGTTAGGTTCTAAATCAGCATTCGGCTTGGCAGACTATTGCAAAAAGAAAGGTATGTTGTCAGGATTTTGATGACCACTTTTGAGTATAAATAGAACTCTTTCTAGTCTGGTACTCAAGAACTCCTATCTTATACACAGCAAGAGGATGGATAGGCAGTAGTGTGAAAAGTGAAGATACTGGCTTCACAACAGCAGCGTAAAAGTCGTTTTAGCTGATCCCTCTCTTCCCTTTATTCTTCCTTGCAAGAATTTATCAGCAGTTCTCAATGGCAGTGTATAATCAAATAGAGACATTTTGGAAGATAGAAGCATGCACTAAGTCTGTAAAGAATTACTAAATCACAGGCAACTGTTTTTTCACTTCTTTCTCTTTAATTTCTTTTGTAGTTTACCACAATTCTATTTTCCAGTATATGCCAGTTCATTACTAAAACAAATGAAGCCTTTGCTCATATATAACTCTTTCCTTTTGCGGATAAAAACATTTGTCATATCTTTTTGTATAAACTTCTAATCAAATTTTTTTAATAGTAAATTTGTCCCATCCTTATTTTCAGAGATGTGGAAGTGTCTTCTGTACGTACTTATTCCAGAACTGGGTAACAACCTCCAGTGAGAATACATTTGTACAATGTGCAGTTAAAGTGAGACTTAAAAAAACTGATTTCTGCTATAGATGTCCATTCATCATCCAATCTTTCTAAATTTTGTCTCGTTTCCAGATATGAGAATTCTACTCATTCTTACATCAAGTCTTTTCTAATAAGTTAGTTTCCTTTTTGCATTGCCTTTTGTTAGATCATGTAATGTTCTAACAAATGTAAATGTTTTGTAATTCCTGAAATTAACATATATACCCAAAGATAAAAATCACTTAATAACTTCACCTCACCTCACTTGATCTGTGAAATGCTTGAAGACATAAATACCTGCTTTGTAAGTGAAAGGTTATTTGTGTAGCATATTGAAGTGTTAGTATTGATAGTTTTGAACTACATAAGCCCTAAAAATGGATTGTACTAACCTGTAACAGTTCTTATGGACTGTTCTGTCTTACATCTGATAAGACAGCAACGTTTGCTTGATTGTCACTATAACAATAAAAAATATTCCCATAAATTTTCATGAAGCTAACCATTTGCCAAAATCATATAAAACCTTAAACTCTAACTGAAAGAATGCATAAATAATGTATGTTTAGCAAGTTACTTTTAGTAAAAGATAACTCCTTCCCTTTAGACTCCTTGTAAAAGAAAAAAAAGAGCTTTTAGTAGACTTTTACAATGAACTAAATTAAGAAGAGATGTGATTTTATATCACCTTAGCAAAAAATCCTCTGTGAACACTAATAAATTGTCATTTACATTTGTTTATTTGTAACAGTTGTTAACAAGAGTAACTCAGTGTGTTGTACAGACTTCACTAAACAACAGTTTATCTTATAAACTGTTAAGCTATAACTTCTGTGTGTAAATATGTCTTTTAAATCACCTGTTGAGGAATGGGATCCTAAGTGTCCAATTGCAAAATCTAAGAAACGTTTGAATCTGGTATGTTCATCCACTCCCACTATTTTGTGATGAATTTTTACAGCAATTTAGAGAACTAGTGAGCTACTAGAAGTACTAGCATATAAGCTAATACTGGTTCCCAAACACGGTATTCATTACCTCATGGAAAAAAGCCCAGAAAGTTATTTGATTAAGTGTATAATTGCTTTCTGCTGAAGAGGGATATTTGAGGATTGTCTTATCATTTTAAAGCTTCAGAATCTATAAGCCTATTAAAGACACCCTGGAATAATTTCTTGTCTTTCTTCCTATAAAGGAAATGAGAGGATCTGTTATGCATCCAATAAATGGGTACTTTTTGGATAAAGTTCAAATAAAATGAAGAGGCTAAAACCGTAATCAGAAAACCTCTAAAGCACCTTCTTCAAGGTGCTTACTTTTCAGCAAGTTTGCCTCTCTCCTGGTCATAGCAGTGGAGTTACATCTCAGAAGCAGAGATCACTGCACCTGCTGATGTTACAAACGAAACAAGCACAACTGAAATTTAAGTCACGCCTTTCCTTTCAGTCAAAGATCTAGCTCAAAAAAAAATGGTATTTTCTTTTCCCTGTGCAGAGCACTTTGTTATGTAAGTAACCATATAATTTTTTTCTAAAAATATTAGGACAACAGCATTGTCATGAAATACTGAATACTGTTTGATGCATTAAATTTTGCCTCATAGAACATGGTATATATAAGTAATAGTAACCCCCCGACTTTGCCGAAAATGTAATGAGAAATTTGTCCAGGTCTTATTTTTAGCTGCACCACTGGGAACAAACTCATCTCAAGTGAGGGCTAGTCAAGAAAAATTGTGTCCAGGAGGACAAAGGTTTCTATCTAGCCAACCAGCTGCATATTTCTGACAACTCCGGTGTCAATTATGTGTATTTGTCTCCAAGGTAAATTACAGTAAATGTTAGCTAAACTGGAACAGTGTTACTCTTAGCAAAGGAATGTGGCCAAACACCAATCACCAGTAAAAGACAGAAGAACCTCTGCTCCTGTCACCTTCAGTGCTCCACAACACCTAACTGCCTCACCCAGCATCAGTCACAGCTGTCGTGCTATATCTTGTGAAAACATTCAGTAAAAAAGACAATCTCTTCTTAAAGAGATTGCAAACAAAAGAGAGGGAATGACACAGCTTTCAGTAGCTTTCAGTGGAGGTGACTTGTGCCTACCAGACAGGTCTTCCATTTCTATATTTTTATTTTTTTAACAGTCTCCTATCTATCTGTTCCCTCCAGGACATTTAAAACAGGGGGTTCTGTGAGGTAACTTGAAGCCTAGGATAATGATTTTGCTAAGTCATCCCACAGTATAATACATACCCTCAGGAAAGTGTAAAGGTAGTGAATTTTGCTTCATTCTCTGATGGAAGAGAGAGATATGTCTATCTATTATATACAATAAAAATTAGCACAGAAAACTTAACACATCTGTGCACTTGCTAAATCAAATTACATATTTTAACCTTGAAGAGCAAAAAATCAGAACTATCAGGGTATCTCAAGCTAAGACAAAGTTGACTCTACCAGAAAGAAGAAAAAAAAATCCAGTAAATTTCAGAAACTTTCAGATGGATACTGGTCACATGTGTGTGTGTGGGGGGGTATATTAGTCAACATGGAATACATATTGTTTTAAGATAAGCAAACAAAATAGATTGTTAGATAAAAATAAGAGAATTTGTCACCACCATGCCTTATTTCTCAGGCATAGAATCCTATCATTATTACTTGACTATTCAAAACACCCAGGCAAGCTGGGCATTTCAAAAACCTGAGAGCAACTGGCAAGGGCACATAATCTGGGGAGTTCTCACCATGAAGACATAAAATAAACGAGCCCTATCAGAAATATTAAATTAATGCCATATTCTAAACAAATGTTAGTGAATAAAGCCTATTCTTCCTAAAGAAATTATGAATTCTTCCACTTTTAAATAAGTCTCATCCAAACAAAATTAACATTGCCTAGCAAAAAGTGTATCACTAGTTAGAAGTTCCGTTTAACAAGAGTAGCATGTTCATCCGTATATATCTACTTTAGTTTTCTGTCTGAAACATTAGCCAACTTTAAAACTTGGTGATTGGAAACACATATTGATCTATGTGAAAAAACTTAGTCATTATCAAAATACCTCTTAACTGAATAGTTCTCAGATTTTCCAAATAAAACGTCAATGTAATTTCAGAACAATTCTTCAGCATATTACATATATTGTATATGAATTCAAGCTACCTGAATTTACTTTTAGAATGTGTGGAAATTTGATATTCTACCTACTTTTCTTAATAGTCTGTTTATTTTTTGAATCTGTTTCGAGCTAAAGCTTTTTGTAAATTTAGTTTAATTGTATTTCAGATGGTAACAACCTTTCAAGTGGCTCTTCTTCAGGTAAATCTGTCTTCTAAAATTCTATCTACTAAAGTCCTTTTATTGCTTTTTTCTGGTTCTGTTATTTCAAGATCTCATTACATTTTATATATATCTAGAAGCGTACAAGTCATAATATGGCTCTTGCTCTCACTCTGAATATTTATTGCTGCAAAACTATAGATATAACAGCTAAACTATTAAATGTAGTATAATTATATGACACATAAAATCCAAATGTAATGATACTTTTCATCTTATTATCACTGAAAGTTGCCATATGCAGAGCATAAAAAAGCTTCAATCAATATACGATACAAAACACACAGTGGAATTTGATTGTGGTGTATGAATTCGGTGTTAAAACATAAAGACACCATCTTCAGTCTTTCTGTCTCAGACAAAAGAGATATTTTTTTCTTATGAAGTCTGGCAACCAGGGTGATGAAGGGTTGAGAACTTTATTGAGCTACCAAAAAACCCACCATATCCTCACCAAGACAGCAAATTTCTAGGTGACCAATTCTTTACATATTCTATTTGTTGCAATGCTTGCTATTCTTTTCATTGTAGTTATTTACTTTTTTCTTCTTTTCTACTTCTAATTATGTGTAAGAATAGAAATGCAAGAAGTAAAATGTCTTTCTGAGAGGACAAAAGTTGTTTTTTCCCCTGGCTTTTTTCCAGAAACATTGCAACTCCTATAATTTGAATATAATGAATAAGATACAATAAAATATCTCTATCAAAAAGTGGGGAAAAAACCATATAAGTGTACTGATTCACATTAACATTCAAGGATATATTCATTCTGTCTTTTGAGGGAGACTGTGGTATCATTTTTCAGACTCAGTTCACTGGTCAACCACACACGGCATAGCCCCACAAGTAGCCAGAGTCTTCATTTGCTTCCTTTCATACTCTAACAGAGCCCAATGTGTAGACATCACCAGCACTCAGATAAAACTCTCTCGCTTACAAGGGAACGTAACAAAGATTGCTGGTGCTAATACTGGTAAAACTCATGTGCAATCCTAAATTTTACAGAAAACTAAAAGAAATAGTGCAAACATTAAATGAGAGGATAAAAAAAAAAAGTCATGTATGCAGTGTCTGAAAATTATGAGTTCAAGCTTCTAAAGTTAGTAATTGCATATGCCTTCCTTTTCCTTCATGAAAATAATTAAGACTATTTAATGAGCAGGGCAAGAAAATTATCCAATTATGTATGCTTCCCTACATTTTTGGGGAAAAGAACAGAAAAGAACCCATAATTGGCTCTTGCTGTAATTCTCTGTCCTATGGCCTGCTGTGCCCAGCCAGAAAATGAGGCATCATCACATGCCTCACTGTTTGCATAGAGTACATTCAAGTATTTGCTGCTATTTTAGACTGTCAGTGGTTAGGAATTCCTTTTCTCAAAAGCAATTGTTTCCTTTAGTCTGTTGCGGGAATTATTCCATGGTATTTATAAGCCTGTGAGCAGCAATTCAATAATTTTCTGTGTCTGTATTTCTGATAACCTAGATCCTGAAATTCCATGACGCTAGATATTTAATTATGAGAAAATCTTTCATCAAAACGCTCACTTGTGTTACTTTTGTGAAAGTAATTTTGCTGATTATTTGGGGAAGTTTCTGAACAAAGGTATTGTTGAATTAGCCCATGCTCTGGAGGGTAGTCTGCCATAATTGATCTATCTTACCTGCCCTTGTCAAAGAAATCTCTGTTTAGAATAGGTTGTTCTTTGCGTCTATGTTGTATTCTTTAATCTTATATATTCAAAATGTAACATATGTTTCATATTGTAGCCAGGCCAGTCAATCACCACGATAAAACTTGAATATCCAAGGCTTGATTTTCTTCAACACTCTACCACAGTTAACAGGTTGTACTGGAACATGAGCAGCTCAGTGTGGTTTAGTTCTCAGCCTAGGAGAAGTGATACGTCACACCAGGAAAAAAAGTTTTAACAGTTTCTACACCTAACTTGTGTAATCTCTTTGTGCAGTTGAGCTCCTTTGATTTGATATTGGGAAGTCTAAATCTAGAAAAGGTTGAGATAAATAGATTAAATCTAGCTCCTAGCTGAGGAGCCTGAGGCCAGACTTTCAGATCATGGTTTCTGGGTAATTACTTCTCTGCATCAGCTTGAAAATATCAGTGCTACTACAGATGCTTCAAAAACTGGCTGGGCAATTCTTTGAGGAGCCATCATGACTTCCCAGCTGCTGTGTCTAACCCTTCTGCAAGGTTTGGGATAGTATTGCAGGAATCCCATGTGCACTGGCGTGGGCTAAACAGACTTTGGGATAGCACATAGCACCTACCACTGTCCAGAGACCACTAAAGAAATTGTAGTGAAAGTAAAATTCTCTCAGTTGCAGGCATTTCTCTGACTTTGCCACTGTGTATTATATCTACATATACATTTTCATTACTAGGAGTTTGAGGAATACCTTTACTGTATCAAGGCAATATTCAGGCCAATTATAACTTCCCTTCCTTTTTATTTGCCATGCAAATGTATTGGGTTACTAAAGAAATCCTTTTTCAGATAAGTTCTTGCTGGAATGCCCCATTTTGTATTGATGGAGCAGGAAATTTGCAACTATGATTATAGCTGTTGATATGTTCTTTTTGGAAGTAATTTTCATCCTTCCTTTTTTTGTTCCCCTACCACAAAATTCTATATGGTGGTATTTAGTGTTTACGAATTGCAATTTCCCATTAATGTTAACATTTCCCATTTCAATACTTATGGAAATACAAGGCTATTTTATTATCAAAATTGGGGGGGGGTTTCCTGCATTTTTTCTCAATACTATTAACCCAACCATTCTCTTTCTGTGCATTCTAAATCTTTTCTCCTTTGATATCCCAAAACATGAGACAGAATTAAAAAAGGCTTTCAGAAGGCAAGAAAAGGACATTTGCATTTGGGACTTTGGGCATAGTTCCATCTGCAAACAGTTTAGAAGAGTTCTTTCTTATCTACAGTATATTTTTGGACTGAGTTCCACTGTTTAGAAATTCTAACAGCTGAAATGGCACAGAGAACAAATGTAACCAACAGATTAACTCATTTGTAAATTACTTATTTACTAAAGCAAGGTTTGAAAGGAGGAGGTGGAATGTAAGTCTGGAATTGTGACTCAGACTCAACTGCTTTCCTCAACTGCTCTTAGCAAGCCACAATCACACAAATCTCTGACTTAGCACTAAGAACTTGGCAATCCAGTCTTCAATAAAACATAGGGATTTTAATCTATTATCTGTATATTTATAGTAAATAGATAGTTGCATCTCAAACATGTTTTAGTACTGTAAGCCAAGATAAATCTGCTTCTGACATCATACCTATACAAATCAGGGGTTGTCCATCATCAAACAAAAGATTTTACCTCATACACAGTATGCCAGGAAAGCTTCCACTGACACTTTTAGTCTATACTGGGACAGGGTGCCTGGGACCATGAATTTTGCTTTACAACAAATTGTATTATCACATTTCCTTTCTCAGCTCAGTAATGCTAACTACACAAATTGTGAATGGGCCTCCTGATAACTTTAGCTGCAGGAGAGGTGAATGTCCAACACATCATGTAGCTAATTAACTGTGCACTGAAGAAGAATAGCAATACATCTTAAGAATATTCTTTTTAAAAACAAAACAAATACAAAAACAAAAAAACAACACACACACACACAGAAAAAAAGAAAGAAAATAGAGTTTTAACAACAAGGTTTATTACAGTTTATAGAAGAATAGCAAAAAGCTACTCATTTAAGTTTTCTATTTCATGCCCAAAAGTCTTAACAAGAAGCAAAATTCTCACTGAGTATTCTTTCCAGATGAACTGCAGTTAGACAGCTAAATCAGTAATGCAGTATAACATGGTCGTATTAACTTGGTGAGGCAGAAAAGACCATCTGCACCACCATGAATATGACTAAAATAGGGTGCCAACAAAAAATCTTTAAGTGTCAAATGCCAGAAACCCTTATGAATGGTATTTTTAAAACTTTCAATGTAATTGATTAAGAACAGACTTTCTAAAGAAGTTAATATTTTAAAAGATTAGTTTCACTTTGGATCCAATAAGCTTTCAATATTTATATATGAGCTGCTTTACAGCTCAATTCTACACATTATTTAAAAATAATAAAATAATTCTTTACATACTTCACTAATTTCAACTGTAAGCCATTTATAGAAGTATACTTAGTAAGTTAGAAGAAATACACACATTCCCAAGGTGCACTTTCCTGAATATCACTGTGTAGACTGAAAATTGGCATCTCTAGTTGCATTTTAAACATGCATGACTGTGGTTTATATAACAGAGTCTATTTTACTGTTGTGTGTGTGTATGCATTAGAGTAATAAATTCAGTGGAATTCAATTTGGAATTCAACAAACTTTTCCAAAAATTGTCAAGGAAAAAAAAAAAAAAGAAGATGATTACATAGATCCATACTTTAAAGTAGGGGAAAAAAGCCGAAAATAAATCATCAGATTTCTAAATACTGGGATGTTATCAGTAGACTCTGATAGGTTGTTTATTTTATAATATGTTTTCAAATCCTTGGATAAAAAAGGTGCAAACAATGAGGTCAGAATGTTTGTATATGTCACAAAATTATTCAGACTATTAGACAAGATTCACATACTTATGGTAGGATACTGAGGGGCCAAGTGTTAAAACAGCAAATGAAATTTTTTACAGACATAATAGTAGAGACTAAATTATCTATTACCAGTCAACAAAGAAATCTTTCAGCTGCTGTAAAAATATCTTACATTAGCACAGCTAGGAAAATAACTCACAAAGACAATGAAATATTGGCAATTGTAAGGAAGGGAACTAAGATCAAAACAAAAAGCCATTATGTCACTGCATTGATCTCTGAATCTGGGAATACCTCAGGCCATTGTTAAAAATTATTACATTAGAAATAAAAAGTAACTGAGAAGAGTGAAAAGGATGATGAGAGCTACACAATGCAGTCACACTAGCATTCTTCAGCTTGCAAAAGAGATATACAAAGAAGAATGCAGCAAATGTAAGAAAAACTGTAAAGATCATTTAGACCATAAAAAGGAAGTTATTAGCTATTTTTCATAGCACCTTCCCCAAGCCCACAAGTTAGGGGAAGTACTTATATACTTACATAGCTAGTAAGGGGAAGTACTTTTTCACAGATGTATGCTAAATTACAGAATTGTTTCCTATAGGATGCTTTGGAGATCAAAGTACAACCATCTTTTAAAAACACAGACAAATTCCTGGAAGAAAGGTACAACAAATATTCAATTTGTGGTTTGAATACAATCTCTAGCTCAGAAAATTTCAGAAATTCAGGTATCCAGGAACTGAGTAAATTTACTGAGAGAAATAACAAAATGTAGTGGTTCTTAATCTCTTTCTTCACGTATCCATTACTGGAAATATCAGGGGTCCAACAGTGTGCTAGATGGACCTGTGGTGTCATCTAGTATAAAAACTTTAGCTCTTAGGTTTTCCTTTAAGCAGAATAGGGTAGTCTCACCTTCATTTATTTTGAATTCAAAATAAAATTCAATATTCAATGCTAAATATATAGGACACTCATTTTAAAGCATTGAATGATTAAGCTATGTGATCAGTTGCTCTACATAGTTACTGTCAGTCATAGGCATCAAAAAAGACTATTGCAAAATATTTCAGTATGGAATGATATATTTCAGTGCTAAATATTTATAAATGTTAGATAGCTACAAATATTGCCAATTAAAAAAAATGAAATCTTATCCCAAACAGAATTTCTTATGCCAGTAATAGAGAATAACAAGATATTTTGAGATGTCCTCCAAGAAATCATTAACTATTGATTCAAGGTTTAAAGTACTCATGTAGCAAAGTGATGAGAGACAAGAAGCTATTAAATAAGTCAGGCTGTTTACTCAATGATATCTGACCATTTCAATTATTTCAATTATTTTATTAAAGTTTTTCATCATTTCTTTTTCTAAACTGTTTAATATGTTTTCTGTACATCTGAAGTCCCTGTGCCTCCATCTGTGAGTTGTTTTACACAAAATCTTAAAATATTTGTTATTTGGGTTTTTTAGAAGGATAGTCTGTAGATTTTACAGTTCTTCTTATATATATAATTTTTTATATGTAAAATATTTTACTCTTCCTCTCAGCTACTGATATTTCTTACCATTACACGAAGCTGTTAGTTTTCCAGACCCTCAGAACAGCCTAACCTGCCATTCAGCATCGAAGTCCAACTCAGCCCAACCCATTCAAATGTAAATGATAACTGCATTGTTTAGATGCAACTCAGGCCTGAGAGCTGTGTTGCTCCTTGTTCTTCCTCTATGTGCCTTTCCTTTTCAGTTTAAATTAATTAAAATTGTCTCATCTAATTGTAAGATGCAAGTATTGGAAAAGATTTTGGCAAAACTGATACACAACTTATTTTCTTTCCGTAGCTATTAGGACTCATATCTTCCTGTTTAATTTGCAGCAAATAAATCCATATATCAGCAGTACACTTATAAGCACATGGAGTTCCACTAATAATAGAATCCACAAATATCTATTTCAGGATAACAGCTACCAACAAAAGTAGTTCTACATGTTCTAGCAGTCTTTTATAGACACATAGATTTTTAATTTAGAAATGACCATCCGAACAGATAACCTTATATCTTTTAAAATAGCTGTGGAATTAATGCTGCTGTCCTTGTCCTAAGCTCGGAAACTTAGTACTGACAGAATTATGAAATCCTTTAACATCACAACTATAACAAACTTGGAAGTATATTATGTTTTCATATTTACATGTTCTATTACTAAGCATTGTAATTTATTAGAAATAGGTCAAGTATTTATAGCTATTATCATTGTAAGTGAAAAAAGCAGATTTTCATGACAAGGCACTAATGGCTAATATTTTCTTCTTTCTTATGTATTTACATGTAGGCAGACTTTTTGGGTTCCGGTTACCTGGATTGAGACTTTTAACATACAGAAAGCAGTCCTTGCCACAGGAAGACCCTGATGCAGTCATAATTGATTCTTCTAAGCACAGCGATGACTCAGTGGCATTGAAGCACTTTAAATCACCTACAAAAGAAAGCTGTAGTCCTTCAGAAGTGGATGATACGAAAGCACTGATTCAACCCAGTAAATGTTCACCTTTGGTTAATATATCAGGACCTCTTGACCATTCATCACCTAAACAGCAATGGGACAGACTTTACCCTGATATGATACAGACAAGCAATCCACTAACCCACTCCAGATCAAAGGAAAGCATTTGTAGTATACGGAGAGCATCTTCAGTTCACGACATAGAAGGCTTTACTGTCCATCCCAAGAACATTTTTAGGGACCGTCACGCAAGTGAAGGTATGGTAAAAATTCAATCATTATTCTCTGATGTACTAAAAAAGGAATTATTTCAATTTTTCATGGTAATAATCATCACTTTGTAAAAAAAAAAATATAATCAGTTGTTTACATTCAAAGGTGCACTGAAAATATTGAGGGCCCAAATATGGCAGGCTTATTTATACTAAATTTTTTTTTTTTATTATTTATAAGGAGACTAATGGAATTGTGGGTTTGATCTTCTTTATGGGGATATAGTAAATTTGGGCCCAACATTCCTAAAGCTAATATTGGTATTTGCGGGGGGAAGGGGGGAAAATCAGGTGATCAGCTTATAATTGCATGTACTATTCTGTCCTATACTCACATATATTAGATTGTCCTTGACTGTATGAAATCCTTCAGAGACCGATCAGTTTATTTTTCTTAAATCTGTAAGGTGCACATTGTATATTCACTGGTCTACCACCAAGACATGCTTTTTCTTCACACTGGAGAAGATATCCTCAGCAACTCCATTGAAATGCTTTGTGCAACAATTAGTGAAGTATTTAGTGAAATAGTGAAATGCTTAGTGTAAAATTCACTGAAGTGTGATTTTCTCCTTGCCCTAGTATATTCTTGCAACCAGCAAAAGTTACTAAGGTGTTTTCTTGTCTTCTTTTTCTACTGTCTCTCCTAAGTCCATGGAGTGCAGTCCATGATTTCTTCTTGAAGACAGGGAGTTTGAGAAACTTGAGAAAGGGCTTAGCAAACAGAGATTTGAAAGCCCGGTGAACTGAGAGGTCCCTTGAAAAGTTGCTTTCAAAGAAAAGTGTCAGGTATACAGTGCTTTCACAGCTACTGATGGTGTAATGACTTGAATTGCACACCTTTCTATTCAAGCTAGATGACAACGAATGTATGGGGAATATTTTAAGATTTCAAAAACATGTATAAAGGAAGACTGTGTACAGATTCATATAGCAGGAAAATGAATTTCCATTTTCAGTGATGCCTTGGTTTTCTGCTATTCATTGACCTAAAGTGTAAAATCCCTTTTGGTTCTCCTGCCTTATGGAAGGCCCACATCAGGAACACTTTTATATTTTTCCTAAAATATAAGTTTGAATGTTCCTCTGGCACCCAGTTTAACTTGTAGAATAGCAGAGCTAATTATTCCTTCCACTTACTCTTCCTGTATTACATATAGTTATGTAAGTACTTCCTTTCTCATTTCTGTTTCTTTTGGACACCTTATGCTGAAAAGATGTTTAAGTTTACCCAGCAAGACCTGATTGCCTTACTCAACTGTGAGCAATAAAACCCTATTATTGCTGTAAAATTATCCATCCAAGTTAGGCAGTTGGGATTTATCCAGCTTCTCTGAGCTTGCATATTCTCATCAGAGAGAATGTAAAGCCCTAAGTACAACAAGTAAAAGTAAACTATAGTCACAGAATCACAGAAACTTTTGAATATACTGAGTTGGAAGGGACCCATAAGAATCCTGAAGTCCAACTCCTGGCCCTGCACAGGACCATCCCCAAGAGTCACACCATGTGCCTGAGAGTATTATCCAAATGCTTCTTGAACTCTGTCAGGTTTGGTGCTGTGACCACTTCCCTGGGGAACCTGTTCCAGTGCCCAACCACCCTCTGGGTGAAGAATCTCTTTTTAATATCCAAACTAAACTTCCTGTGACACAACTTCAGGCCACTCCCTCAGGTCTTGTCACTGGTCATCACAGAGATCAGTGCCTGTTCCCCCTCTTCCCCTCACAGGGAAGTTGTAACTGCAGTGAGGTCTCCCCTCAGTCTCCTCCAGGCTGAACAGACCAAGTGGCCTCAGTCGCTCCTCACACGACTTCCTCTCAAGACCCTTCACCACTTTTATTGCATTCCTTGGATGATCTCCAATACCTTAATATCTTTCTTATATTGTGGTGCCCAAAACTGCACACAGTATCCAAGGTGAGGCCACACAAGTGCAGAGCAGAGCAGGACAATCCCCTCCCTTGACTGG
>JAYRBT010000181.1:17416844-17458834 GCA_036023395.1 Myiotriccus ornatus | reverse complement strand
CCTCCTGGCTGCCAGGGCACTGCTGACTCATATTCAACTTGCCACTGACCAGGACCCCCAGGTCCCTTTCCATGGCACTTTTTTCCACCATCTCATTCCCCAGTTTGTATGAACATCTGGGGTTGCCCCATTCCAGGTGCAGAATCCAGGACTTTCCCTTATTAAACTTCATATGCTTGTTGATTACCCAGTCCTCTAATTTGTAAACTATTAACTAAGAAAGCATAGGGTTTAATATATTTCCCATTCCATTTTTGTTTTGTTTATTGATCCTAATAATTCTGGATTTTGCCAAATCATTTAAAAATTACTACTCTATCTGAAAATACAATTTAGGATTCAATTTTTCCTACCTTTTCCAGTTCAAATGATATTGAATCGGTATACCAGTATTCTGAAAGAAGAGAATAACGCTATTTAGTTTAATACTAACTATACTAATTTACCCGCAGTCAAATTTTACGATAATGCAACTGAGAATATAAATGATTTCATGTGTTAAATTAATTTATGTAGCCTAGTTGCCTATCACTTTAAAATTATCACCACTGTGGCCGTTATATGTCAAAAGGTATCACAGTAAAAATGACAGTTTAAAATTTTAAATGCATTTGAGTGTACTTGGTTGAATTCCATTCTAAATTTGCCTATATGACAGCAAAAGCAACAGGGCTGGAACTGTGTCTTCCACTCACCACCCAAACTGCAGCCAAGCCCATCTCACCTGAAACACCAGCAATTCCGATTTTGCACAGGTTCACAGAGACTCTTCGGAAATTTTACTGTCTTCAGTAAGTGACCTCAGTAAGATCCCTGCAGCCTTCTGAACCAGCAGCAGACTTTTGGGCCTAACTCAGCCTAATCTGCGGTACTGCTATGGATGCCTGGCACAGAAGGGCATCGGGCTGAGGGGAACTAAACACTCTTCCACACCCCTGGTCCTGAGGGTCCAGCTTGATGTCCCATGGTTCCCAGTCCTTGGGAGGCTGAGGAAAAGCCGGAGAGGCAGCAGGTGTGACACCACCTTTGATGCCCCCTCAGCAGGAGGCTACGGCCTTTCTCCGGAGCAGGGCTGGACGTGCTCTCCTCAGGGACGGGGCTGCTGTGAGGCGGCTGGGGCACAGACACCTCAGCCTGTCAACCTGGGGCAGTGCAGGCGACCATCCATGGGAGCCAAAAGCACCTCTGAAAGCTGCTAACCTGGCCACAGCAGCTGGCAGCACCAGCAGCAAGGGCCCAGTCCCTGCCAGACCCACCTCACACCCATCCGAACAGCGCCTGGGCAGGGGTCACAACATGAGGGGAGGGCAGCCTGTGGGTCACATTGTGATCACATGAACTGGGGTGGCATCCACCTGTCCACCTGTGTGCCTTCTTTAAAATAATAATAACCACATCAATAATATTATTCTCCCAGAAAAAGATTCATCTCATGAGGGGATTCAGGGGCAGGTGTGCCAGTGAGGACAGAAAGCTTTGCCACTGTTTCCTCGCTGAAGAAAGCAGCAAGGAGTACCTTTCTCCAGCACTTACTCAGAAGGGCACTGCTTAGCTTGCTGCCATGGTAAAAACTTTTCCTCCTGTGAGTCTAGATGGGCATGGGGCCTGGGGGTCAGTGCTGGGCCGCCTGCACAGCCCCATACCCTATGCAGCCATGCCAGCCTGCATCAGTGCCGTGGGTGCCTCAGCTTAACTTAATTACATGGGACTTCCTCTTGAGTTAGCACTTTTGACCTCCAGACGACTGCCAGACTAATGGAGAAACGATTTTTCCATGTTACGGTGAAGACAGGTTAGCTAAAGCCAGTCCTACTGCCTGATGATCTGCTCCCAATGCTTTTACAGATTATCTCTCAATTGTCAAAGTGACTTCATCGTGACTATAAGACTACATAATACAATCAGGGAGGTGCAACAATATTCCAATTCAAACCGTACACACTCTGAAGCAATATTTTCTGCTTTTTATGGTGTAGATTTTAGTTTTCTTTTTTTCTCTTTTTCTTCACTTTTATTATGCTGAAAACCAGACAATGGTCGCAATGTCAAAGGTAAAGTATACATCTAGACTGTACCTTCCAGTGTTTCAATCAGCCACACTTTTTGGCATGTTACTTTGCCTGCTGTATGAAATGTTCAAATGCAACATTCTCATGCTGACCTCTCTAGGGCCAGGTACATTAATTATATTTGTTAAACATGTGGTTAGTCCCGTAACTATTGTCTCAAAGCACTAACTACCAATCACTGGAAAAAGTGAAGGCATAGTTAAATGGCTCTTTGACTTAACTGTCTGTGAATTCAAAACGAAGGAGGAGAGGGAGGTAGAACATATAGTTACTTAACTCAGTGCTATTGTCCTTGAGCAGGCAAAACTTCTACTGAAGCTATCAGGGGTTTTACCTGGATGAAAAGGATGTATGGGGACATTACCAAAAAATCTGTTGTTACAAGGTGCTTAGTTATCAGCTAACTATTGCAAAAATTACATAATTGGTAATCAGGACCCTTGTAGAAGTATCTTCACTTATTCCTCTTTTGTCTCTTTAAAACTAGTTTCACGTTCCTGGATGGCAGGGGGTATGGTTTCAAGCTTCCTGTAGCATTAAAATGTGCATGCATGAACTTCATTGCCAATTCCATGTTTAAATAATATTTAGTGCAGTTACAAAACTGTTTCTTTTCACCAGCACTGAGCTGTATCTTTTAGAAGCAATTTGAACATAATTCATAAGTGACTTCCTCCATTTCTAGAGAACACTTACTAAAGTGTTCAGTTTAATTGTCGTATTTGTAGCTATGGCGGAAAACTGGTTTGTGACTTCATGCATGATGCAAAAAGTGTGTGTACCTGGTAAAATTTCTCTAAACTGCATGCAGTGCATGACCTAGATTCTGTAAAGTGATTTGTGGACTACAAAATCATTGCATTTGCTTCATGTGTATGTCAGCAAAATCTTGGGGGAAAAAACATGCAGTTTCCATACTACACAATAACTTTTATAAGTGTATTTACTGCTGGTGAAAGATGATGGATTGGCAGCCCAGGAGAGCGAAATCATTTCTCAATGCATTGTGTAAGCACGGACAGTGGAATACTACCATAAAAATGGGGAGATCAGACTTAACCTGAAAGATTTGACTTTGTAGGGTAGGCAGAAGCATGTCATTCAGCCTGCTTATTCAACTCTTGGCCTCTCTATTGAAACTGTCAATCAGGGTGCCAATTAGTGTCAATTGTGATTGTGATTTGTTATGGCCCTCTTTTTCTTCTTCCTGCTATGAGTATAGTAATGGTCCACTAGCTGTCAAGTATCAGCTCAATTGCTGTCAGCTTGGGCTGTATTTAAGCTAATACAGTCTTTCAGTTAATTAACATTATCAACAAGGTGCATTATACATTTCGCCGCTTTCTAAAGCAAGAGAAGGTGCGGGAAAAAAAGCAAGGTTTTATTCTCATGTGCAATGAACTTAAGTCTAATATCATGCTCTAGGGTATGAGTACTAGGTAGAAAAGGAGAGAATAACCCCCTTTTGAACAGAAGCAATAAAAGATGTAAATCTCAGAAAGCAAAAGTTCAATGCAATTTAGGCATCTATAAAGTTACTAATAAAATAAAATCTCATCTCCTATCTAATCATGGATTTACCCAAGCTTAGTTTCCTCTTACCTTTCAATTCCTAAGGTATCAAGAATCTTGTTCATCTGACAAATTACTCCAACTTGATACCCTGCTTATGTCTAAACCTACTAAATACTCAGAAACTACTGCTAAAATAGGGAAGTAGAGCTGCAAATCTGCAGTCTGACCATATATATGTAGCACATTCCAGCCAGATTAGTCACCTCATGGATTTTTGAGGAGTTTGTGAGCCCTGATAGACTTTAAACACTACTTTTCAATAGAGTCATGTAGATAATGTGAAAGATAGAAAAAACCCCTAAAAGTCTGATTCTTCAGCAAAAATTCAAAGCCAGATGTGATGAAAAAACAGCCCTCATTTAAAGAATTTCACCAAAAAAAAGAAATCAGGGCAGCCTGAAGCATTTCCCCACAGCTATTTCTAGGCAGCCGGTTGCTTTGAATTTCATTCATTCACACATTGCAAATACAAATCAACTGTTCTACTGTTGACTTTGCAATTTACCCCATAGGCCTAATCCTATCCCATTGACTGTTCCTGATTCATCATACATATTCTTGTTTTCCTCACAGGAAGTCAAAAAAAAACCCTTAAAAGCAGTAGAAGAGATAAGCATCACAATTGTTGCCCATAATAGAATTAAGATGCAATAAGGTTCTCATGTGGATCTGAGAAATGCCCTTCAGTCCCACACTTTAGGTACATTGTTACTGATTACAAGACCTTTATTTTTTCTTAAATCTCTCTGGATGTGGCTCTCTCTGTCTAAACATCTTTATAGTTCTTTTTTCCAGTATTATTCTCAAAAGCAAATTTTACTTGTAGTGAATACTTTTGACTTCCTGGCCAGCCTTTTGACAACAGTACAAAAAAACTATACTGATCAGTTATATTGGTTCCTTTTACAAAGAATTCTGTCCAGTAATGAAAAGAATAATGATAAAGGATATGTACCTCATGAAGTATGCAAACTTCTTTTTATCTATCATGATGCACTAAAATAGTATAAGGAGTTTATAGATAGTCCATTAGTATTCTACATGAGCATCCCTATAGTTTTCAACATTTTGTTAGTGATGACAATTGAAGAAACTTATTTTGTGAGTCCACTCAATTTTCCCATTTCTTTGAACTATTATGTGAGCACAGGCAAGGTATGGATGTGATAATAGAGCCTTTACTAATTCCAGGCACTCTTATATAATCATGTGTCCTATTTCTGCTCTTAAAAACAGATGAGAATATAGTCTTTATATTCAGCCAGAATTACAGTAAGAGCACACCGGCATTTTGAGTAATGTGAAAACAAGTAAGGATAGATGCATGTATTTTGCAATCCATGTACTTTATAAAAAAGTATTGAGGGCTGTATTTAAAGGAAATGTCATATTTATAGGCAGTACTAGATTAGAATCTCATTAGCAATAGAGTTATTTTTAAAATGTAGATAATTTTTACTATTAACAAGTAGTATAAAAATATTTTTAACTATCCTCTTAACATACCCCATTGAATCATTAATGATAATTTATTTTTCTGCATTTATCAAATACTAAATGTGTGTTCTGATATTTCAGGGCCTTTCAATCATATCAAGTCCAGTCTTTTGGGATCCACATCAGATTCAAATCTCAACAAATACAGTACAATCAACAAAATTCCTCAACTCACACTGAACTTTTCAGATATCAAAAGTGAAAAAAAATCTTCATCTCCTCCTTCTTCGGAGAAAGCAATTATTGCACCTAAGGTGAAAGACCGAACGCACAACGTAACAGAGAAGGTTACCCAGGTAAGGTAATACACATTATTTTAGTTCATTTTCAATTTTGTGGAGCTCATTATCAATCTATTCAATAGATTTTTACTCTTTCCGTGAATGATTTGACTATGTCCGAGATAATTTGAAGACTTTGAGCCATTAATTAATTTACCTTCAATTCAGTTGCACAAGGTAGTTTACAGCATTAGATGATGCTGCTAGCAAACAAAAATTTTCAGCTCTCTATTTTTTAATGGAAAACATAGTATACACCAAGTGCCCCAAATAATTCCATTAATATCAGTGATTCTTGTCATTCATAAATTTTAGTTTCATTCTTAATTTTTCTCAGCATTATGAATTGCTGACTAGTGTAAGGCACAACATGATAAGAAATGGTAAGTGATTGTACCACTGGTATAAACATCATAATTACATATTGCAATTTATCATCTATTTTTTTGGGTTTTCATAATTCTTTTTCTTGTGGGTGTTTTTTCCATACCTGTGCATCAAAAAGGCTGTCAAAATGAAAAGCAGGTACCTTTGGACTGGAAGTATGATATATTCTGTCAGACTTGTGAATGAGGCTTAAAATTGAAACAAAACTGAAAATAATTCAAGGTAGCATATTCTTTTACTAAGACAAATAGTGCTTGACTTCAGTGCCCTCTGAAGTCAACAGAACTTTTCAGCTAAATTCAGTATAATTATTACATTTGTGATATAGTCTCATATGGAGATTGACTAGGACAGGCTACCAATGTGCAACATACTGAAAAAAAAAAAATCGGGAGATGATAGTATCCCAAATAACTTTTACAATGTTAGTAAGCAGAGAGTTGGCCCTTAAATGCCCATACACTGACAAAGGTTAGAAGTGCTTTGTATCAGATTGCTGATAGATATTCCATAAGAAAGACCTTACCAAGAGTAGCTTTTTACTTAGAATCATGGAATGATAGAATTTTTTAGGTTGGAAAAGACCTTTAAGACTATAGAGTCCAACCATTAACCCAGTACTGACAAGTCCACCCCTAAACCAGTCCGTAACTGTGGACTTGCCTTCTATAGACCAAACTGCAGCTCCTCTACATTGGTGCTGTGCCAGATATTGTCCATGCTCCTACTCCCTTTGACAGATATATAAAGAAATGTATTGTACACCCTCCTAGAGAAATAGAGATAAAAGTTCTATCAGTTCTATTTTGAGATCAGTTAATGCCTAAAAAGTAATTGGATTTTTATCGTTCATATATTTAGTTGTTGATAGCTAACTTGAATTTGCAACCATAGTCCTTTCTTCTCTGGTCAGTTGTGAAAGATTTAATCTCTTCTGGATCCATTTTGATATATTCTAAATTATTCATAGCAGTTATACATAGAAATCTTTTCACAGCTAATATAGCAGAAAGTCAAGTTATATAAAAACTACTAATTTTTATGAGTTATGTAAGTATGAGGCAAGCTAGATTTTTTTGATTTTTTTTCAATTCTGACTGGCTAATTAGTGCCAGGGTGCTCAGTTTCTACATACCAGTTGGGGGGGGGGGGGGAGGGACTAAGGCAGGAATTTTAAAAAAATATGTGCTGATTCTCCAAATAATTTAGATATTATGAAAAGACCCATGAAAATGGCTTGGATCAGCTAAGCTTTCCAGGAAAATTGATAGCAACTAAACACAAAATTAAATTTGAAGTGCCCTGTAAAATTAAATTTGAAGTGCCCTTTATACTTTGTAAAAGCCTTCCAATTTAATTTGACATTGGTTTATGTCCTTTTCTAGAACGATCTCAACCTATGTGCAGAGCACGATTTGCATAGCAAACTTTGATGACATACCACTCATTATAATTGGAAATAATTCCTTGCAGCTGGTGCCTTTTCTCTTACTGCATTCACTTACCGAAGTTTTAGTTGCTGCTGCATTCTAAACTCTAGTGTTAGGTACTGGGAGAAACTCCTAGGAGGTATACATAAATGTAGGTTTATAATATTACACTGGTCAAAGATCTAGTTAACTAGTTATTTAAGAATTAGATTAGAAATAGACATTTAGAAGATTAAAGTGGCTACTTTTAGTCCTGTTTATGTTTCTAATCCCAGTGATTTAAGTATATTTCGTAAGAGTCAGCACTTTGAAGGTTCCACTGCATGCCTGCCTATAAATTCCTTTGCAAATCTTTTCATAGGTCATAGATCCATTCTGTATCTGCAGAAGAGTGCAAAAGTGGTTTTGGAAGGTTTGAGCATAGAGTTGAGATAGAATATGGTGGAAGTGTTAGGTGAAATAGGGATATGCTCATGCTGGCACAATCTCTGACACTTGAATCAGTGAAACAGCATCAAAAATATACAGAGGGCTGTATGATCTATTTAATCTATGGGACAAGATTAGTAAAAAAGAAAATGAGCATAAAATGGTCATGGTAAATTTAAAGATCACCCTTAGTCAGTTGTGACATTCTCAAACAGTCCTCTAATAAAACAAGTTAGAACAGGAATTCTAAATGTTGTTAAAAAGAGCCTGAAAAATGTCGTAATGCGATAGATAACATGTTGTATGTTTCTAGGATTGCAGGATTCGATGACAAGGAAGGCTACTTCCAGATGTGTATTGCACCATTCAAACGTACATCCATCCATTTCTCCCTTTGTACTCCTTACTGTTAATCTTTCTCCCTTTCCTCAGTCTTGCTGAGAAATTTGGTCCTGCTGTTATAACCTGACATTTTCACTACAGTGGCTCCTCAATGTGGTACTCTAAATACAGGGACATGGATTCTGTTATGCACCATACTAAGGTATCAGAGATCTTCCCTGTTGGATCACTGCACTCTGGATTCTCTCTCGTGCATCAGTAATATCAAACCAAGTATCAGTATCACAAGATACAAGTTCTTTCCAAAGATAACAGCTGTATGACTTCTATAACATCCACTAATTGGAGAGGTATTTCAGGTCATGAAGACAGTGAAAAAGGAAGGAAGGAATAGCACATGCTACCTTCAAAGGGTAGAGGAACAATAATGAATAAAGTAAATAAAAGAGTCATGGCCACTGTGTTTAGAGGAAGTTATGCACTTTAAAAAAGTGTTGAGATAGGAGTGAAATACTTTAGTAGAAATATTTTGGTGGAATAAATTAATAGAAGACAGAAGAATAAGGTTTAGAAAATAATTTCAAAAGGAACAGGAGATGTTTCTGGGACAGTGGTTTATACTTTGAATGAAAAATATGAACTTTGAAAATCAGGTGGAGAAAATAAGATTTCAATACAGAATTTCATAAATATATACATAAAATCCATAACATCTTACCTTTTAAATAATACAAATAAATGAATCCCTTCAAGAAGAGATGGGTTATAAAGTCTACTGCAAAGAACCTTTCAATACTTTCTTCCTACTTAACAGGAGTGTGCAGGTCATTATGTAGAGATGAAAATTGCCTTAAAATATAGCTTGCAGTGAAGTGTTGCACATGTGATGGTCCTGAATAAGTAGATTCTCTGATCGCTTTGCCTAGTTTTTCACCTGGGGCTTCACTGATCACAGCTCCTTGTGTAATGCAGAGTAGCATAACATCTGGATGCCTGTTTCTGCATAACATTGAATTTTACTCAGAAAAATAGCCCAGCAGCAGCTTCAGATAGCCCTTATTGATAAGTTGGGATTGTTATATTCCACTACATATATTTGTCACTAAATTAAACTTACATATCCATTCCGCTTCACTAAAAATTTTGGGTTCTTAATGTTTCTCATTATAATTTCCAGATGTGCTAAAGTCACTCAAGTCACTCACTTCTAGAGGAGTCTCACCTTACTTTTTTCCATTATCCTTTTTTTTTTTTTTTTTTGGGCAGTCTGTTCAGGGGCGCAGTACAACTTCTCTACTCTTTTGCAATGACAGGTTCAGTTGGGGTCCTGGCACTGATTGTTAGAAAGAGACAAGTCTTCCTAGAGGCACAAAAAGTAGACTTTTATTAAAGAAAGCAGTAGGGCAAAAATTTTTTGTCTGTCCCTTAACGTTTTTTATGATTTCATAAAGGTGACGTCTGGCCTTAAAACTGCAGTGCGCAAAGGCACAACAGAAACTAGTTTTATCTTTTGTTTGAATACTGATTTATTGCAAAGCTTCTTACACATCCGGTTCCCACTGATGTATGGCTCCAAAGTTGTAACAGCATGAAGACTAGGACAGTCAGTATCTATGCTTATTTATAAAGAAAAGAGAGAATTCCTGAATACCCATAAGCTAACAATGTCAACAAACAATAACTGTCCCAGGTAATAAAAGGGTAAATTACTGGTCTCTTTACAGTGTTGTTTAAAAAAAAACGTTCTGTTGCTCTTGAAGACTAATGTCGAGAGATTTATTCACCCTTGAAATTCATCAATCTGATGGGATATAGCGTGTGGTTGAAAGACCCAGTATGTATCTGTTGTTTATGATTTGTCTCAATAACTGACTTACAGGAAATTAAACTCTCTGATCTTTAAACTTCTTTCAAATAATACTGTTCCCAACAATTTCGTTATCTACCCACCTGTAGGAAATATATATACCAAAACTGGTCATATGGCTGATGAAATAATAAGTATGTACCTTGACAGAATACACAGAAGATTGTGATATGTTTTGCAGACTTGCTGAACAAATCACAAATCTTCTGAAAATAGAGCTATTGGTGAACAGGGTGGGGTGTGTGTGAGGGGTCACATATGAAGTGATAGACCTTGTAGTGTCACTGCGTGTTTTTGTAATCTGGCCACACTCTATTCAGTTCCCCAAAAGATTAAGAAATAAGTAACAGTATCCCCACAAGGCCAATAAAGCTGCTGATATAATTATATTATGTATATATTATTATATATTGTATTATACATATATAGCTATTATATGATCATATATATATATATAGCTATTATATGATCATGACTTCAAACTGACCTTCAGGTTTTCAGGCTAAAAGATGACTAGCACCATTGAGAACAGTGAGGGGCATATAAGACCTAAAAATAAACTAAGTTATTGATCTCTACATTTTCAGCAGTCTGATTCAGCTGACACACTGCATTGTTTACATGATGCAATAACTCACATACGCACAACACTTCAAGGCTGTTCATTTTGGAACACGAGCTGACATGAAGCAGAAAATTCTGAATTAAGGGAAAACAATGCTGATGTCTTCCAATTACACAGCAAGGCATTGCATATAATAATGAAATTGGGGGGTAAGCAGAGCCAACATTTCCTTGTTATTGTATGGAAAGTTCAAATTTCCTCTACAGTGACAATCTTCTTTTTCCTATTATTTGCAAATTGACAGTTTATACAGGAATTATTCCCTTTCTCTACAATAATACTTAGCAGCCTAATGCAATAAAATTTTGTCTTTTATTGTCATTATATAATTAGGCTTTCTAATTAATATAGATGTAATATAGAAATAGTATAAATGTGTGTAATTTCATTGTCATTTAGAAGGTGTGGCACACTCTGAATGAAAAGAAGAAAAACAGAGAAATCATGGTGAAAACTAATAAAAATACCCTGATCTCATGGTAGCCATTTAAACCTGTGCAAAGTGTCACCAAAACTAGAGAGTAGTATCTTTTGCACCAGAGCAAGTAGTTATACAAAGTGCATGGAAGCAGAAAATAAAGCCCACTGTTTTGTTCAGTTTCAGAAGAAAACAGAGTATTGTCATTGTAATTACTTTCCGTTGCACCAAGTAATAAAAATAAATTTAACAACAACTGTGAAAGATAAAATATTCCTTCCTTAGAGTAGAGTCTCTTCTTTTGGTGACAGCTGAATAGACTAAGGCATCTGAACTGCTGCAGTGTTTTGAGAAGATTTCACAACATATGGTAGAAATGGAGCAGTCGGAAAGGCCAGCTGCTTTGAAGCATGTAACCTGGATTAATCCTTAATTAGTCCATGTCCTTCCCCCAAGATCTACTCTTCTGGAAAAGGGATTACCTGATTTTGCCAAGTTGGGGAAAAGTATCCAGTATCTTCTACGAATTACACTTTTGAGTAATCAATGTTTTGTGTGATCTCTTTGTTGTTACTGCCTTGATGCTAACATGGAATAGAGCATATGACTTTTGTTAATAATAGATCATATGCCAAAGCAACATTCCTCTTTTGATGCTAATAAGTGGGGGAAAATAGGCAGATGCAGGCTTTCAGACTGCATCGTAATTTGTTCTGCAAATAATTTGTTGAACGTGTTGAGTGATTAAGAACTGATGCCCTAAATGCAAGTAAAGCTGACTGAAACCAAGGTATCAGCAGCATTTGGATAAGTCTCATTTCTCTAGACTAGAGCTATAAACCCCCAAACTCCCACTTCATGGTGGATTGACCTTGGAAGTTTCTAAACTTGGTAGGTTACTGTGCTGAAACCAACAATTTTGACCAGAACAGTCTCACCATGAACTGTAAGAAGCCAAGCCCCACTGAGATCCAGAGAACTGTGAGAATCCTCTGATCCATTTGATATGGACAGTCTGAAATAATACCTTTCCCACATGCAGTTATAGTTGCCTTAAAACAGCTACAAAAGAAGTCACAGTCCCTCTTTCAAGTAACCTTAGAACCATACAAAAATATAATGTGGAAAGAGCTCTAGAGACCATCTAGCCCAACCTCCTACACAAAACAGCACAACTTCAAAGTTACATCAGAGTCCGGTGGTTACCATGTTAACTCAGGAAACAGTTCCTATGTTTAGGTCAGCATAAGGATATGATTTCCCAGAGAAAATCACCCAGCGATAGACAGCAATATCATCTGGCATATGGAAAGAGGGAGGGAAGAGGGCAGAAAGTTCAGGATCTCATGGGTCACAAAGAGCTTCCCTGTTTCAAGAACACTGCTGGTGTAGATAACATTTAGGAAAATTGTTTAGGAAGTGGCAGTCCTGAGTGGTAGTTCCAGAGTGTTTTGCCTGTTACTTGTCTTACATAAATGACCATCTGTTAAAAAATCCACAAATATAACGCTGGGCACTATGGACTCAGACTCAGGACTCCCTTCCTCCCTGTGTAAGTGGCCTTACCCTCAAATGGTCTGGATTCTGAACTCACTTCTAATGCCAGGCACCTCACATGTACATACTGTAGTACCAATGTTGGACTTAGCCACAAAATGCCATAAGCTGAACAACCAATGTTTAGCATTTACCTGAAATTAAATATTCACACCTATTAAGAGTCATTTCCTTCAGACAAAAAAAGCAGGTATGTTCAGCTAACAATTTAATAATCTTTTACCTTTTAATGTAATAGTAGCTAATACACAAACTGAGAAACTGGTGGATAATTTGAAAGATTAACTTTTTCAAGGAAATATGTACGTTCCCACACATCACTAATGAGAAAAGTTAATGAATAAACTAAATTTTAAAGAACAAAAAGTTCCTACAATTTGCAGGTAGTATGGGGATGGCTATAAAGCATCTTCTAACACTTAAGGTGGCCTTAAGCATATGAAACAGAAATAGTTGCCAGGCTGTTTTCTTTTGACTTGGGAAGGGGGGAGGAGAGAAGCGTGTGGATTGGTTAGTTTTGATGTGGCAGGCAAGGAAAATATTTTCTGGCTAGGGTTTGATAGGATTTAAAATTTTCTTCATAGTAGCAGAAATAAGAAATAGTGAAGACCATTAACCCCAGTCAGCATAGTGTGTTGTTTGATGAATTCTGAATGCCCTCAAAATTAATAAGCTAAATGAGAAGGTCATTCTCCTTATCTATTACCTGTCACATGTTAGAACTTGGATGATGCTTTCATCTTGTAACTGGTAATGGGATCAATAGAGAAGGGCAAACCCAGAATAGTGTAGAGATAAAGCTTTTGAAAAAAAAAAAATAGGAGGAACACTCCTTAAATTATATTGAAATATCAGTAAAATCACAGAAAGGGAAAAATCAGGAACCAGATGTATGAATCAAAAAATAAAGGGTCACTGAATTCCAAATATTATTATGGAATAGAGTGTTAATAAGTGTGGGGACATGTATTTTGAAAGCATTTATTGAGCTTTATGGGTGGTATAGGTGTTACTGAACATAAAATTAATGAGCATAGCACAACAAAAATCTCTAGAAGGTATTTACTAAAAGGGCCTAGTTCAGACCGTGTAAAGTGTAGAAATATACTATAAAATAAAAATCTATCTGTAATAAAGTACCTAAATTGTATGACTATTTAGTTGATATTCATAGTACCTAGGAAGCTCAGAGCTTCTTCTTGTTGATATCAGGGTGGACTTGTATAAGATATATCTTAGGTAAGTCTGGTTTTCCTTGACAGTTGAATAAATCTTTTATTGTAGCACATGGTGAAATTTTCTTTAAAATACTTTGGGTGTATTTCCAGGTATAAGTTTTTTTATTTAAAGATTTGCCAATTTTACATTAAGGCGATATCTTTTTAAATATGGAAATTGCAGTAACTACTTCTCATTTAATATCTTAGAAACTGGCTTGAGAAGGTATGTTCAGCTTCAAACAACTTGTTGAGTATACTACTACTAATAAATGAAAAAAGTTTATTAAATGGGAAGAAGAGTTCTTTTCACAGCTTTGCATTTTTTTCTAATCTCAGTATCCATCTTTGAAAGTGTTCCACTTTCTAAATGAATCCTACTAATTATGCAGAAATCTACTGTCTTTTGAAATAAAAGAACACCTGTATGGATGGGGTCACATCTGTACCAATTTGTTCTATTCAGAAAAGTTCAGTTTCACTGGGTTTGTGGGTGGATTAAGAGTGAAAAACTATAACCAAAGGAGAGTAGCATCTTTTGCTGCAGCTTATTAGTTGCTGGGTTTGGAAGTGGGCAAAAACTTAGAGCCTGTTGCGGGAATCAGACAGGCTAAAGGCCTGGGGGAAAGAACCAAACCCTAACAGGCTTTGGGCTAAGCTGAGCACAGAGCAATTCATTACAGGAATGGAACTGTTGCCCAAAAGCCTGCCCTGTGCCCAGGTAACAGCAGCAGCCCATCAGATGCTGCAGTCAGAGGTTTTACCTTATAAGGAATGTTTTTGTGTTTGTATAAACTTATAAAAGGCTGCGTCCTGTCAATAAAGTTATTCCAACTTCCCTCTTACTGAGTCCATGCTCTCTCCCTCTCCCCCCCCTGCTGGGATCATGATTTAATGCACCTCAGCCTGTGCCTCATGGTATTCTACAGAACTTTTAGAGGTTAGCTAATTTATTTTGAAGAATTTTGTTAGAAGAGGATGCAGACTGCAGTCTCCTTCCAAGTTTTCAAACAAAGCTTGAAAAAATAAGTTTTGTATAGGATAGTAATTTCCAGATACATTATGTTGTCTATTTTCTCTCTTCTTTACATTTACAATATCAAGAAAGAAAAGGAAACAGCAGTATACACTGTGTGATAAATTAGTCAATATATCAGAAAACTATGAAAGTTAAGAACAGTAAAGCTTACAGGCTTCTATCCTAGGCATTTTTCCACTGGAGTGAGCTTTTTGATACTGCAGTAGTACCAAAAAGATTTCCATGTTTCTCTGGTTATCACGATTTAACCCCAGCTGGCAACTAAGTACCATATAGCAGCTAGCTTAGGTCCTTCCTGTTCCCTCAGTGGGATGGCAGGAAGAATCAGGAGAAAAAAAATAAAGCTTGTAGGTCAAGACATGTAAAAATATCTTCTACATGGAAAAATGCCTTTTAATGCTGATATATGAAAGTGGTATATAACGGTATGTTTGAGAGGGTGCACTAAATCAAAAGCACTTCAGTTTTCTTTCAGTATTGGTGTAATCTTAGTTGTTCATGTCTGCATAAGGAAGACAAGCATCAAGATGACTGAAATATGAGTCTATTATAGTCTTTCAGGGAACTGCCTACTATCAGAAAGCCAATGTTGGTTTAATTTCCATTAGTTCACTAGTATTTGTGTAATACTTATTTTTGGTTCTTTTTAGATCCAGAGATCTCCTCTGTAGAGGTCTCACAGTAACAGTATGAATAGGGAAGAAAAGGGAAGAGATGTACTTGCTAGTTATAGCTTAGCAGCTTCAATAGAACTAATACACAGGAGAAAAGAGAGCCAGGAGAGGTTACATCCAGGGAAAAGAGTTCTACAAAATCTATGAAAATAATTTTAAAGCTGAAGTAATGCTGCCTCATTTTTTGAGCACGCTGTCATTCAGATCTAAGGTCTATGGTCATGACAAAAACAGTTAATTATTACAGAATTATGGCTTTAGCTTCTATGTCTGATTCATGTTTCTCATTTTGTTTTCCAAGTTTTTCCTTTTCAATACTGTTATTTGCCTTATTGATAAAGATCTGAAAATTATTTCAAAACTGCCAAGTTAAAAGGAAGAGACTGTACTCTTGGGCTGGCAGTGTTTATTCTGCACCATGAGCTGTATCAAAGAGTAAGCAGGAATAGTAACTTAGCTTTACTTGTACCTGGGAGATTCTACCTTCCTTGATTTCCTAGTCACCAACAACAAACTTGTTTAACTCCTGTACAGAGTTAAAAATCCTGCTGGAAACAAACAAACAAACAAATAAACAAACAAAATAGCTTTTCATGCTTTGTGAAAATACTTACAAGTCACTGAGATTAACCTAGGCTAATAATCAGTAGAAACCACCTATAAAAATTAGAAGGATATGAATGTTTTCATGTTACCACTTGTCAATGTTGAGTAAACAGAACACGCTTTACAGTACATTAATGTAGTCACCTTCCACTTTTACACTCAGATAACAAGTATGGATGATTTTTGCTTTCTGATTCAACCTTGAAGTGTATTTGGATTAGGAGATCTGAAAAGTCAAATATTCTTACAAATTCCTTCCCTTATTTTTCACTGTCTACAATAATGTCCATAATATAATTATCCTGGTTCTGTTTCTTTTTTTATATATTCATGTGAATTTCATACCTTGGTGCTGAATACACTTTAAACAATTAGAAATTTTAAAGTTCCTTCAATCGCTATTCATAATAAAGATATTCAAGTCTCTCAGCATACACAGAGCTGATTTGTTTCTAGATTTGCTACAGTTTTCCTGACTTAAAGATGCAGGATTGATTATCCACTCATCTCTCAGGGCTGTGCACCCGATATGGGACTGAGTCCAGCAAGATATTGGCAAAATAATATTTTTTCATGTAACGTAGTATTTTCCAGAAATAAATACTTCAACATTGTATTTGGACTGGTAGCATCTTCCATAGTTTTACACAGGATGTTTTATGGGTGAGAGAAATGTTTATTTGAAAGTCCCCAAGTAATTTGGGACTATATTTATAGCTTGAACTTTATTAAATGTTTGTGAAATTCTCTTAACATGAAAGGTGATATGCAAGAGCTAACCTTGTTGGTTAACTTCTGTTCAGTTCATCAGTTGCAAAAGCAGCAGTGACGAAACAATATTAAGTACTGAATATAACTACATCAATTAAATATACAGTTCATATGAGGCACACTTGCTCATGAGAAATAGCAAAGTACCTTTCTGAAAAAAAAAGCTTTGCACCCATCTCAAACTTCCACATCTTTTTTTTCAAACCGATATACTCAGTATCCACCTATCTTGATTCTACAGTGATCTGTGATCTATCATATGATATCATATCTATGATCTTAAAATTGTTGGGTTTCCCCCAAGCCCATATACCTCTTTTGATATTTTGTCACCTGTAAACACTGCCCTTTGTTCAAATTTTCTGGATGTGCAGTAGTTCTGTCCCTGATGTGGCAACTAGACTGTGAATATGCTACATATTGTTTTTGTGAGTGTACAATAGTCACCTATCTGCTCTCTGTTTGAAAATATACAGGACAAAAATATTGTGAATTCTGAGAAGTGAAAAAGGTCCAACATTTTCTGAATTACTTGCATATAGCATTTGGTCCATGCAATCACAATATGCTCATGGAATGAGTTCAGTGCTTCTTGAATGCATCAGGCATCCTTTCTGGTTGGTTTTCCATGTCCATGTGGTCAATAGTCACTAGAAGAGCCATGGTCCAGCATATAATAACCCTACCCCACACTTGCTCTCATACAGTGCTAGAATAGCCAGGAAACCATACTCTGAATCCATGCAGTGGTTTGACAGAAATATTTCTTTAACAATTCATGGTGGCATTCATCATTTATGATTTCTCTTATGATTTATTAATACATTATTATGCATCTTTGGTTTTTACTGTGTGCATTTGCATTCTTTAATAAATTGAGATTTGAAATGCCTCAGAACAAAATTTATGAATATACATGTGATACGTAGCAGTACAATTCTCTTAGAGTCTCTTGAAACTGTACAGTTTGAATAGCAGAATGTTATAATGGTTTGGGTTGGAAGGGACCCTAAAGATCATCTCATTCCAATCTTTGTGGCATGGACCAGGCAACCTTCCACTAGATAAGGTTGCTCAGTGCCCCATCCAACCTGGTCTTGAACACTCTCACAGAGATGAGGCACCCACAACTTCTTTGGGCAACCAGTTCGTGTCTCACCACCCTCAAAAAGAATTTTACCCTAACATCTAATCTAAACCTGCCCTCTGTCAGTTTAAAGCCATTCTCGCTTGTCCTCTTGCAAAAAGCTCTCTCTGACTTTCTTTAGGCCCTTTGTAGGTACTGAAAGGTGCTTATAAGATCTCCCTGGAGTCTTTCCTTCTCCAGGCTGAACAACCTTAACTCAGACCCTGTTAATTAAGAAAGGTGCTCCAGCCCCCTGCTCATCTTTGTGGCCTCCTTTATACTCACTCCAACGGGTCCATGTCCTTCTTATGCAGGTGGCTCCACAGCTGGATGCAGCACTCCAGGTGGGGTCTCATGAAAGTGGAGTAGAGAGTTAAAAACCACCTCTCTTGACCTGCTGGTCACCCTTCATTTGGTGCAGAAGAGGACAAATATTTGTGTGAATTAATCTTAAAAATAAAAAGAATCAACTAAATTTAGAGATATAAGAATTATGATAGCCCATTGCTCCTGCAAAACAGCTTTTATAAATGTTTTCTGCTCATTATCCTTTGCAGGACACTATCAGTTTAGGAGGTAAATATTATTCTCCCTACTTGATAGAAGTTAGGTTAAACATCAGCTTGCCTAAGATCACTGAGAAACTCAGTAACAGACACCAGAGTAAAATTCCCAGATCATCCAACATCTTGTCTAACATTTTGCCTGCAAATTCCATTTTATAGAAGAACTCATACAGGGAAGAAGCGTCAAATGCTGTTGCTGCCTGTGATGCCACAGAGCATGTAATAAGTTACCTTGTGAAGCATATTGCCAATGTGTTGCAAAGCACATCAGTCTAGTTTGGGTCTTTGACACTTCACCAAGAAATACTATGCAAAACAAGGCCTTTTAAACCCAACACAGAGCAGCAATTATGGCTGGTACCAGGCAGGTTTTCTTAAAGGGGAAAGATGTTAGAACTGCCCAAAAAAAGATAACACCACAAATAGTGTAACCCAGTTTAAAGTGACAAAGGCTTACTGAATCTTTTTTCTTTTTTTTTTCATTCACTATCACATGAGAGTACCTCTGGTGTGCCTCTGGTACATGTGCTTCCTTTCTCCTCTTGCTTAACAGAACCTACACCAATATTAAATTTTCATTCTTCTTAAATGTATTTTCTTTCAATTTCAATGAACTACTGTTATCTTTGAGAAACTGAAAGCTACCAAACACTTTAGAAAGATAAATCTGTCTAAAACATGTGAATTTATGAGAGTTACTTTGATCTCACTTCATATTTTTCTGGGTATCTGATTGCAACCCTTCTATAATAAATGCTACCTTGAACTTGTGATCTTGGGAAGTGAGCATATGAACCTAAAAAGAGTAAAAGGTGTTCACCAGCCCTGTCTGTGATTCTCAAACACCTCAAGCAAGATTCTCAGAATGAAAAATGTGTTTTAATGAAGTCTTCTGACTCTCAGCAGAGCTGGTTTAACAGTGAATGCGGTAAACAGAGTTCTTTACTCGAAGGCAAAATACAGCACAGTTTATGTAACCTTGAGATGTTCTCATTGTAAAGAGATTAAATCTTATCATCTAATACTGCTTGTAAAACACACCAGTTATAAATATGTTATTGTTTTCACTGGGAAAGCCACAATGAGATAGTATTTCATCAAGGTTGAATAGCCCTAATTTTTCTTAAGAGAAACCCATTGCAACTACTATGACTTTTGTGACTTAGCATTTTAGTCTTCTTTTTAGTAAGAGGCAAAGAAGCTTGACTTTTTCATCATGTCTTATCCCAAGGTTCAAAGACTTTTTAACACTGCAATATTTGTTTTTTGTCCCAGTCACACTGCTTACTCTTAAAAATGTTTCACTCTCTAAGCTACCTCTTTTACAATCCAAACTATGAGAGTTTCATTGCCCAGACTTAATAAATTGCCTTGTTACTAACAGGGAATTTGCCAACATCTATTTTAATCAAGTGGAAATATTAAAAGTCTTTTGAGTGGGTTTCTAAGTAAACTGACTCTTCTATCTAGCCAAGATGGCCAAGATTAGCCAACACGAGTACACAAGCCTTGCAATGATGTTACAGAACAGCAAGACGACAAATTCATCTCATATGCAATTAGTCTTTATGGAAACTGCCAATCTGAAACTAAATAATATGTTTTTTCCTTTTTGTGTATGTGCAACTCTGATCCTTTTTTTATTTCAGAAATGAAGTCCCATCTTCTTTCTTAAGATACAGCAAAGAAAAATAGTTAGATGAGTGTTTGTTTTCACTTCTCATTGCATGCAAGTAATCAATGCAGAAGCAAAAAATTTCTGTATCACATTATGAATGTGAAACTCACAACCATCAGCCAGCCTCTCTTGTTGTGTGTGTCTAAGAAACTAACACAAAAAAAGTTGGATCCAATTTCTGCTATGATCACTCTTGTGCTGCTGTACCCTCGTTTTGTCCAACTGAATTTTTTTTTAAACTCTTCAGTTTCACCTACTTTAGTCTAAATCAACCTAGGAGTAAATGTAACTAAAACGAGACCAGGAGCCAGATTTCAGGGGAATAAGTCCAATTTACATTATGTGTTCATCTGAAGTGAAGCACACTGTCTGGAATTTTCAAGCAACTGCAAGAAACTTGTGAAGTAAGCTGTATTGTTCTTGTTGTCTAATCCGTTTTCTTCACTGTCTGCAAATCCAGCAGGAGAACAGTGATACAATTTTATAAATAGCAGTTCCCTTGTCACATGTACTCACTGCTCTCAAATACTAGGAAAACATTCTTGTCAACTCACCAGGTGGGGGTCTGAAAATATTAAGACTGCTTAAAAGACTAAGCAATGCTTCAGCTTTCTGCCAGCTAATGTATTTGATGCATAAAAAATTAGCTAGCACCATTAGTTAAGTGCAAGTCCTAGTTAAAGTACAAAAAATTGATGAACAGCCTCTACCACCAGGTCAACACAGTGCTTAATGGCTACCATATAATCTTTAGGATGGCTTAATTGTTTCTTCCTTCACACTTCAAAGAAGAATGGCTATTAACCCTTGTGTTCCCACAACATTTTCAGAGTAGAACTTGACTTAATAAGAAGTGCCACTAGATTACTAAGGATAGGATCTTTATACAACACTGGCTGTTGGAAAGTTAAACAGCAAGAAGTGTGCTGACCCTTACAGTTTTATAAGATTATATTTGAGAAGCATGAACTTCCTTGAACAAGATGAAATCTCAAATCACAAACTACTAACTGTAAAAAAAAAAAAAAAAAGGCAAATAAAAGCAGACTGTTGCTGAGAAGGTAACTCTTCTTTCCATCATTATTTCATTTGAATAGAATTAGTCATTTTAATAACCTTTGAAAGATATGATTTTCTAAATATAACTGTTTTAATTAGCATGGAAACAAGGAATAAGTAGAAGTAAAGGAAAAAGGGTATAAGTTTTCCTGACTATGAATATTGTCAAAATGGGTAGTAACTAAAGGTTGTCACCATCTGATATTTGTTCATTGGTCTGTGTAAAATGAAATGGTGATCTGAGTCCCATAGGATTTGGAGATCACTTGCAGCACAGAAGGCAATAATTAGCATCATTGCTGACAGTCTCTATAACTACCACAAACATTGAAGAGGAGCAAAATCATAATTTAACTTCTTACCCTTAAGGTTTTTTTCCTTCTTGTCGGAGTTCAGTCAGACTGGAGGAGCAGCCAAAGGAAATTTGTTTTATCTGGTGCCCACACTATGCTTGTTCTTTGCAACAAAGCAAACACTTCAGCTTCCAGAGCCAGCAAATTAAGCAGTGTTTACAAACATAATCCTTCCAAATAAAATTGAAATCCAACTTAGATAACACCAGCAGATAACAAATCCATACTTCTAAAGGAATAATAACAAGCTTTAGGCACTGACAATAGTAGAAGTGAAGCAAAAAGCAATACTCTTGTGGTATCATTCTTTGTTACACCTTTAGCTGAACTAGAATTACAGCCTCAGTGAAATCCGTCCGTGCATGAAAGTTTTCCACAGCACAGGACCCAAACTGGAGATAGCTGTCAAGGACACTAACAGATCTTTCTCTAACATTTTTTTATTTCTGGTTGCCTACAATTTCTAATGAGAGCAGACTCTTTTGTAGTGAATTTAAGCCAATGATAATAGATTTGCTTTGGGAGAAAAACACTACATCACACCAAGAAAAGTCATTCACTGCCCATGAACAGGCTGGCAAGGTTATCAAGTGGTGGATAAATGAATTGGATGACATGCTTAATTATGCAGATTTTATGGACTAGATATGCCACTTAAGGGTTGCTACAGGGGACAAGAATCAACCTAATGTGAAAAATTGTCAATGAATTTATTGGATGTGGCAGAAATCATGAATTTCACACAAGTTTAGTTTGCCAAAATATCAGTTGAAGCTTAATCCTCAAAACTACAGTGAAATACTTTTAAGTTTGTCCTGTATTTTCTAAGTTTACTGAAAGCTTGAATAGATATACTGTCTGTTTATTGACATGGTATATTTCTTATTGTAGGTTCTATCCTTAGGGGCTGATGTTCTACCGGAATATAAACTCCAGACACCTCGCATCAACAAGTTTACTATATTGCACTATAGTCCTTTCAAAGCCGTCTGGGACTGGCTCATTTTGTTGCTGGTGATATACACGGCCATATTCACCCCTTACTCTGCTGCCTTCCTTCTGAATGATAGTGAGGATCGGAAGAGGAGAGAGTGTGGATATTCCTGCAGCCCACTGAATGTTGTAGATTTAATTGTGGATATTATGTTTATCATTGACATTCTAATAAACTTCAGAACAACATATGTAAACCAGAATGAAGAAGTGGTAAGTGACCCAGCAAAAATAGCAATTCACTACTTCAAAGGCTGGTTCCTAATTGACATGGTTGCTGCAATACCTTTTGACCTGCTGATTTTTGGCTCTGGCTCTGAAGAGGTAAGCTTAAATGAATATGAAATCTTAAATCTAATTTTTTACTTTACCACGATATTACGTGTGCTCTAAACTATCTTTTGCTTGTCATTTACAGGCTGTTTAGTAATTCCACTTCATCTTTTAAAGTAAAACTAAAATTAAACCTTTCTTTTTATAATGATGTACAATATTAGCTTTCATTGAAAAGAGAAAATGCTGAATGATTCAGATATTTTTCACTTATACCATATTTAAGACTGTCTTTACAAATAATGAAATAAATATATTGTGTATGAAGGACTTTTTCAAATGCTTTTTTATAAGAACTGCTCCTTTGATTGCTGCTTGCTTTGTAAAAACTCAAAAAATGCATATAATGCTGTGTTGGCATTGAAGCATTAAAACAAATTTTCTCTGTTCAAAATCTTTAGATCAGATTTTTACTTAGCATAAAACAGATTAGTTGAAGTGTAAACTGTACCAGTTAACAAAAAGATTTGACTGTTGTCTATTCTATCAAGGATATGGACTATCAAAAGAAAGAAAAAAAGATTAGTTGGGATTAACCTTGTTAGACAAGATTTATGTCCAAGCCCTGTCTATACAGTAGAGTGAAAAAGTGCTCAGTATATGCATTCAAAATGGCCCAAAGGTATATTAACATGTGATATATTCTGGATTACTGACCTAACGCTTCCTCCATCCAAGGAATTTTATTTAGTTTAAGAAGAGCTAAAATTATATTTTTTGATAGAAAGTTAACTGGCGAGTAGATAATTGAGTTTGGATTTTTGTGATGCACAGAATGCAGCAGGTTTTTTAAAAGAGCAGCAAACCAAGCAAAAGGTAAATGAGGAGAGAAACATGTATATAATATCATGTAGATAATACCATGCAGTAGAAATTAATTCTGTTAAGGGAAAGCAGTAAGAGAAGGAGTAACATAAAGAACAGAGGAAACATGTTAATAGTTCTCTTATCAGAAGAGAACTTTACTATTCAGAAGGTGACTAAAAAGGTTACAGATTTAAGAGAAATTTGATCACCTTTTGCATTCATTGTCTGTGGCACGTCTCAGTCTCTGCAGATATTTTTTTCTGTGGTTTTGACAGCACAAACGTTTTGATACAGGCATTACTTCTAACTCTGACCACAACATTCCCCTTCAGATGTGGTCTGCATCTGCATCCATTTCTGATCACTGAGCGCTCATCATTGCCAAAAACTATTTTCAGCGATTAGAAGTGTGGAACATAAAGAATTACAGCAGGGACCAATTCCAGAGTTCACTGATGAAGTGCTCTGAATTTGCCCCTGAACATCATTCTTCTACCTCCCCTGTTAAGGATGTACTTAAGGGCAAAGGGCCAGGTGCCAAAGTGATGCTGAAGGGATAACTCTGACATAAGATAATGAAAGGATTAGTAAGGAACAAATGCATTCTTGCAGATGAGTACACAAATACAAAAACATGAAATTTAAAACAGAAATTATTGGACCACATAATGATTTTTTCAGTATTGCAGATATAAGTAAATTGATTCTTTATTCTCTCAAAACCTAGTAATTGAAAAGTTTCACTGTCTGGAAAAACTGGTTTGTTTAACTAAGCAGCAGTGACACTGTATAGATTATGTCCTGTTCCCCATGCCACCATGGCTTCCCTCTCTCATTCATGATATTGAATATGTCAATCACTTTTTCTAAGCTGCTACTTACTACAGTTTTTCCTCCTACACTGCTAACTATAATATTTCCCCAGTGATCCCTTTTTGATAGTTTAGCAAGAAGAAGCAAATGTAAAACTGTCAGAATGGAACATTTTTCATTTAATAGATTTTTTTCCCCAGTTGTAAGGGTTATCTTTTTTATGAAATAGCTCATTTTGTTATCTAGAGATTCTTCAAATAAGATCCCCTATGAACAATTCTATTGAATAGTCTTTTTATTAAACAACATAAGCTCTATAGAGAGCTCCATGCGTGCTCAGCCAGCTTTAAAACACCTTGATATCAAACGGAGTCTTGAAAGGGCAGGAGATAATAATCCAAATACCACATGCAGCACTATCTGAATGTTTCTATTTGAGTTGTGCTTTGTCAACCGTAGGAAAGCAATGGAGTTAGACAGTTAACTTTCCATTTTAAAAAACATGAAACTAATATAATTTTTTTTTTCCTTAAAGTGACTAAGAAAAAAATTATTATGGCTGGTAGTAAATAATTCTCTTTTTTTCTGTGTCGTGTTGTAAAAGTTAAGTGGCATCCCTGATATGTGGGAAGATAAAAATAATGAGTAGATGGACTTTTTACTCTCTATTATTTTGGTAGTTTATTTTTAATAATTCTCTTAGCTGATGAGTCTGAGCTGGGTTTTAAACAAATAATAATTGCAGTACTCAGCTCCTTGAAAGACATATAGATGAAGTGCACGTAGAAGGGGAATCCTGTTTAAGATTACTAGATATGTTAGATATATGCATTTAAAACAATACCTGGTTTAATGCTTATCAATTTTTTATTTCAAAAATAGGTAAGTTGTAGGCAAAATTTAGACTGATATATAGATAACTAGATCTTCTTTCATTTCATCTAGAACCTACAGCAATGAAATATACAAACAAACGATGGTACAGCATCAGCAAGAAAATTTTCATATTTATACGGGGGTTTTAACTGAGGACAGAGAGAACACAACTGGAATGTGCAGACAAGCATGAAGGATTTTACTGTTGCTGTTTGTACAAATAAGAGTGATCAGAACTATTTTAAAGAACATAATTAAAAATTCTGTCAACAGGAAAAATGTTGCCTTAGAAAATAAAAATAAGTAAATCATTATCTATATATCCAGCATATTCACAAAATGTGTTTCTTCTAGCTGTAGCAACGAATCAAGAAAATAGATAGGGTTTGGCTAAAATGAAGACACATAAATCAAAGTACTCTGATTCTCTTAGTTTTGACATCTCCATTACACAGCGTATCTGTTAAAGGAAACTGAAAAGAAGAATCCTACTTTTTTCTTGAATTGAGATTCAAGCTCATCATCCTGATTGCATCTCCACTGATAGGATCAGTACTTTGCCCCTTTCCAAATTAAAACATATTTGAAAATCAAGCTCAGAAAACATCTCAGGAAGAGAGTAATATAGTCTTCTGTGCTCAGATTAGTGATTGACTTGGAAAACATATTCCAAAGAATTTCAAGTATTTTACACAGAAGACTGCTTATCAGATCATACAGCAGTCTACCTTCATATTAGCAGCTCTGTGGACTGAGTACAGTCCAGGATGGTGCACCATTAGGTTAGGGTCTTTGGAAACTTATTTATTTATGTGGCTGGCTAATATCAGAGAGGCATTTAATACCAGCTTTCCTTCCCTTATTTTTCAAGGGAGGCAAAGAGGAAACCCTTTACTGATTGAGCAAGCAATTACCTGTAGGACCATTTTGGCAGTCCTCTATCAAATTATCAAGGGCAGTTGAAGTACGAGTATGCTTCTATAAATAAGAACTTTTGGTTAGTTGAAATACTTTTGTTTAATTGCTGTGTGTAATGGAGCATAGGCTGAAAGGCCAAATTCAGGCATTTATTTGAGATTTTTTCAGGAGACAGAAAAGAGTTAACTATGTTTGTTGCTATAGTACTCATATTCAACTGGTTTATTTACAGGTTGCAAAAAAGGTAGAAGGTTGATGATGGTTTTAACATAAAATGTGTGAGGCAGGAAATTAGTGAGAAACTGAGGATCTTACAATGCCAAGAAATGGGAAAGGGCTCCTTAGCAAATGAAACATGGCTTAAGCAAGAGTGCATTAATGCACATTGGAAGACAGTTTGAGTTACTCACACACATCATTGGGTCACTTGATTGAAAAAAGAGACAGTTAAGAGATGACATTATAGCTTTACATACAGTACATACTAAAAGAAGAGCTTGTGGAGAACAGCCTTGAAGAGAACTTGGGAGCTCCAGTTGACAAAAAGCTGGGCATGAACCAACTGTGTGTGCTGACAGCTCAGAAGGCGAACAGCATGCTGGGCTGCAGCAAGAGAGGAATGGCCAGCAGGCTGAGGAAGGTGATTCTGCCCTTCTAACTCTGCCCTCCACCTGGAGTACTGCATCAGGCTCGGAGCTCTCTGCACAGGAAAGTGTCAGAGCAGGACCAGAGAGGGGCCACAAAGATGAACAGATGGATGGAAAAACTCTCCTATGAAAACAGGCTGAGAGAGTTGGGCTTGTTCAGCCTGAAGAAGAGAAAACTCCAGGGAGACCTTATTGTAGCTTTCCAGTACCTAAAGGGGGACTAGAACAGAAAAACTTTTTATCAGGGCCTGTGGTAAGGACAAGGGGGGTTTTAAATAAATGAGGGTCGATTTAGGCTGGATATAAGAAAGAAATTTTTTACAATGAGAACATTGAAACAAACCCTGGAACAGGTTGCCCAGAGAGGTGGTGGGTGCTTTATCCCTGGAAACATTCAAGACGAGGTTGGATGGGGCTCTGAGCAACCTGATCTAGTTGAAGATGTCCCTGCTCATTGCCAGGTGCCTGGACTAGATTACCTTTATAGGTCCGTTCAATCTAAACTGTTTCATTACTCTACTTAGCTCATGGAGAGGATCATGCAGGCATTAAGGAACCATTGCAGGTATAATGTAGCCTTTATTTTTTGTGCTGCTACTACACTCAAAACATTAAAAAGCACAATACATGTTTAGCACGGCCTCCCTCCTATACTACAGCTAGGAAAAATCAAAAGGCATTTTAGAAGACCAAATAGCAGAATAACTATATGAGGCAAAAATATCAAAACTACATTGGCTATACTGGTTAACAAAATGTTAGATTTGCAGATTTGAATATATAAATAATGCAAGGGGCAAATCTAAACTGTTAAGTTTTACGTTTCCCTATAATTCTGCTCATTTGCAATGAAAAAGTGAATTTGAGGAAATAGAATGCCTATTTTGGCAGATTCTATTTAAAATAGGTATTACTTTAAGACCTTTATCTTTCTAACAAACCTTACCAATTAAGTAATTCTTCAATGTATTGTAGGGATTTTAGATTGTAAAAGTACTTAATTAGGTTCAAATAAATTCCAATTTATGAAAGCAGCTAAGTGCAGTTTATCTAAGTGCTAAAAGGAATACTGCTTGCACTGACTGTACTATAGTGAGGAAAATGATCCTGTATTCATCTCCTACCAATCCAGATTCATAGTTTCAGTAGCTATGGGATTTCCATGTGTTTCCAACTCACAGAAAATATTGCTACTGATAAGAAAGGAAAGGAAAGGGGAAAGGAAAGGGGAAGGGGAAAAGGGGGAAAGGGGAAAAATGGAAAGGTAAGGGGAAGGGGAAAGGGAAGGGGAAAAATGGCAAGGGAAGGGGAGAAAGGGAAGGGGAAGAGGAAGGGGAAAGGGAAGGGGAAAGGGAAGGAGAAGGGGAAGGGGAAAGGGAAGGGGAAGGGATTATCCAGCAACTCTTGAACTTGTAAACCAGCAGATTTGAACCAGTTAGATATGAACAAACACAGAAGCAAGCAATCCAGGGAAGAAAGCAGCATCTATCAGATAGCTATTTGCAGACATTAATTGTTGGCACTGGATGAGGTAGGCTGGGTAATTGATAGAGTAGGACCTCTGCCTCACTGAGTGTTGTGCTGATCAAAGTATTCCAGCACATCAAGAAAATTACATTGCATAAGACATAGTTTTGAATACAAGAAGTTCTGTCCCTGGCAAGTGACACGTGGGAGGTGTACTGTTACTATGTGAAGGCTACATCTATGCTGAGAACTGGACAGCATGTAAGGCACACCAAAACTTGCAGATCACACTTTCCACCTCTACTGACAGCTGTATTTTAGTGTCAAAGCCTCTCCACTATGCTAAGGTGAAGTAAGACTCAGGATGACTTCCTTGATGCTTTAAAGCAAATCTATTCTCATTCATGCTGATTTCACCCTTGAAGAGATGGAGTTTTCTTGTATTATACACCTTCCACATACTCCAGAGCTCACACTGATGTAGTATCTAAGCATGATTGGCAGTGAGGATGAATAGTATTAGCAAGTCTTATCTTAAGAATTGGGTGGAACGCTGTAAACATATTCTGGGTTCTCAATCTACTATCTGATCTATTTAAGGAGCACCATAAGAATATCCAGCCTCTTGCATAACATAGAGATATACATCTCTATACCCATCTCACCCTACTAAGAATAAATGTTAGCTTTTCTTAAGGGATCATAAATATAAAAGCCTGACCCACCTTAAAAAAATTACCTAATGGCAATATTCACAGGCTTCTGAATCTCAGCCTAGTCATAGCATTTTGAAGGATATGGTCTCTCAGACTGTTGAGCTCACAAACCTTTTTTATGTGGTACTGCAACATTCACCCTGAAATTATTCTTTGGGATGTTAAATTGAACAAAGGAGAGTTCCCTACATCCTCTTGCTCATCTACTCAGAAAATATGACCAATACATTGAGTTGTTCACTGAGAAATGCAGCTAAGAAAGACTCTTATTTTGTTCCAAAGGCTTTGGGATTTTACTCAGAAACATGGTAGATACAAGGATTTAATAAAACATAAAAGCTAGTCTAGTACTTGTTGCAGGAAAGCTTTAATGTGATGCATGCTACTGCCAGAGTGCTTTGTCAGGCTTGGAAAACTTTTCCAGTGTCATGTAATATACATGCATGTTTAAAAAAAGGTAGGAAAAACTTATTAAAAATTTATTCAGTCTTGGCATTTACTGAATACTTTAATATATATTCAGACTTAATGCAGAGAAAATGTTAGCTGAGTTATTTTTTAAATCAAGCAGTTCCTATTTACAGTGTTGTCCATCTCTTTTATAAGGAATAAACAAGTATGAAAATTATTTACTTATTAATAACCTTTAGCTTCCTTTAAAAAGATCCAAGCCTCAAAAAGGCTGCAATGAGTAATAGCGGAGGCCTGTACTAAAAAACTTGGAATATATTCCTGGCTTATAACTGCCCCAATTTATCTTTTTAATGGCACAGTACTTTTTTACTGGCGTCTACCACTACACATACAAGATGCAAAAAGATTCATCTGGAGTCTGGCAACATTAATTTTTCCATGATTTTCTCTTCACAGTGCTCCATCTTCTTTTACCTGTATAGAGTGTTGTTACCATTACAAACAGGAAGAATATTTGTAGGTCACATAATCACAGAACATGCCGAGTTGGAAGGGATCCACAAGGATCATTGAGTTCAACCCTTAGCCCTGCACAGGACTACCCCAAAGAGCCACACCATGTGCCTGAGAGTATTCTCCAAATGCTTCTTGAACTCTGCCAGGCTTGGTGCTGTGGCCACTTCCCTGGGGAACCTGTTCCAGCGCCCAACCACCCTCTGGGTGAAGAAACTTTGGCAAATTTCTGGACTATTACTTCTGTCATTTAGAATATGTGTGCCCAGAGCATTGCAGGGAGTTTTTAAGTTAGGATTGAATATAGTCACACAGCCTTGTTCAAAAATACTTATAACTAACATGGCCTATTCATTATAAGTAGTTCCAATAACTTACAGAATTAATCATGTCAAAAAAATCATTAATCTAATGGATCATTTATGTCCATTACAGTGCACTGAAGAGTTCAGAACAAGTAAAATATTCAAAATGAAATAAATATTGAGCAGATAATGACAACTTCAATATATCCTAATTTTAAACATGCATTTCTTGTTTTCTTCGCTGTTCCTATAATGAAATTGATAGTTTAAAGAAAATGAAATTAAGATTACATTGAAATGGAGGGAATTTGCAGTGGTTTATTCATTCTTACTATTCAGGAGAATACATTTGCTAACAGAGAAATTTTTTCTTATTTTTACAGACGACTACGTTAATAGGTCTTCTGAAGACAGCTAGACTGCTGCGTTTGGTGAGGGTAGCACGGAAATTGGACAGATATTCCGAATATGGTGCTGCAGTTCTGATGCTCCTCATGTGCATATTTGCACTAATTGCACACTGGCTTGCTTGCATTTGGTATGCCATTGGAAATGTAGAAAGACCTTACTTGGCTCACAAGATTGGCTGGTTGGATTCTTTAGGAGAACAACTAGGAAAGCATTATAATAAAAGTGATGCAAGCTCTGGACCATCCATCAAGGACAAATATGTTACAGCACTTTATTTTACCTTCAGCAGTCTGACAAGTGTAGGATTTGGAAATGTGTCTCCAAACACCAACTCAGAGAAAATCTTTTCCATCTGTGTCATGTTGATTGGCTGTAAGTAATTTTATCGTGGTTTTTTAATCTTATTTTTTCTCAGTGTTTGAGCAAATGGCTTAACATTCTAAGCTAATAAGATTATAAGCATGCAGCCGGAAGGGCAAATTCCCAGGGAAAGCAATGTTGTATGCAAAAATATGTTGTGACTCATTCAGTGTCAGGAAGTAGTCAAATTCCTTGACTACTCAAAATCTGTTATCCAAACTGTCAGAAGTTTTGTGTTATGTATCAGTGTCTGTAAGCAAATCCTATATGAGATAGGAAGCTGAGTTTTGAGTGGATTTAGGAAACTATGGCCCATCATATTTGGATAATCGTACTTTATTTTTCATTTAAACGCTGAGCCTATAAATGTGTGCATAGCTTTTTAACTCCGCCCTTCATTCTTATCTTGAACTTAAGCTTTAGTTTCTTGGGTTTAGTTCTAGAAAAGTCTCTAGAATTAGATGAACCCAACTTGCAACACTAAATTCAGGTCTACAAATCTCCAAAATAAAAATTACCAACTTGATTATCATTTAGCGTTTAAGCCTCATCTGCTAACTGAGTAGGTACTCATAGAGTCAAATCAATAAAAACCTTCAGGTAAACCAATTCTACATCTCTCATCTATATGTAAATACTCTCATCTGAGCTGTTTTACATGCAAAGTACATTGTAAGAACTGTTGCATCATCTGCAAAACCCGACATTATGACTTAAGTGAGTTTTGTTTCTATTTAATCCAGCATTAATGTACGCTAGCATTTTTGGAAATGTATCTGCAATAATCCAAAGACTCTACTCGGGAACTGCGCGGTATCACATGCAGATGCTGCGAGTGAAGGAGTTTATACGCTTCCATCAAATCCCAAACCCTCTGAGGCAGCGACTTGAGGAATACTTCCAGCACGCATGGACATACACCAATGGCATTGACATGAACATGGTATGTTGTTCTGTTTTTCAGGCAGCGATGCCGAGGAATAGATAAATTCACGAAAATTTAGAGATTGTAAATGTTTATTATTTATAAGCTGTAAAAGTACAAACCTAAGAAGGTGGATATACAGCAAGTATTGAGAACCAAGCCAATATAAGTTTGGCATCCAAACACTTATCTGCCTAGGTTATCACAAGCTATATCAGAAATCTGAATTCTCACTGAGAATTGCAGGTGCCTATTATAAGCCTAAATAGAGAAAGAAATTTCATAGGTTTCTTTTTTCAGACATACCTGTTTCAGAATTTGTTTGTTCTTTGGCCTGATTTTCCACTTCCAGTATCAAACAAGATTACATGTGTTGGTATCTACAGAGTTATTGTTCTATAAAACCTGTGGAGATCAATTCTTTTTCAAAATCCTACTTTGCAGTCTAGAACAGGCATATTAGCAGTGAGTTGAAGAGGCAGGTTTAGTCACTCTTTTCAAAGTGAAATATTTGAATTACATGGTAGTCTGAACAGTTCACTTGCATTCACAACCACTGAAATAATTCTGCACTAAAAATCAACACAGCACTACTAACCATCCACAGAAACTCATTTCTAGGAAGTATAAAGGTGCAACACTCACATTTTCTGTTCTTGATTTTAAAAACCCTGTAAACTCTCCTTATAGAAATATATGTGGTCAACTGAAAAGGAATAACAATCTGCTAATTAATAAAAGTAAGCATCTCTATTTCTGGCTTATTTTCTGGAGACAGTAACACTTTTTTCTGAAAAGTTGAGATTGATTTGAAGACACTGAGAGCATTGTGCATCTGTAGGGTCTGTGAATCTGTGTCTCTAGAGGGATGCTTTCCAGAGCTATTCAGAGCTGGAGATTAGAGACTTTGCAGAGCTCTCCATAAAGCTGTCAAGAACAAAAATATCTATATATTTTTGTTAAAATTTAACTATAAATCGACTTCCAAAATTTTGGCATAAATTCAAAGAGCTTCCATGTGGTATCTATCCATATATTTGTGAATGACTGTCAGTGATACACTTTTGTGCAGTCAGCAGAAATTATGGTCTTGATTAAAAGCTTTCATGAAGCTGAATCACTAACAGTTTGACCTTATCATTACCATTAAGTAAAGCAGATCTTAAAAATAAGACGAAAATTACATATAGTGGGCTTCACCTCCCACTTCCATGAGTGTACCCTCCAAAGGGATAACACCGAGCACAGCACAAGGATACTTGTATAAACCTCTGCTGGGGATTACTGCAGTGGAAGGCAGCATCAGTAGCTTCATCCTGTGTGGCACTGAATGGCCCTAATTCCCTCTGATAGCAAGTGGGATTGTGGGGTACTCAGCACTTTCCAGGATCATGCCCTTAAGCTGCAGGTGGGTGCAGCCTAAGCCTAAAGTAGCTCACTGAATTATTTCTGAAGATATTACAAAATCATGTGTGCCTTAACTAATTCATTACCACTAATGGATGTACTAAGAACACCTGTTTCATATGAAATAATAACTAAAACTGGATGTGTTGCCAGGTGAAATGTTGCATAATTCAGGAACTGATGTACTGGAATTAGTCTTGGATTTGTTATTAGTGTGAAATAACAACTAAATGGATTAAATAGACCATATTCTGCAATATGATTGTGAGGCAGTATGGAGGCTTTCTTTTAAATAAAATGTGGAAAAAACCCTAAGTTTAGTATCTTTTTTTGGTTTATTTTATTTCTTATTCTGTTCACAATTCTATCCCTCAAGTTTTGTGGCAATCACTTAATTTCCTTTAAAAGCGAGTTTGAATGTATTACACTTAGCGCAAGGATAATATAAGAATTGTGTGATTTATGTTGTACTTATGAAAGATTTATCTCTTTCCTGTCTGCTTCACACCTAAATACATGGAATAACACCACCCACTGGTAAGAGCAGGAGGTATTTATATCAAACTTAATTCCAGTATAAAGTGTGGAGAATATCCATGTTATCTGTCGGGTTTAGAGCTTGTTCAGTGCTTTCTAATTTTAATTCTAACTTCTTGCATGATAAAGAGATAGATAGCAAAGGGAAATAATCCAAATAGAATCAGATGTGGGGCAAAATGGTTACAAAAAATTAGATATTAAAAAATGCTGATCTAACCACATTTATTAATCACTGTTTTACCCCACAACTCAAGTCATGCTTTGTCCAAAAAAAGGTCATGTGCATATTGGTTTGCATTAGATAGTTGCTCTGTAGGAATGTCACTCTGACAAAATTGCCATGCTGCTGATCATTCTGCATTTTCCTTTCCATGAATGCTCTTGGTTCAAACCATATATGCATGTTAGCATAAGCACCAATGAAGTTTTCTTGATTATATCCATGTGCATATGAGTTGGACTTGCATGTGTTATTTACTAATTTTGCATGAAATATTTGCATTTACACAAAAAGGGCTAATACTCTCCTCGATGCCACGAATGTTTGACTCCAGCCAATATTTACTTGGAGTTTTTTTTCAAATATCTAAAGGTAGAATTTCATCCAATATTTTTATTATTATTATTATTTCATGACTGAAAAATCAAAAATGTAGTCCTCTTTCTCCTTTGAAATATGAAATGCATATTAACTTACATTTTATATATATATGTACATCCAACATATACACACACATACTCATATATATATATATATATAAAAAAAGAGAATTGGAGAATATATTTCAAAAGATGCTCTAAATTATCTCCATTAATATATTTAAGAATTCAGGAAAAATGAAAAATAATAAAAGAAATTAAACAGAAACCCTTTTGACCTCAGAAGCAATACTGCACTAAGACTAAACTTGATTTCCTAAATAAAATCCTACCACTTAGATAAAAAAAACAGAAGATAATCCTTTATGCTCATTTGAAAATGTTAAATTCAAAATTAGCTTTAAAGACCTGCAGGTGAAATATACTGAGAATCTTGTTTATTTGTTCATTTGCTCCCTTCTGCTTCATTTCTACATGGTTTTGATTATGTTCCATTACATAATGTATTTTGATAAAAAACAGTTCCATATAATTATGCATGGACTGGATAAACAGGATTTGGGATTTATTTTAATCTGGATAAAAATCTTGATCTATAGAATAAGCATATTTTAAATCATATCCCTGTGATATACACTGTCAAAGTCAAATTATAAAAAAAAAATGTTTACAACGCATACTGTTTCATGAAAGATGCCACCTGTCCCAAAGATTCAGTCTCTTTTTATTATTTAAACTACCCTGTTCTGTTTTTCCTAAACTCTCTTTGCCGCCTTTCTCCCCTTTCATTCCCATGTTATCAGTCCAGCACTGATAATAGCATGCCTATGATGCTTACCCTAAAAAGATTACGTATTTAGTGTTTGAGATACTTTTTTAAGTTATGCATGTATTTTTACAATTTTGTCCCACCCCTTCTTTCCATGGATCTTCTGTGCATCTGAATAGCTTTATTGCTTTATTTCATATTTGAAACAAGTTCAAAGAAGTAAATAGGTGGGACAAACTTTGAAAGGTGTTTAGCCAGCTGCACATATTAATGAAAATTTTGGATGTGGGACAGATGGTTTTTTATTTTGGGCTTTACCCAGCACCATGAAAGAAGACAGCAAGTCAGAAAATGCATAAATTTATGACTTCTCCTGCAAATATCCCAGGAAATTATTAGCTTTACTTTTGTGCTAAGTTGTCAGCCAGCAGAGCACACACGTATCTTGAACCAGCAATTCTACTGTAGCAAATAAAGGGTTCACCATTGATTTATTAAGGCATCTTTTGTAAGAAATTGGCCACTGGTACTTACCTGATTGACATCACTACATTTGTTATTCTTGCTTTTCCTCCACTGTAATCACTTCTTACAACAAAAACAATTCTACCAATAAAACCACTGCCAGTAATATATTTGAAGCAAAGAATTATAGAAGTAAATTAAATTTCAAAAATATCAAGGAGAAGTTTTTTGTACCATCAGAAGGGTATGCAAATAGGACATGTTTGAAAGAAAAGCTAATAATAAATGGTTAAACAGAAGTAATGTGTCATCATGTTGGAAAGTGGTACTGCTGTTTGTTTATATGTCAGAAAGGAAATCATAAGACATACCAGTCAGAAAGGACCTCAGATATAATTAGCTGTAAATCTGTTCTTTCATTTCCTATAACAAGACCATTTACAAAACATGAATGTCTGCACTGAATTGAGTAACAGAAAAGAAGGCCCTAGAGAAAAAAAAAAATTTTTTCGAGAGCATCCATCTGTTGCTAAATGATCCTTTATCAGTCTCCCACTGCATTGCATTTTGTGGTCTAAAGTCTCAAAAACAAGAGAAATGATGAATTTTTCAACTATCATATTTTTGGAAGTACACAGATTTGGTCAGTTTCCAACTTCTACAGACTTTGAACTTTTTTGTTGATAAGGGAGTCAACAATTGGAGAAATAGAAATAATTTTCTGTCTTCCTCATCCAGCAATGGATCATGTCTCAGACATCACCTTTCAGATGTACCCAGAAATTGAAATAAGATTATAGAAGAATGATTCACGGCAGCTCCACTAATTTCAACATAAAACATCACACATCTGTGCTGTGACAATGACTGAAAACAAAAGATTTTAATTCTTGATAAGGTTGTCAGACTTCAATGTCATTGAAAGGCAAATTAGCTCATCATCACACACTGCTTCTCTCTCAACTGTTGTAAAGAACTCCTTCGTATACTGAAATTTCAAAAAAAAGTCTCTGTATGAAGACAAGGTATTAGATCTGGAGCCCAAGAGCTGCTGGAGCAGAATAATTGCCACCTGTGACCTTGTTCATTTTTCTCTAAATGATGAAAGCCCTTGGAAATGTTTTGACCTTCTGCGCAAGGAAATAGTTCATTTCTGTAATTAATTATCAGAGGAATAGTAAATTTTAAATTTTTGCTAGAAACAAGGCTGCTGAATTACAGAAATGCTTAGCCTAGATGACAATGATATTAAAATCTGAGAGTCAAATGTTTGTGACAGAACTAAATCCCACACTACTCTCCATCAGAGGAAACAGCTACTGGAGGACAGAGATCCTAACTCAAAATCTGTGCAGTGAAATTCGTGCAGCTAAAGAGTCTCAGATTAGCTTTAAAATTATGTGGCAGAAAGATGAAAAGTAAATATGTCAATTATTTCACCAAATATATGAATTAATATTAATTAATTTCACTCATTCTTACATAAGGAACTAAGAAAAATATTAATTTTCAATACAAAATTCAAATTTTATTATTCAGGTATTTGGAGAACTTTGTTCAGCATTTAGTGATGCCAATGTCAGCATAGCCTTAGGACTCTGTTATGCAAATGGGAACCAAATAGAGATTAAGTATTTGTAGTCATGACACAAAGTGTGTTTATTCTTGCCTCTTTGTACCTTCAGCTGCTCAAATTTTATGCTGTGTTAGTGTTTGCATGGATCAGTTTCTTAAATCATTTCACAAGGAGAGATCAAGACAAGTCAGGAATAAACCTATAATGTGGGTAAGGACCAGAATTCCTTTTTCAGTTTATGCCATCTTAAATTGTCACATGAACTTGAGAGACTCCCCTTTATCTTTCCCACCATATGCTAGATACCTGCCCCTCATAAGCATCCCACCTAATCGACCTATCTTGATACTGAAAAACAGACCCCAAAGGAGTAGCAACCCTGCAACTATATGCTGGATGCTTGCCAGTCTGACTGATTCTAGGACAAGAAAGCTTTAGTCAAAACTAGTTTCAACATACCCCAAACAGACACACAACACACAAGATCCGTCTTGTTCTCTCTTAAGCTGCTTCCTGGCCTTTGATGTTTTATCCCGCCTATATTTCAAGAGAAAAAATGTGTGACAAAAGATTATAGGCAGAATTAAAGGAATACCTTTGACTGCCAGGCTTCAGGGACTGAAGCATTTCTCATGCTTGGAAAGGCTGAGAGATCTGGGACTGTTCAGCCTGTCTGGAGAGGTGAAAGATCACAGGGGATCTCATCGATGTAAACCAGTACTGGAAGGGAGGGTGTAAAGAACGTGGAACCAGGCTCTTTCAGTGGTGCCCCATGACAGGACCAGAGGAAATGGCCACACGCTGAAACAGGAGGTTTCGTCCAAACATCAGGAAACACATTTTTACTGTGAGGATGACTGAGCACTGCTACAAGTTGCCCAGAGAGATTGTGGTGTCTCCGTCCTTGGAGGTATTCAAAAGCCATATGGACATCGCACTGGGGTACTAGCTCTGCATAGCCCTGCTTCAGCAGAGGGTTGGACCAGCTGACCTTTCCAACCAGAAGTTCTTTCAATGATTCTGTGATTCTGATGGTAATGGAATGTGGTATATCCATGTTTAATGACAATTATTGTAGCTAATATCCTAGTTTGCTTCAGTTTGAATACTTTCTAAATAGGTTCTGTGGTACAGATGTCAACACCTGTTCGAGAACTGAGGACAGAAAATCTAAAAATTGTCATGAATTTTATAAATTATAAAAAAAAACCCCAAGGTTGTCATTGCCCCAAACAGTTACTTGTCATCTGAGGTTAAGACACGAAGATGTGTCCAATTCTGTTGTCACAAATGTGTCTGATACATGTGTAAGTGTTGTCACCTTGAAAAAGAGAAGTTAAAGAAGCTGGACTTCTTCTCCTCTTGCAAAAGATCGTGTTCTTCAAGGCAGTACGAATCGGGTCCCTTCTATCCTAACTAAACCGCAGTTCCATGTAAAATGTTTTACATCTCTTTGAATGATGTTTTTCTCCTCTCTAAGCATGCCACAGAGAAAAATCAACATTATTTGACAATAAATAAGTTTTATTCCACACAGAAAGAGATAACTGAACTTGGACTTCATAACCATCAATGAGAGACAACTGGAGCCCATAATCATAGCATCCTAAGTGATTCTCTTTTTTTTTTTTTTTTTTAGGGGGGACAGTTAAAGCTGATTTTATGTCTTGTGTCTTTTTAAAAATAACTGTGTATATCTCTTGATCTCATGAGTTCTGATGCCAAACATGATTCTAACCATGAAAATACACAATTTTTCTCACCAGGGCCTGGTGGAATCACAGCTGAAGAGATATTGAGTGTAACTATAGAAACATGTAAGGAAAGAATGCAGCAATTGAAACTCAAACCTGTATTCAAACAATTTATTAGTTTGGGAATTTTCATTTATGACAGTTTTATTGAGAACCATTTACAGCTTTGTCATTTTCAATAATTTTGCATTACCTAATCTTGAATTCATATAATTCCAAGAATTTTTTCTTGCCACATTGGAGTGTAACTTAAATGTGTTTAAAGATTCCAAAAACACACAAGTGAAAAGAAGCAAAATGCAATGAGTTTTGTTATTTTTGAGCTAATCTTAAGATTTTGAAGACTGCATGGATGACTTTCTAATATTTAGAGAAGGCAGTATGTGTACACATACTGCATTGATGTTGATTCTCATCTTATAATAACATAATTTTCAATACAATTGTTTCAGTAATGAAAATCTAAAAATAAGAAATGTACATGGAGGTTGTCTGTACTGCACAACATAAAACTTAGTTTGGAAACATCAAATTCTAGATAGTGTCAGCTACTGGACTTAGATTAAACACCTCACTACATACAGTGTGCATGGTATGGTAAGCTCACTTCAACAATGTAGTTTATAACAATGTTTTAACAAATTTATTACCTTCCTTCTTGCATTTGTCAGCTTGTATGAATGGAATCCTCTCCAAAACTCCACTGGAAATCAACGTTATTTGCTCTTCCTTGTAAACATTTGAAAATTGTGATATTAAAGAGTAAATGTCTTTCTGATGTATAATACTATTTCAGAGTGTAAGCTCCACGGGGCAGGGACTTTTTAATCACAGATGTTTAAACAGAGGCTGGTGTCTTTCAGATGTTATTGGCATATAAATAAATATTACTAATATGCAATGATTTTAGAACAGTTTCATGTTATGTATAAATTAATTATAAAAATAATTGTTTCTTTAAAAGAATATCCAGAGTATCTTCAGAAATATAAACCAACACGCATGGTCTGCATGGTTTTTGCTTAATGGTAAAATACAATTCCTTGAGAAATCAGGTAAACAGCTGATGTGAAAAATAATACTATTTATTCTAAGCTATGCTTTTGACTTTCTAACAATTCAAATACCTTTTCTTGTAAGTACTTCTGAATTCAAAATACATTTCCTAATTTGCATCCTATAAAAATGGAGGCCTTCTAAATTGTTTTCAGATAGATGCATAGCGTACTAATTAGTTCTTAAAAGGTCTTCTATACCCACATGACTGGAGAACAATTTCAAAATAAACACTGGCGATATTTCCCCAACTGTATCATTTGGCAGATGTATTTGTTTATCAGTTTCTCAGTATCATTCAGCAAATCTTTCAATATAATAACATTAAAATAAAAAGCGTAATTGGATACTAAGATATTTCTAGTGGTGTGGTAGATACTGAAAACAGAGTGGCACCACAGAAGCTTTTCATTTATTACATTTATTATATTTTCTTTTGCTTACTGTTGTTGAATGTTGGCTTTTTCTGAGGATGTATAAATTTCATGTGGTAGTGCCCTAAAGCTCATAAAATTTTTGTATATATGTATTAAAACATTCTGTTTGTTATTTCACAGCATTGATTTCCATTAATAATCATAGAAACATTATCAGAAATATGTTCATCTTCTTCGTTAGCAAGGGATATGAGTTGTGAATGTCTTTGTGCAAAACAGTGAGTGCATAGACCTTTATCGTGCTGAAGTAGAAATGAATACAACAACAAGTAAATGCATTTTGGATGTATCTTTTTTTTCTGTGCACACATATTTACACGTTTATAGAAAAGCAGTGCAGAGGCTAAAGAGGAATGAATTTATAGAGTGCTCTAATAACAAAAAGACACATCCTGTTCACATATTCATAAGACATAGCATCAGTACAGGTTTTGCCTTTAGAAATATGCAACAGTTGGAGCCAGTCCTATACCATTCACATCTTTGACAGCAGAAAACAGAATATAACAAAGGAAGGGTAGTGCCTGATAATGTGTCAGCAGGCAGTCACAAGGTGGGCAGTACTCCCATGAAGTCAGTAGCAGAAATCTTTATATATTCAAAAAGAATCAGATGTAATATTATCCTAGACAATTTAGAAAAGCTCACATATAATACGCACATTGTAAATAGCTCACTTCTTTCCTTCTAAACAAAATTAACATGTTGCCATGGTAGCCAAGAGGAGTCCTGTGGTTCTACTTCAGGCAAACTCCCATTGTTCTGAGTAAGACATGAGTAAGGACCACAGCAACTAGCCCTGTGGTTTGCTGAACTAATCATCTGCCTATGTAAATCTGCATTACATCTTTGTTTCAGTGGTTCTTGTTGCTTTTTCTGATAAAAATCCAAGTCCTACAAGCAGAATATATTTAACATGAAAATCCTAAAAAAATGGCTTCCTTTTGAAAAATATCTGATAGCTCTCATTTTACAAATGTCATGGTTATTTCAGGAAAAAACATCTTGCATAATAAAAATAGTACTTTTATAATTAATAAAAAAGAAATAGAGATGTTAGTCCAAATAGGTGAAATTCAGTCAAGACTCTCCCTTTAGTTGTTTTATTTGTTATTGTACTGTGGTATGTTCATTCTTACCCCTTGATACTGTTTCTTGCAATGAAACAAAGCTTAATAGCATATTTTGTAATCACTATATAGATTAGTATTTATATTATTCATGGCTAGGCTTCGCGAACGAAGGTTCTAGGAGGGCTCTACCCACGCTTGGGCTCTACCCACGCTTGCTACAAGCGCGCTGATGGCTAAAAAGGCCAATGC